>CM070629.1:44241702-44923261 GCA_036346255.1 Ampelocalamus luodianensis
CACTGCCTTCCTTACACCCTTGATTCTCCCGCTGTTCTTCTCTGCTTGATGGTACATCTCTCTTCGCTCTGCAGTCGAGGACCTCTTAGCAACTCCTCTTTTCATGTTCATACATTTGCTTATGTTCCTCGTCTTACCATGCGACTTCTTTTGCTGTCGATTCATCGATCTTGGTTGTCCGGGTCATTCTCGACTCGACTCTTGTTGTGTTCGGGATCGCCACACGGAGCTCGTTGGTTCTCGCCCTCGCGCCTTGACTCACGGCGCCTTTGGGAGCTTGACCGCGCTTCACTTTCGCTACTCACGTTGCCACCAGCGGTCTCTGCCTTTTCTCGCCACCTCGCCTACCGGCTCTTTCCAAAGAAGTTGGCATCACCGCTTAGTCATTTGTGTGGATCTCGTCTGCCCGTCTTTGGTTCGTCGTGGTCTTCGGGTCCGTCTCGAGAGATGTGTCTTTAGATTGTCGAAGTACGTAAGTTAGGTAAATAGATTCAGCTTTCCTTATCCTCATAGTGAGTCGATGTCTCAGCGTCCTTTTGATCTTGTTCATTCGGATGTTTGGGGTCCGCTCCCCGTTTCAAAAAGGGGTCATCGATATTATATCATTTTTATAGATGATTTTCTCGCCACACTTGGATATACTTCATGTCCTCTCAGGTGAGGTCTTGTCTATCTATAAACAATTTGCCACTATGGTCCATACACGCTCCACCCCTATTCGTGTCTTTCGTGGCCGACTACCGGCGAAATACCTCTCGTTACTCCGCGTAGCTTCCTTACTGAGCAGGGTACTCTCGCTCAGTTCTCCTGTCCTAGTGCTCATGCTCATAATGGTGTTGCTGAGCGCAAGCATCGTCATCTCCTTGAGACGGCTCGTGCACTGATGATTGCCGCCTCTATTCCACCTCACTTTTGGGCCGAGGCTGTTTCCACTGCCACCTATCTCGTTAACATCCAGCCCTCTTCTGCTCTTCAGGGTGCAATCCCTGTTGAGCGTCTTTGTGGTCTTCTTCCTGACTACTCTGCCCTTCGTCTGTTTGGCTGCGTTTGCTATGTTCTCCTCGCCCCTCAAGAACGTACCAAGCCCATTGCCTCGAACCGCTGAGTGTGTCTTTACGGGATACAATGCGAGAGCAAGGGATATCGGTGCCGGATCCCGTTGGTCGACTGACGCGGATTTCTGGGATGTGACTTTCGACTAGTCTCGCCCCTTCTACCCATCGCCCTACCTCCTTCGGTTTGGCTTCCTGTGGAGTCTCTGTCCTCTTTGACCTTTCCGCATACACCTATATCTGCCTTGCCCTTATCCACCCGCCCCAATCGAAGTCTCCACATATTCCTCCTGTGGCCTCCGCCGTTGTCGCCGCTTGCCTCCCGCAGCCTCTCCTCGCTACACACTCGTCGACCGTATTGAGGATCTTCCACGATCCATCTTCTTCCGATGTTTTATCTTCTCCGATGATCCATCTTCCTCGATGGGTTATCTTCTCCTCCCTCGCTCTCCGCGATCGTCGATCGATTGACCTCCCGCCTGCTTTTGGTTTTTCTCAGTGCGTATACTCTTGAGCCTGCTCTCTATCGTGATCTTGTTACTCATCACGAGTGGCGGTATGCTATGGCCGAGGAGATTGTCGCCTCGAGCCGCATCGGGTACTTGGGATCTTGTTCCTTTCCATCTCACTCGTCCCATCACGTGTAAGTGGGTCTATAAGATTAAGACTTCGCTACGATGGCTCTCTTGAGTGCTAAGGCGCGTCTTGTTGCTCGTAACTTCCAAGCAGGAGCATAGTCGTGATTACGACGAGACTTTTGCTCTGTGGGCTCATGACCACCGTCCGCATCTTCTTGCAGCTGGCATACATCGCCATGCTGAGTACGCTTCTCACCTTGATATCAAGAATACCTTTCTTAATGGCGAGTTGCGTGAGGAGGTCTACATGCTTCCGCCACAGGTATTACATTTCTCGAGGGTATGGTCATGCGTCTTCGCCGCTCTCTCTATGGCCTTAAGCAAGCCCTCGTGCTTGGTTTGGCGCTTTTCCTCGTGGTCACTGCTGCGGCTTTTGGCTAGTGATCATGATCCTGCGCTCTTTGTCCACTTCGTCTCGTGGTGGACTCTTCTTCTTCCGTATGTTGATGACATGATCATTACGAGGAGATGATTCGAGTACATTGCCTTTGTCAATGGTCGTCTCTTAGCGAGCGCTTATGTCCGGATCTTGGTCCTCTTCGCTACTTCCTTGGGATTGAGGTTACTTCCACTCCAGATGGTTTCTTTATGTCCCAAGAGAAGTATATTCAGGATCTTCTTGATCGCGCCTCTCACTTCGATCAACAGATCGTTGAGACTCCCATGGAGCTCAATGTTCACCTCACGACTCGATGGCGAGCCTCTTTCGATCCGACTCGCCATCGCCATCTTGTTGGAAGTCTTGTCTATCTTGTTGTTACTCGTCCAGATATCACTTATCCTGTCCACATTCGAGTCGATTCAGACTGCTCCCGCTCCGTGTCCACTACGCCCACCTTCTTGAGTTCTCGCGATACCTTGGTAGGACTATCTCTGCGCCGTCTTTTCTTTCCACATTCCACTCGATTCAGCCTTCAGCTTATTCGGATGTTACTTGGGCTAGCGATCCTCCGATCGCGGCCTATCTCTCGCATCGTGTTTTTCTTGATGGTTTCTCTCCTTGCTCGGAAGACGAAGAAACAGATCAAGTATCCCGCTCGAGTGCAAAGTGAGTCTATAGCTATGGCTCTTGATGCCAGAGATTACTTGGCTACTGGTGGTTACTTGAGGATTTTGGTGTTCTCACACTACACCGACTCTCTTGTCCGATAGTACATGTAACTATCAAGATTGCCGTGATCCTCGTGAAGCATGAGCTTACCAAGCATATTGGTGTTAATGCTTCCTTCATGCGGTCTTGTGTGCATGATCAGTGATTGATCTTCGCGATGTGCCTCGTGAGCTTGGATAGCGGATTTCTTCACGTAAGGCCTGCACTCGCGCCGCATGCACGGTTTCTATCTCTCCAAACTCAGAGTTGTTGATCCACCTTGAGTTTGAGGGGGGGTGTTAGAGATATATATATGTATAGTGTGTTATTCCCCATTGTTATAAGGGGTTCTTTGCATATTCACCACATGTACTTGTGTATATATACTGGCCCATTGGCCCCATATTGAATACAAGCGATATTCATCACAGACGCGATCCGCAGAGATGACCTAGATGATGATGCCACTAAGCGAAGAAGGTAGTAGAGGATGTGGCAAGACCAACGGTAGTAACTGACTAGTTGGTAGAGACAGCGAAAGGAAGATGAAGCCAGTTGAGCTCCCAAAGACGCTGCGAATCACGGCGCCGAGGGCCAGTACCAAACAGAGTCCCCGTGCGGCGATCCTAAATACAAGAGTCAAACTCAAGAACAACACGACAGTCGTGATCAGAGATCTGACGAACCGACATAAGCTGCATAGTAAGCTGAGGAATATGAGAGACTACAGGAACATGAAAAGAAGTGGAAATGGTGTCTTGGCCTGCAACAGGAAGAGGGGTACCATCTACAGTTTGAACATTGGAAGGAAAAACTATGGAATGCACAAAAGTGAGGTGAGTAAAATCTGGTGTCATGTGAAAGGAAGCACCAGAGTCCAAGATCCATGGAAATAAGATACCTAACGAGGGAGGAGGCGGAGGCGAGGAATACTACTGAGAAGCAAGGGCCAGACGAGCAGAACCCGAGGAGTCTAAGGACAAGCCGACACCAAGGCGCTGGTGCAATGAGAGAAGCTGTTATGTGGCATCACCGGAAGAGCTCTGGCGAGAGGCGCCAACTCCTGAGTGAGAGGAACCTCCAGAGCCCTTCAGGGGGCGTCCACCCCGACGACCCTGGTCCCTCCTCTACTTGTAGCCGTCCTAATACCTGTGGCCGTCACGCTAGCGATGAGTGCGGTGAAGACCACGATGAGCGGCAAAGCCAACCACCGCACTGGGGCGGGAAGGTGTCACGGTTAGTCTTGAAAACGACGGAGGAGGTGCTAAAGCAGACAAGACAGCCTGCATCTGAGTAGCGCCACGGTAACAAGTCTCCTCAGCACGCACACCCGTGAGGGGCCTCCACCAAGCTCGAACACGGGTGGGGAGTCAGGAGCTGAGCACGCACAGTCTTGAACTCAAGCCGGAGACGCGTCAGGAAGTCATAGAGCGGTGAGTCTCTGGCGAGCACGAGGCGCACACTGCAGGTCGGTCGGCAAACATCTAGCCCCAGAGAGTCCAGCTGACACCACACCTCAAACAGCTGCTAGTAGAAGTCATCCACGGTAGCATCGAGATGCTGAAGAGAATGCGCCTGGTGGACAACTAAGAGGTACATAGCATCACTCATCGGCTGGTAGTGAGCTCGGAGGTGCTCCCACATAAGCTATGTTATCGGCAACTCCACCACATCCATGGAGATGGCCACGAGCATACTACCCACCAGGATGGCGGTAGCACGAGCCTCGGCATCCTGCCATCGCTCGTAGGTGTGTAGCTCAGACGGATCTCCAGGGCCTCCTCTAGTGCAACATTGGCGACCTCCTGAGCCGCTTGATCCGCACCAGCAGGCAGAGTGGACAGAACTGGCGGTGTAGGGTGATGCAGACAGGGGTGCTCGCCGGTGACATGACCCCAGAGACGTTGGCTGTTAACGTGAATCCTAAGGTGAACGCCCGGCTCCGAAGTTCGCCCGTCCGAAACGAATCGGGAGAGCGGATGGTGAAAGAACCACCGCGGTAGCCATCCGAAATGGCGGAGATGGTCTGCCGCCAGCCGGAAGCGAGGCGGAGCCGCTATGTGAAACCAACTTGGAATGGGTAGGTCAAAGACGATTACGCACACAGGCCCAAGCCAAGCCCAAGCACGTGCCCGAGTCGGACTCCAGAGACCAAAAGGTAAAGCGACGCAGCGCCGTGACTGGCCCAACTACTCGCCCAAACGGGAGTTCCCAAAACCTCGCCGCACCCTTGCGCGCGTGAACACGGCAGGGAGCGGGAGCAACTCTGGCTGTGGAGGCGCGCGTCGAAGTGCGTGTTGTGGAGAGGCGCAGACGGGCGACAGTATGGCGGCGCCACGTCGAGGAGGAACGTCTGGCGATGGCGGATGCAGGTCTCAGCCTCTGGGCAACGCCCGAGGCCTGTGTTAAAAATACCACGTGATACTGTTGGGAATGGGCCAGCTACACCATGTTAAAAGAGGCTCATATTCAATCTAGCAGCGGGGCCGAGGCTTGGCCATGATCGCTACGCCTCGATCCGGGCATAGCGCGCGGTGATGACAGATCCGGCGCGAGAGGCGGATCGCACAGCGCACGATGACGGCGAGATCCGGCGCGAGTGACGCGGATCCGCTCGGGAGCAAGGAAGCGGCGCGCGGAAGCTGGTGGTGCTTCACCGCGTCGCATGATGGAAGAGAGGAGAGGCGGCACAAAGAGGACAACGCGGCGTGGAAGCTGGTGGTGCTTCACCGTTGTCGCCATGGATGGAGAGAGCGAGCACGGGAGGATAGCGGCGGCGGTGGCAGAAGAACCCTAACCCTAACCTTGCTCTGATACCATGTTGGAATGAGGCTTATTCTATTCCGATGGGCCAACAGGCCAATATATAACATGTACATGGTTGTCAATATGCAAAGAACACCCTACACTATATACATTCTAACAGGGCTATGTGCACAAAGTGAAACACCAATTAAGTAGAAAGTGAACCACCAATTAAGTGCAATGGGTAGGTAGATCGGCCGACTTGCATCGTTAATCTCTAGGACACAGTACAAACATCAACTGTCATATTAGCTTCAACAAAGAAACCTACAGGGAAAGAAACTAATCCCTCATTGCTTTTTTGCTGCACACCTTAGTACCTTACCAAGCAGATAAAATTGACCACTGTGCAGTCAGCTAGGGTTGCAGGCCAGGGCACATATTTCTATCGACATACCAAAAGGGGTTTATGTTGTCCCATATGTAGTCGTATGAATTTGGTGTGTGTGTACAAGTTTCAAAAACTGTTCCATTAGCAATATGGATTTGCAAAATGTGTTCTTTTCCTTTAAAAAAATGATACTTTGGAAACAGTGGATCAGCTTGCGGAGAACACCATGCAATTATTATTTTTTTAAAAAAAGATGGCCTAATACATGAGTACGAAACATTGATATATTTCCTTTGCTCCAACAAAAACAAAGCAGATTTAATTATATCCTAGAAAACTAGGTATTGATTTCACTCGTATATTTACGTATGATGTAAAGATCGACATCTTGGACACTCTGGCCACATTATAACTGGATTTAATCCCATAATATGTTTTACACTGACCATAATCATTGAGTCAACATTATCTCTTGTTATTCCTTTAACAATTTCCAGACTTCAGTTCTCGCATTAGCTTCCACCATGTGGTACATGACTTGGGGGTAATTTAAGTTAAGGATAGGCAATGATAATATGGAGGAATTGGTCTAGTAATAAAGATGGGTATAAAAAAGAAGCACATGCGGATGTAACATACCAAGAAACCAACAGCTTGCCTTATGTGCTTGAGTTCATCCAATGCAGATCCTGTGTACTGTTAGCATTTAACAGTTAGGTGGGGAGCAAAAGAAAAAACAGATAATTAATCTTGAGTTTTTTGGGTTGAAAACATTTGAGTTAAACAAGAAAAATAGTACAAAAATGCCATAAAATGATGCAGGATTACAGAATAGAGGAAAAACAGTCAATCCGATGGGTTTTACAAGATGAACATTTGTTGCTCACAGTAATGAGATGGTACAGCTTAATGGATTTTTTTGCTCCATGCCACTAGAAAGCCCCTCTATTTCTAAAAATGCCACCAAAAAACCAAAAAAACGCATCTGTTGGTTGCCAAAGAACTCAAAAAAGATTTCAACTAATAACATTACTAAATCAATGCCAATAATGTACGTTGCACTATGCACCTGTACTACAATCTCAAGCATATGCTGCAATTGCACTCATGATTACCTCTGGTTTGACTTCTCCACACCACACCTCCAGTTGTGCCAATCCTTGTTTAACATATTCTCCATTGCTGAAAGAGCAGCACTCATGACGTACAAGAAGGCTGCAGAACAGTGCAGTGACATAATAAGCTTTATGCATTAGGAAAAAAATGGAAAAGCTTTTGCTAGAATCAGCAGACAATTACCTATTGAAAAGTTGTGCGTTGATAAATGAGAAAATCTGGGTAAATATCTTCTGAATAAAAATTGCAGGGACCTAAAATTTTAGTAGAATGTTTAGAACACACTCCACTAGTTGTAGGGCAGGTATGTAGACTGTAGAGTAAGTAATTAACACTTACGCAATTTTCTTGCAAGATTTTCAAGAGTTCATTCAAATTATCGACTATCGCCTGCCAATAGCTACCTTGATTTGAAAATGAGCGTCCCCTTGGCAAACTTGACGACCCAAATGAACGCCCTCTTACCATACTGGCTTTGACGGTTCTTGGGACCTGCAGTTCCAACACAATCCAAAAATTAACACCAAAAGGCAAATAATAAATCATTGCAAGCGCTTGCAGGCAAGGCATTGAAACAGCAAAATATTGGATTCAATAAAGGACAGACTAGTCAAAAAATAATTGGGGCTTAACAGCACAAAGATGCACATCATGAACGAATATTCTTATTCATTCACAGTAGCCTAAACAGTGTGAGTGTGCAATATCATGTCTTTTCCACTGCTGGTTCAATTGACATGAGATCAACCGATGAATATCACATGGGAAGTAAGATACCTGAATAGCATGCGACAGCAGTGAAGATAGTTCTTTCTTCACATTGTCACGGATCATTCCGTATAAGCCTTCCACAAATGCTGTAAGTTGCTGCTTAAAAAGAAAAGCAGGATACTTGGCCTCGATTTGGCGCACGAGGTCCATATCAACAGTGATGTTTGAAGAGCGGAATACCTGACCCCGTGACACCAGCAAAACAATGCAGCCATCAAGTACAAACCAACTATCTGATGAAGGGAAGAAGTAAAACAGTGGTGCAAACTATGCCATGCGAAGAGGCAGGATACAGCCTGTCTTACTCATTTATTTCGATAACAATATTAGTATAAATTGGGAAAACTATAATATTAAATACTTTTAACGACAAATCAATGACAATATCCATTTGGTTAATCTAGATACTCTTTTATAAATGAGAAGTCAAATTCCAAAGACTTTACAGAATATAAAATATCACTCACAGAAGCATGAGGGAGTAATAACTATTTCATCCCCAAGATCACTTTCAAGACCTTTCGTCCACGATTAATTATACCCCTCACTTCTTTCTTACACGAAAATTTTGATTTCTTAGACAGTAGACACACACAACTTTAACCATTGACTTTAGTAATAATATGTTGGTAAAATTATCAAACTATAATATTGTGATAGTGCTCTCAACATATCTACTAATGTCACTTTCACGTGGCCCATGTAGATACATAAGTGATAAGAATTGTTTCCTAAAAGTTAACAGCAATTTTAAAAAGAACAGACAAAAAAAAAAAAGTATTGATCGTTCAACACACAAATGAACTCCAAATTACAAGGACTTGAAGGTCCAGATGACGGATGTGTGGCTCCTAGAGTAAGTTAGCGACAAAATGTACCATCCTCCCAAGGAATGATGACTGAGTCTGTGGTCGTTTATGTGGAGTGGTTCCAGATACGCCAGCAGCTTTTAGGCTCTTTTGCAGCATAATCAATAAAGTCGATGAATTTGATAACCAGTATGCAAGATCCTCATTGCTATCATGTTTCTGAAATACACATGATACCATATTTTTAAGAACATTGATTAAAATGACAGAAATGTGCTAGGAACAGAATGCTTGTAAAACAAGAGTCATTGTTTTTTTAAAAAAAAAAACTATGGAATCAACAGCAGCAGAGAATACCTGCATTGCAGAACCAAAAATTTGAATAAGCCGATCAAAAACAGATGTTTTTTCTGTTTCAAAAATCTTCCAATGAATGAGACATTTGTATATGGTTATTGCAGCAATTGGCTTTCCTTCACTAAAACCAATATTTTCAGTAACACAGTTTATAAGTGCATCAACACTCTCCTGCAAAAAATGTATGGGTGAAGCCAATCATCATATGTTCCATGTTCCTATAACTTCACTAAATGATTTAACACATTTAAATATAAAAAATTGTCAATGTACATGCTGCCTCTCAAAAAAGGATGCCCTTGGCTGTGCGAAGTTCCCATATTCCTTGGGAGCTGGAGGTGTGCCATGAGGTGTCTGGAGAGAAATGACCAATTTAGATTCAAACATAAAAAAAAAAAACAGCAGATAGTGATTTAACATGTTGCATAAGGTAATTGCTTCCGACCATCTGTTCCTCGCTGCGTGGACTGCCATTAGTCAAATTCTGCAATGGTGGAAATACATAGAAGCATGTCAGTAATGAAAAGGTAGAAATCACACAGAAATGGATTAAAGCAAAAGAAAAGAAACACCAGCAGACCTATGTTTGTGCTCAAACAGTTGCATGTAAAGAATCCCGAGTGCTATAAGGGAAGATGGGAGGTATGGAGGGGTTGGAGAGGGTTAGAGAAAGAGAGACCACGTACAGATTTTGGATATGTGTTTTCAGGTATTGTTCTCACAGGAGAACGGAACAGTGCCTGCTGTCGGAGAACTTGATTTTCAGCTTCCATAGTAGTTAGCTTTTCTTGAAGACTGCCAATCACACAACAAAAAGGAAATTATGTGAAAGAAGGTAAATTCGGCAAAAGAACACATGTACACGACTTATTAACATCAAGAAGGTTAAATCATGTAGACAATGCCATAGCAAGAACCTTAGCATTGTGTTGGTCAGTCCATTTATCTTTGACTCTGCATCTGTAGCTTTCTTCAGCCACTCTTCTCTGGCTTTCTTCATTTCTTCAAACATCTGTTCTGTTTCATCAATTTTTGTCTCAAGAGAAACCACCAGTGTCTAAAAGTATAATAGAAAAGGATTCAGTCACTTAACTCGCTACGTTTTGTGGTAAGGAAAAATATGCATAGGAAAGAGATAAATGAATTGATGATGTCACTCGCTTTTAGTGAAAGGACTGAGAAAACTTTGAAAGCACTTCCAATCAGCATTAGTCAGTTTCGAGTTAGCTTTCCTTCAAGCAAGTGCCACAGGGAAAGGATGAGTATTTCATCATGGCCATTTAGTATGTTATTATTGAATAAGTTAGGGCAGTTTCTCTAAGGCCACCTGTTGAGCTAGTAGGTATAAAATATGGGTGTAGGAAGCCATGTTAAGGTCCTTAAGGAAGCAAAAATAATTGGAGAACAAATGCTAATTCACATAAAAGCACCTAGCAGATTGGCTATTTTAATAGTGTATCCAAAGTCCAAACCATAGTCACCAAGAACGTGGGTCGACCGAGTCGAGGAACAGAGTCGCGGGTCGAGGAACGCCACTTTTCCTAAATTACATAGGAATGGTGCACCATGTCCCACGAATTCGATGAATCCGGTACGTGGTGTTAGATATGTATATAGCTTAGGGAGTTCTTTGCATATTAACTACCATGTACATGATATATTGTCCTTTGACCCATTGGAATACATCAAGGTTCATTCCAACATAGTATCAGAGCTAGGGTTAGGGTTCCCCACTTGACCGCCGCCGTTGCCTCCGCCGTCCCCACGCCGAACTCCTCTCGGTGCGCCCCTATTCTGCTTCTCCAGCGTCCGAAGCTCCCTCCGCCTTTTTCAGCCCCCGTCGCCGGATTCGTGTACCCCACCGCCAGATCTGTGTTGAATAAGTCTCTGTACTGTGGTCAAGCATGGTGGTCTTTGCTGCCCCATCTAGGACAGCATCTTGGACAAGCTTTAGGACAGCATCTTAGCATCTTTAGGACAACATCTAGGACAGCATCTTAGCATCTTAGAGGACAGCATCTAGGACAGCATCTTAGACTAGCATCTTGGCATATTCTTGGCTGATTAGCAGCCTATAAATATGTATCCCCAACCCCTCAGGTGGGTATAGCATTGTGTGAGAAATAAACCTAGAAAAATTGCCTCATCTCCAAGTGTCATCCTCTCGATGAGAGTAAGGATCTTGCTATCACCAAGAGCAAGAATCAAGCGACTAACAAGTGGTATCAGAGCTATACTATCCTGTAGCCCGAGCATCTCCTCGCTCATCTCCTTCTCCACCCTCAGCGCTCCCACCAGTGAGTGCGTGAAGCAGACCCGGCATCCCTCGCCACTCCTCTCCGAGACGGCGGCACTCGTCGGCAGCCCTCTCTCCACGCAATGCCCCAAGAGCGCGCCATGTCCGCGAGGCAATCTCGGCGCTTCGGCCGCCTCGAGCACGCGGCGTCGCCAGACGGCCGAAGCTTCGCCGCGCAGCAGCAGCATGAGCGGAAGGGCGGCAGAGACAGCCAGCCAGCGCGAAGAGGCGTCGAGGCGGCCATGGCGGAGGCGGGCAAAGAACAGAGTGGAGGCGGCGGCGGGGTGCGATGCCACGTGCGGCCAATGAGGTCGAGGTTCTGCACAAGAAGAAGGCAGCAGCCCATCTCTGCGATGACAATACGACACGGACCTTGAGCGGCTGAGAGGAGGCGTAATGGCGAGGCTGAAGTGCGCAGATGGGCGGCCGCAAGACGCCACGGCGCGCGGCACTTCAGAGTTGGCGGATGCGCTACGGCTCTCTGGAGGAGGCACGACGGCGGCGCGCAGACGGGTCGGCGAGGAGCGCCTTCACAAGCGACGCGGCTCTCTCCCGGTTCGGCATCAGTGGTCACAACGAGTACCGAGCTATCGTCGGGACGCCGACCGGCGGCGGGTGGCCTACCACCAAGACCAACTACGCCGAGTGGCTGCGGACGAGGGTAAAGCTCCAGTGCGCATATGTGGGATGCGCCCGACGGCGACGCCGACTACAACCGAGATCGCGGCGCGCCGATGCTCTCATCGCCGCAGCCCCACCCGAGATGCGATTCGCTACACCAACAAGCGATCGCCAAAGAGTCTTGGGACGCCATCGCCGCAAAGACGCACTCGGCGGCGACCGCGCGCAAGTCTACATTGCGCACACTCACGCAGGAGTGGGAGAACACCGCCTTCAAGCCAGCGAGGACGTTGATAACTTTGCTCTCCGCCTCAACACTGCTGCGTAAGATGGTGCGATTCGGCGACGACACCTACGGCGCGGAGGGCTGGAGAAGCTCTTCCGTGCGTCCCGAGAAGTACAAGCGATGGCTCGCCGATTGAGTCTGGCTGGACCTCTCCACGATGACGATCGAGGAGGCGCGGTCGCCTCAAGGTCGTTGATAGCGATGAGCCACGCGTCTCTCGGGACCCGTCACCATTGGCGGAAGCTCCTTCTCTCGGGAGCAGTGGGATGCTTGCCACGGTGGCGAGGAAGGAGAGTCCTTTTCACGACAGCGGCGCAAGCGCGCCGGCGGCGCAAGGCGCGCAAAGCGCCTAGGCGGGATGCGAGGACGTGCCGAGGGTGATGCTCGCAGAGGCGCCAGGCGCGCGCGGGCAAGCAAAAGCGCGCGACGAGACGCACTCTTGCCACAAGCCGCGGCAAGCCCGGTCATTGGGCGAGGATTGTCGGCGGCCACGACGCGGTGCCCACGCCGCGCAGCGAGGAGGAGGAGCGGCGCTCTGCTCATTGCCTGCGTGAGCATCGAACCACCTCGACGCCACGGCGCGGCAGCTCTCCTCCACCTTGACGAGCCAGCACACGCCTCCCGCGGCGGCGCTTAAGAACGACAAGACCGGCAGTGGTGCTCGACACCGCCGCCACCCACCACATGACCGGCGCGGAATTCTTCTCCGAGCTCGACCAGCGCTCGAGGCGTCAAGTTGTTCGGCGAGCGCCCGCGCGGACATCAAAGGCGTCGGCTCGTCATCTTCACCACCGTGTCCGCGAGCACAGTCGCTCACCGGCGTCTACTACATCCCCGACCGCGAACTCCATCATCGACTGGGCGGTGGATGAGAACGGCTCGCGTGTCGAGATCGAGCACGAGTGCCGCGATTTGGGATCTTCGCGCGCTTCTTGCCAAGGTAACCGAGGTGCAAATCGACTCTACATCCTTCACGCGGTGGCACAACCTCTATCTCATTTTCGCCGGACGACGAGGCGTGGCGCGCGGCACGAGCGCTTTGGGCACCTTTCACTTCGAGCCCCGGCGGCTCGGTGCCGCGGAGATGGTGCGAGGCCTACCATGCCTTGACCATGTGGAGCAACTGCGACGTCTGCGTGTTGACGGCGAGGCGACTACCCTTTCCGCAGAAGAGGCGAAGTTTTGAGCCAAGGAGAGGCTCGAGCTCGTGCACGGGACTTGTGTGACCGGTGACAAGCGGCCACACCGGGACGACGCCATCGCTGCACGCTTTGCGTCGACGCGACCTCTCCCGCTACATGCGGGTGATGATCCTCGCAGCAAGCGAGAGGTCGCGGACGCCATCGCGCACGTGAGGTCGCCGCGAGGCGAGCGCGGCCGAGGCTGCGCGGTCTTTGCGACAGACAACGGCGCGTCGCGGCCGGTCGCCGCGTCGTCTTTGCCGATGAGGGTATTCAGCCGCCACTACTCCGCGCCGCATGACCGCAGCGTAGCGCGGCGCCGGCGGCGCAACCGGATGGTTGTGGGGATGGCTCGCCCCTCGCGAGAGGGATGCCGTGCTTCTTCGGGAGAGGCGGTGGTGACGGCCGTCTACATCCTCAACCGCCGCTTACAGGCGCGCCGCGGCAGGACGCCGCACGAGGCTTGGCACGGGCGCAAGCCGCGGTCTCCCACTGCGGGTCTTCGCTCCTCGCGTTCGCCAGGAGCTTGGCCACATCGGCAAGCTCAACGGCTGAGCACCGAGTGTTCATCACCACGCGTAGGCTCGAAGGCCTACCGCATCCTCGACCTGCCACACGCGCGTCGCATCTCGCGGACGTGTTCGGCGGCGGCGCAGGCCGACGCGGGACAAGCGGTGGACGGCGGTTCGACTTCGACTCGGGGACCGTTGTCGATCACGCCCACTTCGAGAGCCAGTGAGCTAGCGGCTCGTCTTCACCGAGCTCGCCCACCTCGACACCTCGCCGCCACCGCTCGGCGAGTGCTCCACCACCATCGGCACGGCCACGCCCCACTTTTCACCACCGCCACTCCACGCTCCCGCACCGGCCACCACTTCTCATCGCCGCCAAACCACCGGATCGGCCCAGCAGCCGATCCCACGACGAGCGCAAGACGGTGGAGTTTGCTACTCAGCTGTCCACGACGAGGACGCGTCGACGCTACCACGACGACGAGCCTTCAGTGGTTACCGTATCATGGACAACATCTCTGCGAGCCGCCGTCTCGGATCGGTGCAAAGACGATTTCGAAGCTGAGCCGCACTTGGCGCGGCGACGACGGCGAGCCCGCTTCTTTCGGCCGAGGAGGAGACGCGGCGTGGCGTGTCGCGATGGCGTGAGATGGACGCCGCCGAGCGGAACCGACGGGAGCCGGCGATCTTCCTCGCCGGCCATCCGCGCGATCACCCTTGTGGGTGTTCGCCGGCGGGATGAAACCGGCGCCATCGCTGCACAAGGCTCGCTTGGCGGCACGAGGCTTCATGCGGCAGGAGTGGGTCGACCGACGACGCTTCGCACGCGTCGCGCGCATGGAGTCCGCTCGCCTTCCTCGCACTTGCGGCCCAGAGGGTTGGCGCGCCCATCACATGGACGCCAAGTCCGCCTTCCTCAATGGCGACTTGAAGGAGAGGTCACGCCCGTCACCGCCGGATTCGTCATCCCCGGCAAGGAGGGCATGTTCTCCGCTGCGCAAGGCCCTCTACGGCTTCGCGACAGCACCACGAGCTGGAACGCTGTCGACTCCACCTCAAGCAAATGGGGTTCGGCAGAGCGCGCATGAGGTCGCGGCTCACGGCGGGGCAGGCGGCACGCGCCTGGCGGTGGCGTACGTCGACGACTTGGTGATCACCGGCCCACGGAGGCCGAGGTCGACGCGTTCAAGGCGAGATGAAGACCCCTTCCGTGATGGCGACTTGGGGCTCCTCTCCTTCTACCGGGATCGAGGTCCACCAGACGACTCGTATCTCCTTCGCCACCGCCGCCACGCCTAAGCGCATCGTCGAGTCGGCGGGCTCACCGACCGCAACCCAACCCACACTCCATGGAGAAAGGTCGGCCCGAGCCGCGACGGCACGGCGGAGGAGGCGGACGCGACGCAAGATCGCCGCATCGTGGCGGCGCCGCTACTCGCCCACAGCGTCGGTTGGATTTGGCGCGTCGGCCACGTCGATCCGGTTCATGCGGCGACCAACGACGAGCATCGCAAGGCGTGAAGAGGATCCTCCGCCACGTTGCGGGCACCTCCGACCACGGCTTGCACTACCCGAGGTGTCCCGCGGCGCAGACTTCAGTGCATGGCCGGCGACCACGCAGCGACATCGACACCGGCAAAAGCACAAGCGGATTCTTCTTCCTCGGCAAGTGCCTCGTTAGTTGTGGCAATCACAAGCAAAGCATGTGGTGGCCTGTCGGTGTGAGGCGAGTACATAGCGGCTTCCACCGCCGACTCAGCGCCTGCTCGTTCAAGCGCGGTGATCTCTCGCGAGACACACAAGCGGTGGAGCTCGGGGTGACAAAGCAAGTCGCGCTGGCTCGCAAAGAACCCGCTTTCCATGAACGGAGCAAGCACATCGGGTGAAGTACCACTTCATCCGAGGTCATTGGATGAAGGCGAGATCAAGGCGAGCTACATCAACACCACGGATCGACTTGCGGACACCGCTCACCAAGCCTCTTGGGAGGTCAAATACTCGAGCTCGCTCCAGATCGGATGGTTCAACTTTCCCACAAGACGACGCACAAGACTTAGGGGGAGAATGTTGAATAAGTCTCAGTACTGTGGTCAAGCATGGTGGTCTTTGCTGCCCCATCTAGGACAGCATCTTAGCATCTTTAGGACAGCATCTAGGACAGCATCTTAGCATCTTTAGGACAGCATCTAGGACAACATCTTAGAGGACAGCATCTAGGACAGCATCTTAGAGGACAGCATCTTAGCATCTTAGAGGACAGCATCTAGGACAGCATCTTAGACTAGCATCTTGGCATATGCTTGGGTGATTAGCAGCCTATAAATATGTATCCCCAACCCCTCAGGTGGGTATGGCATTGTGTGAGAAATAAACCTAGAAAAATTGCCCCATCTCCAAGTGTCATCCTCTCGATGAGAGTAAGGATCTTGCTATCACCAAGAGCAAGAATCAAGCGACTAACAATCTGCACCCCTCACCACCGGATCCGAGCCACCTGTCATCGGATCCGAGCATGCCGCCCTTCGTGCACATTGTCTCACGTCGCCGCACCCCGTGCATCCGCATGCCACGCCTTCGGAGCACACCGCCGCCTAGAGCTCTCACCTGCTAACTAGAATTACTAAGTGACTTATAATCTATTACCTTTTTGGTCGGATGCAGTCCTCTTCAAAATCCATTATTCCTCTAGATTCAAAGAGAGTCATCATGCCCCCGTAAGTTGATGTCTGCCTACTTACATTGTTCAACTTCTGCCATCAAGTAAGAAACATGATCCGGCTCTCTTCGTTTCAAAAGGGGGTCATCGATACTATGTGATCTTTATTGATGATTATTCTCGTCATACGGATCTACTTCATGTTATCTCGCAGTCAGGTTCGCTATTTACCAGATGCTCACCACTATGGTTCGCACTCAATTTGATTCGGTCATTCGTGTCTTTCGTGCTGACTCTGCTAGCGAGTGAGTACTTGTCTGCTACTTTGTGTCGCTTTCTCGCTGAGCAGGGTAATCTTCCCCAGTATTCTTGCTCTAGTGCTCATGCTCTGAACGACGTATCTGAGCGTAAGCATCGTCACTTACTTGAGACAGCTCGCGCTCCCATGCTTGCCTCTTCTGTTCCACTGCTCTTCAGGGCTTTACTCCTGTCGAGCGTCTCTACGGTCGTGCTCTAGAGTATAGTCACCTCCGCTATTTTGGTTATATCTGTTTCATCCTTCTTCCATCTCGTAAGCGCACCAAGTGTTGCTCGGTCAGTTGAGCTCGCCGCTAAGGATGAGATCTCTCGAGATGTCACCTTCGATGAGTCCCGACCTTACTACCCTCGTTCTCCTACTGTTAGCTCAGATTCTCCTGTTGAGTCGATCTCCTTTTTTATTTTTCCTGACTCAGTTTTCCACTTCTGTTTCTTTCGTTTTGGCATCCACCTTCTTCACTTCCCTTTATCATTATCATTATTGGAGGTGACTCTTAGTATATTACCTTTGTGAAGGAGCGTCTCAGTGAGCAGTTCTTCCTTGGGATATTACCTTTGTGAAGGAGCGTCTCAGTGATTTGGGTCCTCTTCATTACTTCCTTGGGATTAAGGTCACTTCTACGCCTGAGGGCTACTACCTCTCCCAAGAGAAGTACATTCAGGATGTCCTTGCTCGTGCTTGTCTCACTGATCAGTGGATGGTGGATACTCCTCTAGAGTTTGGTGTTCACCTCGGCCTATTGATGGTGAGCCTCTTGAGGACCCCACTTGCTTCCGTCGTTTTGTCGAGAACCTCGTCTACCTTGGGATCACTGGACCTGACATTTCTCACCCAATTCACATCCTGAGTCAGTTCATCCCTGCTCCCACTCAGCTCCAGTACAGTCACCTTCTTCATGTTTTGCGATATCTTTGCAGGACCATCACTTGTCGCCTTTTCTTTCCTCGCTCCAGTTCGCTGCAGCTTCAGGCATACTGTGATGCGACCTATTGTGTTTTCCCTGGTTCCTCTCTGATTGCTGGGAAGACCAACAAGAAGACATATCGTTTCCCATTCGAGTGCTGAGGCTGAGTTGAGAGCCATGGCGCTGTTGACAGCTCAGATCACCTGGCTTTGGTGGCTACTTAAGGATTTCGGTATTTCAATTTCTACACTAACTTCTCTCTTATCAGAAAGTACTAGTGCAATCAGCATTGCTCGAGATCAAGTGAAGCATGAGCTCACCAAGCACATTGGAGTAGATGCTTTGTACATGAGATCGCAGGTGCAAGACCAGTTATTGCTCTTCAGTATATGTGTCTTCAGAGTTTCAATTAGCAGATTTCTTCACCAAGACATAAACTAGAGTTCAAAACAGTTTCTACCACTTCAAACTCTATATTGTTGATCCACCATGAGTTGGGGGAGTGTTAGATATGTATATAGCTTAGGGTGCTCTTTCCGTATTGGCCTTTGGCCCATTCGAATACATCAAGGTTCATTCCAACACGTGGAACGCGGCATCGACCCGTGATCCCTGTGACTGGTCCAAACCACTTTTGACTGATCAAAATTTGAAATTAGACAATGCATTTGTTCTAAGTTTCTTTTTCTCAGCCCTAAAGCTACTAGTTAATTTACAACAATGATATTTAAGCATAGTACCATGACCTGTGATGCACCGATACTGTTCATGGCCATCGCACCAGCACCAGCACCCAGTACGGTACCGGTATGGCTCGGGTGCGGCTCTAGTACGGTACCCAGAGGTATCGGGATTTTTACGAATTAAAACAAAACAAAAAAATGGGTACTGCTCGGTACGTGTGGGTGCTGGTACAGCCCAATAAAAAAACCATCTCCTGGAAGCCCAACCCATGAAGCCCATAAAGCCCATGAAGATGATTTTAAAGTGTGTAACCCTAGCAGTGCAAAAACCATTCCTCATTTCCTCTCCCAGCCACCGGCCCCAACTCCCAGCCGAGCTGTTGGCCTCGTGTGCTACTGAAGAAGCAAGGAGAGGGCGTCCGGCAAGGCTCCAGCGAGGTACTTCCTCTTCTCCCCTCTTCTTGTTCCCTTCTTGTTGCTTCCTCTTCTCCCCAACTCCCAAACGAGTTGTTGGCATCTTGTTCCCTTATTCTTGTTTCACTTGTTCACTACTTCCCCAGTTCCTCTTGTTCCCTCCGGCCAGCACCCATGAGTTCTACAAGTTTAGAAGCAAGTTCTTCATCCCACCGAGTGCAAAAAATAGTTAACGAGTCTAAACCTCTATGGAATCATGTTGATTGCTTTGTGTAATATCCCTATTCGCATTAGAGGGTTTACTTGAACTAGAGAGTGAATTAGACAAATCAACGTGGAAATTTAGAATTTTGAGGGATTTTGGACCTTGGGCTTCTGGCCCACGGTGTTTTGGCCTAGGTGGGCTAGCCATAAGAGGGCCCTGGTGGGGGGCAGCCAAACCCTAGGCCCCACTCCCTCCAAACCGCCACCAACCCCTGCACCTCCAAGCCGCCCCTGCCATCTCCTCCCCCCTACGCCATCCCCTCCTCTCCCTGTCCCACCTTGGCGCCATATCCATCCCCTACAGCATCCCTTGCTGCCGACCTAGGAGCAGATCGCTAGAAGGGAGCAGGCCAACAAGAAGAAAGGGAAAGAAGGAAGAGGATGATCTCGGGGGAAATTTGTGTTTTGGCTTCGTGTCTCCGAGGGTAACGATCTGAACCCATTAGATTTGTCCCAGATTGATCTCTATTTAGTTCTTAGAACATTTGGACAATGGGAAGAGTAAACGATCTTTCTGTCCGATTAAATCGAGTTTCTGGCGAGCGTTGCGGGACGATTAGGGGTATTTAAACTCGAAATTAGAGTTCGGTATAATTGGAGAAAAGTTAGGTTATCGCGTTAGCTTTCCAGGAAAGTATGGATTGTTAAAAACAAAGTAGCGAGCGAAAAGTTACAGTCTCCGAAAGGCTGTTGTCCAGATTCAGAACGTAGATGGCAGGCTTTGTGAAGTTGCGTCGATTTCATGTAAAAATTGGTAAAATTAAATATTTGTGTCAACTTGAATATTGTAGGAAATCTTTTGCAGCTTCCAGAACTCATATTATTCATATATGTTCAAGTTGTAGAATTAAATATATAAAATTGTGAAACGGGCTATTCTGACAGAATCTGGAACGGTCTTCGGGTAAAGAAACAGGGTGGAAAATGGTAGAATCAAAATTTCGTTATAACTAGGAAAATGTAGTTTGTTTCGTGAGGATTCCAGAAAGTCTTGGATGGCTAAATTTGGAGTTCAGATGAGAAATATAAGACCGTTTTACTACAGGGACAGTGGGTAGCGTGTCCGGTAGTTTCGGGTTAAAAAGGTCGGTTTGGCGTAAACAAGCGATGACGGTTAGAATATAGTATCGGTGCTGTAAGGTTAAGATTTTGAGTTGTGTTTTGAATTATTTGTCCAGGGAGTGGTCTCTTGTGCATTGCCGCCGCTTCGCCATCCAGCGTCACAAGGATAACGAAGCAAGTGCATGATAGAATGGTATTTGAGTGTTTGAAATTATTATTTGGTTAAGTGAATGCTTGCCATGATTATTCATATGAATTATGCTTGTTTCACATTGCTCACATGTTTTTGATAACTTGGTGATGATGATGATTATGGAAGAATGATGATTATATCAATTGCTAGTGAAGAAAGATAATAATTATTGCATTTCATGCTGAGTATTCGTGATGGAAAGATGTGACTCCACGGGAGTGGAATAAGGTCCCCGTTTGAAAAAGAACGAGCAATTGGTCCCCGCATTAAAGAATGCGTACATGAATGAACACCGACGGGTGTTACACTCCACTATACTGGTATAAGAGGAAGATGAGTTGAGACATGAGCGTGAGCATTGCATTGCATTTATGAAAAGCGAAAAGTGATTTGAGATAGACACGTGAATAGAAACTAATGAGAATGGATATGAAAAACTGAGATACTGATAAATGGGAATGAGTTGTTATTAAGATGATGCCTCGTTTATTATTCTGCTTTGTATTTGCTGAGTCGTGGATTCACCCTTGCTCTACTGCTGTTTTTAGGTGATCATTGACGACGCTTGACTTAGGAAGAGACAGCACTTGAAACACTGCATACACTCAATTACTTGATCACTTGCCATAAGAAAACTTTACCTTAGCATGATGGTTTATTCCTTTAGGGCATGATAGACATTGAATAATTCTAGATGATTGGTTGGATCTTGTGGTTCATTCAATAGTCTCTTTTGGATTGGTTTTACTTAATTCTTGAACTGTTATTCTGTTTTACTATCTAGAGTTGATATCTGTGCTTGCCATGTCGTTATTCATATGTTATTGTATGTTATTGTGACCCGTGGACGGGTTTTAATATTGAATTGCTTGCTGGAATTTTTTTGTTAATTGATGTAAAATTAATTGTTAGGGTAGTTTAGTGGCATTCCGTGATCAGTGTTGAGCTAGGGTGTTACAGAGAGGCCTAGGGGTGCTAGCGGAGGAAATGCTAAATCAAAATGTCACTATTGTGGTACTATCATCATTGGGAGCTACTCAAGAGTTAAGGCACATTTGTTGAAGATTTCTAGTTACGGTATTAAGCCCTGCCCAAAGGCAAATGGTTCTATTCTTCTTACCATATGCTAGAAATGTCTAGTTTAGCATGTGCAAGCATCAAATCTGATTTAGTATGTGCAAGCATCAAACGTGACAGTGCCAATTCTTGAAGAACTCCGTCAGGAAGTTGCTGCAGCAGAGGTAGCCACTGCAAGGGCCGGTACAAGAAGAATTCCCTTGCCAGGGGAGAAGGCCGCAAGCACCGAAGAATCATCCAGACAAACAGCTCTTGGTCTAAAGAAAAGGAAGGTACCAACTGCTATTGAGAGGAACTTTCATCTGGGACTTCGTTCTTCATCTGGGACTTCATTCCCAAATAGATGCTCTTGTTGCAAGATCTTTTTATACTACTGGTTTGCCTTTCAATCTTGCGAGAAACCCATATTGGCGAGAAATGATTATGTTTGCTTGCAACAACCTTGGTGGATATGCCCCTCCTGCATACAACAAACTGAGGACAACCCTTCAACACGAGAAGACACATGTGGATGTTATGAGTATCACACCGAAATCCGAATCTTGAAGAGCTCCACCGACAGCAGTATAGAAGTTGCCATTGAAGAACTCCACCAACAGTAAGAATAGCTAGCAGCAGGCCTATCCTCCAGGAGCACATAGCAAAGCAGCAAGACTCCTCCAGCAAGAATAGCTAGCAGGACTCCTCCCATCCCCCGTTCTCTCTCTCTTCTGGCAATGGAGCCATCCCAATCCAAACCAATCGGAACCAAAAGCCATCTCTCCTCAGCAGCTCGTACATCGAAACCAAAAGAGCCAAAAGCCATCTCTCCTCAGCAGGAGAGCAGAGAGGCAGCGGCGGCGGCCGATCGAGAGGAAAGCCAAGAAGAAGAAGGCGGATCCATCGTTCGCAGAGGGAGGGCGAAGCAGCCGAACACAGCGTCAGGGCGAAGACCGACACGCGGGTTGAAGACCGGCGAGGAAGAGCTCGATCCGGGGCGGCGACTTCGGGAAGAAAGCACGAACGCAACGGCACTCGGCGAGAGCACAGCGAGAAGAGGCGAGGCGTTGCGGATCGAGGCGATCTTGAATTCTGATCGAGCGGCGTCACGACATCGGAGATAAGCGCGGCCGCCACAAAGATGTGTGGTAGGATCGAGGAGATCCAGAAGCTCGACGAAGGGGGCGAGCGCGGGCGGAGTAGCCAGGCTCCGACGGCGCAGATCCAAGACAAAGCCCCCACAAGCAGAGGTCGCGCGGATCCGGGACAGAGCGCCGACGAGAGGCCACCCCCGGGAGCAAAGATCGGTTCTTCCCTGGGGCAGCGGCAGCGAAGAACGGGTAGAGGCTAGGAGGCGGCGGCCGCTACGGTAAACTCTAACCTTGGCTCTGATACCATATTATGAATATTGTGTGTATATATTCAAAAGTCCAATGGACAATATATATAAAGTGTACAAGAGATGTATACCATATACAGATAAGGAAATACAGAAGAGATTCCTATCTCTAATATGTCTCTAACAGTGGAGACGATGCTGGAACCAATTAAGACAACATGGGGCACAAAGGGAGTTACTATTGCTTCCGATGGTTGGTCTGATGCACAAAGGTGTCCACTAATTAATTTTCTAGCTGTTACAGAGGGAGGACCTATGTTCTTGCGAACTATCAACATTGAAGGTGAGGTGAAGGAGTATGTCGCTGACAAGATTATTGTTGTATTGAAGAAATTGGAGCAAAGAATGTGGTCCAAGTGATCACAGACAATGCTCCGGTTTGCAAAGCTGCAGGTATGATCGTTGAGCAGAAGTATAATAATATTTTCTGGACACCATGTGTTGTTCATACATTAAACTTAGCATTGGAGAACATATGTGCGGGAAAGAGCCCAAGTGATGGTACTATTCATGAAGAATGTGAAAGGATTGGTGAGATTGCAACAGATGCTAGCATTATGAAGAATTTCATCATGAATCACAGCATGAGGTTGGCCATGTTTAATGAGTTCGGTAAATTGAAGATGCTTGCTATTGCTGAAACAAGATTTGCCTCTGTCATTATCATGTTGAAGAGGTTTTATCACATCAGGGCAACTCTTAAACAAATGGTCATATGTGACATGTGGGAGAGTTGTAGGGATGATAATATGGGCACAGCACAGTTTGTAAAAGAGAAAGCTCTTAATGACATGTGGTGGGACAAGGTCCGGTACCTTATGGAATTCACTGATCCCATATATTTGATGCTACGCCAAGTCAACAATGACAAGCCCTGCCTACATTTGGTCTGCAAGACGTGGGATACCATGATAGAGAAGGTTAAAGATGCCATTTATAAATGGTAAGGAAAGGAGGCCAATGAGGCATCTGAGTTCTACTCTATTGTTCATGGCATTTTAGTAGATCGATGGGCAAAGAGCAACACACCACTCCATTGTATGGCACACGCATTAAATCCAAGGTAAATAGTCCTTGACTCCTGACTTCTATTCTTGTCTTTAATGCTTCTGTTCTTCTTATGTTCTTGTTTGGTATCACATCTAATTTTGTTTTTTATCATGCCCTTTGGGCTTTGGTAGATACTACAATGAGGCTTGGATTCGTGGAGGTCCTAACCATCGAGCCCCCCGTGATGACAATGAAATTAATCAGCAGGTGTTGAAATGCTTAAGGAAGTTCTATCCTATTGGTGAAGGATACAGAAAAATGAAGGCACAATTTGCAAATCTCTCAATTTAGGGAAGGATTTGATTCATTTGAATCAATTAAAGATAGAGTTCATCTTAAACCTAAGCAGTGGTGGAGCATGCATAGAGGAGAGGCTCCAGAGTAGAGAACATTGGCTTTGAAGTTACTTGGACAACCATCATCATCTTCATGCTGTGAAAGGAATTGGAGTACCTATGGTTTCATCCATAGCATGAAGAGAAACAAGCTCACTCAGCGTGCCAAAGATTTGGTATTTGTTCACACCAATCTGCATCTTCTTTCAAGGAAATCAGAAAAATATCTAAATGGGACAACAATGATGTAGGATGTTGGAGCAGACAGCCATGAAAATTTTACTACTGGTGTGGGCATCCTTGAGAATGAGATTGCTAATCTCTCGCTTGATGAGCCAAAGTTGGAGATGGAGCTGTGCGAAGATGGAGGACAAGAAGATGATAGGCCGACTAGGGAGCAGACCCAAGAAGAGGATGAAGATGGAATGAGTTTCGGTTGATGATATGCTATGCTCTGTCATGATCATTTTAGTCCTACTGGTTATGTACTAAGTTAATGTGTGTCTTATGGACCTTATTTCTCTATGTTTGCCTATGTTATGGACCGTATGGTTGTTGAACTGAGTTGTATTTATGTACTAGTATTTAAGTTATTATGTACTAGTATTTATGTGCATCTTATGAACTTATCAGTTATCTTTTATATTATATATTTTTATTACTTTTATTATATATATACTACCGTACCAACATACCAGAGTTTTTTGGAAAATGTCGTATCGCTATACCAGCGTACCCACACCGGCGTACCGGTATCGCGTACCGGTGCATCATAGACCATGACTTATACCAAAAGAGATCTAAGTGTTTTGTTGGCTCCAACAATATGGCTTTGGGTTTTGCATGTGTAACATGTTCAAAAAAGAATCCAGAGCGATCTTCATTAACACCTGGCAAGCTACACTATTACCATACTGGGTTAAAATTTCCTGCACTGGTCAAGGTAGCAGCACCATTACCAGCTGGAAGACCGGTATGCTTGGGGCATATTTGTGGAGTCGATATCCCCGTTATACCACCATACAGCTCATTAGCTCATGCTCATAGTTAGGCTATTGAATATTGCACTCTCTGAATTGTACTTTAACTCTCATCACATAATGTGATGCAAGATAGTGCACAGATAATGATCTAGTGTTATGCGTATCACTCACCCTGAAGGGTCTTGATTGTATTTTACCATGAAAGTGGACAAACTGACTAATGCGATGAATCTACTGCAGTGAAGATCAAAATGATTCCATCATATTTACCTTAAGCTTCTCATTTTCAGCAGTGAGCTCATCAACCAGAGTTGTATCAACATGGACCTCTGGTACTAAGGCAGCTTTCTCTAATGCGGCTTTAGCAGTTTCCTGTTCCCTTTTTAATAAATCTTTTGTCTCCTTGGACTGCAATTGCAGTTCCTGCAATTGTTGTTGCAACTTCCTATTTTCTTGTGTCTTGGCTTCTTCCATGTCAGTCTGCAGACCAGCAAAACGAGTATAAGGCACTTACATAGACATCAGAAAAAATAAACAAAAATGAATGCTTATTGTGACCTAGGTTGTGCCAAGTGCCAACAGTAATTATCCATTTTATGTAGTTACATACATACTCCCTCCAGTCACAAAAGTCATTTGGACATCGACACAGTCTCTAAAATGCAACTTTGACTACTCATTTTTATTGTAATATATTAATAAAATCTAATAACAATGTAATATTATGAAAGACCTTTTCGGGGCCAATCTACATGTACCATTTTCATGTGTAAAATCCAAATATTCAAAAGATATTAATAGACAAAGTTTAGAATGTTTGCTTGCAGTTGCATGTATCCCAAAAGGACTTCCTTTTGTGACTGGTGGGAGTATTTACTTTAACTTAATGGTGTATCCAGTTTACCACACAAATGTGAATTTTGTGCTATATGGTGGTACTCAGGGATAAAAGAACCGGAAGCACGCCACTTCCTGGTCGCTGGCCGGAAATGGTAACCGGCCGGTTACCGGTTTTCTCGGAAAAAATCGGATGAAATTCGCTCGAAAAAACTATCCAAAATTCGAAAATTAGAAATTGAACTTGCAAAACCCAGGAAACCGGCCGGAATTTTGGATCCCGGACCCCCCCCCCCTACCGGCCGGTTATTTTTTTCCCTAGAGGTAATATAATTTGTACAATAGACTAGTGGATTGACACAGTGTGGCCATGAGTTCGAAACTAAGTAAGAACAAATCTAATAGGCTTCATGGTATGCACATTATACACAAACAGTGAACATGATAAAGTATCACTAAAAAGAAATAATTGCAGTCAACTTCAAAATGGACTGGAACGAACCTAGGTTCATTTTAGCAGTTCACTGTATAATATAACATAGCCATGAAGGTAAAAATAATGGTCAAGTACATAATGTTTTTTTTATTAACTTTAACAATCCTGTAGAAGTTCCCACTGTTTACATGACACCTGTACATCTTATGTCACTTAAGTTTCAGTGTATGGAAAACACCTGAAAAACAAAATTCACCAACCAAATGCGCAAGTCGTGAAATTCCAAGTTCTGGGGAAGAACAAATAGATGCAATATTGATATAATGCAGATCTGAGAATATATTCAGTATTCTTTCGTAACACCTTGATTGGGTTTAACCACCTCGATAAAAATAAAAGATAAAATGGCTACAAAGGCATTGTACATGGCATAGAAAACAAGTGGCAGATTTACTATTATGCTTTTTGCCAGTGGTATTTTCAGATAGGGGGTTGACCGTGCAATGTCAAATTTATCCCTACTAAGTAAATACAGAAAGCCCATCAAATATGCTTCGGCAAATACTCATATTTCTTGAACTGTCAATTATAGGAATAGCATGTCCCAATTCCTTCAGTAGTGTATTTCAACAGCCAATTGAGTAAGAAAGGTATTGCTCTGTTCCATTTGAACATGGAAATGTTGCTCTAATTATGGATGGATAGCGATGTAGTATTTACGAAATAATAGCAAATATTACATCAACCATAGGCATGTGCCACATAAATGGTACGACTGTAAAATACAGCGATCCAGTAGTTTACCCTCATGCGTTTCTCCAGTTGCAGCCGCCAAGTGAGCTCCTCAACTTGCTTCTCTAATTTATTCTTGGCAGCTTGAAGAGCACCAGTTTCTTTTGCAGCCTGAAAGTAGTAAAAAAACAGCGGAAGTCAGTAGACCTGTCACGGGTGCGTACTGTAGCACACGTACACTGTTCACCCACAATTAGTTTCCTTCGTTGTTATTAGATTGATTTGGTTAGTTTGGAAGCTTATCTTCAGTTAGTTTGTTTGTACAATTTAGAAATTGTTTCTTAAAGGTCAAGTCAAGTTATCCTATAAAAAGGATGACATTGTATCTTTTTTAATCAAGCAAAGATGAATAAACAAATTCTTAGTCCCTAAAATCAAGCATTAGTCGTTCCCTTGACCGGCTATTCTAAATATATCCCTCCCCCAATCAATGCCCTCCTTCACCTAGCGTAGTTCTACCTCAAGTCGTTGCCGTCCAACCTCCCGCTGACAAATGTTTACTCCCTTGTTGTGTTAGTTCACAACAAGACCAAAGTAGCTTAACCAATCAGGTAATGAACTCTATCTATGCTCTTATTGATGATCCTGAGTGCCAAAAGTGTGACAGCTTTGGACTTACTGCCATTAAGTGAGCTTGCAGGTAAATGGTTTAGAAAATTCAAATTTCAGTTTTCGAATTTCGTCCGGTTTTTAAGCAAATTCAAATTTCAGTTTTCGAATTTCGAATTTCGGCCGGTTTTTTTCCGGTTACCGGCCGGTTACCGTTTTCAGCCGCCGAGCGGTTTTTCCTTCGGTTCCGAGATTTTGATCCTTGCATGCAACCAACACCACTTCACCATCAGCAGTGATAGCAAGGTATGTTGCTAGAGATAAATCTAGGCCAGAGTTCATAGGAAAAACGAAAAAAGGAAACTACATTACATGCTTGATAGTTGATTTAATTATTTCTTGTGGATAAACATTAATGGCAAGTATAGTGTCTAGGGCTAATAAAGTATCAAATAATACAGCAACAATGGGCCAACGAAACAAAAAGATAGTCAGGCCATTTACACAATGCTTCTTACCATTTTAAGTTTTAGAAGTTCTCTTCTGGCCATCCTTCCTCTCCAAGCACATTGGGTTGTGATCGCTGCCTTCTTCAAGCCCATGTACCGTGAACGTGCTAAATAACTACGGCAGTAACTCTGTGGTGGACGAAATCATTACAACTGAGGTTAAGGTAATGAAACATATATGGAGTTAAGAATAATTGGTAATAAAGGGAGATGCATAGGCTTGAATCTGGCAACCAGTTAGATACATATGCACTTGAAGAAGTAGAGATTTAGAAATATAAATATCTCGAAGTCCTAACTTAAGAATTTGTTGATAGTTTGAAGTCACTGCATGAGCATGTATGTCCAACAACCACTTTAGCAAATAGAATGAGTATGTATTTAACAGTATAGTGTTCCTAAATGCAAAGATAAACTTGTCTGCGAAATGTTAGGTGTAGAACAAGATAGAACTAATCCTCAGGTAAACAAGGTCAATTATACTAGATAACTAATAGTTTAAAACATATCTAGAACAATGCTGTGGTGGTTATGAGTCTTATGACAAATGACTCCAGGGTTTAAATTTTGTAACTTAAAAAAAGAATCACAATTCATATTACTCGCAACGATTGTTTCATTTTCATACTAACTATGTTGAATATCATATATGTTATATTAAGCAATTGATACTTGGGTATATGATATCAATATGATAAATAAAAGAGTTTTTTGTATCGTATGATGTGTCATTTAACATATCAACTCAGTGCGCAGATTTTGTTTGGGAGTACAAGTGCCACGAATACAGATTAAGGTAACAAAAAAGATATGGGTGCAAAAATAAACCAACACCATCATACATTGGCCGCATTAGCAGTACGATTCAAACAATTTACTCGTAGAAAGATAGAACTTCACATGAGTTTCAATAGAAAAAAAATTAGAACTTCACATGAGTTTGAATAGAAAAAAAATTACCATTCTATTCTGCACACCTTGTTTCCCAAGCATTTCATGGATGACTAAAAACATAAAATGAGACCTGAAAACACACCTGAATAATCACCGCAGCTTTTGTTTGCTGACGGAAATGGAGTTCCTTGCGAGCAGCCATACCACGTAGAACGGACTGGATAGTAGTCGATGCACAACAGAGATCTCTGTAGTGTTTCCTTGCAAAGTGCATGCGATAGTAGGTCTGAATTGTCAATGAAGCAGCCTTCCTACGGAGGCCTTCATAATAATGTCTTGCAATTTGTCCTTCAGTTATCACAGCTCAGAAGTCATTATCTCCACATAAAAATCAGAGAGAAGAGTGCAATATTATTCCAAGAAAATATACCTCTGCATACTGCCTGAAGCTGAGTAGCAGATATTCGCAGCTGAATGAATTTTTTGCGAGTCAGGTATGACCGAACTTTTCTCTGGATTTTGCTAGCAGAACAGCTCAAAACCTCAGTCCTCCGAGCATCTAACTCAGCCATCTGACCAGCACGCAGAAATACTTTTGTTTTCCCTATCTGTAGATTGGACATTAGACCGTAAGATATACCAAAAGGAATGGAAACCAATACATCAATGTTAGAACTTTAGAAGAAATGACTCGTCCAGATAGCGATTGAGTCATGGAGATATTGCATTAAACTTAGTATTCCTCTTATTTAATAATTGCCGTGATCTATTGACAAAATATGTACGAGACTCTGTCCTCTATTGGTTCAAGCTTTTCGAAAGGAATTGACAATATTTTTCTCATAGTATCAAAACAAGGTCCTGTGTTTTAATTGGATTTGGCAATTGGATTTGGCCCAGTCTGCTTAGCCATCGAAACTAAGAAACTAAAAAAAAACTCCTTCAAAAGAATAACTTCTGACATGGAATAATATGATATCTACAGGATATATCATTCTATCAATTTTAGATTTTTGGAGTGACTCGCATAAAGGGTGAGTAACATGAACCATGGATAGAATTCCCGGCCGGTAACCGGCGGTTACCGGCCGATAACCGGATACCGGTCGACTGGCGGGAGCATGGATAGAATTCCCGGCCGGTAACCGGCGGTTACCGGCCGGTAACCGGATACCGGTCGACTGGCGGGAGAGGAAAAACCGGCCGAAAAAAATTCAAATTTTTCTTTTGCTTTTTTTTATTGGTTTCACATGGGATGCTGCCCCCCCTACCCCCCACTTGCTGTTTGCTTTGGCTGTATGTCAAAATGAGTGGAGATGCATGTGAAGTTGTCCCCATCTCTTTCTTTTGTGTTTCCTTTTGCAGATTCTTTGTCCCCCTTTGTAAGTCCATTGCAAGCAGCAGAAGCCTCCCTCTCTCGTCTCCTTTCCTTTCTCCATTGCAGCAGCATTTCTTCCTCCATCCCTCCCTCCATTTGCTGCCCTTTTCTTGCCTCTCTCCCTCCATTTGCAGCAGCAGGGCAGCAGCATTTCTTCCTCCATCCCTCCCTCCATTTGCTGCCCTTTTCTTGCCTCTCTCCCTCCATTTGCAGCAGCAGGGCAGCAGCCTCCCTCCCTCCATTTGCAGCAGCACAAGCAGCCTTCTTGCCTCCCTCCCTCCCTTCATTTGCAGCAGCATCCCTCCCTCCATTTGCTGCCTTTCTCTTGCCTCCCTCCGTGCATTTGCAACAGCAGGACAGCACCCTCCCTCCCTCCATTTGCGGTGGCAGCAACAGGTATATGATTATATGCTCAACTTCTCAAGTACTAGCATGTGTATGCTCAAGTTCGGAAGTTTATTCATGTAAGCAAGATATGAAATGATGCAGATATACATCTCTTTTTGTTGTTGATTGATGAGCATGTAAGCAAAATGGTGTCATGAATCATGATACTTCATAGTTCATATGGACATATTAATCTCATGATATTGTTTGGTTGGCCATGAGTTAGTTATGTAGTCACATGACAACATGTTTAAACTGATAGACATATTCCTGAAATATTTGAATTAGGCCGGAATGTTGAGTAAATGTGTAGCTAGACTCAATTTTCATTTCTTCTCATCATTGCCATGCTGCCCAACATCAGTTTAAGTGTCATGGCTCATGGGTGTTGTGTTTCTTTAGTCATCGATATTTACAATATTGACCCATTTTTCATCCTATATGGATTATGGTAGGTGATGGCTTCTAAATCTATCAATGTTTGGGAACATGGAGAGAGACTAGGAGGTGCTGGTTGGAAGTGCAGATATTGTAATCTAACAAAATCAGGCGGAGGTGTCACCCGCCTAAAAGAACATCTTGCTGGGAGACACGGAGATGTTGTTGCTTGCAGCGGGGTTCCGGCGCAAGTCCGCAGGCTCATGCTGGCAAGTCTTGATGAAGCGAAGGCAAGAAAGAAAGCTATTAAAGAAGAACGACTCCGAATGGAGCAAGTTGCAAGAGAACCTGTAGCTCGTGGCCCTTCATCTCAAAATGTCTTCGATGATGACGAGGAAATGCAGATGGAATGAGCTCGCCGAGAGTCGTTGGAGGTACACCAGCTCGAACAAAGGGCAAAAGCCAGGGGTGCAACGTTTGAACATGGTGGTGGCAGTGCAAGTGGTAGGGGAAGTGGCAGGAGAGGTGGTGCCATTTCTGCGATGTTTGGCGTGTCACGATCTATGAGAGTTGATTCTGATATTTTGGCAGCCCGGGCATCCCGACAAACCCGCATTGATACAACAATACGTGGAGGCTCTAGGTCGAAACTGTTAGTCGCTGGACTCTTGCTTGAGGTGATAGCAAGATCCTTACTCTCATGGAGAGGATGACACTTGGAGATGGGGCAATTTTTCTTGTATATTTCTCTTCACAATACCATGCCAACCTGAGGGGTTGGGGATACATATTTATAGGGCTAAACAGCCAAGCATATGCCAAGCATATGCTAGTCTAAGATGCTCTGTCCTAGATGCTCTGTCCTCTAAAGCTAGTCCTAAAGCTAGTCCAAGATGCTCTGTCAAAGATCTGTCTAAAGAGATGCTAACCTTGATCAAGGATCTTGTCCTTGAAGGGCGGCAAAGCCAACACGAGACTTATCCATCAATCTCCCTAAGTCTTGTGTGTCTCCTTGTGAGAATCGAGCCACCTTGTGAGGAATCGAGCCATCCCGATCCTAGAGCGAGCGTCGTCCTTGATTTCAACGCCGAGGCGCCCCAAACTTGACAGAGCCTTGAGCGCTGAGTCACGCTCGAAGAAGAACTCCGCCGCCGGTCATGTGGTGGGTGTCGCGGTGTCGAGGCACCACCCGTCGATCTTCTTTATTGCGGAACTTTCGCCGAGGAGGCGTGTGCTTTTGGCTCGTCAAGGTGGAGGAGCGCTGCGGCCGTGCCGTGCCGAGGTAGTTCGATGCTCGCTGAGCAATGAAGCGAGCCGATCGCTCCTCCTCCTCCGCGCGCGACGCGTGGGCCGCCACGTCGTGGTTGTCGACAATCCTTGGCCCGGTGACCGAGCTTGCGCGATTGTAGCAAGAGTCGCCTCGTGCCGCTCTTGCTTGCCGGGCGCGCCGCTGGCGCCCACGGTCATCACCTCAAGACGCGTCCTCGCGCCATGCTCGGCGTCTTTGCGCGCTTGCCGCGCTTGCCACGCTTGTGGTCGCTGTCGTGGAAGAAGGATCCCTTCTTCTGTCACCGCCTGGCCGCGACCAGCGCTCCCGAGTGAGGAGGAGCTTCCGCCAATGGTGACGGGTCCCGGAAGAGGCGTGGCTCATCATCGCCGACGACCTTGAGGCGACCTATCGCCTCCTCGATCGACATCGTGGAGAGGTCCAGCGAGCCCGGATCGGCGAGCCATCGCTGTACTTCTCGGGACGCAGAAAAGAGCTTCTCGCGGCTCTCCTCGCCGTAGGTGTCATCGCCGAATCGCGCGCGGCCGCAGCGAGTGTTAAGGCGGAGAGCAAAGTCATCGACGCCTCACTCGCTTGAAGGCGAGTTCTCCCACTCCGTGCAAAGTGCTGCGGTGTGGACTTGCGGCTTGATGCCGCTGCCGTCGCGGAGGCGATGGCGTCCCAAGCCTCCATGGCGATCCGCTTGTTGGAGAGCGAAGCGCATCTCGGGCGGGGCTGCGGCGATGAGAGCATCCAGCGCCGTCGATCCCGGTTGTAGTCGACGTCGCCGCATCCGATCGTGCATCCCACATATGCCGCACTGGAGCTTTACCTCATCACCGCGGCCCGCTCGGACGTAGTTGGACTTGGTGAGGTAGGCCACCCGCCGAGCCGACGCCCTCGACGACTGGTACTCGTGGTGACCACGATGCATCAAGCAGGGAGAGAGCGCGTTACTGTGAAGGCGCGCGCCTCCGCCGACGACGTCCGCCGCCCATGCGTTTCTCCCAGAGCGCCGCCGCGCGTTCGCGCCGTCTGAAGCCGCCGCGCGCTCGTGGCGTGCGCGGTTGCCCATGCGCGCTTCGCCTCGTCTTTGCCTCCATCTCCGCCGCTCAAGTCGCGTCGCGCCGTCATCGCAGAAATGAGCCGCTATTCTTGCGCCATGTGAACCTCGACCTTCTTTGCGCCGCGACGCTGCATCTGCCGCCGCCGCCGCTTCGCCTCATGCCGCTGCTGCCGCCCGCCGTGCATGTCTCTGCCGCGCTTCCTTCGTCTTTGCTGCGCGCAGCGAAGCTTCGGCCGTCACGACGCCGCATGCTCGAGGCGCATCGAAGGCCGAGATCGCCTGCGGACATGGCGCGCTCTCGGGGTGTTGCGTGGAGAGAGGGTCGCTTCGACAGTCCGCCGTCTCCGAGAGGAGTGAGCGTGGATACCGGAGGAGGCTGCTGCTGCACTGCATTGGCCGCTGCGAGGCCGAGAAGGAGATGAGCGAGAGATGCTCAGCTACGAGGATAGTATAGCTCGATACCACTTGTTAGTCATTTGGACTCTTGCTTGAGGTGATAGCAAGATCCTTACTCTCATGGAGAGGATGACACTTGGAGATGGGGCAATTTTTCTTGTATATTTCTCTTCACAATGCCATGCCAACCTGAGGGGTTGGGGATACATATTTATAGGGCTAAACAGCCAAGCATATGCCAAGCATATGCTAGTCTAAGATACTCTGTCCTAGATGCTCTGTCCTCTAAAGGTAGTCCTAAAGCTAGTCCAAGATGCTCTGTCAAAGATGCTGTCCTAAAGAGATGCTAACCGCCAGTCAAGGATGCTGTCCTTGAAGGGCGGCAAAAGCCAACACAGAGACTTATCCATCATAAACTTGGGAAAATTTGGTCTAAGTGGTTTCATAGTAATGACATTCCTGGGACAAAGGCAGAGTGTCCTTATTTTCGTGCTGCTATCAAAGAGACACAGAATCTTGGTGAAGGCGTGGCGGCACCAAGAGGCCATGAAATTGATGGGGAATATCTTGATGCTAACGAACAAGAAATAAAGGAGTATGTGGCAGAGTTCAAAAATGACTGGGGTATATATGGAGTCTCTATCATGTGTGATTCATGGACAGGACCTACACAGATGAGTATTATTAACTTCATGTTGTATTGCAATGGAAGAATGTTTTTCCATAAGTCAGTGAATGCAACTGGTGAGATGCAAAATGCTGACTTTTTGTATCATGAGATACGTAAAGTTGTGGAAGAAGTTGGAATTCGACATATTATGCGATTGTGGTGATAATGGTTCAAACTACAAAAAGCATGTGAACTCGTCATTGAAGAGTATCCATCTTTAGTATGGCGTGTGTAAGTGCACATACCATCAACCTCATGTTGAAAGATATTAGCAAGTTCAACGAGGTTGCTAGTGTCGTGAAGGCGGCGAAGAGGATTTGTCGGTTCCTATATAGCCACGGTCGCCTCCATAATGAAATGCGAGAACAGATTGGAGGAGAGATAGTTCGTCCAAACGCCACAAGGTTTGGAACGACATTTGTGTTCTTGAAAAGTTTTTCGGATAGAAAAGACAAGTTTATGAAGTGGATGGTGTCAGATTTGTGGAGCTCCAATCATTTGTCCACGACTGAAGAAGGAGAATACATGTATTCTTGTCTCACATGTAGGCAATGGTGGACCTCTATGCTTGTAGGTAAGTAGATAGTTTCGTAAATCCTAACACATATTTGTTTTATTTTTTCTAACATTGTAAGTGTGTTGAATTTCAAGCAATGGGGTGCTAAACCCACGAGCCACAACGATATGGTTTGGGAAGAATCCATCCTCACTGTTTAGTCAACAAAGAATTCAAAGAATAGCCGATACACCCGAGGAGGCAAAGCAGCAGCTCTGGCGAGCTCGAATACTATCGAATCGACGTGGCCTATTTGCTTCAAATGAGGCTCACATTAGTGCATCTCGTCTCATCTGCAGGTATGTTGTTGTTATCAACTTAGATATACATAGAAAATCAACCGTCACTACGAGTTCAATATAATTTTCATGTTACTTGTAACTACATGGTGGATGACTTTTGGAGCGAAGACACCAACACTACAAAAATATGCCTTGCGGATTGTCTCACAATGTGTTTCTCCAAAGTGGATGTGAACGTAATTGGAGTACATTTGCTTTGGTGCATACACAATTGAGGAACCGTCTTGGGTACAAGAAAGCGCATAAGCTTGTATATGTCCACTACAATCTAAGGTTGCGATTGCAAGAGCATGAGACTAGAAATGAGGATAGAGATGTAGATCCTTTTGGCGATCTAATTAACGCCACTATGTACGATGTGGATAACCCAATCCATGAGTGGCTTGATAGCTCCATGATAGAATCGGAGTCGTACTAGACAAGGAAGGTGAGCCCCTATTCCATCCAAGATTGTAGTTGATTCCATCCCCGAGGAGGGAAAAAGCACTAGATGATCAACCGTTGAAGGAATGGGCGAAGACAAGCGTTGGCAAGAGTCATCTTGGGAAAAGGAAATATTGTAGCCAGCAGATCGCAAAATTGGTCTGCAGACTTTGCCTCTCTTACACAACCAAAAACGAGAGGCGATAAGAAGAAAAGAAAATTCAGAGGACATTGTGGAAAGCGGCGACAAAGCGAAACTCCACCATCTGATGAAGTGCAGTACCAAGAGTCTGGTGACAGTAGCTCTCCGTCGTCTGATGATGGCATTGATGGTGGGACAACGCATGATGCAACACAAGACAAACCATTGGAATTCACCTGTGAGCAAGATTTCGCGCATGCTACCCAGGATGAAGATCATGGTTGTCATCAGACTCAAGCTGGGAAAACAATTCGTAAGACTTATGAACGTAAGAGTCGCAAACAAGATCGTTCTCAGCCACATGACTCTTCTTCCTATGAATCCCATGCTAGCTCAACGACTTATGGACGTCGAGATGCCAACCTATTACCTTCTGGTGATGATTCTCATTCTTCAGAAATTTCTTCTTATCCTACTCACCATTACGGTCTTGTACCCCTCGACAACAATTCAAGAATGGTTTATCAGTGGGTGGAACCCGAATATTACCAACAAGTTTATAATCATTGGCTACAATATGCCCATGAAACATACACTTGGGATCAATACAAAGCCCACCTTGCTCAATATAGCGGACTTGTACTCATTGATAATAATGAGTATATTGCACAACCTTCGCGCTTCTCAACAATGTATTGGTATGACTTGCTAGTTTCCTACACCATAATTGTTTATATTGTTTTTAGTATGCTAGTCAAGTTATTATTCATTAGTCATTACCATTATCTTATGTTTTTCTTATTTTAGATGCTGCTGAGTCCTTCGGGAGGAGAGAGCTACGCCAGAGAGTGAAGCTAGGAAGGTTTTCTTTGCAATTGCTACTTCATTAAACACTCTACAATTGGTATTAAACAATTTTCCTCCATTTCCAGCTTTTCCGGTTTTCCGAGTATTTTCCGGTTTTCGGTTCCGACGATTCGGTCCGGTTACGGTTAGGCATGATTTGAATTCAAATTGTGTTCGGAGAAATTTGACCGGTTTTTTCCCGGTATTTCGGTTCGGCCTCAGAATCACACGGCCCCGAGCGGGATTTTGCCCGGTAACGGTTACATGAACCATGACATGAACTGCTTATCTGCTTGGCCTATTTACAATATTAGGGGAAAATAGGAAATACATTGGAAGCTTTGAAATTAGAGGAAAGCATTAGGGAAGCCAAAGAAAGACCAAATCTAGTACAACAGGAAAGGATATGGATTATATTAAACACATCACAGCCTTATTTCAGTACAATGAGTACATAGCAGTTACCTGATAACCTGTGAGATTGACTTTCTCAAGAAGCATGTTTGTAGCAGTAACTTCATCATAACTGCCAATGAACGATTAGTTTAGACTCCCTAACCAAACAAAAAGGTTCAAAAATTCCAATCAAGATACCCTAGATTTACCTTTCACCGAGAACTTCGGGAAGTAAAACACCAAATCGATCAACAAATTCATCAAATGCTCGCCTTGTTGGATACCCTAGACAGCTTATTCTTATCGCCTCTAGCACTCCCTTGTTTAGAAGGTTAAAGAATGTAATAGTATCACTATCTCAAAAAGTTAGTTATTACAAAACTGCATAAAGCACATGACAATAACAGCATCAAATTTATCTCCTGGCATACTGCCACCATGTCTATATTGCAGAACGACCACATATTTTCTAATATACTTGTGTTTCTACTATATTACAGGATTACCCTCATGGCCTCATATGAGTTAAAAATAATGAAATTTTAGCAGCTTTCATCTATATGATGTAATTTGGACACAGAAAGACACATAATATGAAATAATTTGTTTTGTTGGAATAAGTTTAGAGAAGTATTGTGCAAGTGAAAGAAACACTCAATAGCCTTTTAGCAAGTTGAACAACTGGAAAACAGAAATCTAGTATTAACTGGAATGGTAGCATTACCAATAGTGACAATATAGACTTCAAAATTAGGAGTCCAATTAGCTGAATGTCATCCATTTAAGGGTTTACATGTGTTCCTAAGAAGGAATTTGTCCATTTCATGTTTTGAGTTACCAAAAAAAGAGCTTGGAAACATATAGAAACTCCTGAATGGAAATTGAAAAGAAACATAGCCCCGCTACACCCACTAAAATGGGTGTTACCAACAACTACAGTGGGTTACAGCTTTACTAAGAAAAAGGTAGACAATGGATACTGATTTGTTGAAACTCAAATTTTTTTTACCTCAAATGATCATGTTTGCGGATGAAGATTAGTTAAAATCAGATATCGAGCCACTTGTACTTACAAAACCAGTACAATTTTACCCTGAATCCATTTTTCTGGGCAGTTTTACAACGTTAGCATAGTTTAAACCACTTTTGTTGCTGATGTAGAGGCTTTAGCCTTTCATTCAGATGGTCCAGTAAAACAAATTTAAAAATGCCTCAACACTTTTCTGAATATGGTGAGATCGAGGTGGGTGAAAGAGAGAGGAGGTGGTAGTACTGGGGTTTAACTGGCTAGAGAGAGGGTTACAATGGCAGCCAGCTGTGATGCCCAGTAGCAATACCAGGTGACATGACATCTGCGATCCGCATGGCAGAACCACTATAAAAACCTGGAGTTACAGAGTTAATTGGTCTAGTTTCAAAGGATTAGGGGGGTAAGGAATCTGCTAGTTATATGGGCTTTTTCCAAAGCTTTATCACATTTAATCTGGTATATGCATTAGTTATACACATAAAAAATGGCTTGATGTTTTCCTTGGACCTTGTATCCATCGAAGTATGTACTTCCATTAAAATAACTCAGAATGGTACAATTTCTTACCCCACATCGAAGTTGCTGGAGAACATTACTGTTCTCAAAAATTGCTGGCTTGAGAACATTATTGGGCTTTATGCAGCGGATGTAATGTGGTTCTGTTGCACTCAGAGTTTCCAACAAAGCTTGTAATTGTTGCTGTGATGTTACAGAAAAGGAAGAGATAAATTGTCATAAGAAAGCTATAACAAAATTTAATGTCTGAAGTAAATCAAGGAATAGCATTCTTTTACCTTAAAGCTTGAACCTATCGATGTAAACTTTGTGGATTTAGTTGATTCTTCAGAATGTGGAAAAAGATTTGAAACAAATGAACATCTAGAAGCATGTAACAAGACCTGATGCTCGTTTACAGCATAATCTATGTTCTTATCCAAGAATAGATTTGTCTGATATGTAACCTGCAAAAGAAGAAAGTTGCGATTATGTATGTGTGTATGCATTGCTTACTGTGGGACTGTGGGTGTCAACTGTAGAGAGCCAGATGTGATGGCACCAGCTTTGCCCAACAGACATATCCATCTCCAGAGACCAGTTTAGATATACGGATCATGTGTTGTAGATTTGGTTTGGAGACGAAAACTTTTCTCTCTTTGAAAACGTGCATGGATTATATATCAGTTTTGGTCCAGACAACAATAGATGAAGGCATAAGACAAAACAAATCCCTCTGTTAAGTGTTAGCAAATAATTACTCAGTACTCACCAATCATACTTCACATGTTGATATTTCTTTATTTATTTTAGCATGCCATTCACCATGTTTTATAGTCCATTAATAGCAACTTAATAGATCAGAGGCCACGCTCAAAACCGTCTTTAACAGCCATTAAGCTTTTGGTGTTCAACTTGATACATTTGCATTTAATTAATGTTTAAAATACCTAATCCCATTATAGAACATACTATTTTTTATTTATTGTTATTTCTTAATTATCAGCCTATGTCGACGATGCTCCAACTGATTTAGAGCTCTATTTTTTTGGCAAAATATAATCAACAATCAGCAAGCATAAACCGGTATTTGCTGAACTTTGCCATTTTACTTATGACATCTGACGCAACTCTACTTGTATTCACCTGTTACATGCTCAACATAAAACAAGGTTGACTAGTATTATGTTTCAAATTTACACATGGCGTGGCATACCATTTTCCGTTGGATGTCAGTATGCCACGATGCGGCCCACTGGCTCGAAAGAACCTGTTGTTTGTACCATACCATCTACTATGGTATGCCACCATATGTGACACTATCATGATTCATGAGTAGGTAATGAATAAATCATGTATCAGCAGTACCAAGCCAACATGTCTTCTACATAGAATTATTCTTTCAAGGGACAGTAGGGCAGACATAAGAAGTATGCCACTTACATTTCCAGCGTAGTGATGAATATTGAAATCGGACCGTGAAAATTTTGGCCTACTGAAGTGCGGGTTGCCTTAAATTTTGATATAGCTTTTCCGCGAATATTTCATGGGTTGAATTTCGCAGCATGCTGAAGTATAAAATAAGGTATTGTTAGAAAGGCTCAGAATTATAGTCAAATGAAAAAGGGACATTGACAATTACTTGTACATACCAAGTCTCATCCAGCAGAGCAATTATCCCCCCTGGTTTCTGCATTGCAAGAAATCAGAAATCTGACATGAGATTTCATAGCATGACTCAACCCCATTGGAAATTAATCAGTGGTATCTATATATGGTTAAAAATGTACATGGAACTCACTGTCCAGTCTGTTCACTAATTCTGACTACCAGATAATTTCACATTCAATCCTTGGTTTCTAACATGAGTCTATGAAAGTAAAAGGGATACTAATTCGTTGAATGCAGACGAAAGAAAATGTTCAGGGATTCAGGCTAGTGTGGGCCTAGAACAGAGTGTATCAATATAGAAAAGGGGTTATATTGATAATAAAGAAGGCATTGCAACAAACACTGGATGTTGTTCACCTTCTCAATGAGATCAAGAATCTCTTGGTTGTCCACAAACTGTATGTAACTCCAATCAATCTCTTCCTTTGTATATTCTTCTTGCTCCATCTTAAACACATGCTGCTCATGGAAAATATGTGGAATTAAAAAAATTGACGCAAAATATAAACTTTAATTGACCATAATAAAACATAGAACATTTTCATCAATGAGAGTTCCATTCTCTGACCTGATTAAAGTGTTGCTGGAGCTTCTCATTAGTTAAGTTGATACAAAACTGCTCAAAACTGCGGCATACAAAAATATCAGCATATAAAAGTTATCATTCCTCGTATCATCAACAGATATGCAGATGGTTTCATGTCATGTAGTAGTAATTACTAATTAGAGAATATATGGATATTTAAGGCTCTTAACAAACAACGAGTTTAGCAAATATTACAGCCCATGGGTTAGCTCTACACTATTCTATTGTTTGTTTCATGACCAAAAAACAATTTCCCTACTTTTCCTTCCATGTTCACCTGTTCTAACAATAGAAGACCATTGTCCAACTCCAACATATCTCAATAAGGGTTGCGAGGTATTAATGCAGACCAAGTGAAAAGGGGTATTTTAGGGGCAAGTCCTTAAATTTCCAAAGGCACAAACAAGGCACCAAAAACAATACACTCAGGAAACATCAGGAGTTCAAATTTCTGCTGTGGATTCCTGCAAGTGAACACCGGCAATCACTTGATCTTGAGAGCTAGGACCACTAGTGTCTTATAAGGCCTTCTTTTGGTCTGTGCCTCTGTGGATCTTTTAGATTTTTGTTCTTCTCCATTTTTTATATCCTAAAGTTTAGTATTCTAAAATCACGGTGCTTAGAGGATAAGACTTACTCCCAAGGATCAAAATCTCGGAACTGGAGGAAAAACCGCTCGACGGCCGAAAACGGTAACCGGAAAAAAACCGGCTGAAATTTGAAAACTGAAATTTGAATTTTCTTAAAAACCGGTCGAAATTCGAAAACTGAAATTTGAATTTGCTAAACTGAAGAAAAAAACGGCCGGTTTTTTAAATCCCAATCCCCACCGGGTTTTCCGGTAACCGCCGGGATTTTGAACCTTGCTTACTCCTCTCCGCATGACGTAAGAAGGGAGAATTCGAACCCGGGCTGGCTAGCACACCAACCGTGCTATCAGCCAATAGACCTTGAGAGGCACATGCCTTAGTGCCTTGCTAAAGGTACTTTTGCCTCGTTGTGTGGTGCAACCAGGCAAAACTAGCACCACACCTAGTACCTGAGGCACACACGCCTATCTATACTGTGAGACATGCCCACCAAGCATAGAGTATTGGTACTACCTTCGTCACTAAATATAAGTCATTTTTTACTTTTCAGTCAGTCTTCAATGCAATTTTGACCGTGGTAACGTGGTTTTCTTTATAATAATGAACTAGTAACAATGAAAAATATAGTATGAAAGTATTTTCCAAGACAAATCAAATGGCACAATTTTCATGTGGTCAGTCCATATAATTTTATATATATTAAAGTTCAAAATTTCAAAAGTTTTATTAAGAGTCTTGTACATATTAGTAGTCTCTCTCTTGGCCCATGTGGCCCAACTATTCATGTCTATATATATCTTCTCAGTAATGAATAAGATATACAGTTGTGAATAGCAAAATCCTCCTCTCCAAAATCTAACATGGTATCAGAGCCTAGGGTTAGAGTTAGGGACTAGACCTAGTCAGGCCGCCACCATCCTCGCCGTCACCGGCGACCCACCACTAGCGTGCTACCTCCTTTCCTCTCCCTCTCCCATGGTTCGCCTCACCGCCATCGCCATCCGCCTGGCTGCCTCGCTAGCCGCCACGGTCCTCTGCGCCTCGCTCGCTCCTCGATCAGCGCCACGGCTAGGTCCTCTGTTCCGCCGCTGCCTCGGATCAACTCCACTTGGCTCGTCGCCTCCTCAGCTCTGCACTCTACCGCCGTCGCCGCCTCAGCAGAGCTCTACACACTGCACCTTTGTCGCCGCAACTGGGTCCTCCGCTTCAGTGGCGCCGTCGCCGCGTCACCACCTGCTCGTGCCCAACTGGTCTGTTGCCACCTATGCTCCATCACCACCTCGGAGGGTTGGGAACTTCCTCTACTTCGGCATCCCCATCACCTCCAAGGTCGCCTGCACTCTTGCCACCCTCATCCTCCACGCCGACGGCACTCTACTGCATCCTTCACACAATCTCATTGTCAGCAGTCGACCATCACCCTCAAGTATATTCCCTCGGAGCTTCAAGTTGTAGATTTATTCACTAAAGCTCATACTCGAGAACAGTATCAGCTTCATCTACACAAACTCAGTGCATCAAATCATCCTGATCCACCTTGAGTTTGAAGGGGAGTGTTAAGAGTGTACATTCTCTCTCTCTCTCTAGCCCATGTAGCCCATGTAACAATGTCTATATATACCCTCTCAACTAATGAATAAGCTGCACAGTTGTGAATAGCAAAATCACTCTCCTAGATTTCTAACATATCTCTGTATAGAAGATGGAATTAGCAATATTCTTTTGTTCATAAACTCCCCAGGCGGGTGGCTAATCTCAAGACTGACGATTTTTTATACGATGCAAATGGTGACACCAGATATATATACAATATGTATCGGAATAGTTGTGTTAGTTTATAGTTTATAACCTATTCACCTGTTCCCGATTTACTTCCACACAAGAAAAGGTGCAACCGAAAACTTCATTTTAGATAAAAGTACCTAGCCATCAAAATCCAATGAAACAGAAGGATTTGAAAAAACAAAAGGTTCCTTGGAGATATACTGATACAAAAAAACCATAATTCTAGTCAAACAGAAGTTTGCTTACTAAGTACATTAAGATAAACACAAGACTAAATGCAAAAGCATACCAGTTAAGCACCTGTTTATCTTGAAACTTTCAAATCCATAAATATCCAGCACACCGATCAAAAGCTTTGAATTAGGATCTTGTCCTATTGAAGTATTGATCTTATTTACAAGCCTGGAAAAATGGGAGACATAGTAGTTATCAGTTATCTTTCTGCGCGATGGAAGTGATATAATATGCAACATGACAATTACCTTCTAGACTAATGTTTCAAAACTATTACCTTCTAGACTAATGTTTCAAAACTTACCAATCAAACAAACGGGAGTAAACAATTCTGGCCAATGCATCTCTACTGAGAGCTGCTGCTCGTGGGTCTAAATTTTTTACAATACTTTCACCACGTGTTACCATAACACGCTTACACAAAGATTCCTCAAGAGCCTTTATGTCACACCTGCAGAATGTTGCCAAATGCATGTCATGTCAAAGATGCCCGAAAAATAGTTCGGATAGAACCCAGGAAAGGACTAGTACATGAAAAGCTCAGCAGCTGTCCGAAGATGGAACTGGGATTTATCATCTTTGGGTACAGAAGAATCTGCTTCACTCCCTTCTGAAAATTCCACATTGCCCAAATGAAGAATAGCAGCTACAACTCTGAATATTGCATCCTGCAAGAAATGCCAACATGAGTCCTAAGAAAGATGCTCTTTCAGATGAAATAAATTAGTTTCCAACATAACTTTGGGCTTACCTGCTCGTCAGAACTAATGCCCACAATATCCATTGCTCTCCTAGTTGCGATATATTCTGAAGAGTCATCCATTCCATCAAGGTTAATGCAGTTAGACTGGTTGAGATAGTGGAATGATGCAGGATCTCCCAATTTATATCTCTCACGGTCCTGCCACACCAACATTTGAGTACATATTGAAAGTTGTAGACAATACAGTTCACAAATAGATAAGTGCCGAGTACAATGATCACCTAACAGGGACAAGTAAGCAAACAAGAGGTAACAGCACATGTATTACATGTTCTACTCTTGCCGTTCAATATTTGAAGCAACACCAAAATATTAGTTCCCAGTAATAAATAACTACTTCCTACAGAGCAAGTAATTTGAAAATGTGGCATCTCAACTACCAAAATATTAGTTCCCAGTAATAAATAACGCAATAATCTCTGACTGCACAGATTATATATAAGAATAGCATGTTTATACCCAATTTGCAGTTTTCTTTTAAAAAGGTTGTCCAGAATTATATGTGTTGTATACTTGTATTTTATTTTGAAGTAGTTAAGGGTTGTTTGGTTTGTTAGTCGCTGGACTCTTGCTTGAGGTGATAGCAATATCCTTACTCTCATGGAGAGGATGACACTTGGAGATGGGGCAATTTACTCTTGCTTGAGGTGATAGCAAGATCCTTACTCTCATGGAGAGGATGACACTTGGAGATGGGGCAATTTTTCTTGTATATTTCTCTTCACAATGCCATGCCAACCTAAGGGGTTGGGGATACATATTTATAGGCTGCTAATCAGCCAAGCATATGCCAAGATGCTAGTCTAAGATGCTAGCAACCTGTCCTAGATGTTGTCCTTAAGATGCTAACAACCTGTCCTAGATGTTGTCCTCTAAGATGCTAACAACCTGTCCTAGATGCTGGTCAAGATGCTGTCCTAGAGATGCTAACAACTACCAAGGATCTGTCCTTTACAAAAGCAAAAGCCGACACAAAAGCCGACACGAGACTTATCCATCATTCTCCCTAAGTCTTGTGTGTCTCCCCGTGAGGAATCTGAGCCATCCCGATCCCGGCGCGAAGCTCCGGAACTTGATCCGCCAAGAGACTTGGTCGGGAAGTCGTGAGTGGTCTTGGGTGTTGATGTAGTTGGCGGACACTCCTTCATCCGGCGGCTTACGATGAAGTGATACCTCACCGGATGTGTTTGCTGCGCTCATGGAAGACGTGGTTCTTCGCCAAGGCCAAGGCGGACTTGCCGCCCACCTCGAGCTCCACCGCCTCGCGTCTCGTCAGGAGATCGCCAGCGGCCGTGCGACCACGAGCACGAGTAGAAGCGGTAGTGGGCGCAATGTACTACGCCGCAGCTAGACAAAGCCACTACCGCCGCTGACCGATCGGTCACCGACGGACACTTGCCGAGCAAGAACGGCGTCCATTGGTGCTCTTGCTCGTGTCGATGTCGCCGCGTGGTCGCCGCCATCGCATTCGATGAAGCGCGCGCGCCGGCACCTTAGGTAGTGCAAGCCATAGTCGGAGGTGCCCGCGACGTAGCGGAGGATCCTTTACGCCTGCCGGTGTTAGTCGTCGGCCATTTGAAGAACCGGCCGACGAGCCGACGGCGAACGCCAACCGGACGCGTGTGGGCGAGGTAGCGAAGGGCGCCACGATGCGCGCAGATGCGCCGCGCCCACCTCTCCGTCGTCTTCGTCGCGGCTCAACTTCGCCTTTCTCCATAGGAGTGGGGTGGAGTTGCGATCGGTGAGCCCGCCGGCCGACGATGCGCTGGCGTAGGCGGTCAGCGAGGGAGATCGGAGCGTCCCGTGGACCTCGATCCCGGTAGAAGGAGAGGAGCCCCAAGTCGCTCATCTGGAATGTGGTCTTCATCTCCACCTTGAACGCCTCGACCTCGGTCTCCTTGGAGCCGGTGATCACCAAGTCGTCGACGTAGACGCCCACCAGCAGGGCGTTGCCGCCCTTGCCCCGCCGGCAGACCGCACCCGTGTGCGCTCGCTAGAACCCCATTTGCATAAGGGTGGAGTCCACTTAGCGTTCCACGCCGTGGTGCCGCCGCAAGCCGTGAGGGCCTTGCGCAGCGAGAACTGCTGCCTCCTTGCCGGATGTCGAATCCGCGGCCGACGACGTGAGACCTCCTCCTTCAAGTCGCCGTTGAGGAAGGCGGACTTGACGTCCATGTGATGGACGCGCCAACCTCCCGGGCCGCAAGTGCGAGAGAAGACGAACGGACTCCATGCGCGCAACAGCGCGGCGCCGCCGGTCGACCCTCCGCCGCATGAAGCCTCGTGCCACCAAGCGAGCCTTGTGCTTGACGATGGCGCGGCCATCCGCTTCACCTGAACACCCACTTTGCGGTGATCGCGCGGCGGCCGGCAGAAGATCCGCCGCCCCACGCCCGGTTCCTCGGCCGGCGCCCATCTCGCGCCATTCGCGACACGCCACGCCGCATCTCCTCCGCCGCCAAGGCGGGGCTCGCCGTCGTCGCACGCCAAGTCGCAGCTCGCCGAAGTCGTCTTGCGCCGATCCAGTGGGCGGCACCGCCGAGGATGTTGTCCATGGTACGGAAGCGCGCAGGCTCGCCGTCGTGGTAGGCGCCGACGCGGTCCTCATCGTGGGACAACGAGTAGCGAACTCCATCGTCGGCGCCGTCATGGACCGGCTGTTGGGGCCGATCCCGCGGTGTGGCGGCCGGTGCGGGAAGGGCGGGCGTGGCCGTGCCGGGTGGCGGAGGACTCGCCGAGCCGTGGCGAGCGAGGTGTCGAGTGGACGAGCTCGGAAGGCGAAGCCGCTAGCTCCCGGCTTCTCGGCGGACGAGTCGACAACGGTCCCCGAGAGTCGGTCGAACCGCCGCCCACCGCCTTGTCCACGCCGGCCGCCTCACGCCGAACACAACGTTACGCGAGATACGACGCGCTGTGGTGGCAGGTCGAGGATGCGGAGGCCTTCGAGCCCTCCGCGCAGCCGGCGAACACTCGAGTGCTCTCGTCGCCGAGCTTGCCGATGTGGCAAGCTCCTGGCGAACGCGAGGGAGCCAAGACCGCAAGTGGGAGACCGCCGCTTGCGCCATGCCAAGCCTCAGACGGCCCGTGCCGAGCGCTGGTAGACGAGCGGTTGAGGATGTAGACGGCCGTCACCACCGCTTTCCTCGTAAGACGGCCGGCATCTCTCGTGCTTGAGGAGGGCGAGCCATCCCCCACAACCGCTCGTTGCGCTGCCGACGACGCTGCTTCACGCGGTCAGACGGCATGGAGCGTGGCGCCAATGCCTCATCGGCAGCAAAGACGATGCAAATTCGGCCGCCGTGAATTGGCCGCCGTTGTTCGTGCGCGCAAAGACGCGCAGCTCTACGGCCGCTCTGCCTCCGCAGCGACTGCGGCGCGCGATGGCATCCGCGGCCTCCTTGCCGCCGAGGACCATCACCACATGTAAGTGAGAGGTCGCCGACGAGCGCAGGAAGTAGCGTCGCCTCTCCCGGTGTGGCGGTGTCACCGGGCCACAAGTCCTCGTGCACGAGCTCGAGCCTCTCCTTGGCCTGAAACTCGCCGCTGGGGAAGAGAGTCGCCTCGCTTCGCCAACACGCAGACGCCGCAGAGCCGCTCCACATGGTCAAGGCACGGCAGCCTCGCACCATCTCCGTGGCACCGAGCCGCCGTGGCCTCGGTGAAAGGTGCCCAGCGCTCGTGCCATCGCGCACGCTCGTCGTCCCGACGAGCGCCGAGACAGAGTGGGTTGTGCCACTGCACGTGAAGGATGTAGAGGCGATTTGCGCCTCGTTACCTTGGCAAGAAGGCGGCGAAGATCCCAAACCGCGCGGCACCGTGCTCGATCTCGACACGCGAGCCGTTCATCCAGTATCCCTAAGCCGATGATGGAGTTCCGCAGATCGAGGATGTAGCAGACGCCGGTGAGCACTGCGGCTCACCGAACACGGCGGTGAAGATGAGCGAGCCGACGCCCTTGATTTCCACGAGGCGCCCCCAAACTTGACGAGCCTCGGACGCTAGAGTCAAGCTCGACGAAGAACTCCCGCCGACCGGTCATGTGATGGGCGGCGCCGGTGTCGCAGGCACCACCCGCCGCCTTGTCGCTTCCGAGCCGAATCGAGGAAGGCGCGGTGCTTTTGGCTCGCTCAAGCGGAGGAGATCCGTTGCGGCGGTGCGCCGAGGTAGTTCGATGCTCGCATGAGCAATGAACGAGCCGGCCGCTCCTCCTCCTCCGCCGCGCGACGCGAGCCTGGCGCGTCGTGGTCGCCGACACTCCCGCCCAATGACCAAGCTTGCCGCAGATTGTGGCAAGAGTCGCCTCGTCGCGCTTTGCTTGTCGGGCGCCGCCTCGGGCGCCCACGGTCATCATCCTCGACGCCCCGCGCCCATGCCCGGCGTCTTTGCGCGCTTGCCGCGCTTGCCACGCATGCGGCGCGTCGTCGTGGAAGAAGGCTCCTTCTTCCGCCACCTTGGCCGCGACCAGCCGCTCCCGAGCGAGAGGAGCTTCCGCCAATGGTGACGGGTCCCGAGACGCCGTGGCTCATCATTGCCGGCGACCTTCAGTGATGGATAAGTCTCTGTGTTGGCTTTTGCCGCCCTTCAAGGACAAAGATCCTTGATGGCGGTTAGCATCTCTTTGGACAGAGCATCTTGGACTAGCTTTAGGACTAGCTTTAGAGGACAGAGCATCTAGGACAGAGCATCTAGGACACAAAGATCTAGACAGAGCATCTAGGACAGAGCATCTTAGACTAGCATATGCTTGGCATATGCTTGGTCAAGTTAGCCCTATAAATATGTATCCCCAACCCTCAAAGTTGGTATGGCATTAATGAAGAGAAATATACAAGAGAAAATTGCCCCATCTCCAAGTGTCATCCTTCCATGAGAGTAAGGATCTTGCTATCACCTCAAGCAAGAGTCCAAAGACTAACAAGTGGTATCGAGCTTGTGTATCCCGTAGCTGAGCATCTCCTCGCCATCTCCTTCTCCGGCCTCGCAGAGCCCACCAGAGCAGCAGCAGCCCCATTGCCCACGCCACTCTCTCCGAGACGGCAGCGGCTGCCGAAGCGACCTCTCTCCACGCAACACCCCCGCAGCGCCATGTCCGCAGGCGCTCGCCGCGGCCGCTCGAGCACGCGGCGCCGCGACGTCGTGAGCGGGCGGCTTCGCGCGGCAGCAGCGCAGCAGAGACAGCGGCAGCGGTGCGCAAAAGCGCCGAGGCCGGCGGCGAGCGGCAGCAGCCGAGGCGGAGGCGGAAGCGGCGCGCAGATCACGGCATGCGCCGCAGCGAGAGGTCAAGGTCTGCGGCGGCGGCAAAGCAGCAGCTCCATCTCGCTGATGAGCGGCCAAGCGCGACCTTGAGCGGCCCGGAGAGAGGAGGCGGCATGAGGCGGAAGCGCGATGGGGCGCCAAGACGCCACGAAGCTTGGCGGCGGTCCGAACAGCGCGGTCGCACGATGGCGCCTCGGAGAGAGGCGCGACGGCGGTGGCGCTCGAGGAGGCGCGCACGATAACGGCGGCAGACGGTCGATAGAGAGCGCGCGCCTTCACGAGCGGTGTGGCTCTCTCCCGGACCGGCATCGTGGTTACCACGGGTTCCAAGTCGTTGTCGGGGACGCGCCCGGCGGCTGGTGGCCTACCTCACCAAGGCCAACCACGCCGAGCGGGCGCGTGATGAAGGCGAGGCTCAGTGCACGCACATGCGGGAGGCGCCCGCGACGGCGACGCCGACCACGACCAGATCGACGGCGCTGGATGCCTCATCGCCGCAGCCCCGCCGAGATGCGCTTCGCCTCAACAAGCGGCATCGCCAAGGAGGCTTGGGACGCCATCGCCGCACGACGACGGCAGCCGATCGCGCTCGCAAGTCCACACCGCAGCACTTCGACGGAGCGGAGAACACCGCCTTCAAGCCGTGAGAACGCCGATGACTTTGCTCTCCGCCTCAACACTCGCCGCAGGTCGGTGCGGTTTGGCGACGACACCTACAAATGGCGGAGAGAGCCGCCGAGAAGCTCTTCGCCGCGCCCCAGAAGTACAAGCAGATGGCTCACTCGATCCGCCTCTGCTGGATCTCTCCACGATGACGATCGAGGCGCGGTCGCTGAAGGTCGGCCGACAAATGAGCCACGCGCCTCTCGGGACCCGTCACCATTGGCGGAAGCTCCTCCTCACTCGGAGCAGCTGGTGCCGCCAGGTGACAGGAAGAAGGGAGCCTTCTTCCACGACAGCGGCCGCGATGCATGGCAAGCGCGCAAGCGCGCAAAGACGCCGAGTACGGGCACGAGGACGCGTCGAGGTGATGACCGGAGGCGCCAGCGGCGCGGCGGCAAGCAAGAGCCGCGACGCGACTCTTGCTACAATCGCGCAAGCTTGGTCATTGGGCCGGATTGTCGATACCACGACGCGGCCAGCCCACGTCGCGAAAGCGGAGGAGGAGGAGCATCCGGCTCGCTCATTGCTCGCGCGAGCATCGAACTACCTCCGCCGGCACCGCCGGCGCGGCTCTCCACCTTGACGAGCCAAAGCACACGCTCTTCGGCGAAAGTTCCAACAACAAAGAAGACCGAGCGGGCGGTGCTCGACACCGGCGACACCACCACATGACCGGCGGCGGCGGAGTTCTTCTCCGAGCGTGACTCGAGCGCTCGAGGCTCTGTTGTTTGGGGACACCTCGGCGTTGAAATCAAGGACGACGCCTCGCTTCTAGGATCTGGATGGCTCGATTCTCCAAGGAGACACACAAGACTTAGGGGAGATTGATGGATAAGTCTCTGTGTTGGCTTTTGCCGCCTTCAAGGACAAAGAACTTTGATCAAGCAAGTTAGCATCTCTTTTGGACAGAGCATCTTGGACTAGCTTTAGGACTAGCTTTAGAGGACAGAGCATCTAGGACAGAGCATCTAGGACACAAGATCTAGACAGAGCATCTAGGACAGAGCATCTTAGACTAGCATATGCTTGGCATATGCTTGGTCGGTTAGCCCTATAAATATGTATCCCAACCCTCAAAGTTGGTATGGCATTGTGAAGAGAAATATACAAGAGAAAATTGCCTCATCTCCAAGTGTCATCCTCTCCATGAGAGTAAGGATCTTGCTATCACCTCAAGCAAGAGTCCAACGGACTAACACAGCGACCCAACGCCTCCTCGATCGTCATCGTGGAGAGATCCAGCAGAGACTGGATCGAGTGAGCCATCTGCTTGTACTTCTCGGGGACGCAGCGAAAGAGCTTCTCGGCGCCTTCTCCTCGCCGTAGGTGTCGTCGCCGAATCGCACTCATCTTCGCAGCAGAGTGTTGAGACGAGAGCAAAGTCATCGACGCCCTCACCGCTTGAAGGCCGTGGTCTCCCACCCGCGCGGCGCTCGCGGTGTGGACTTGTGGTCGCGATCGCCGCCGCGCGTGCCGCAAGCGATGGCATCCCAAGCCTCCTTGGCGATCGCTTGTTGGTGCGAGAATCGCATCTCGGGCGGATCTGCAGCTGCTTGAGCATCCAGCACCGCCGATCCTCGGTTGTAGTCGACGTCGCCGCATCGGATCGCATCCCACATATGCGCGCACCGAGCTTTACCTCATCACCGCGACCACTCGACGTAGTTGGTCTTGGTGAGGGTAGGCCACCGCCGCGGGCCGACGCCCTCGACGACACTGGTACTCGTGGTGACCACGCATCAACCGGGAGAGCCGCGTCGCTGTGAAGGCCGCGCTCTCCGTCGACCAGACGTCGCCGCCGCGTGCCTCCTGGGAGCGCACGGCGCGCGGCGGCTGTCTCGCTCGCGCCACGCGCTTCGTGGGCGTCGCGCGCCGCCGCGCTGCGCCGCGCTTTCCGCCGCCTCTCTGGGCCGCCAAGGTCGCGTCTTGCCGCTGCTATCGCGAGATGGAGCTGCTGCCGCCGCGCAGACTTGACTCGCTGCGCCGCGACGCATCTGCCGACCGCCGCCGTTTGCTTCCGCTCGCTCGCCGCCGCTCGCCGCTACCGACGCCTTTTCGCCACAGCTGGCGCCGCTGCCGCCGCCGCTGCCTCGCTGCTGCTGGCGAAGCTCGGCCGTCAGCGACGTCGCGTGCTCGAGGCGCATCGAAGGCTGGATCGCCTCGCGACATGGCGCGCATCGTGGCTGCACTGCGTGGAGAGGGTCGCCGACGAGCCGCCGCTGCCTCTCAGGAGGAGTGGCAGAGGACGGTGGAGCCGCCGCCGCTACCCTTCCCGGCCGTTGCGAGGCCGAAGACGAGATGAGCAAGAGATGCTCGAGCTACGAGGATAGTATAGCTCGATACCACTTGTTAGTCATTTGCCGACTCTTGCTTGAGGTGATAGCAAGATCCTTACTCTCATGGAGAGGATGACACTTGAGATGGGGCAATTTACTCTTGCTTGAGGTAATAGCAAGATCCTTACTCTCATGGAAAGGATGACACTTGGAGATGGGGCAATTTTCTAGCTTGTTATTTCTCTTCACAATGCCATGCCAACCTGAGGGGTTGGGGATACATTTATAGGTCGCTAATCACCAAGCATATGCCAAGATGCTAGTCTAAGATGCTAACAACCCGTCCTAGATGTTGTCCTTAAGATGCTAACAACCCGCCCTAGATGCTATCCTCTAAGATGCTAACAACTCGTCCTAGATTTGGTCAAGATGTCAGCCCTAGAGATGCTAACAACCACCAAGGATCTTGTCCTTTACAAAAGCAAAAAGCCGACACAGAGACTTATCCATCATGGTTGATGGCCAATGTGAGCCAAACCAAAATTTTGGCATAGCCAAAACTTAGGCAAAGTCAAAGATTGGCAAAAAACATTTGGGTCGTGACCAAGCCAAATTTTGGTGAGTAACCGCGTGTGACATTGGATTTCATTGGCGTTACCAAATTTTGGTAGCAAACCAAACAATAGACAATTTTCGTTGGCGTTACAAATATTTGGTTTGGTTTGCAAGGGTAGCAAACCAAACAGCCCCTTAGTTTCACAATGTGCTGGGCCCTTAGGATACCCCAAAGTGATTCGTTTTTATAGAATGAAACCATATTTACATCATACAAACTCCCCTTCCGATGGCATGTAGAAAGTGAGCAAAAATAGTACTTCCGCAAATGTTATTTACAACGTTACATTTAAGAATTTAATTTGTAGTTGTTACCTCTCGTGGTGCAGCACATAGCATGTAAAAGCAATGATAGTTTCTTTCTGGATCAGATATTTGACAGACACGAGACCTTTCCAAAAGGTAAGTCCTTATGGCAGCTCCTGAGATCTTCCCATTCTGATCAAACTGAATCTCAACAAATTTGCCAAAACGACTGCACTATGAGATAAAAGAAATGTGAAAATCCATATTGCTAAGAAGAAAATGAAAAGCTGTGCTAAATGAGCAAATACTAACTACAAAAACAAAGGAAAAATTGAATCGCAGTTCTATTGAAGTTTGTCACCTCGAATTATTATTCCTGACTGTTTTTGCATTTCCAAATGCCTCCAGAACGGGATTGGACTGTGTTAATCAAACGGGCAGATTGTACAACGTCAGTCAGTAATATAACATTATTTTTAATGAAGCATGAATTCGATGCAATCTGTAGAATGAAGTTCTTGATTTACAAAAACATCCCAAATGATGGCTCATAATCCACATCCACTATGTCATGGTTGTTTAAGATGTCTGAGAGTAGCATGAGAAATAGAACTAAAAAGCACGAACAGAAAGAGCTAATTGGGACCTCACCTCCAGCACTTGTTGTTGCACTGACCTTCCTCCAGATTCAGCTTTGCCACCCATAAAAGCAAGATATTGCATAAGCATTTTAGTGCTTTCTGTCTTACCAGCTCCGCTTTCGCCACTCACCAGTATGGCTTGGCTGATACCATAATTCATCATAAGCCTGCACAATGGATATTTAAGATACATATACGAATTCAAGCACAATACACTCAAAAGCTCTTTGTTTGCTGAAACACACCTATATGCACGGTCTGCAATGGCAAAGGATGGGGCTCAGCTCACCAAATTCTGCTCCTTTGTAAATTCCCATCATGTGATTGCTATAAAGGTGAGGAAGTCTTTGAAACGGATTCACAGCTATTAATATGTTCCCAGTATAAGTCTGGAAGGACAGTTTAATCCATGAGAGCAGATCAAGATGTTGCCAACTTAACAATTTAATCCATTAGGCAGGTTAAAAACATGAACAGTGTTGCAAAATTCCAAATTCATGTAATGTAGAAACTAGAAACACCAAACACAAGTAAAATAACATATAGGCTATGAAACATAAGAATTGTGAGGTGTAAATTGATAACATAATTCCACTGCCAGCCACTCAGCCTAGAGGACATATGTGCATGATGCAAGTGTCAATACAACCTAGAAATCATAGGATCAAAGTATGGATGTGGCTCTAAGAATGCATGAATGAAGTAGCGTAAAAGGAAGAGATGATGTGTTGGACAACTCAACTTACATATATTTCATTCATTCCATATCTAGATTTTAAGTTAAGGAGAACTCCTGGTTCATGTAGATAAGCTAGCCTTGTCATATCCTCCACACCACAGCGCTTCGCTTCTGCATCCTTAGGATAGACACTTGACGCATTGGCAGTAACCTGTAACAAACATATAAAACTTGACATTAAATGCCTGAATTTTCAATTTTAGTTATTAATCTCTTTCAGTAAATTAGTTTACAATAACAATCTACATGCATTGGATTCTGGTATAACGAATTCACAGTTGCGAGCTAGCTTAAAATAAATAACCTGGGATTAAAAAAACTCAGGAGAAAATGGTGTAACAGCCCCAGTAAAGCGCGAATAGAAGTGAGACAACATTTGGTCTACATTCGTTCTCAAAATGTCACTTTTTGGGGAAAAGAAAGTAAGCTATCGTGAAATTGAGAACTGACCTTCTTCCCAGAAGTGCATTTTATAATTAATTCATCCCCATTGACCTCCTCCACCAGCCCATCAATCCAAGCCACATCAGCGTCCTCGACCCAAACATGAGAACCCACTGTAAAGCGGACCTGGGATGCCTACAACAGAATATTCATAAACACATAAAGATGGCTAATGGCAGTGAATGAGTAATACGGTAAACTCACTGAAATAAAATATGAGAAAAACAACATAGTAACAAAATTTCAGTTCACAATCACAACCTCTGGAGCAACATTTATTGATGAAAGAATAGTTTAGAAGTTATGGTGCTACAGTTAACTCCGCCTGTGTAGTTTTTCTACGCAGCCTGTCCCAAGCCAGGAAAAAGGAGGAGGGTTGTGTTAGGCCCGGCGAGCCAACGTAAAAATCAAGCAATCTTTTCATGGAATGAAACCTAAAATTGATAATTCGTTGGAGCGTAACCCTCTCAACGACGCGCCATATTGGAACCCGGATGTGGTGATAAATGAGCAAGGGCTGGGACGTCACTCCCTTAGTGACGCGCTACGTCGTCGCCCAGATGTAGTGGAAAATGTGCAAGGGTCTTCGCACTTTACTCGACGAGTGCGAGGGGCAAGGAAGCTATCCGAGGAGAGTAGGATCCGTCTGGGCAGTTGGAATGTGAGGTCCTTAACAGGTAAGTTAAGAGAGTTAGTTGATACGGCGATTAAGAGATGTGTAAATATCTTGGGCATTCAAGAGACTAAATGGATGGGTCAGAAGGCGAAGGAGGTGGAGCATACTGGCTATAAGTTGTAGTATACTGAAACAGAACGAAACAGGAATGGAGTGGGCATCTTAATTGATAAGCGCCTCAAGAGCGGAGTTTTCGACGTGAGGAGACAGGGGGATAGGATTATCCTAGTTAAGCTAATCTTTGGCGACTTGGTTTTGAATGTTGTTAGCGCTTATGCTCCACAAGTAGGTTTAGATGAGGCTGCTAAGAGACAATTTTGGGAAGACCTAGATGATATGGTTAGAAGTGTGTCTAATGGTGAGAAGCTTTTCTTAGGAGGTGATTTCAATGGTCATATCAGTACAACTAGTGAGGGGTTTCAAAGGGTGCATGGGGGCTTTGGTTATGGTGATAGGAACCAAGAGGGAGAAGATATCTTAAACTTTGTCGTAGCCTATGATCTCATGATAGCTAACACCTTTTTTAGAAAGAGAGATTCCCATCTAGTTACCTTTAGTAGTGGTCAGTATTCTACCCAGATCGATTTTGTGCTTGTTAGGAGGGAGGACAAACAAGCCTGCATAGACTGTAAGGTTATACATGGAGAGTGTGTTATCCAGCAACATAAGTTGGTAGTCTCCGACTTTCGTTTTAGGACACGAGTTCGACAGGCTAAGGTCGCCGGAGGCACAAGGACGAAGTGGTGGAAACTCAAAGGGGGCACCTTGCAGGAGTTTAAGGAGAGGATGATCGCGAAAGGGAAATGGAACATGGGAGAAGCGAATAGTATGTGCACAGATATGGCATCTCGCATTAGGAAGGTGGCTACGGAGGTGCTTGGAGTGACCCGAGTGACAAGATGCGAACCTAAAGACACGTGGTGGTGGAACGAGGAAGTGCAAAAGGCTATTGAGGAGAAGAAGACGTGCTACAAGCATATGCATCATGATAGGAGCTACGACAACGTATAGAAATACAAAGTAGCAAAAAAGAAGGCAAAGAAAGCGATGAGTGAGGCACAAGATAAGGCCTATGAGGAAATTTACCAGAAGTTAAGTACAAAAGAGGGCGAGAAGGATGTCTACAAGATGGCTAAACTTCGGGAAAGGAAGACGAGAGATTTCAACCAAGTTAAATGCATTAAAAACGGCACTAATAGACTTTTGGTGAAAGACAATGAGATCAAAGATAGGTGGAGAGATTACTTTGATGAGTTGTTCAATCCATGGTTATTAAGGCGGTAAGGCGAGGCGACTTACTCCCCTCACACCTTTTAAGCGGTAAGGCGTAAGGCGAGGCGACGCCTTACCACATCCTAAGGCGAGGCCCGTAGGACTTGAAAATATAGGATTTGAGGAATCATCTAATATATATTAAGTAATAGTTGTTTTGTTAAGTGATACATATTAAGAAATGCACAGAGCTAGAACCATTCCAACCGTGGCTATAACCATCCCACCCCGCCCGCCCACTCGCCCACCGCCTGCTCACCGCTCGCTGCCGCTCCGGCCGCTTCGCTCGCCTGGCCGCTCGCTCTTTTCCACGCCGACCGAGCGGTGAGAGAAAGCTTCCTCTTTTCCTCCCGCTCGTTCGGCAGCAGAATGAAGAAGCGAAAGCGCTTCGGTGGGAAAGAGCGGCGAGCGGCCTTCACCGCGCCGCTTCCTGCTTCTCCTCAACACCGCCGGCCGCCCGCCTCTCCGGTCCTCCTCGCGCGCGGCGCGCGCCTCCTCCGGTCCTCTCTCGGCAGCAGCCCCGCCCATGTCGCGCGCTCTCCTCCTCTTCCTCCGGCTTAGCGCTTAGGCCTAAGGCGGGCGGCGACGCTGCCTCTTGGCAGCGCCTTAGCGCTTAGGCGACGCTTAGGCGACGCCTAAGCGACGCCTTAATAAGCATGGTTCAATCATGACAATGACGATAGTATGGTCGAACTGGATGATGCTTTTGATGACACCGATAGGCGGTTTGTTCAAAGAATCCAGAAGTCAGAAGTAAGAGAGGCCTTAAAAAGGATGAAAGTGGGTAAGGCGTTAGGGCCTGATAGCATTCCAATCGAGGTGTAGAAATGCTTGGGAGAAGTGGCGATCGTTTGGCTAACTAATTTGTTCAATAGCATTTTTAGGTCGAACAAGATGCCTAACGAGTGGCGGAGGAGCACATTAGTACCAATTTTCAAAAATAAAGGAGACATTCAAAGTTGTACTAATTATAGAGGAATTAAGCTCATGAGCCACACAATGAAGCTTTGGGAGCGTGTGATCGAGCACCGTTTAAGAAGAGTGACTAGCGTAACGACGAACCAATTTAGTTTTATGCCTGGGAGGTCGACTATGGAAGCGATTTTCTTGACACGGCAGTTGATGGAGAGGTATAGGGAGCAAAAGAAGGATCTTCACATGGTATTTATCGACTTGGAGAAAACTTATGACAAAGTGCCAAGAAGGGTCATGTGGTGGGCGCTTCAAAGGAAAAAAGTCCCAACAAAGTATATTACCCTAATTAAGGATATGTACCAAGATGTTGTGACTAATTCAGAACATGTGGTGGTGATACTAGTAATTTTCCTATTAAGATAGGACTACACCAAGGGTCAGCGTTGAGCCCATACATTTTTACTCTAGTGATGAACGAGGTCACGCGGGACATACAATGAGATATCCCTTGGTGTATGCTTTTCGCTGATGATGTAGTGTTAGTTGATGAGAGTAGGATAGGTGTCGATAGGAGGCTAGAGATGTAGAGGAAGACCCTAGAATCGAAGGGCTTTAGACTTAGTAAGACTAAAACTGAGTATATGAAATGTGATTTCAGCGGTGCCGGAGCAGATGATGGAGATGTTAAGCTGGACGGACAAGTAGTGCCTTAGAAGGACACATTTCGATATTTGGGATCGATGCTACAGCGAGACGGAGAGATTGATGAAGACGTGAGCCACGGGATTAGAGCAGGGTGGGTAAAATGGCGCCAAGCTTCAGGTGTCCTGTGTGACAAAAAAGTTCCTCAAAAGCTAAAAGGTAAGTTCTATAGGACGGCGATCAAACCTGCGATGCTATATGAAGCAGAATGTTAGGCGACTAAAAGACAACATATACAGAAGATGAATGTAGCGGAGATAAAGATGCTGCGGTGGATGTGGTCACACAAGGCGAGATCAAATCCGCAATGAGGATATACGTGATAGGGCGGGGGTAGCACCAATTGAGAAGAAGCTTGTCCAACATCGCTTGAGATAGTTTGGACATCTCCAACGGAAGCCTTCTGAGGCACCAGTACGTAGTGCAATTTCAAGACGTATTGAAAACGTAAGAAGAGGCAGAGGTCGACCAAGACTAACGTGGGAGGAAGCAGCTAAAAGAGATTTAAGGGATTGGAATGTAGCTAAAAAATTAGCTTTGGATAGGAGCGTATGGAAGTTAGCGATCCACGTCTCTAACCATTGAAGGTTTAGGGTCGTGTTTTAGGCTCTCGCTCGGATGGCAAGATGTACAGCTTTAGGTTTTAACCTTGTAGGTTTTATTATTATTATTATTATTATTATTATTATTATATTTTTATTTTTTTTATTTTATTTGCAAAGCTCTCGTCTCTTTGCCTTTGAGGAAGTTTCATTCCTAGCCTACTCCAACTTGTTTGAGATTTTTCAAAGGCTTTGTTGTTGTTGTTCTTGTTATGGTGCTACAGTTCCATTGTGTACAAATTACAAGCACAAAATCAAGACTAGTAATTAGTAACTACAAATACATAACCCAAGTTCATTCACCACAGAATAAAATGTAAAGTAAAAATGAAAATGAATATACAGAAAGCATCATTAGACATTATCCCATTATTTAAGTGCCCATTTTGCACATTAATTCAAGACATGGAACACCAAAGACAGTATAAAGGTCCTGATTTTCTCTAGTGATACTATCTCAGTGATATCCCATAAGCCCTATAATTTGAGCTGATGTTGCATCACATAGTTGGACTGGCACTTTGTCATTCTAAGTCAGTTCCCTATTTAATATGTTTACAATTGATGAGTTTGCAGCTATACTTCCATAGTTTGCTAGCTCCTGCTTTCTCCCATTTATGTTTTGTTGAACTTTGCATTTTGTGAGCTAAGTGTAATTGTACCCGTGAGTCCCACTGTCCAAAAGTTGAGTAGAAACCAGCTATGGGAATTAATTGCAAAATGTAGCATATCACAATAGTAAAATTTATGCTGAAACAGAAGAGAATCAAACATCACCACCAGACATAGGTCTTAATGACTAAAACCTACTGAAAATTCAGGTCAGTTCACTTAATTACAAATGGCACCATGTTAAAATGACACCAAAACGCATGCAATACTTACATTTCCTCTTGGATAAGCTCATTTGTTTTCGAAACATAAAACAATAGAACCAAGCAATAATGTTTCAGTCACCCAGTAAATATCCCATGTGCAGCCCATCAACTCAGCATGATAGCAACAAACAGTGAGCACCACCCCCATATCAAGGTTAGAAACACCCCATATCAAGGTTAGAAACACAGATTCAACCATTGGGGTAACATTTCCATATCATCATGGTGTCCATTTCATCGAAGATGTGACTTATCACGGCCTTCCTCCCCAAAGTCGGCTCAAACCTCGCCACATTGCACGATCACAGCAAGAAGGAAAGAAGGAAAGAACCCTGACACCAACGTACAGCTCTCCTGGTACGAGATCAAGAATTCATCGTTACACATATCCTAGCTAACATTTACACCAGCCTCGTCAGCTCAACGATGCCAAGATACGAATCCCAACACGCACTGACCTCAATTGGGCTCCCAGCTACTACAAGTTAAACCAGATCACGATTGCCAAAACAACGTAACAATGCAAAACAGCCACAGAACCCCAATAAAACTGGCATTTCAGCAACCTCATCAGGCGACTAATCCCCAACACGAACTGGCACGCGCTACTACTCAGGATACACGGAACAAACACGAATTCGATCAAACATATAGATCGCAATACCATTCCGGTCGGGGGATCGGATCGAAGTCAGCGGCAAGGGCGAAGCGGCTCCGCCCGCGCGATCCCAGCCGCCCTTGAGAGTGGAAGCGATCGCCGCGTGAGCCCTCGGCTGAGCCGCCGCCGTCGTCGGGGTTGAGACCGCGAGATCGCGACGGGGGTAGATTTGGAGATTTTGGACTTGTTTTGTGGATTTTTTTTGGGTGGGTGGGGGTTCACGGAGAGGAAGGCGATTAGCTGGCGAGGACCGAGTCGACGGGGAGGCGTCGGAGGCGAATGGAATCATATCATATTAAATCCTTTGTTTTTTAAAATCTCGCGTCAGGCCAGCGATTGCTACAGTACAACAGTGAGATGGGCGGCACGGCACCGGATGTGCGGCGCAGCACGGCCCGGGCAGGCCGGCACGGTCCGTTAAGGCCCACGAAATAACGGGTCATGCTGTGTCGGCGAGCCCAGCACACTTAGCCTGTTTAGGTTAGAAAATTCTAAAAAATCAGAAAAAATATATAAAATTTAAAATACATATAAATATTATAAAAAATAACACAAACATATTAAATATATAATAAAGAGTTTTATTAATATTCAAATGGCTGTCAAGTAAAAACTCAACGTGAGAAAACATTAGCAAAGGAAAAGGAGTACAGCTTATAGCTCTACATACATTTTTGTTCTAAGTGTCGTTGTCTAAGAATAGATTTTCAAACACCTCCGACAACTCTGGATTTTCCACAGAGTGTTGTGCTCGTGAATCAGCTTGTTCTCAGTCCTTCATAGTTGGAAGTATTTCCAACATCTCACTCGTGAGACGTGTCCTTCTCTCCTCTAATATTCTTCCAAAAAGATTAAAAGCAGACTCGGAAGAAACCATCGAGACAAAAACAGTTAACACATCACGTGCAAGTATGGATAGCACGGAATATGTTAACTTATGGCTATACCACCATTGCAAAATTTTAAAACCTTTCGAGTTGAAATTCATCGTATCGTTGTCTAAATAAGCAAATAGTTCCTTACTTTTGGGTGAGATGTTGGTTTTGGACTTGGTTAAAAAGATGTCACTATAGAAGAAGACGGCTTGGACCTGAATGAAGAACATGCACCATAGATATTGCCCCACATATTTAGCTTGTTACTTGAGGTGGGTGCTAGTGGAGATCGTTGCAAACTGACACCCTAGAACTTATTTTCATACCTTTGAAAAATCTCATGTAATCGAGAACGAACGTCTTCAAAATAGTAATAATAGTCTAGCCCTATAGCATCACTAAGAAGATCAAGAATATTAGCAAATCCTTATGCGTCTAACTTGGTTGTCCTGTCAAAATTCTCTATTACTCCCGACGTAGTCGACCTCGACCTCTTTGCTCCGGTGGTCCCCGACAAATAACAACAACTCCGGAGAAAATAACAAATAATAACAATAAAAGTATGTTTAAAATATTATTGTACCTCTTTTGCTGACTTGTTGTCAAATTTTGAATTTTCCAAAATTTAGCATATTTTTTTGAATTTTGCTAAATTATCTCACAAGAAATTTAAATTTTGCACAACAGAATATGAAAGAGAGAATGAGGAATAGATGAGTGCTTAATGAGGGGGTATTGTGACTACTTACAAAAAAAGGGATTTTTTTAATTTTTTTGCTATTTTTAAAGCCCCAACTGGCTTTTTCGCCTGGGTCGTGCTGTGCCAGGCACAGCCCACCGTGCCACCCCGTCCCCTTCTTCTCCCCTTACATCCCCAAGTTAATAAATAGGATTATTATGCATCTCATTAGCATGCATCATGTTTTGAAACTTTTTATTAAGGTATTGCATTTGGAAAATCTCAAAACATATATGAAACATATACTTTAGTTTGAATTCCAAACAAAAAACTGAAACAAATGCTACTAAAGTTCCTCTGGAAATAATTTATTCAAATACTATATTAATTATCATGAATTAATATAATTTTTTTAAAATTTTTGGGACTGGTTTAAACCCTGAGAAAATTCAAACACAATTTTAAGATCAATGTCAAGTTTGAATTTAAATTATACACTTTATTCCATGAGAAATAGGGTTCAATAATTTTTATGAGCACTAGCCCTACCCAGTAACGCCTATGATTTATTTCACATTTTTAGGAAATTTATTTCTATTTTTAGCACCTGGTCAAATTAGAGGAGGTAATTTAAATCTCAGTCAAAACCTGAAATCAAACCAGCCGCACTATTCCTCTGGTTCGGGCCCGACCCGACGAACTGACTCAACCCAACCCCATGGTTGCGCCATTCGTGAACCATCTGATGGAAAATCAACGGTCCAGGTCGCGTACCCCTTCGACCCATTGCGATCACCTCTCTTCAATCTTAGCCGTCCATCCGGGATCCAACGGTATGCACCGAGTCAATTACGCCGTCGCCGCCGCAGACGCTCTACGCCACGACACCGTGGGCTGCTTGCCGTGGTCGTCTCGCACCTCTCGCTGCAGCCCTCAGAACGCACACGCCACGCGGCCGCGCTCGCCTGCTCCGAGCCGTTGGCACGCCGCCACCTCCTTTAGCCACCGCCGCATGCAACCACTCATGGAGCTTCTTCACTTCACGCCGCCTCCATCCCCGTCAACATCCGAGGATAATACCCCTCGCAACCCCTTCCTTCTCCCTCACTTCTTCTCTGTTGACCAAGAAGAAGGAAGCTCGCCTGTGCTCCTCGCTTGGGTAAGATTCCACCGGGTGTTTTCCCTCTCCTCTATCTTCAATGCCTTCTCCATTTTTGCTAAGCTCAGTTCTTGTCTTTGCTGGTAGCCTCTGGTTCACCTTCGTGCTCTAGCTCACGTCCAGAGCGCGCACCCGGGAACACCTTCGCGCCGTCTTCGTGTCCGAGAGGTTTCATCCTCAACTTAGCGCGTCACTTTACGTGTTTTAGGCCACTGAGAAAAACCCCTAAACATATTTTGGTAATGCACGGCAGGATCTTGCTGAATCGAGGATTGAATCATTTTCGGTCGTGGAGCAACCTTCATCCCACCCTTAGATCCAGTAAGCCATTGTCCAAATTCTTTGCTTCTATAGCTTCCTCAGATGATCTTTAAGTCATCTTAATCATTCTTTCCACTTGGTTTTGCTCAGGGGATCCTCTCCTCGTGAAGCCGTGCCATCGCCATTTTCTTCTTCGGCGCCGATAGTGCTCCAGCAGCTCCGAGCTTCTCCGAGCACCCTCTTTTGCTCAGGTAGCTTCCACTTAGTCCCTAGGACCTGGGCACTCGCTTATTTGTTGCTGCGGAGCTCTACTTTGCTTTATGTGTTTTTGCGGTAAGTATGCCGCTTAGCCTCCGCTAGCCGCCGTCTGCGGCGACCTGCACCTCGCCACCACTACCTGGAGGTGCGCATGGCTATTGCGGTTCCATATTAGCTTTCGGTTTGCGCCGCCGTGGACCACAGCTCGCGGAGGCGCCGCTAACGCAGAGCGAAGCCTGTTGTCGGTCGCGTCCGGCAAACACTGTAGCTGGGCAATTAAGGGTTAACGATTTAATTAGTGTTAAGGTTAAGAAGTTAATCTATCACTGACTGGTGGGACCACGCGCAAACCCCATGTTAGCCTCTCTGTTAAATGGTTGCGTAAGTTTAGAGTTTACGCTTTCTGTTAAGGAAAACGTAATATTTTAGTTGAAAAACCAATAGTACGTTTTCATAAAATGAAAGACGTCTTTCGAGAAATACGCTTTCGGCATGTTTTCGGCTGGGCTGGGTCAAGGCTGACCGAGTCAAACCTGTTCTCTGGGTCCCGCTAGTCAGTGACCTTCGCTAGCGCTGTGCTCGGTGAGAAAAGGTTAAAATGACGTATAAAATTCGAAATCCATTTATTTGTAAGCTGAAATATATGTATAACCTTGAAAATACATAACTAATTCATTTTAACTCCAAAATGAGTGAAACCACTTCTGATAATTTTTATTTTTAATGAACTTTATGTTAAAATTTGTTTCAACCTTGTCTCTGCAGCAGAGAGTATTATTTTGGAAAATTGACCCATTAACACTATTATTTTTACAAAAGGAAATGCTGATAACTTTAGAAATTCATAACTAAATCATGAAAACTCCAATTGAGGCAAACTCAATTGTTTTGAACTTGTAATAATATTGCCTATTTATCCATGAAATCCTTGTACTCACCACTGCTTTACAAATTTTCACCTCATAATTAAATTACTCAAAGGGGACATATCGAAAACTGAAATTCGAACCATCATAACTTTGACGCACTAAATCAAAATGGAATGATTCTTTCACCTAAAATCATCTAAAATCATGATTTAGCTACTGCAGAAAAATCATGCATTTTTTAGCATTTTGAATTTTGAGGTATTTCTCGATGTTTATTCGGTATTGTATTTATATAGATTCCGAGCCTTTGATATCGACTCTACGCATCGAGAGTGAGCAACTAAGCTACCAGCAAGGCAAGCATCATTTGAACTTTCTTTTGCATCATATTTGATCCCAGTTTTTGTTAAGTTAGTGCAATGATAATTGCTTGCATGCTATTTTGATAATGTCGCTATTTTTATGATGAATAGTTAGGCACATCCTATTATCTTGTCATTGTGGCTATCCATGAATTATTCCAGTACTAAAATGCTTAAGATAGGATGTGTGAAGTTGTATTGTTCGGGTTTTGCTTAGCCATGCAAGTCTAGAAACGGTAGTTTGGTTGTCGGGAATAACCCGACAATTATGGGAGAAACACAACTTTCTTTATATACTTTTGTTTCAGATCTTCGTATCTATTTTGTGAGTTAAATTTTATCATTTTAAATGAGCTTTTGGTCTGGACAAGTGATGGTTAGTGATGGTGCCTTCGTGCACTAGAATTGGGTATGTGGTTTGACTTGTCTGGACAATTAAGGTTTGTTGTGTTGAGTCCCACTGTGGTGAAATTGTAAGGGCATGGGACCGCGGAGTCCTATGTTCCTTTTGGGCCGATAGGATGGAGACGTTGGCGTCTTGTGTTTCCTAGGAGCCCTGGATTGAGGGACTTAGCCCAATGGATCTTCTTGCTAAAAACGACCATATCTCGATTTCCCCGGCCAACACACCAAAGGAAGTGTGTTAATTCTGGTGGCATACGGGCTAGTCGAGTCGTGTGGGTAAAGTAGTACACCCCTGCAGGGTATAAATCTATTCAAATAGCCGTGTCCACGGTTATGAACGATCGCTTGAGTTTGTGGCTGCTTATTGTTAGACTTGGAATTGAATTGTGGGTAAACTCGGTTTTGTCATGAATGGGTCGTTCCTGATGTTGTTGTGCCAAAGTGGACAGCCACTTTGTTATTTATATGATTCATTTGTTATTCAATTACTACTTAATCGCATGCTTTACTTCTGCTTCAAATCTGATTTTAAACTAGCACATGAAAAACTAGTATGTGTAAGTTGTACATTGTTGCGTCTCTTTTGCAAAACTAAGCCAATATGAGCCATCCTTTGGAACAGCCTTATGCATAACTAATTTTATTTGTGTAAGACTTGCGAGTACTCTTTGGTACTCACCGGATGTTTGTTGGCTCTTCAAGGTGAGGAGGATATCGAGGTCGCGAGCTTATCGATGTCGATTTAGGCGATACTGATGAGTAGTGCTATCTTTAACCCCAGTCGGTTGCCGATGGGTTATGGGCATACCACTGCTGGCCTTTTGGTTTACTAATTTGCTTCCGCTGCTACTTTATGAACTTGTTTAATTTGGCCGGACGACCACTTATGTTAGTTGTAAACTTGGAACTGTAATGTATGACTTTTGTACTATTTATGTATGAGCGTTGTATGGATGTGACCAACGTTGTATGAGAGCATGAATATATTGGTCGCTGATCTTGGGAGCCAATATAAGTCATGCTCGCTGTTCATGGCTTCCTATTTAACTCACTAAGTGTAGTGCTTGACTTGTTGGAGAACCGACAATCATGTAGTGCTCGCAGAGGAGCGGCGCGCATGATCGTCGGGGCTCTAGTTTTCAGTTAAGCCTCTCATTTAGATTGAGTTAAGTTGGAATCCATTTACCGGAGGTCCTGAGTTATGTCCTTAAGACCATGCTTAGTCTCGGTCTTATGGAGATAACCCAGGGTCCCCACAGCGCCCGTGCGCCTGCCACACGCGGTAGTGCCATGGTGGCACTACGGCCCACCTGCCACCCACCTCCTTTTCTCCCGTCGTGCCAACCGCTGGCCGCCCGTCTCCCGCCCCTGCCCTTTCTTCTCCTTCCTCCGCGCCGGTCACACCGGACTCACCCCGCCTCCCGCCCCACAAGAACGTCCAAAACGGACTCTGTATGCAAAAGTTATGCCCGTTTTACTGAAGATATCTCAGAAACGGAATCGTACTCGTACTCAGACTCGAATTCGTTGCGGGTTCAAATTGAAACTGATATATCTTTCAAACCTGTTGGCCAAACTTACTGAAATTTTTTGTCGAAGCTTGTGGCTATATGTAGGACTCCACCAACTTTCACTGGTTTTGGCGAAAGTTTGACGCGTTTTTCAATTTTCGGGAAGATGGACGCTTTTTTGTCCTTTTTTTTCTTCTCTTTTGTTTTTTTATCCTCTTTTTTTTTCTTCTCTTGAACCCGAAACCTACTCTTTGGCCTAACTGAATTAGGTTAGAGATGGAAACCGAAACCAACTAGATTGCTTTTCTTTGCGGCAAGATACAACGGTGGCAGGACACAAGGGTGGTCGCCTTGAGGAGGAGCGGCGGCAGCGTGCGGTTGCAGTCATAGTGAGTGGAAGCATCGCAGGAGGCGGCGGCAATGGGCTTGCTTTCTTTGTATGCGAAGGGTAGCAATGTAGGTGTTTTGGTGGCTCCGACAGAAAGTGTTGTTGAAACTTGCGGTAGGAATGGAAGGTGCGGCAGAAGCAAGGACCTGCGGCAGGAAACAAAAACACAACAGATGCAAACTAGACAATGACCAACTAGACTCCAACTAGAACTAGAAATCAACAATGTGACACGACAATGCAACCAAGAATTTAACAATGCAAATTACTGACAAGAAAAAAATTGTAGGCAGATATTAGTTTGCAACAGATGAACTAACCCTATTTTTTTTAATTTTTCATGGCTTTTGTGGACTGTAGATAAAGGATTAAACTCAAACTTTTGCACCAATAAACCTGGCACTAATACCACCTGATGCAACAAAGGGTGTCCCTATCTTTCGATGAGAAGTGTCAACGATCGAGTCGCCGATCTTACGAAATAAAAGGAGAAATAGCACAGGACTTCTTGGGAAAGAACGGAACTGCTCTTTATTGGTACAAACTAGTTGTTACAGGGGGTGCCTGTGATTAGGCAGTGGACTATATCTAATTACACTAAGAGTAATGATTGCTAGTTTACTGTATCAGGCTTGAAACATGAATCTAATGCTAATGCCTATGCTTCAATCTGATGTCTTCTCTGACTCCGAGTGGCTATTGTGTAGCTATTTTGACCACCAGTGGTGTTCATTTTGGCTCAGGTCTCTATTTTCATATCTTCTTCCTCGGGTCCGACAAGCTCCGTCGTGGTCAGACCTTCTCCGACCATCTTTGAAGCTCATCTCGGTTAAGGTAGATTCTTATTAGTCCCTAGAGGCCATGACACTCGCTTCTTTGGACTGCAATGGAGCATTTTGCTATTTTCGCGTTTAGCAGTAAAAGTCTCCATCTTTGTTTTCCGGCTCGCCGGCGTTCTAGGCCACCACCGCCGTCAAGGTCACCACCATTGGGTACGCAAGCCTATTGCGAATCCATTTTAATCTTAAGGTTGTGCCGCCGTGGCCGGAGTCGCCGGCGATGAGCCGTGGAATCCACTCGGGTGTTGTCGATCGTAATCACCCGTTTTTCGTCAGTCTTTAGGACATAATTAATGCCTAATCATTATCATTAATTGGGAAGTATTAATTATGTCCTAATCGGGCCCATTGTGCCACTGACCAGTGGGTCCAGCCTCTTTAAAAACCCCGTCGGCTTAAATCAACACCTTTGGGACGTCATTAATGTTTATGATTGTCATTAATCACTGTCTTAACATTAATATGTCCGATGTTTGCCTCATGTCTCACTGACATGTGGGCCCACTCATTAAAATCCTCCTCGCACACTTAAGCCCCGTGTGTTGCACTTTGTTGATTGTGGACAGTCGATCTTGCGATCAACATCCTAGATCTAGAGAGTATTCGGACCGTCCGGTTCCCTTATCTTTCTGGATCGTCCATCTCACGATCTGCGGCTGAGATCGTGAGTGCAATCGGACTCTCCGAAGGGAGATGCGCTCTGAGCCGTCCATCTTCAGATCTGCGGCTGTGGTTGGCCGAGGCAACCGCACCGTCCGAATGTATCCCTACGCGTGAGCCGTTGGATCTTGATCCAACGGTGGGCTCCTTTTGAGAGTCGTGCGCGTGCGCTGTTTTCCGTGCGTGTGGCTCGTTGGATTTCGCATCAACGGCCCACGAGGTGCCACATCGTTTAATTTTCGTTGAGTTTGATTTTATTTCTGTAAGTCTTTATCTATCTACTGAAAATTGTATTAATACTTTAAAAACTCATAACAAATTCATGTTAACTCCTTTTTATGTGATTCCAACTGTAATAAATTCTTTTGTCACTAAAGTTTGATATAAAAATGCATTTAGGCATATTTCAGTAGCAAAAAATTTTGTACTAAAGCAACTTGGTTTCTGTCATTTTGACTATTCCAGAAATAGATTTAAAACTTGTGAAATGTATATCTTTTTCTGTATAATTCCAATTTGTGCAAAATCAGTTTTGTTAAATTCTTCTATTAGTATGCTTTAATATGGAATAGGTTTTAACCATGGTTATATTTCTGTAAAATGACTTGTATTAGATTTGCAACTTAGAAAAATCATAAGTAAATCATTGTAACTCCAAATTTAGTAAACTCAACTTTGCTGTCATTAGGATGTCATAATATACCTGTCATAAAAATTTTAGGACTTAGATCATTCTAGAAATTTTTGCCATAAACAGTACCAGTAATTAATTTAGTTGATTTTATAGGCTGATAAAGTGTATTTTAGCTATAACTTTCGCATGCTAAATCCAAATTGCATGATTCTTGTTCCTAAAATTGTCTAAAATCATCCCCTGGCTGCTGTATGAATTTCATTTGATTTGGATGTCTTTTGCTGTTGGAGTTGTTTGGTGTTCTTCGTTCTTATTGTTTTATCGCTTTTTTGCGTTAGGTTCCGAAGACAATATTAATATTGAATCTGAGCCACAACCATCAGATCCTGCACTCCAACAAGGCAAGGAGATGTAGCATCATTTGATTATGTTGTTCCTACTATTTTCAAATTCTAATATATTGTTTGCAAATTCTATGTATGCATTGATATGTTGTTTTTAACTATTGTCGATAGTTCACCTAGTAGATGCATTATCAGTAGGCAAATATTTATCGTCTACTACTGAGCCCAGGTTTATCTTGCTGTGAATTTGGGTTCGTTGGATGAACCCTTGTCACTTAGTAGGTTACGAGTTTGTTGCTTAGCCATGCTTAGCTATCGGTAGAAATGGGCGGTTATCGACTTGTCGATAACCTTGATCACACAAACTTATTATGATCTATATATTTCAGCTTTGTGCCATGTCTAAATTGCAAAACTAAAACTGAAAAACAAAACAATTTGGACTTGGGCACAATGGTAAGATGGTGTGATTATTGGGTGTGTCTGGAATAGTGCCCTAGTCATTTAAGGACCGAGTTACTTGCGCCACCGTTCTGAGCATTCTTGCATGCTAATCACACTAGAGGGTATGGGACCTCTCTTGAGTTAGTACTTTGGCGTGTGTTGGCTACGAGTCGCAGGAGGGCATGTGTGTGTTGCGTGGTGGTAAAATGAGATGGTGGTGTATGGGAGCATTATAGTTGTCCAAAAAGCTTTACCCCGAGGGGTAGTTGTCTTTTTGGCTTTACAATGTAAGCGTTTGGGTTTCTATCCATACGAACGGCTCGTAGTTGGTACACAATACTTGAAATATCTCGTAGGACTTAGCCGTGCCGGCATACCAAAGGAAGTGTGCTAAATCATGTGGCTTAAAGGCGGTCTGAAGTGTGGGTACATTGGTACACCCCTGCAGGGTTTATGAACTATTCGAATAGCCTCGTCCTAGGTTATGGACACGCTCGGAAACGCCCCGTGAGAACTAGACTACAACATTTTAAGTAAAACTTGACGGGTGGTATGAATCAGGGATTTATGATTTTTGTGGTGGCTATTGGGTTAGTCACTTCTAGGTGGTTACTTGATAAATATTGTTACTCGTTGTTATTTCAATGATTAAAACTGATTTGTTAAACTGCCTTCAACCTATTACATTATTGCAAATGAAATTGCTTTACGCGTCCAAATAACCATATAACCAACCTTCCTTTGATACAGCTTTCATGTAGCTATGTATAGGCTTGTTACTCGTAAGTCTTGCGAGTACATTTTTGTACTCACCTGCATTGCTTGTTGTGTGCAGAGGAAGAAGGTGAGCAGAAGGGCCTCACTTCGTGAGTTGTTTGTGGTAGTGTGTGGGCGATTAGCTTGGCGGCGGTTGGTTGCCCCGTGGTGTTATGTGGCTAACAGGTGCGTTTTGGGTTTAAGCCATCTTATGGCATCTTTTGCTTCATTTGTTACTTGATGCTTATGTCATTTGGCCGGTCGGCTGTTCTGTAATAACTTATATTATGTATGTCTTTTGGTAGACTTGTTATATTGTCTTGTATGGAAATGATGCATGCTTTTGTATGATGTATGTGTGCTGCAAATTCTGGGAAGCACATGTCCATCGAGACACGGTGTATTTTGTTTGTGATGCTAGATCCAATGGAAGGCTAAGTATTACAAGCTAAATAAACCGGGGTCTCACAGATTCCCAAACGACTACTGCACGTATAGGAGCAGGAAGAGATCCAAGGCCGAGTACGACACAGAGTTGGAACATGTGCTTACTACAAAATTTGAACGAAGAGAACGGGTGCTTACTGCAAAATTTGAAGAAAAGATAGCAAGATTGCAGGACCAAGTGAATCAACTCCTACTCATCAACTGAGCCGCAAGTCGCCCCGTTGTTTTAGGAGCGGTCCTCCTCAACATCGGAGTGGCGTCGCGTCCGCAAAATTATGAACATGATGACGTCCAATTACCTATCGACGACATCAAGATAATGTACATCTCTGGAATGCTCCAAAGATAGACCTATAGGACGCCTTAGCTAATTGCGTATCATTTTGTAGGAGCTGACGCACTGCACGCTCCAAGTGAGGATGGTTGGGATGTTTATTGAGGCTGGGAAGGGATAGTGCAGCACGGTGCCCAGGTGGCGCAGGGTTACGCCAGGGTCCAGGTGGACATGGTACATGACAATTTTAGGGTTGTCCCGCTGGAGATTCGTCCGAACAACGACATCAGAACACTAGGGGATGCCATGTACAATTTTATCCAGTGGCCCAAGAAGGACATCGCCTTGGACCCTGCAGTGCCGCCTCAACCATTGATGACTCCACCCCAACCATCTCGACATGACCATGCCTCTCCAACAGGACCCAAGAAGGACATCGCCCTGGACCCTGCAGTGCCGCCTCAACCTCTAATGACTCCACCCCAACCATCTCGACACGACCATGCCTCTCCAACAGGACCCTCCATGACTACACCTCAACCTTCGCTTCAGAAGCCCGCCTCATCGGTTCCCGTGGAGAAGACACTGAACGAACAAAAAAAATGTGCCGCCGTATCGGTTCCCGAGTCGTCTCACAGGAAGACGCGTAGCGGGCAAGTCGTTCAGGACAAATCGAAATCGAAGAACATTAAGGCGCTTCCACCTCCTAACCCTAAGAAATACTCTTTCGGAAGTCCGTTGGTGACCACCACAGTATTAGCCTACGCTGGATTAGGTTGTCAGAGTTTGCATACGGTACTTGCACAAGACCAAAGAGAAAGGTGCGTGATGGAATCACCGTTAGATACACGGAGGACTATTTCCTCCACGAGCAGCCCCTTCGTGCGTGGGCTTCGGCGACTTATTCGATCTATTCAACCTCAAAGCCCTCGATGCCTCACTTCTACGATGTTGGACACTGTAAGTGTGTACAATCAAGTTCTACATTCACGTAATACCGAATATAACAACTCATTGCTTATGTATAGATACATGATTAAAAATGTCCGACGATTGAAAGAACGGTGGGTTTCCTCGACCCACACGTGGTCTCTGAGTAAACCATCTTGGCGACGCATCCACGTCGAGAAATACATAACGCAGATTGCTTGCTCAAAGCGACAAGGACTACAAGCGGTGCCCTACAACCGTAAGTAAGTGCTTCACTACTTGCTATACAAATTTCATTTGTACTTTATAATGCGAGACGAACTTAGGTTTAATGACTCAGCGACATACATGAGTAGGCACCTGCTGGATCCTTTTAGTCATTATACCAAAGAGGAACCGGTACTATACCTTGATTCCCTAGTCAAAAAAGCCACGACTTCACCCTTGTGCAAGGAGTACTCATGATGTGCTCATTTCCTCCATACATAACTCTATTGTAGTCTTCCTTCGTTTGAAATGACCGAGATTAACTTTTGGAAATATGTAGGTCGCTCATCTCCTATATTGCCGAGGAGGGCTATACAAGGGAATGAGCATACATTTAATCACAGACGCGATTTCGATCGTGCTACAACACAATAATCCTATATCATACTTCGTAATAATGCGTCTCAACCGACTATACCTATATATGTAATTCTATTTTTGCAAGTGTCGCCAAAGAAAAGCGTAAGAATGTGCATTCTACGTTTGCCATCATATGCTGATTCTCATGAGTGCTAAGTTGAAGGATCCGAGGTTGGTCAATCTCGCAATAACTATTTCTAATTATAAATTTAAATATATATGCTTACTACTTTACTCTTGCTACTACAGGGCTTGAATATAGATTTAGATTCACTCGTTCAGAGAGAGATCTCGGATGTTCGAGGGAAGCTCTGCACCTTCATCATGACGGGTATCATTGGCGCCAACGGAGAGTTTCACTACTCTAACACCGCTGAACGACCTTGAATGATTCATTAATTGTAATTCATTTTGAATAGTTGTAATTCAATTGTAACTCTAGCGACAATATTTGATACATATTCGTTTCTAATTGATTTTGAGTTATAAATGATCACTTTGAGTGTCAACGATTGATTTATCTGTAATGTATCTATTTTCATGCGCTTGTTTTGGAGGGTATGGCTAGCAATTCCTAATGCTAGCCGAAAATCAAAAATAAATTAGTTAGGCTGAAAGAGCTATCACAGACGGTTCATAATTAGCACCGTCTGTGATAATTATGAACCGTCTGTGATAACTAGAACCGTCTGTGTTGTGACTTATCACAGACCGTCTGTGAAAACCGCCAATTATCACAGACGTACAAAACACGCACGGTTCCGAACCGTCTGTGACAACGTTTTCTGTAGTAGTGATTGATCCTCGAATTGTGACACTAAGGTTTCATCACCTGTTTTGCCGGTCGGAAGGACCGGGCTTGCAGAGGCCCTTGGGTGCTCCGGGTCGGCCGGAAGCACTTCCTCTGAAACCACCACCGGTCGTAGCGATGTATCCTCATCCATCCGGTCGATTTTGCTGATGTTTGCGATCGACGAACCGGGGGAGGAGGAAGATGATGACATTCCATTTTCTTGCATGGCATGGATGCATGCGTCCATGTTGAGATCGGAATAGTCCGCCAGGTCGAACCAAAGCCGCATGAGCGATTACGAAAGAGAAATGGGCGAGGATCTGAGCGAAGAATCTCTTCAAGAAATCCGATTGCTCTGTCTTTAAATAACTTCTGAAGAGGTGGCAGTTACTCCTGGAGAGACGTTGTAAAATCGAGGAGGCCGACTAGAGGGGGGGTGAATAGGCGTTTTAAAAACTTCTATGCGCTAAAACCGATTTCTAATGCGGAAGCTAATACAAATACGGTTTTCCACAATTAAAGCCTAAATCAACTAGGTTCAACTAAGTACACCAACAATACAAGTCAATAATAAATAGAACAATTTAGCAAAGACTTGTAGGCTATCAACTAATGAAATGATCAATCAAGCAAGGACTTGTAAGCAATTCAATTTAAGCAATGTAAATGATACTATTGCAATCATACACAATGAATAAGCAATTTAATACAAGGTATATAAATTGCACAATGTAAAGCAAGCATTCATACACAATGAATGTAAATGCAATAGTAAGACAATAGAGATCACACCACAAAGACACGTCGATGTTTTCTGGTGGTGTTAGGAGACTGCCGGTCTCCCTAGTCCACGTTGAGGGAAACCCAAACCAATTGGGCGGCTCCACAAATTAAGCCTTCCTCCGAGGTATCAACACCTCGCTCCATTAGGGTTGCTCTTACTCCACTCCATGGATGGCGAGCACCAAGCCACTCACAAACAGGGCCTTCTCACAAGCTTCACTTGAGAAGATCAGGGACCACGACGCTCCACGCCCGTCTAGGTGTCGGCAAACACCAAGAGTAATAGGCCAAGCCCCTTGCTTGACTCTCACCACGTGCAACGAATGCACAAGCTCAAGTGGATACGAAATCCACCTCTAGAAGCAACACATGCAACTAGAGACCTCTCTCCTTACTCACAAGGTGCAACACATGCACAATTGAGAGGAGAAGCTCACACTAGCTCAAGAGAGTGAAATGGGATGCCAAAAGTTATCTCTCAACCGGCCAAGGGGGTATTTATAGCCCCCAAACCAAAAACTAGCCGTTTGGAGATGAAACAGCCAAAAACTAGCCGTTACAGCCTTTTGCGGTCGTACCGCACTCACAAGGGGCGGTACTACCATTCTGCGGTACTACCGTAGTTATACGGGCGGTACTACCGCAGCCCAAATTTCAGCACAGACGACACTCGATAAAAAGGTCATAACTTTTGACTCCGATGTCGGAATTGAGTGATCTTGGACTCTATTGAAAGCTTATTCAGAGGGCTACACAACCCACCTATTTGATTGATATCAAATACAATTGATCAAATCAAAAAGCACAACTCAAAAGATCCACTTCCATGGTCTAAATCCAAAGAAATAGCAACAAGCAATCTTAGACCATATCAAGGAAAATACATGAATCCCAACAATTTGCAAAACACATTTGCAAACTTAGATCATGCCACAAGGAGTAGGTACATGGACTTCAATCATTTGCAAAACACATTTGCAAAGCATAGTCAGATGTTACAAGGATTAAATGCATGAGCTTTGGCTATTTGCAAAACACATTCGCAAATAATAGCATCATGCCATGATGAGCTAGAGCAAGTGATATTGAGCTATCAACACATGATGAGACTCAAGCTACTAGACAAGACCCCTCTTAATAGTACGGCAACCTATACTAGCAATCTGGTCTTCCAACCAAATACCAAGACCGGTAAAAGATTAGGAACATATCCTTAGCCCTAGCTAGTCATACCTTTGCCTTGACCATCTTCTTGAAGCTTGATGACGCACATCTTCACTTCAAGTCTGGGTCATCATCTTGACATGCATCAACCCATGATGCATCCTCACTCAACACATGATGAGTCTTCTCTTAACTTGATGATCAACTCATGACCATATCTTGTTCGAGATCTTGATATGTATCAACACATGATACATCTTCTTGAACCTTGACTCGATGACGATCAACTCATGATGTCATCCAAAGTCTTCATCACCCTGGAACATAACCTATTCATCCAACTCATGGAAAATGTTAGTCCCACAATGTCATTAACATTAATTACCAAGATATACCTGCATAAATGCTTTTGAACAAGCCATTACTGAAGGTGCGGTATTACCGCCAACTAGCATCCGTATACCGCTCTCGGTAGTACCGTTTCTTAGATCTGGTACTACCGATTTCGAGGCTCGAGAAATACGAAAAACACCCTCTCTGGAATTTACATACCGCCAAATAGAAATGGAATGAGCATGAATGCGGTAATACATTGCAAAACGGTCGCATCGCATTAGCACTCGTTGGTTTGTGATGATCAAAACCCGGTAATACCGCCAAGTGATGCGCGGTCATACCGCTTGATGCGGTACTACCGCCGGTTAGCCTCTGGTACTACCGATTTCTAACAGAAGCACTTAAAGCTTCCAAAACTTAAAATCGAATGCATGCATGATCCTAACTTGATCCAAAAACCATGCTATCAAGCTACTAATCATGATCTCTCTATTGTCATGCATTTTTCTTACCATGTCGCCATCCATGATTTGGGACTAAGCCTCTAAACATCTTAGCACACATGTTAGTCCCACAACACAATCTTAAATAATTGAATATAGATAAACATGAGTATATATAAACTACACAAGTTATATATACCATGAGTATATACGAACTACAAGTTGTATATACTAAATATGAGTGTATACGAACTACACAAGTTGTATATACTCATATGAATATATTAACTACGCAAGTTAAATATATTCAATGATATATTTCAAGGTAAAGATCCTTAATATATGTGGAAAGAGTATATGGATCAATACTAATGAAACCACAAAATATAGAATGAACTCCCCCTAAATGTGTGCATATACAAATATGTAATGGAAACATATGCACATATCCAAGTTAACCTTTTTGGTGGAGTTTAACCTATATTTTGGATCCGAGGAATGCAACAAGATATAATAAGAAGAAGTAGAATGCATACCTCTTGTATTTTCATCTTTATATCCAAACGAGACTAAGCAATAGATAATCAATAGAATTGTTAGTTTCACAAATAGATTTGTCATTAATGAATACATACCTGTTTGGATTTTTGCTTTTATATCAAGTGAGACTAAACTTGATATAACAATAGGAGTGTTAGTCTCACAAGTGCATTTGTCATTAATCACTTAATCACTTTGCATGCCTTCATGATTTTCACCTTTATATCCAAATAAGACTACACAATATGTATATCAATAAAAGTGTTAGTCTCCCAATTAGATTTATCATTAATCACCAAAACTCCATTACCACATAATGGCGGGTCTAGATCTTTCAATCTCCCCCTTTTTGGTGATTGATGACAAATCCATCATTAATAGCAACATTTGGATATAAGTCAACATATGATAAGAAAGAAAGCATATTTGACTATATGTATGCACAAAACTTAGAGAAAGAATTCTCCCACTTAAGGCATCATAAGAGATATCATATAAGAACATCCAAATGTAGCTCATACAAATTCTCCCCCTTTTGGCATTAACCACCAAAAATCCAAAACAAATCTTAAGCCAAAAGAGAGTCTTTGCAAGACTAGCTGGGCAAAAGAATTCATTATTTTGATCATCGAAATATTCTCCCCTTTTATGATCTATGCAAGATATAAGGTGAGAACATTCTCCCTAAACCTTTTCTTTTTATGTTCTCCAAAAGCATTCTCTCAATTTTGGACTAAACATAAGATAGGGTGAACTCATAAGAGAGAACCCAAAAAATTGATCCAAATCAACTTTCTCCTTTTGGCATAAACACGAAATGAACTCCAAATCAATTTCTCTTTATTGGCAATTAAACATCAAAAGATCTAAAATAAAGCGAAACCATAAGGGAGTCTTTTCAAATTAGTTTTCCTATATATTAGTATACCAATTTTTAAAACTAAAAGGTTTTCAATAAAACTTTTTCAAAACATTTTAGGAAAACTCCCCCTTACACAAAGGTTCTACTCCTTTGACACACAAAGGATTTCTTCGTCCACTTATCTTTGCTTTTGACACACAAAAGCATTATTTGTCCAAATATCTTGTATATTGTTATATGATCTACATGTCAAGTATTTCGCTCAGTTGGTTCATGTATAAGCTTATCTAACCTGTGGTACAATACAATTTTAAAGAATTTCATCCACTTTAAAAAATGAAATAGACGGAATATTAGTGAGAACATTGATAATGACGATAAAATACTGCAAATTAAAAAATACGACCAAATGAACACTACAAATTAATGTACACTAATTTACTAGTACAAAATTAAATACGATTACTAAATCGGTTCATCTTTGAAAACTTGCTGCTACCTCTGAGGAGTTGTCTTACTATCATGCTCAATTATTGTGTTCTTTGACAATGCCCCATGCATGCATGGTTGCTCATGTGGGATCGAGAACTAACACCGTCCAACCTAAAGGCCATGCAAATTGGTGCTCCCTCCCTCCTTTTTATGGGACCTAATGACCATGATTAAGTTGGTACATGCATGTGCACATATGCTCCATATATGCTCATCTATGACATATAAAGTCATCCCTACAATGTAATAACATACTCAAAAGTAGTATTAACAGCTCTTATCATGCTAGCCATGTTACAATGGTACACAGGACTCAAAAGTGATTCGCTACAAAGTAATAACATAATGACGCAGGACAGCATTACTGACCACACATGCAAGCACCGAAAATCCCTTGATCGCACGGTGGCCGTGCAGCACCGCACGGTATTCGTGCGGGTTTGGCGTTGCTGCACGGTGGCTGTGTGGTTTTCGCGTTGCCACACGATAGCCATGAGGTTTTTCTACGTGGCACGCTATTGGCACCATCGTGCGGTCCAGGAAGCCATTTTCATAAATACGAGGTGAAGAGAGCCATTTTCGTTAAACCGTGTTGAAACAGTGCCAATACAACCAAGAACTCGAATAGATTGACCCTTGTCCCTTTATTGTCAGCCCAGATTCTCTTGTTGAGTCTATCTCTTTTCTGACCATCAGCTCTCCACTTCTAATTCGCTTCCACCTTCACCTTCTTAACGTCCCTCTCCTCCAGCTCCACCCGTTCTCTCTCCTTCGGAGTTCCTTCCATCGAGATTTCCCCCTTTCCGCTGCACTACACTCGCCATCCTCGCCCTACCCCTTCTCCCGTTGAGCTTCCATCTTTGTTGGGCCCTATTGCCAGCTCTTCTTCTACGTCCTTGCTAGGTCCTGCTCCAACCTCTCCCCTAGATACGATATTTGTGATCGTCACACTGTCGATCCTCGAGCGCTACTGACTGCGGCTCATTGCTCTTCCCGAGCCTCACGACCTATCGTGAGGCTCTTTGCCACCTTGAGTGCTTCTTTGGTGATGTGAGAAGATGCTGCTTTGGAGCGTATTGGCACTTGGGATCTTGTGCCCTTACCTATGCGTGTCACTCCTATCATGTGCAAATGGGTGTACAAGATCAAGACTCGCTCGGATGGCTCTCTTGAGGCTACAAGGCTCATCTTGGCATGGTTTTCAGCAAGAGTTTGGTCATGACTACGATGGGACCTTTGCTCATGTCGCCCACATGACCACTATTTATACTCTCCTTGTTGTGGCATCTGTTCAAAAGTGGTTCATCTCTTAGCTAGATATCAAGAATGCCTTGCTCAATGACGAGCTGTGTGAGGAGTTATACATGTAGTTGCCCCTTGATTATTCTGTTCCTAATGGTATGGTTTGTCACCTTCGTCGCTCTCTCTATGGGCTCAAGCAAGTCCCTCGTGCTTAGTTTGTCTGCTTCTCCTCTATTGTCACTACTGCCGATTTCTCTGTCAATGATTACGACCCTGCTGTAACATCCCAACTCTTGACTTGTGTTTCAAATGTAAGAAAATGTGTAGAAATTAAAACTTTTTCTTGCATTCTGTTAGTGTTGAGTTTTCTGAGAATCCTTGTAAAGGAATTATAAAAATTCAAAGTCACAAGTCTCTTTGACCTAAGTCTTGACCTTTAAAATTTTTCTAGATAATCTTGTGATCATCCTTTGAAAATACTTTTCTAAATTCTAGGGATGTTGTGTGACTCCTCTGAAAAATTTCACAATTTTTAGAAAATATTTGAATATTTTAAGAGGTCAGTCAAACCAGTTTGACTTTGAGTCAAACCAGTTTGACTTTGAGTCAAACCCTAGCTCAGAACTTTAGAAAAATTTTGGAGAAAAATGCTCAACATAAAAACCTCTGAAAATTTTATACAAGGTCCATCATTGGGTTAGCAAGCTACTGTAAAAATTTCAGAATTTCTGGAGTTAGTTTGCTACCTTGAAAAATTCCCCAATGGTTTTTGTTCTATTTCAAAACCCTAACCTAAGTCACTGTTGGGCTCAAGTTAGACCCGAGCCCAACCACTTGACTCGGTCGAGCCAAGTCCTTTAACTGCACTCGGACGCGGTCATTTGGGCGCGTGTGTTGAGCCGTTGGATCTCGATCCAACGCCCCGGACCTCTGGTGCCGTTTAGACCACCCGAGTTGGGGGTTCCAACTCAGTCGTCCTTCCCAGATCCAACCGTCACGACCTCCCTCCTTATGTTCTTCTTCTTCCTACTCGCGCCCGTACAAGCGTGCGCCATGGCAGGAAAAAGGTAGGTAGGCATTGGTCACCTCCGCCCGTCTTGTTCAACGGCTCTGAGCCCCGCATTTCAACTTATGTCAGTGCTTAGCCCCGTAGCCTTTTGTCCATACCTGCTCCCATCGCCTCCGCTTTGTCCCGAGCTAGCTTTAGGTCTTGTCGCCATTAAAACTTGTCCTAGCTCGACCGTTGACCTCTGGCTATTTGTGAGCCCTGGAGCTCCTCTTTGCGTTCCTTTACCGCACCACTCCAGCTCCCCTCTGTTCTTTGGGCTCAAACCTCATAGAACTCTGCTCCGCCATTGTTAGCCGTGGAGGACCTCCATTACCGACAGTGCTCCAGTGGTTCTTCACCCTTTTCTTCTGCATCTTTTGGCACCTCTCATTACCGCAAGCTCTTCCCCTAACTCAATTTTTGGTCACCTTCGTAGGGTTACCCTAATTTTGAGTTTACGCGGTTGCGGCCGAAGGTGGTCTCCTCCGTCCCCGACTCTGGACCTCTTCTTAGCATCGTCTTCCTCCTCACTGGCGGTGGTCGTCGCCGCCAGAGCACCTCTGACCTCCTCTGGACCTCCTCTGTGCTCAGGTACCTTGGCGATAGTCCGTTGGTGCTTGGGCTCCCGCTACCTTGAGCTGCGGCAGAGCTTTTTACTGTTTTTGTATTTGGCCGTGCCTTGTGTCGCCGCCCCTTTCCGGCTCATTGGCGTTTTACGCCAGCTCCGCTGTTGAAAGTGCTCCCATCGTGTGCGCAATGATATTGCGAACGTTTTGCCGCTTTTGGTTTGCGCCGTCGTGACCGAAGTCGCTGGCGGCAAGTCGGCGAAGCAAAACGCGCAATACTGAAGTCCCGTTGTCGTAAGTTAGACCTCTTTGACACCCTTTAGAACCTCTTAGGTTAGATCTTAGCCATTAAGGCCCCTTTGGGTTAGATCTTGACCATTAGGATCACCCTCTGTGTTTCCGCAAAAGATCTCCCGTAGTCATTTTTTTTTTTGCAAAAACCACCCTCGGGACCACCCTCGGGGTCCTCTTTGCAAAAGACTACCCCTTGGTCTTTTGTAAAGAAAACCTCAGGACCTCCCTCCTCGTAGATCTTAACCTTTAGGACCACCCCTGGGTATATCTTGACCGTTGAGGACCTCCCCATGGAGATCTGAGCCGTTCGAGACCTCTCCTCTTTTAGACCTTATCGTTGAGGACCTCCCCGTGGAGATCTTGACCATCCAGGACCTCCTCTCGTAGGTCTTGACCGTCCATGACCTTCTTTGGTAGATCTTGATCATTCAGGACCTCCCCTCTCTTAGATCTTGAGGACCTCTCCGTGGAGATCTCGACCGTTAAGACCTCCCCATGTGAGATCTTAGCCGTCAGAACCTCCCTCCGTTTAGATCTCGACCATTAGAACCTCCCTCGTGTTGATCATGGCCATCCAGGACCTCCTCTGGTAGATCTTGGCCGTCCCAGACCTCCTCTCTTAGACCTACCCCTTAGGACCTCTCCTTGTAGATCTGGACCGTCAAATCTAGATCTCACGGTCTAGACCTCCTCGGCGCAGCGTCTTGCGAGTCTTTGTCTCCCGTCTTTTTGGGCAGCGATTTCAGATCTATAGCCATGACCTCTCCGGTTGAGTTGGTTTTCAAGAAAAGCCCGAAAGCTTTAATTGCAAATTGTTAATTGTTTTAAATTTTAAAAGTGCATAACTAAATCATTTTTACTTCTTTTTGGGTGATTCAAATTTTCTTTTCTTCCTGCTCAACTGGACTTTAATCTGAAAACATGTTTGAACACTATTCTATACGAGAGAACTGTGTATGTATTATCTTGTTAACATTAATTGTTACTCTAAAAATTCCTTTAAACATGTAAAATGCATAAGTAATTCTCTGTGATTCCAAATTGAGCAAACTAAAATGTGTCAAGTTCCTCTGTTAATATGCTTTAGTATAGAATATGTTCTATTTATGTCCTTGTCTCTGAAAAATGTTGGACACTAGTTTCATAACTTAGAAAAATCACAAGAAACTCATTTTAACTTCAAATGAAGTGAGCCCAATTTTGCTGTTCTTAGGATGCCATGCTCTGCCTACCATAAAAATTTCATGTTCAAAAACTTTCTGGAAATTTGTGCAATGAACAGTAACAGAAAGCAATTTAATTTGAATTTTTTAGCAGATTGAAAATGTGTAGGCTATAAATTTTGCATGCTTAGTCCAAATTGATTGATTCTTATTGCTAAATTCATTCAAAATCATGATCTTTCTATTGTGTAAATTTCATGGATTTTTGGATGATTTGATTTTTGAGTCTTTTTCCGGTGTTCTTCGTTCTTATTAGACTTTCGCGTTGTTGCGATAGGTTCCGAAGAATTTGTTGAGCCCGAGAGTGATCCTCTACAACAAGAGAGCTACCAGCAAGGCAAGCAGATGTAGCATCATTTGATCATATTGCTCCTACTATTTTCAAAGTCTAATATATTGTTTGCAACATTTGTGTATGCATGTGCTATTTTGTTGTTAAACTATTGTCGATTAGTTGACCCATTAGATGCATAATCTATAGGCAAATGTTTATCCTCTACTACTGAGCCTATGACTATCTTGATGTGATTTAGGGTTCGTTGGATGAGCCCTTGTCACTTAGTAGTTTATGAGTTAATATTGCTTAGTCATGCTTAGCTACCGGTAGAATTGGGTGGTTGTCGACTTAGTCGATAACCTTGATCACACAAATACTTATTATGACTTTATGTTCAGCACCTTGTGCTATGTTTAATTGAGAAAACTAAAACTGAAAATAAAATATTTTAGACTTGGGCACAATGATAAGATGGTGTGCTTTTGGGTGTGAATGGTTGGTGCCCGAGTCAACAAGGACCAAACATCTTGTGTCACACTATCCAAGCATTTTTGCGTGCTAACCACACTAGAGGGAAATGAGACCTCTCTTGACTTAGTACTTTGGCGGGTGTTAGCTACGAGTCGCAGGAGGTTATGTAGGAGAGAAGATGTTTGGGAGCATTGTAGTTGTCCAAAAGCTTTACCTCTAGGGGGTAGTTGACTTTTGGCTTTACAATGTAGCGTATGGGTTTCTATCCACACGAGCGGCTCGTAGTTAATGCACAATATTAGAAACGTCTCGTAGGACTTAGCCGTGTCGGCATACCTTTGGAAGTGTGCTTAATCATGTGGCAAAAAGGCGGTCTGAAGTGTGGGTATATTGGTACACCCTTGCAGGGTTTGAACTATTCGAATAGCCTCGTCCTAGGTTATGGACACGCTTGGTTAGGTTTTGCAAGAGTTAGACTATAATATTTTTCACTAAAACTTGAACTTGGATGGTACGAATTGGGAATTCGTGCTATGTTGTGGTGTCTATTGGGTTAGTCACCTCTAGGTTATTATTTATGTTACTTATTGTTACCTCGCTGTTATTTCAACAATTAAAAACAGATTTGACAAATTGCCTTCAATCTATTATATTATTGCAAATGAAAATTGTTTTATGCGTCCAATTAACCATATAACCATCTCCTTTGTTTCAGTTTGCATGTAGCTATGTATAGGCTTGTTACTCGTAAGTCTTGCGAGTACATTTTTGTACTCAACTGCATTGCTTTATTATTGCAGAGGAGGAGGTGGATCCCCAAGGGATCTACTTTTGTGAGTTTTGCTGCGGTGGGTGTGACTAGCTTGACGGCCCAGTCGGTTGCCTTATGGGTTATTGGCTAACCGATTGAATTTTGTTATTGCTATCTTATGGCGCTTTTGCTTCCGTTGTCATTTATGTTACTTGATGTCTTTTGGCCGGTCGGCTCTTTTGTATTAACTCTATATTATGTATGTCTTTTGCTAGACTTGGTATTGTATGTTATAGGGGAATGATGCATGATTTTGTAAAGATGTATGTGTGCTGTAATTCTGGGAAGCACATGTCCATCGAGGCTTAGGATATTTAATTGGTAATACTAGAACCAGTTGGAGATTAAGTATTACGAGTTAAATACCTCGGGTTCTCACAAAGTTGGTATCAGAACCATACTGACCGTAGAAGCCCCTAGCTTGGTCGCCCTTAGGATGTTTTAAAAAATTTAGTTCCAAAATATCGAATGGTTTATGAAAACTTAAGTAAGTTTTCATATTTTACTCATTATCTATCTTAGCTTGCTCACCTTACCTTGTTCTGTTTGAGTTTGAAAAAGTTGTGTTCCCCTCTTTTTTTTCCAAAAGATAGTTGTTATTGATTACTTGCGGTTTTGGGGAAAACCAATGAGAGTTATAAATTGAAGTATGGCTGTCTTTTGATGAAGATTAGAAGCTGTTGGAGTTGGAAATTTCAGCTTAGAGCTTGGGGGTAAAATCTGGACAGCAAGCACAAATTTCTGGACAGCAAGCTTCAGCCTCTATTTAGAACTGAAAATGAGAGGATAACTTAATTAAAACTTGTGGGAATTAAAAGGGTAAAATGTGATATTAGTTGGCTAAGTATCCAACACCCTCTTAGATGGTTTTACCTTGCTCTTTAGCTGTGTTAGATCTAGGGTTGTGTTCTGAAATTTTACCTTCTCAACCGATTACTCGTTCTTTCAATACGAGTTAGTCATATCAGGAAGTGGATCTTGCGTCTTGTGGCCTTGTGCTGATTTTGTGTTTGTTTTTTAGTCTTTGGAGTTCGTCTCTTAGTTGTGTTAATTGTTTTCTTGTCTTCAGTTTTCGGTTTGTTGTTAACCTATCTTAGGGGAACAGGATGGCTGGAAGAACTCGAAGCGGTCAGAGTCAGCCAGCTGGTCATGATGAGGAGCTCCCACCACCTCCGACCATGGCTGAGGTTCTCGCTCAGATCGAGTAGAATCGGATGGATCAGATGCGGATTCTGGAGGGGAGGTGGACATCAGTCGTGTGGGGGACTCTCGGAGTTCCTCCGTACCCAGTCGCCCACTTTCTCCCGGTCGAGGACCCACTTGACGTAAACGATTGGTTGCGTCTGGTTGAGCGGAAGCTCAACATTGCTCAGTGCCAGGATTAGCAGAAGGCACTCTTTGCATCCCATCAGCTTGAGGGTGCAACCCTCTCTTGGTGGGAGAACTTTCTCGCCATGCAACCTGCAGGCCACATTGTCACTTGGGAACAAGGATAACCGACTAGAGGGGGGGTGAATAGGAGGTTTCTAAATTTAATCGACCAAATTAAACCTTTAAGCACAATAAGATTAACAAGGCTGTCTAACAACAAGATGATAAGACAATTTAAGCTACTCAGGACAGTAAGGAACTAATATCAAAACTTGATATAAATCTAGCTAACCAAAACAAGCGCACAGGCTAAGCTGGAATTGTAAATGCTGAAAGTAAAGGAAATAACCAAAGTGAAGACAATAGAGTTTTTCCCGTGGTATTGAAAACCGAAGTCTTCACTAGTCCATGTTGAGGAAGCTTGAACCAATCAAGCCGGCTTCACGAATTAAGCCTTTCCTCGATTTCACTAGTGGTTGTTCTTCCTTCGCTCCGGAGATGGTGAACACCGAACCACTCACAATTGGCACCGGGCCTCTTCACAATGTTCTTGAAGAGATCACGTACAAACTCCCGCCAAGCCATCTAGGTGCTGACAGCACCAAGAGTAATAAATCACGATCTTCGCTTGACGGCGCTCAAGTGCAAAGTATCAAACTAGAATGAATGCACTTGAATTCTTGCTCAACAATCTCACAATGAATGCAACAGAGAATATGTGATGTGGAGCGAATGCTCATGGCTCAAGGATGTAAATGTGTAAGCACTAACTCTATCCAAGAGCAGGTGGAGGCATATTTAGAGCCCTCCACGCCAAATACGACCGTTGGGACCAGATTTCAGAAAAAATCAGCACAAACAGTAGTATCGCCATTGATCGGCCGGTACTACCGCACCATCTCAAAACGGCTAGAAATGGCTAGCGCAGACACGCATTAAATGTTCTAACAAAGCCGTTGGAAATTCAGCGCGGTACTACCACCAACTATCATGTGGTAGTTCCATGTTTATCGGAGGTTCTAATTTAGAGCTGGTACTTTCGTTCAACTTTGAGTTTCAAAAACATCAGTACTGAAAAAAACGTATCGCTCCTTATTTCGGATGTACCGGGGTTGCGGTAGTTCCGCGAGTTGCACTACGATAGTACTGCTCCACGAAAGATCAAACCAACTTCGAAAAAACACACGCTCTGTAAAAAACGTACTGCTAAATATATCGAAAGAACCGGGGATGCGGTAGTTCCGTTATAAGCACTGCGGTACTACCGCTCTTCAAGAGAGCAAACAATCTCCAAAAAACAAGTGTTCTGGAAACAAACGTACCGCGTTGAAGTGGTGCTACCGCATTGCGGTAGTTCCGCAACTAACATGCCGGTACTACCATAAGAGAACGACCAAATCAACTTAAACACTCGGAGTGTCCACGTGGACGGTCCAGATTCAAAGAAACATTCGGACCAAAGGTTTTAACCACGATCGAGAAACTTTCGGCGTTTGAACAAACAACGGAATGCAGTTACAAGAATGCGGTACTAAATTACAACCAAAACTTTTGAGAAAAACAGATATTAGCAAACAACACAAACTCCAAAAGAAATGCATGATCCTAGATTGATCCAACATGCACAAAAGCAAGCTATCAAGCTACTATATGTGATCCCTCTTAATAGTACGGTCTCTAACCTATAATCCGGTCTCCCAACCAATTCTCCTGAGACCGATAAACCGAAAAAGGATCTGAACTACTTGTACCTTGTCTTTGAGCCATATTGATCTTCATGTTGTCCTTTAGCATGCATCTCTATGTTGTTATGTTCATCACTGGGACTAAACCTTTTTAAACACCTAATAAACACATTAGTCCCATAACACATATTGTCATTAATTACCAAAACACCTTTTAGGGGCCTAGATGCTTTCAGTAGTTCAGGGTTTTCAAATCAAATAAAGAGCGGTACACTATGAAGTCTTAGAAAGCTAGGTGTCCTTGGCGTGTTCACGCCTACAAGCCGAAGTATGAAATGCACTGGATCGTGTCGAAGGTGGAGGAACACTCTTGTGTTCTGATCAACATATTGCCAAAGCACCTCAACCTCACTTCTTCATTCATTGTAAATGCCACATACGGGGAGTTGTGGAGAAGAAGGACATGGAGGAGCAACACATCATGTTAGGCATTGAGCAGAGGTACAAGTACAAGATCAACTATGTGAAGTCGTGCAGGGCAAAGCAAAAGGCAATGGAGAGAATGTTCAACACATTTGAGTCAGCTTTCAACAATCTCCCTCGACTGCTTGAGGTGCTAAGGGACAGAAACCTAGAGAAACACATCGTTGTGAAGGATAAGGTTTCAGAAATTTCAGAGGGGTACATGGTAATGCAACGGGCTTTCGTTGTATTTGGTGCCTACATTGATACCTTCTAACACTGTCGCTCGCTCATATGCGTGGATGGAGCATTCTTGATCGGGAAGTACAGGGGGCAGAACCTGATGGCCAATTGCCATTGATGCCATCAATCAGATCCTACTAGTAGCTGTTGTGTTTGTGGAGAGTGAGAACTTTGATAGTTGGTTGTGGTTCTTCACGCACCTCAAAGTTGGAGTCATTGGTGAGCGTCAGGACTTTTGCATAATACATGATCGACAGAGCTACACATTGAATCTTAAATAGGGCGAATCTGTAGACTTCATAGTGAAAACGTTGTGCATCCAACTTTTAAGGCCGAAGTGACCATACCATACCACCTTTTCAATCTAAGTTGACAACACGCACTAGCTTTTCCCTGTGAATTGACAACTCACTGAGCTATCATGTACCCAAATATTCCTTCTAGCGGACACGAGTTGTGGGCGCCCGGCCCGAGGCCACCCGAGAGGTCCTCTCGGACCAACTGGAAAGTCCACCAGGACCTCCCAGGAGGTCCGATAGGACCACCTGAGGGAACCCCCAGGACCACCCGGGAGGTTCAATAGGACCTCCCAGAGGTACAGGGAGTGGACCCAAGGAGGTCGTGAAGCTAGGGACCACCCCAAAGACCTCCCACGGCCCCCAAAGACCTCAGAACACTAGATCATGTCCAGTTTTCTATTCACTGTCCTGAGCCAATCACCAGCTTCTAAAGGCTCAGCACTACTGGAGAAAGTAGGAGGTCTCATCCTCATAAACTCAGCAATTGTTGCCCTTGGAGGAGGTGTCACAAACACAGGAGGTTGAGCTGCCTGAAGGTTCTGAGTATTGTTGATGGATTGGGCTAACAGGTTGATCAACTGAGCTTGATTTGCCATCATTTGATTCCAATTTGGACCTTCAGCTGGAGGAGGTGGTGGCTGCGGCAAAGGGGTCTCTGGATCATTTCCATCAGCTCGGCTTTGACCACTGGCACTGCCACTGGCACGGGTGGTTACCATCTGTTAAGACTCCAGAGGTTAAGAAGGTATAAAGAAGCCATAAGGAAAGGTTAAATCCAGCAAACCAAAAGGAAACAACAACTCAAAGAACTCCAAGATCACTCTGCTCGGGGCTTGCTGCCCTCAGGGCTGCGAGTAGGGAGGTCATGGTCTTGAGAGATGGTCTTTTGCAAAGAAACCTCAAGGTGGTCTTTGCAAAGGACTACCACTCTAGACCTTGAACAGGGAGGTCCTTAATGCTACAACAAGGATCTAAATCGGCCCTACTGATATCTCAAGGAAAGAGGGTCCATTCAACTTTATAACACCACATAGAGAGCAAAAGACAAGTGGGGGTGAGATAAGAAAAGATACAGAGAAAGGGGGTAAGAATGGAAAGATGACTTAGGTAAGAGGAGAACAGTTTATTTCTTCTTGTTCTGCAAAACACATTTAGAACTTTCTTCTAGCGGCCATTCTACTAGGCTGCGTCCTGCAGTCAAGATGCTCTGATACCACTTGTGGGCACCCGGCCCGGGGCCACCCGAGAGGTCCTCCTGGACCAACTGGAAAGTCCACCAGGACCTCCCAGGAGGTCCGATAGGACCACCCGAGGGAACCCCTAGGACCACCCGGGAGGTCGGCGAGGACCTCACGGAGGTGCAGAGGTGGACCAGGAGTCGTGGAGCTAGGGACCACCCCAAAGACCTCCCACGGCCAGAACAGGGGAGGTCATGGAGAGCTGGAGACACCTCAGGACCTCCCACGACCAGACCCGAGGGTGGTCATGGAGGACTAAGGCTACTCTAAGACCTCTCACGACCAGTCCGTAGGGTGGTCATGCAGGAGTGGGATCATCCCCAAGGTCCCCTGTGCAAACCGAGCTAGTCCCAAGGATCAATAGCTAGCTCGCACAGCAAAAATAAGTGATAACATACATCTACAAAAGATTGTATTAACATAAAAAGAGTTGGTTAGAAGGTTGCTTAGAAACCTACAAGAACATAATGTACATCGGAAACAAAATAAGTAGAGTCCATCCAATACACCACAGGTAATTGGCTGGAGGGCGTTGCCTAATTGTTTTGGTCTTCATCATCATCATCAAGGTAGTCCTCTCCTACTCAAAAGATTGATTTCAAGCAAGAGTGAGTACAACTACCGTGCTCGCAAGTCACACCCGTCAATTAACAATATGACATGCATACAGGGATATCACAAGGGAAAGCTTATATGGTTGATTTGCATAAAGCCATGTTCATTTACAATTACAAGTAATAGGTTCCAAGGCATAAAATAATAATTAAAGTTCATTTGCAAGATTAATTTTACAGTTGGATAGCATTCATCAACAAAGTGTGAAGGATACCCTCCTGTCACAAGGCTCCCTGCCCAACCCACTTGGATAGAAATCCAAAACCAATTCTTTTCAAGTCATTTGAAAACAAACCAAAGATCTAACTTTCAGCAACTTTGCTAGCATGTCCATAACCGTGGACGCGGCTATTTGAATAGTTTGACACTCTGCAAAGGTGTGCAGCTTTCCCCACAAGAGGTAATCCACTTGTACTATCTACTCACACACTTCCAAAGGTGCGCGACTAAGGGATTACCACAAGACCTTTACAATGCATTGCTCCACCATGATCCACCCTACTCTAAGGTTTCACCCCACCCTACGGATAGAAACCCGTAGAGATCAAGGGCCCCCTCTTGAGCCTTGTGGGAATTTCATAGTCATGAAAGACAGGCCATAAAAGACCACCCACACCCTAGTCGGATCAACCGCAATGAAACTTTACAAGTTAGTCGGCCAAGTCTCGCCCATACAGGACATGTGGTTGCACGAAAAGGGCATAGCAAACTACACTCGCAGACTGGTCCTTAACTGACCTGGGCGACAACCTCAACCCTGGGGCATCGGATCACACGACCCCTCGTGCGTAGACCTACACCAACCAAACAACCAGATTCGCCCAAGTCCAAACCATTTCTTTGCTTTTCAAACCTTCATGACACACCAATACCATGGTTGAAACCCCCATGGCACACCAATGCCAAGGTTGCAACCTCCGGGACACCAATGTCATGGTTAAAACATTTGAGATAAAGCAGGTTGAGTGCATGGTTGAAAAACTTCTCCAAAACAAGATTTTGGTGTAAGCATAACTAAGCATTACTTTCAAAGAGGTCCTGGTCACACTAAAGTGTCAACCAGGTTTTCATCTAGGTGACAATAGATCAGGAGCAATATCAACATTGGCCATACAAAAGGAGTTAGGTCTAAATATGAGAGCAAATACAGTTTTGAAATATCAAGTAAGATAAGCATGCATTACTTAGCTTGAAATAGAAATACATAGATTAAAATAATGGGTACAAAATGATCAAGGGTGTAACTTGCCTTGCTCAAAGGCTTGGGTGTCTTCTTCTTCTTCAGAGAACTCCTGCTCCTCAGTGCCTTCACAGCCTATACGAGAGGAAAATAAAACAATCTCAATAGAAAGCTCAAGCAAGAATCAAAATAACTCCAATAAAACACTGGAATACATCAACAGAAGGGTTTGATTGGTTTGGAGGAGGTCTTAGGAGCTTCCTGGAGTGGAGCAGAGAGAGGAAATGAGCAAAGGATGAGGAAGAAGGGTGCCGGGCTTATATGGCAGTCTTTGAAATTCCCAAGGGCTCTCGAGCTCAAAAGTAAGTGAAGAAAATGATAGGAGTAGGTAAAAGATGGGACAAAAGGTAGCCTGGTGTTGCCAAGAGCTGACAGCATTTTAATGCGAGACAACAGGTGTTGCCCAAAAGCTGATATCATTTAATGCGTCACGTGGGCATTAAATGTAGTGACCTCAGGAGCCAAGGACATGGTCAAGGGTAAGAAAGAGGTGTGGTGACAAATGGGGCCAGTCAAAGCCCGAAGAGGAGGTCCTGCGGAGATCTTGAGGCAATCCCGCAAGGTCAGAGGAGGTCTTGACCCACTAAGGTGGTCTTTGCAAAGGACCAGAGGTCCTGACCACAAGGGTGGTCCGACCCGCAAGGGTGGTCCATGCAAAAAGGACCAGGAGGTCCTAAGGACAAGAGGTCCTGAGGGGGGTGAAAGGGGTCAGGTCCGCAAGGGTGGTCTTTGCAAAAAGACCAGAGGTCATGACCACAAGGGTGGTCGTGAACTCAAGGAGGTGGTCCTGTTCCACTAGGGTGACCTTTATAAAAAGACTACGGGGAGGTCCGAAGGACAAAAGGGATCAGGCGCAGCGAACCAGAGCTGCCCGATCTGGATCTAACAGAGCAAGGTGATAGGGAGGTTCAAACTGCCGAACGAGTCAATCGAGCTAAGCCGTTCGATGTGGATCGGATGACTCGAAGGAAAGGGGACGTCCAGAGCGCCGAACGCACCCATAAGATCAGGCCGTCCAATAAGCATCGAACGGTCCTTAAGCGATGAAGGCAAAAACTCGAGCGGAACGTTCGCAAGAGTTAGCGGTGGGTCCACACGGTAAGGAGTGCGGGCGGTTAAGATCTCCAAGGGGAGGTCCTAACGGCTAGATCTAACAAGGGGGAGGTTTGGGTGGTTAAAATCTCCAAAGGGGAGGTCCTAACGGCTAGATCTAACAAGGGGAAGGTCCCAGAGGACATAGGGAGGTCCTGAAGGACACGGGGAAGTCCAAATGAACGAGGTGGAGGTCCTAGAGGACACAGGGAGGTCCAAATGAACGAGGTGGAGGTCCTAGAGGACACAGGGAGGTCCTGAAGGACACAGGGAGGTCCAAATGAACGAGGAGGCCTCAGAAGAGCATAAAAGGGGCTCAAATAACATGAGGAGGTTTAGTCAGGGAGGTCTAGACAGAGAAGAGACCAAAGAGAGAGATCACTAGAGCTCAGTGGACCCAACAACCAACAGAGAGTTTTAGGTGAAGTTTGAGTTAGTCAATTGAAATCCATTCTGAAATTTCATGTTAAACTTTGAATTCTCATCAAAACCAAATGGTGTTTTTTATATTATATTTTATTTTTTTGAAATTTTCAAAAAGGCTCCAAACACCAGGGTGTTACAAACCTACCCCCCTTAAGGGAATCTCGACCTCGAGATTCAGGCTTGGTCAGCAAACAGGTAGGGATAGTTGGTCTTGAGATCTTCTTCTTTCTCCCATGTGGCTTCACTTTCGGGGTGGTGGCTCCACTGCACTTTGTATGTTCGGATGATCTTGCTTCTAGTGACACGCTCCGCGATATCCAAAATTTTGATTGGTCGTTCCACATAAGAGAGGTCTTCTTGGAGATCAATGCTCTCCAGGAGGGTGTGGTCTTCTGGCACTCGAAGGCACTTCCTCAATTGTGACACATGGAATACATTATGCACTGCCGACAAGGCCTTTGGGAGTTCTAGCTTATAAGCAACCTCACCTTGTCTTGTCAAGATCTTGTAAGGTCCTACAAACCTTGATACTAGCTTTCCTTTAGTTCGAAATCTTCTAACTCCTCTAAGTGGAGTTACTCTGAGGTATACTAGGTCCCCAACTTCAAAAGATAACTCTCTCCTTCGATTATCAACATAGCTCTTTTGGCGGAACTGAGCTACTTTCAAACGTTCTCTTATGAGTTTCACGTTGTCTTGACTTCTTTGATTACATCAGGCCCAAGGGTGAGGTTCGCCCATGATCCCAAAGAAGAGTTCTACATTGTCTTCCATATAGAGCTTGGAATGGGGACATCTTCGGCTAGCAGCGGCTATTATTGTAGGAGAACTCGGCATAAGGAAGGTTTTGTCAGCTTTTCCCATAGTCTAAGGCCACGAGGCCACGAGCATATCTTCAGAATTTGATTCACCCTCTCCAAATGCCCATCGGTTTGAGGATGATATCTTTGTCTTTGAGGTGAGCTTTGTTCCCAAAGTTTCATGTAAACTCTCCCAAAACACTGGAGGTGAATTGGGAACCTCTATGGACACTATACTCATGGGTACTCCATGCGGACAAACAATCAGAGCCATGTACAGATTCGCTAGCTTGCTACTTGAGTAAGTAGTTTTAATTGGGATGAAGTCGCTACCTTGGTCAATCGGTCAATTATAGCCCAAATGGAATCATAACCCCATTGGGTCTGGGCAATCGATGATAAAATTCATGCCGATTTGCTCCCATTTCCATTCGGGAATGGGCAAGAGAACACACCCATAAGATCGGGCCATCAATAAGCATCGAAGCGGTCATAGCGATGAAGGCAAAACTCGGCGGCACGTCGCAGAAGTCGCGATGGGTCCACATGCTAAGGAGGTGCGGACGGTTAAGATCTCCAAAGGGAGGTCCTAACGGCTAAATCTAACAAGGGGAGAGTGCAGGACGGTTAAGATCTCCAAAGGAGGTCTAACGGCTAGATCTAACAAGGGAGAATGCAGGTGGTTAAGATCTCCAAAGGGAGGTCTTAACGGCTAGATCTAACAAGGGAGGTCCCGGAGGATCTGAGGAGGTCTGAAGGACACGGGAGGTCCAAATGAACGAGGTAGGGGTCCTAGAGGACACGGGGAGGTCTGAAGGGCGGGAGGTCCAAATGAGCGAGGTGGAGGTCCTAGAGGACACGGGGAGGTCTGAAGGACAGGGGAGGTCCAAATGAGCAGGAGGCCTCGGAAGAGCATAAAGGGGCTCAAATAACATGAGGAGGTTTAGTCGAGGAGGTCTAGATCGAGAGAAGAGACCAAGAGAGATATCACGAGCTCCAGTGGACAACAACCAACGAGAGAGTTTTAGGTGAAGTTTGAGTTAGTCAATTGAAATCCATTACGAAATTTCAAGTTAAGCTTTGAATTCTCATCAAAACCAAATGGTGCTTTTTATATTATATTATATTTTTGAAATTTTCAAAAGGCTCCAAACACCAGGTGTTACGAGTGCACTTCAATTCACCAAAATTTAGTCCTTCAATGCTACACCTAATAACTTGTAAAGCAGGCGTACTCCACCACTCAGGCAAGACTCATTGAGCTAGTTTGAAAAACAAGGAGGAGAAGAGAGGTAGAGAAAAGAGAGGTGCCACTTTGCTGATTTGGGGATGTCGGACTATGAGGAGATGCTCCGAAGCGGAAATGGGCTACCAAGCAGGCACAAATGTACCTTGATAGTTCTTACAAGGATGCTTTTGTACTACTAGTGTTTCCATGCTGCGAGGATTCCGGGCATTCAAAGTAACAGACATGGACCATTCAAGACTTACTACATGTGCGGGATTACCGCCTAAGTGAATGCCACATATCAAATCTCACATTGCATGTGTGTATTTTAAATATCGTTGATTTTATCATGCATGCGGTATCGGGCGTTGCTAATTCTTCCAATGGATCAATGGTGCGAGAGAAGTATGACAAATCATTCATTCAATGAGAAATAAATGTTGAACTACGTAGTTGCATCAGAGCTTTTACGGTGGAAACCTTACTCACGGAGGCGGGAAGACAAGGAAAGATATTGATGGTCACGATGCCTGTTGTATGAAGAGTATTTTGGATGAGGACAAACCGAGAAAGACCTTTGGCGAGTATTGGGAGGCCAGCGCGAGGCTTGCTCTGCAAGAAGAGTAGGGCGTATGTCAGTAAGCCTAACGATTTCCATTCATCAAGTATTTTCTTTCCAAAAGCGTGTTTAATCATAGTTGTAGTTGGTTGAAGGTTCGTGCATGTAGCCATTTGTCTTTGTAGGAATAGCCAAGCAAACATACGCAATTAACCGGATCCTACACGCCATGTAATTCAAACCTTCATTGTCAAATGTTATGCTGGGCTTGCAATATTATCTTTATTGCTCCATTCTCATCTCGTTCAAACTGAAGCTTACAAAATATTTTGCCAAATTTTGGATTATTTGTGTAAAAACTTAAAAGGGCTAAATCCACGTAAAACGATAAAAACATGATTTATTTAGAAACAATTATAGTAAGCAAACTCTGGCTTTTTTATCAGTAACAATTATTCAGAAACAACTCTTCCAACCATTTAATTTTGTAAAATTAAAATTAAGCTTATTTAAATATTTCTTGAAAAAATTACCCTACTATTGCCGACTGAGAACAACATTGGGCTTAGTTGCGTGTTTGATCTATGACTGGCCTCGATCGTGTTCGGGTCCAATGAATGTGCCCAGCACGAGCCTCAGTCACAACACCGGCTCGCGATCGAGCCACATGAGAGGACCCATGCCTTAGTCGCGATTCTATCACACGAGTAACCTGCCACGCTAGCTAATTGTCGGGCCACCGACCGATTGGACCTGTTCGTTGGGTGCTATTTTTAAAATAAAAAAATAAAACGTGGTTTATTTGTGTAAAATATTTTGAAAATGATTCATTTAAAAAAGAGTAAATTTCACTCCAGACCATGTAATCTTACCATGATTTCACTTTGCATGACCCTTAGCAAATATTTTCACTTTGCACCATCTCTTGATGAGAACATCACTGACACACATACACTTCCAGCGGCACACACACCTCTAGTTGAGTCTACTAAAATTCAAGAGTCGGCTAGTATACAAGGTCCAATAACACGAGCGCGTGCACGTCGCTTGGACAACAGGTGAATTCGTTTCTTGGGTAAATTAATTATTTAATTACAGAACAAATGATATTACCTAATAAATGTTGTTTACTTGTTACTACATGTGAAGGAATTTTGGAGAAGTTGTTGATCAAAGATCAGGCCAAGGAAATGATGAACATTGGCATGCGCATGCAAGGAGAGAGAAATTCGGTCAACAAGCAATATGGCGTGAGGAATAGAAGGAGCTCCACCAATCAGGGGAGAGAAAAGGAAATGTGCATGCATGCATGCATGGGTGCTCTGGAAAGGAAGCCCACTGCATGCATGGAAAGAATATGGCGACCAAATTAGATCAAGAAATTATTTTTATGTCTATATGTGATGGCACCTTGCGGCTTGGGAGGAGAGACTTGATTTTATTTTGTTTGCATGTTGCTATTAGCTCTTGTAAAACAATTGGGTCTCATCAATATTTCATCTTTGAGTGAAATTCTTCCTTTCTTGCTCTTGCGTTTTCTCTTGGATTTGCTCGAGCCGTTCTTCGCGAACAGGCCAATTGTGTTTGACACGGTTGGTAACCAATCGAGGAGCGGTGTAGCGATTGCGAGGTTGCTAGTCACGATTGGATTGTGGTTAGCCTCCCCTTCGTCAACGTCGCAACTCAAGTTATCGGATTTCTCTTACGACGGAAGATCGGGACCAACTATTTGCGCGCATCTTAAGTCAAGGCGTGTGCATATCAGGTGGTATCAGAGCCTACGTTGCCAGTAGGAATTCATCTATCTCCTAGTTTTGTTTGATTAATTTTTGTTTACCTAAGTCCAGAAAATTAGCCCTACAAATTATTCAATTCCTAGCCCGTTGTTGCTTTCAATCTGTTAGTTTCAGTTTGCTTAATTGAATTTTCGTCCGTACTAGTCGTGTCTAGTTGCTGATCATTATCTTTGATAAGCCAAAAATCCAAAAAAAAAATAGGAGTTCTGGATACCCACACCCAAAGACCATACACCACCTAAAAACATCCTCTGCCCTGTTTCTGCCAGAAATTTCCTCTGCGCAGCCAACACAAAAAAATTCTATATCTTTTGGTAAATAGATCCAAATCCACCCAAACCACTTTTGTTAGCTTCCTAACTCAAAAACCCACCTTACTGCAAAATTTGGTAGTGATTGGATCAGTGGTTTAAAATCTGCATCTGTTGCAATTGCCCGTTTCCTGCCAGAAATTTTCTTTTCGCAGCCGACACCAAAAAATTCATATCTTTCGATCCAGAGATGAAAATCCACCCGAACCACTTTTGTTAGCTTCCTAACTCAAAATCCCACCTTCCTACAAAATTTCGTAGTGATTGGATCAGTATTTTGAAATCTGCACGTGTTGCAAGTTACGTAGCTGCTGTTGCCTTTTCAGGATCGAACTCCACTTGAGTTTTTCATACTCGGCTGAGTTGCAATCTGGTATTGGTGCAAAAAAAAAAGGCAAAAGTAAAAAAAAAATTTAGGATAGACAAAAGGAAAGAAAAAAAAAGGTCAAAAAAATTGTAGACCAATTACCGGTTTCTGTCGGTTGGGAGTTGATCGAAAATTCAGCTAGCTATCTTTGATCCTTCAAGTTCTAGAATTGCATATATTGATCATATTGTTTGCGTACACTCATATACACTTGACCATAGCCTATTTCATCCTTGTTGATCAGCAACCTAGGCTAAAAGCTAGTTCCGAACTATTATTCAATTTGGGCAATTTCTGGAATTACTGATTGTTTTCCTTTGCTACCATTATATACCTACCTAGAACTCCACAAATTTGCCATTGATCGCGTGTTCTGGTACCTTACAATCGCTTTACTGACTTCCGTTTGAAAGTTACCACGAACCAGCAGCACACGAGCAATCCTTGAGAAGGGTAAGGGTTTCGGTTGGTAAGAATTGGGAAGTTGAGAGTACCACATACATATATTGTAGCTTGGTAGGAATTTGTTTCTTTTTCTTCACTAACAATGGCAGGTACAAGAAGTTCTCATGATGGTTCATTTCATGGTGTGGATGAAGGTGATGGTGTGGACAAACCCCAAGCGGTGCCACTATCGCCTCGGTCTCAAGCATTGATGGATGCATTTGCTGGCACTTTTGAACAGATGCTTTCTGATCAAGTACTTTTTCGGCTGGATGGTATGGAGAATCGTATTGGAGGAATTGAAGTCGTCTTGGCGAGTTGAGCATACTCCCCAAGGCGACACCCACCACCTCGAGGCCCTCGAGATCGAGTTGGAGCAAATCATAATCTTTCTGCTGCCCTTCTCAACCACGAGCAAATTTGAATGCGCATTTGACATCTTGCCCATGCGGAGTGAATGGCAACTATATGGTGACCATGGAAGACCTTGATTTTGGCCGTGATCGGCAGCGTATTGTGCATAATCGTCGAGAATGGGCGGTAATGGAGGACATGCACCTCATCGTCATGAGAGAAGAGACGATGGCTTAGGTAAGATTAAATTCTGATTCCTTCCTTTGATGGTAAATATAATCTGAAGCATATCTTGATTGGGAAGCGCTAGTAGAGCAAAGTTCGTTGTCATGATTTTCTGAAAATAGAAGAGTATGTCTTTGCTACTAGTGAGTTTACAAATTATGCTTCTATTTGGTGGAGTCAATTTAAAGAAGGGATGATGCACCTCGCACTTGGGATGAGTTGAAAAGGGTAATGAGATCTAGATTTGTTCATTCTTATTTTGGCGTGATGTGATTAATAAGTTACAAAGATTGAATCAAGGTAGTAAGTTTGTTCGAGAATACTATCAAGAGCGCAAATTAGCATGATCTGTGCTAATATAGAGAGCAAGACAATGCGAAGATGGTTAGGTTTTTGGTGGTGAATAAGGAGATTCGAATATACTTATTTTTATCATTACAATTCAATGAATGAGTGTTCCATTTTGCTTGTAAAGTGGCAGTGCATGATCATAGGCAAAGCTACACGGGACGAACATAGCTGTTCGGCTCCTCCACACCATGAAACCTTCAGTTCACGACTCAAAAACACATGTCGATTCGGGGCGCGACGCAGCGTCACCCGGCCGGGAGCAATCGACAAGCCGTCCCAATTCTTCAACACATAGACCTCTTGATTCAAAGAAGACCCTTCTTGTCCCGACCACAAGCTCATCATCCATAGCTTCTACGAGAAGAACCAGGGAGATAGAATGCTTCAAATGCAAGGGTAAGGAGCATTACATGCGTGATTGCCCAAATCAACGAGCTCTTATCATTCGGGAAGATGGAGAGTACACATTGGCAAGTGGCGTGAGGAAGAAGAATCGACCACGAGGGCAACAGAACATTTGAGTGCGATTCGGAGGAGATCACCTATGATACAAACCATGCAAACCTCGTTTTTTCGTGTTCTTAGCTCACAGATGGAAAGAGCAGAGAGAGGACAATGTCAAAATTTATTCCAATCCAAATTTGTGATCAAGGAGCACTCATGCAAGGTGATAATTGATGGCGGAAGCTGTAACAACATTACAAGTTCAGAGATGGTTGAGAAGCTTGGCTTGACTACACGTGCTCACCTGTAGCCATACTACATCCAGTGGCTTAACTCATGTGGGAAACTGAAGGTAACTGCTATGGTGAGAGTGCCTTTTGTTGTTGGTAGCTATTCTGACTTTGTGGATTGTGATGTGGTGCCGATGCAAGCTTGTGCATTACTTCTTGGGAGGCCATGGCAGTATGACAAAGACACAATTCATTATGGGCGTTCCAACAAGTACTCGTTTATGGGTAAGGAGAATAAGGTTTCACTTGTTCCGATGTCACCAAAACAAATCATAAAAGATGATTTAGATAGGGCTGAGCGTGAGAAAAAAAAGAAAGAGAGATGAGTGATATCCACAAAACGGGGAGTGAGAGCCACAGGCCCAAATTGAGAGAAAAGAAAGAAAAGAGACATACAACTAAAGGGACAGGTTCTGTTAGCCACAAAAAGTGAGGTGCGAGAGTTAGAAACCCAATCCCAAGAATATTATGCACTTGTGTGCAAGGATGTTCTCTTTTCCACTGATGCTTTACCCTCTACTTTGCCTGTTTCGATTGTTTCTTTGTTGCAGGAGTTCGTGGATGTTTTTCTAGACGAGATACCGGCGGGGCTACCACCATTACGAGGAATAGAGCATCAAATTGACTTGCTTCCAGGGGCATCCTTGCCTAACCGTCCTCCGTACCGCACCAACCCTGAGGAGACAAAAGAAATTCAACGCCAAGTGCAAGAGCTTCTCGAAAAAGGGTACGTGCGTGAGAGCTTAAGTCCATGTCTTTGTTCTGTTTACTTGTGCCAAGAAAGATGGATCATGGAGGATGTGTATCGATTGTAGAGCTATTAACAATATTACTATTCGATATCGTCATCCTATTCCTAGATTAGATGATATGCTTGATGAATTGGTGGCTCTACTATTTTTCTAAGGTTGACTTGCGTAGTGGTTACCACCAAATTAGAATGAAACTAGGTGATGAATGGAAAAGCGCTTTTAAGACTAAATTTGGATTATATGAGTGGTTAGTTATGCCATTTGGTCTTACTAATGCACCTAACGCGTTTATGCGCAATGAGCGAAGTGTTGAGAGCTTTTATTGGAAAATTTGTGGTGGTATACTTTGATGATATATTAATTTACAGCAAGTCTTTAGATGAACATTTTGATCATTTGCGTAAGTTTTTGTTGCTTTGAGAGATGCACGCTTGTTTGGTAACCTTGATAAGTGCACCTTTGCACGGATCGAGTTGTGTTTCTTGGTTTTGTTGTGGTGGACTGCGTAGGAATTGAAGTGGATGAGCAGTGGAGCGATTGGCGTGGCCTACACCAACATGATTACTCAAGTGCGGAGTTTCCACGGGCTCATTGGTTTCTCGTTGGTTTGTAAAAGATTTCAGACGCTCATTGCCCACTCAATGAGTTGACAAAGAAGGGCGTGCCATTCGGATGGGGAGAGCGCACGAGAGGCCTTCAATATGCTAAAGATAAGTTAACCAATGCGCCACTTCTACAACTCCCTAATTTTGATAAAACTTTTGCGATAGAATGTGATGCTAGTGGTATTGGAATTGGAGGTGTTATCCTGCAAGATAGGAAACCCATTGCTTATTTTAGTGAGAAACTTAATGGTCCAACTTTAAACTACTCAACATATGACAAAGAATTATATGCATTGGTTAGAGTGTTAGAAACATGGCAACATTATCTCTGGCCAAAAGAATTTGTCATACATTCAAATCACGAATCATTGAAGCATATTCGCAGCCAAAGTAAATTGAACCGTCGATATGCTAAGTGGGTAGAATTTATTGAAACATTTCCATATGTTGTGAAACATAAGAAAGGTAAAGAGAATATAGTGGCCGATGCATTGTCTAAACGGTATACGTTGTTGTCCCAACTTGATTGTAAAATTCTCGGTTTGGAAAGTTTAAAAGGACTATATGCTACTGATTTGGATTTCAAAGACATTTATGCTAATTGCACAGAAGGGAGATGTTGGGATAAATATGTGCTAAATGATGGCTATTTGTTTAGAGCTAACAAACTTTGTGTTCCCGCGAGTTCCGTTCGTCTTTTGTTGTTGCAGGAGGGACATAGAGGTGGTTTGATGGGACATTTCGGTATTCACAAGACCGAGGACGTGTTGGCCACACACTTCTATTGGCCAAAGTTGAGCGCTACGTGGGAAGATGCTCTACATGTCAAACAGCTAAGTCTCGCTTAAACCCACACGGATTTATATGCCTATTCTTGTTCCTAAACTGCATTAGGAGGATATTTCAATGGATTTGTGTTAGGATTGCCTAGGACCAAGAGGGGGAGGGATAGTATATTTGTTCTGGTGGATAGGTTCTAAAAACTAGCGCATTTTATTCCTTGTCATAAGGGCGATGATGCTACTCATGTTGCTGATTTGTTTTTTAGGGAGGTCGTTCATTTGCATGGAGCACCGAGGACAATTGTTTTAGACCGTGACGCCAAGTTTTTAAGCCACTTTTGGAAGACACTTTGGGGAAAGCTTGAGACAAAGTTACTATTTTCAACTACATGTCATCCTCAAACCGACGGGCAAACCGAAGTCGTCAACCGCACACTTGGTACCATGCTACGGGCTGTACTCAAGAAGAATTTGAAGCTTTGGGAGGAATGCTTGCCACACATTGAATTCGCCTACAACCGGGTTGTGCATTCTACTACAAAGTTTTGTCCGTTTGAGTTTGTCTATGAATTCAAACCTACTACCCCAATTGATTTGCTACCCCCTACCACCTTCAGAAAGAGGTAATCTTGATGCTGAGAAGCATGCCGAGATGATTCATAAGCTACATGAGACAACCAAAGCGAATATTGAGAAGATGCAAGCCCAATACAAGAAGCATGCAGATAAAGGCAGAAAAGAGATGATATTTGAAGAAAGCGACTTGGTTTGGTTGCACATGCGTAAGGATCACTTTCCATAACAGCGAAAGTCCAAGTTAATGCCTAGAGGAGATGAACCGTTTAAAGTGCTTACAAGGATCAATGACAATGCCTACAAGTTAGAGTTGCCTGCGGAATATGGAGTGAGTAATACATTCAACGTTGCTGATTTATCTCCATATTTGGGACACGAAGATGAACCAGAGTCGAGGTCAACTCCTTCTCAAGAAGGGAGTATGATGAGGACATCAGCGACACACATACACTTCCGTAGCACACACACCTCTAGTTGAGTCTACTAAAATTCAAGAGTCGGCTAGTATACAAGGTCCAATAACACGAGCGCGTGCACGTCGCTTGGACAACAGGTGAATTCGTTTCTTGGGCAAATTAATTATTTAATTACAGAACAAATGATATTACCTAATAAATGTTGTTTACTTGTTACTACATGTGAAGGAATTTTCAGAGAAGTTGTTGATCAAGATCCAGCCAAGGAAATGATGAACATTGGCATGCGCATGCAAGGAGGAGAGAAATTCAGTCAACAAGCAATATGGCGTGAGGAATAGAAGGAGATCCACCAATCCAGGAGAGAGAAAAGGAAATGTGCATGCATGCATGCATGGGTGCTACGGGAAAGGAAGCCCACCTGCATGCATGGAAAGAATATGGCGACCAAATTAGATCAAGAAATTATTTTTTATGTCTATATGTGATGGCCTGCACGCTTGGGGGGAGGAGAGACTTGATTTTATTTTTGTTTGCATGTTGCTATTAGCTACTGTAAAACAATTGGGTCTCATCAATATTTCATCTTTGAGTGAAATTCTTCCACTGCTGCTCTTGCGTTTTCTCTTGGATTTGCTCGAGCCGTTCTTCGCGAACAGGCCAATTGTGTTTGACACGGTTGGTAACCAATCGAGGAGCGGTGTAGCGATTGCGAGGTTGCTAGTCACGATCGGATTGTGGTTAGCCTCCCCTTCGTCAACGTCGCAACTCAAGTTATCGGATTTCTCCTACGACGGAAGATCGAGACCAACTATTTGCGCATATTAAGTCAAGGCGTGTGCATATCGGTGGTATCGAGCCTCGTTGCCGATGGAATTCATCTATCTCTAGTTTTGTTTGATTAATTTTTGTTTACCTAAAGTCGAGAAAATTAGCCCTACAAATTATTCAATTCCTAGCAGTTGTTGCTTTCAATCTGTTAGTTTCGGTTTGCTTAATTGAATTTTAAATCAGTACTAGTCGTGTCTAGTTGCTTGATCATTATCTTTGATAAGCCAAAAATCCAAAAAAATAGGAGTTCTGGATACCCACACCCAAAGACCATACACCACCTAAAAACATCCTCTGCCCTGTTTCTGCCAGAAATTTCCTCTTATTACTTTTTGTTTCACTTTGCACCAATGTAACGTCCTGTCAGCCAGAGGGAACACATGGGAGGTGTGCAGGATCTTGTTGGCAGCGAAGCATGGCCGGCGAGGTAACGGCAACCTGAAAAATATATATAGAGAGAGAGACGTTTTGCTATGGCCGCCATTGCTATGGCCGTCAGCGATGCTCTGACTATTCTTCTCCCCTTTCGATCCATTTCTTAGCTCCATCTACCTCCCCTCTCTCCATCGCGTGGCTCGCCGCCATCTCTTGCGCTGCTATTCACCATCGGCGAGCACCAAAGAAGAAGACTAAATTCTTACCCTGGTGCAAAGTACAACACATGGTAAAAAGAGGTGGTACAGAGTAAAAATATTTGCTAAGAGTGATACAAAATAAAATTATAGTAAAATTAAATATTCTAAAGTGAAGTTTACTATTAATTAAAAGTTAGAGAACCCAACCCAAACACCCCCTCGTTAAAGGATCTTAAATCCGCGCAAGCATAGACGAAGCGGCTCTCGAAGAAATGCTCACTAGTACGTGCACCCACAAGACCGCACCACCACTCCTCCGAAAAAAAAATTATATTGGAGAGGGCCTAAAACTGTACCTTGAAGGCCCTATCCGAGATTTTGCCACATGGCATCACCAATCTCAAAGTAACTTAATTTCTCCTTCTTCCCTACGCCATCTCCCCTCCATTGCTGCCCATGAACTTGCTGTCCCCACGGCTCAACCTCCTCCACAAGGCCATCGACGCACCACACTGCCAGATCCCTCCTGATGTCGATGGCCCTCCCACGGTAGATCGACGTGGGGAGCGGGACATGAATCTAAGCAAGGTGGTGGCGACTGGCGAGCGCGGCTGCGGGGTGGTGGCAAGCATGGCTACCGGGTTGTGGCAAGGAGGCAGCCATGGCCCATGGGCACGGCAGACCAGCGGCATCGCAACGAGGTGTAATGTTGGCAGCACAGGAGTGGTGGCGAGCGTGGTGTTGAGGTCGTGGAGATCGCGCCAATGGGGTTGCGGCAAGGAGGCAGCCATGGGCGTAGCCGGCCGGCGGCGTCACGGAGGATCTGGAGGCGGCGTACGCCTCTCGGTTGTTGCCTACTCACGCCATGGATGTGCTTCGAAGCAAGTTTCATTAATTCCTAAATCTTGACTTATAATCACTAGTTCACTACCCAAACTAATTAGGATTAAGTACATTGTTCGTTCCTAAACTCTTGATCTAGTTTAAAGTTCATCCTTAAAGTTAAATATCAGATAGAACGTATACTCGAAATGTCTAAAGCATGCAAAAACTGTATCCTTTTGAGACCAGTTTCGTGCCACGTGGACCAAAGATTCATTTCACGTGCCAGGCGTCCACACTGGCGCAGGGGAGAACATCGCTGCGCAGAAGGCGGCGCGATCGTAGGCGCACAGCCTGAGGCTGTAGTGGCAAGCGACACGTGAGCCTGAGACTACAGCGGCATGAAAGCTCCGCCGCGCTTCGAGACCCCCAAGCCTTCCTTCGCCACGATGCCGCTGTACTCGTCGGAGTTCCGCGACTGGAGCCACCTCTGGGACTTGGCGCTCAGCGACGTCCTCAGCCGCCTCATCCTCTGCCTCTCATCGCTCTCCACCACCGCCGCCACCTACCGCCCGTGGTGGCGCTTCTTCCTCGCTTCCGCCTCCACCCTCCTCCCACGCATCCCGCCTCTCCTCCGCCAGCTTGTGCCCGACTCCAAATCCTCCCGCCTCCACGCCTTCTCCCGGCTCGTGATCTCCAAGCTCATCATCGCCCCACTCGTCGCCTTCCCCTCCACCCACCTGATCTCCTCCTCCCGCGGCCACCTCATGCTCCTCATGCGCCCCCACAGCCTCCTCCTGCTCATCGACGCCCTCAACAGTGTCGAGTGCCTCGCCCTCCCGCTCCTTCGAGTGCCCAGGATCGGCAGCATAGACACGGTGAGAGCGACGATCGCTGGGTCGGTCGTGAACATGGTCGCCCACGCGCCCCACACAAGGTACGCGAACACGAATGCCACGCCGCCGAATGCGCCAGCTGGGCCAGGTGCGCCGAGCAAGACGCGGATCCAGTGGATGCAAGACACCTGCAGCGGTTAAATCGATTGCGTGAGTCATTTCGGCTGCGCGAGATAGTGAGCGTTCTTGATCTGAAAACCTTTTGTTCTCAGTATTGACATGTTGTTTCCAATGCCCGAAGGTTATTTCTCATGGTGTATAGTTCTTTCTTGTTGTTGTCTGACACCTGCAGAGGCGACCCCAAAGAAGTGCGAAGCTAATCAACTTTCGGATGGCCTGACGATCTACCATATCAAGAGCCATCTTCAGGTGCCTGAAATTGGAAAAGGAGAACTACTTGCTCAACTGTGGAGAGTTTTGAACAGATGTTGTCGATATGTCAATTCATAGGATGATCTAGTTGCAAGTTTGTTTAACGAGTTGCAAACTAAAAAATTGCATGTTGTCCTCTTCTTTGTTTTTCCAACACTGTTAGTAAGAGATTGCCGGGACCCGAAAATGCATCTCAGGAACCCTCTGTGTATTCTGAACTAGTCCCATATCAGTAGCTAGCTCACACAGGAAAATAGTGATGAAATACCATCCATTTATTAGATTTAACTAAAAAGATCTCAAAGTAACAAATAATAATAATAACTGGACCTTATGGCCAACATTTACTTAACTTGCCACGCAGGGCTAAAGAAACAAATAAACTCTTGCAGCGGAACGAAACTCTTCAATGGCCAATCAACATGCCCACAGGCAATCGAGTGGAGAAACGCATCCTAATCCGCAAAACCTTCATGGTACTCTTCCTGGTAGAACTCGGAGTTCCCTGGTTCTTCTGTGGAGATTTAAACAACACAGGGCGCAAAGCCATGAGTACTTTGAATGTACTCAGCAAGCCGTGGGGAAATGTATGCAAATAGTATTCATGCAGGGCTTGAACAAAGATTAGTTGTATGGTTCTTTTGCATAAAACAACATTTACTATAAATACAATAAATAGATTGAAATGCGTAATTGAAAACAATAATAAGTAAGTAAACAATTTCTTTGAAAGAACCAGTGAACTTCCCATTCACTTCCCAACCAAACCAACGATAAGTGAATTCCCCATTCACAAATCGACACAAACCACCAAGTGAATGACCTATTCACCAAGCAGACATTATATTCATAAAGTGAACTTCCATCCACACTCAGGCACATTTTTAAAGAAACTCTATCTCCTGTGTGAAATCCCCAGGCACGTCCATAACCGCGGACACGGCTATTTGAATAGTTTTACACTCTGCAGAGGTTGTACAGCTTGACCCACAAGAGGTAGATCAACTTATAATGTCAGTTTAACACACTTCCAAGGTGTGCGACTAAGTGATCATCACAAGGCTTTTACAAAGCTCCTTCTTAACCCGATTACGCCGCTAAGGTTTCAACAGAATGTCTTCCAGGCAGACGGGGCCCCTCTTGCGCCACCAGTGAGAATCGTTTTCCACGACTCACACTTCACATGACAACCGAAATTAAGACATTGCTAATTAATCGTCAGTCCGCCCCATACGGATATGTGGTTATGCGGTTAAGGCCAGTTCAATGGCGCACAAGATTAAGTCCTTGACCGATTACTCGATGAGACTACCACAAACCCACAATATGTTCAATCCACATCCCCACTATCCACCAACCACTCGCCCAAGTGAAAACCATTTTGTTTAACCAAAACCAATGACATACCCTGTCATGGTACCCAAATTTTAACAAGAATGGCTCACCACCACGATTCCATAAATCATTAAGTCAAAATTAATTATTAAGACACATGTGATGACAAACCCATCGTAACTAAGCAAGACTAAGCATATGTACGATACCCATGTTGGCAATATAAATATGTCCAACTAAAATTACCCATGCTAAGGTGACAAAGGATTTATGTCATTCAAATAATCAATGGAGGCATAATGACAACATGTAATAACTATACCCAAAGCAGTTTATATAAAGATAGCATGCAATTGTATAAAACAATATACTTTTGAAATCATGGGTTCAATATGATCAAAGGACCACGACTTGCCTTGGAATAAATCCGGTGATTGATCTTGATCTTGGTATGCTACTCCTTGCTGAGAGCTTCCCGAAGTATCGACGTCTACTCGTAAAACAAGCAAATAAACCAAATAAATAAATAACAGAGAGAAAACAAACTCCAAAAATTAAATAAAAATATCAGATAAATAGATCTCGAATTTAGATAAATTTAGGAATTTGAATGAACTCAATCGGAGTTCGAATGCAAAAGATATGGGCTTTGGAAGATTGAAAACTAAAGAAATACCCTAAATTGGATTTTCCATATTATCCCGAATTATTTTCCTATTGGAAATTCTGGAATATGACGTCGTGTTTGCGTCGTGAGCCTGTTTGGTGGGCTGAAAACAATCGCGGTGGGCCCCTGGACATTGACTAGGTGCACCATGGACCGGGTTCATGGACTTGGTCTCAGGTGGGATTTTCGGGTGCGCCACATGGCTGACAATTGGGTGCTGACTGGATGCCACCTAGGCTAAGGAGCTGAGGTGGAGATGATGTGGAGGGGAGGTGGCTGCCACGCGGTCAGAGAGAAAACCGAGAGGGAGATGCAGAGGGCACTGGAGCTCCTGGCCGGCGATGAAGCTGACGCCGTCGACGGCGAACCACAGCGAGGGAGCTCCGACAAAGTATCAAAACAGAAAGCTGAGGAGATGACAATGTTGTGGGAGGAGGTTCTACGGCAAGGGCGACAAAGGCTCGCCGGCGGCAGCGACTTGGGCGGCGGGGTGCTCATGGGCTCACGAAGGAATTGGTGAAGGAGTGGCGCCCGATGAAAAACAAGAGGAGCACGGGTGCGGCGGTGTCACAAGGATCACAGGGGGAGGTTCGGGAGGTCCGGAGGTGAACCATGTCGGCGGCGGCGCGAAGTTGACCAGAGAAGACAAGAGTGGCTGGCGGCGGCACTTCAGCGGCAAGGAAACCAAGAGGAGGTAGGGGATAGGATGAGATCAACCAGGAGCACGTGATGACGCACTTGAAAGGGCTAGGAGCTCACCGGAGATGTAGATCGGAAAAGAGAGGCGACGACCGGTTTGATGACGACAACGAAAACGGCGCTCCGATGACTCTCGGCCGAAGATGGTGGAAGCACGGAGAAGCTTGCGACGAGGCGATCCCAACTCCGGTGACGACGCAGGTTGAGAAGGTCCAACGGCGGAGCAATCCCACGATGAAGGAGCTTCGGCCGTTCTTGGTTCTTCGGCGATTGCGGCGTGACGAAGGTGAACCCGGGGATGAGACCTTAGGGTTTTGGAAGAGGAGACATAGGCGCAGAAATTGACGCGAGGCGGAGGCTTTATATGGTGCCGGAGGGAAGGAATCCAAGACGAGGCCGGCGGCGCTCACATCGTGCAAGACACGGACGCGGGAGTCCTTGGAGAAGACGACGATGAGGTGGCAACAAGGGCGGGCCCACCAGCAGAGGGAGAAGGGAGCGAGAGCGCGGGGGCGGGCTGCGGCTGAAGCAAGGCCAAGCGGGCCGGGCCGGAGGGAGGAGGAGATGGGCCAAGAGGTTAAGGTTTGAGCCCAAGGGAGTTTATGAGATTTTAATAGCTTTTTCTTTTTAGAAAATAACAGAAAAGGCAAATAAGACTTAGAAAATAGCAAATGCACTCGGAAAAATTCCAGAAAAATCTAGAAAATACATCCAAGCACATAGAACCCAAATAAAATAGTTTTGATAATAGTTGATGTTGACATTAATCATATTAAATTATTTTTGAACTCTGAAAATTCATATTAAGCTTTAACTTTAGCAGAAAAAACCAAATGGTTCCTTTTTCTTTTAAGACTTTAAAAACAGACCAAAATTTTGGGATGTTACAAACCTACCCCCCTTAAAAGGGAATCTCGTCCCCGAGATTTGGGTTGACTAAAGCATAGGTTCTGACGTAGGTCTAACCTGAAGACTTACCAGAGGCGATGTTCCGAACTGCTTGTGCTTCCTCTACAGTGACATGGTTCAATCTTCCCCTTGAGGCAGTTGATGGAGTCCTGGTAGCTTGATTTGGAGTCTGAGGCATTCCTCTTCCTGCTCCCGACAAAGAAGTCCTGGCTGGTGTAGGTCCCAAATTGAAAGGAACTGGTGTCAGACCTCGCTTCTGCGGACACTTGTTAGCATAATGACTGTCGGTGGCAATTGAAACAAGTAACTCTGCGCTATGGTTGGGGTCTCCCCGAGGTTGATTATTGTTCTTGTTGTTGACATTGGGAATCCTATGTTTCTGCATGAGACACCGGTGTTGGGGTTCGAATCAACAGTGAATTATTAGGGACGAAAAGGTCTTTGAGCATTGGTTACGCTCTCTGTAGCGATTCTCGATGAACTCCGTGTTGTATCATCTTCCTTTACGAGATTCGTCTAACTCACGACGAGAATCTTCTATGAGTACGGCTTTATCAACCATATCTTTGAAATCCACATAATCATTTCCAACAACTTGTACTTTCAAAGCGGGGTTGAGTCCACGCTTAAATCGCTTCGACGCGTGCATTATACGTAGCAACATCTTACGGAGCATAGCGAGAAAGTTGAGTGAACTTGTTGAGATATTCACCCAAAGATATGTTTTCTTGTTGTAGTTATAAAATTCATTCTTCTTCATTTCCACTATACCATACGGGACATGGTCTTGTGAAAAGTCGTTGAAAATTCTTCCCAAGTGATAGCGTGGGGATCACCATGAGTGCGGTGTAGTTCTCCCACCATTCTGCGTTTGTACCTTCCAAGCGATGTGAAGCATAAAGAACTTTCTCACGATCATTGCATTGAGCAATGGCGAGCTTTTCTCCATCGAGCGAAGCCAATCTTACGCGTCCAAAGGTTACGGCGAATGAGAAAGCGTGGGTGGGCGAGTCCTCATAAACTCGATAGCTTGGAATAATGATGTGGCGGCGGCAATTTCTTTGCTGATTATTCGGACCATTACATTGCTTTGGTTCAACAAGTTGACTATTGCGGCGTGATCGACTTTCTTTGCGTCATCATGGCGTTCATGTTACGCATTATTGCACTCATGAATTGCGTCTGAGCTGCTAGAAGTTGTGCCATGTTTGGCTCTGTGACTCCAGAGGCTGGTGACTGGTCACTTGCATTGACATTGGCATTAGCATTATCTGACTGAGTACGGCTCGAAGTATTGCGAGTATCAACCATCTGCGATAATCCTCCACAGGTTTAATAGGTAAGATAGAAAAGCAATGTAGATGAGGGGGAATAGCACAATAGATGAGATAGACAAGATAGAGTAGATGGAAACAGCCTAATTAGGGGAAACAGATTATACCCAAAGGCAAAGACACGAAGACATAGCTGAAACGCTATGAAAGCACAATAAAACTTTTCAAATTAAAGCCTGAGTGTGACTGCAACATAATGCTTGGCAGCAAAACTACAGCTCCCACTTGCACACAACCCAATTAAAGAACTATTGCAACAACGATCTAAAAGCGCTACTAAACTCTAATAGGATGGCTCCTGATCTGAACTGGACAACGAAGACCTCTTCAAGAGCAACTGGAATGAAGCGACGAAGATACTCTTGAAGATTGCCGATGATTTGACTTCTTTCTTCCGGACTAGAGAAATTAATGAGGCGAGAAAGTCAATTTAAGATTATAAAACAAGGTTCAGCCAAGGTAAGAGGCAAGATCTCTGGCACAAGATGAGTAAGATAGAATAGGATAAGAATAGAATAGGCTGAGATGAGAATAGCACCAGGAGAGATGAGAAAAGAACAACTACTCAAGTCAAGTTAAGTTGATTTGATTTAGAAAATAAGTTTTGAAGCTTTTAGCTAAAACGACCATGCTAACTAAGGTTGCGTTCTACAGTCGATATAGCTCTGATACCACCTCTGTCGGGACCCAAAAATGCATCTCAGGAACCCTCTATGTATTCTGAACTAGTCTCAGATCAGCAGTCCCTCTGAAAATGGCCAACACCCTTGCACTTGTGGCAAATAATGTCACGTGAACGGCACGTCGACCCCATAGACAGTCGCACTAGCAGCGAGCGCCACAGTCGGCGCACCGTGGTGGTGTACTCTCCAACTTCTTACTTGCGGGCTGCGCATTGCGGGTGCTTAGGAGTGCTCTGTTTGGCTATTTGTTGTTATATGGTGTCTCTGATGGTGAAGAACGTGAACAGGCGACAAATCGTGCGTCTTCAATCACTTGTCGCTCGGCCAGCGTGCTTGGTGCAACAACTCAATCATATCATTATAGGGATGGTGATTGACAATGCGCTGATGACATGATTCATGCCGGCTAGAAATCTCGCCATGGTGCATTCTTCATTCTCGCGGACATGCGCATGTATCATGATAGTCTCCATTTCCTTATGATATTCATCAATTGATCTCATACCTTATCGCGACCGATCGACTTCTCAAATAGTGAGCGCTTGTAGTGGCGAGGTACAAAGCGTACTCCGCAAATCTTTGCTTCATCGCTCCCGGTGATAATCGGCAACTCATGGCGCTCCATGCGCTACGGATGAACTGCTCCCACCAATGTGTGGCATAATCATCCAAGCCATTGGGCGCAAGCAACGACTTCTTCTCATTGGAATAGTTGTTCATCGAAACAACTTATCAACTTCAGCTCCCAAGTGAGGTATTGTTCGACATCCGTACCACACGAAAATATAGGGAGAGTAAATTTGGGCTTAGCGACAAAATCCTCGGCGTCGTGCGTGTCGAGGACGCGCGTTGTTGCGGTGGTGGCGCTGTCGGTCATCGTCATCGGCGGGAAATCGTCATCCCATTGCTCGACCTCATCAACCCGGCTACGAGTGCGCGATGCACACCTCCTCCGTGGACACCACAGTGCGCCTCACCCGGCGCGCCGTTGCCTCGGCCACGCCCATGTGCTGATGGTGTGCGCGGCGCCATCTCGGCGTTTGGCGGCACCGCCATGCGACGCGCTGCCCGTGGCGTCGCTCCTCATCCACACGAATAGCACGCTCCTCGTCGGTCTCATTGTGCAAAAGCACGGAGGCCGTGCACACTCGTGTCATCGGCTTGCGCACCCACGTGGATTGTGTTGTGCGAACATGGCGCGTAGCTCCAGGAAGTTATTGTTGATGGCCGTACGTAATTGTGTGACCTCCTCCCCGAGAGTGTTCGGTCTAGTCTGAACTTCCCCGAGCTCGTCGCGCACGCCATTATCATCATCATGAAGTTGTTTTTGTAGCATCTCGCGCAGCAGAGTGTACTCGTCCACGTAACCGGCGCCTCAGTTAGGTGGATCCTCTCGTGACGACATGGCAACAACTCACAAACAAGAAACGAGGTTATATTTGGGTTAGTAAAAGAAAAGCTCTCTATTACGCTCACAACTCACTGTCCTGAAAACAAGAAACGAGGTTATATTTGGGTTAGTAAAAGAAAAGCTCTCTCTATTACGCTCACAACTCACTGTCCTGAAAACAAGACAAGCTTACCGTTCCAAAGTGAATCAAGGGCGGCAAATCGGCGATTGTGAGACAAGCGACCTCAACCCGTAATGCATGAGCGTAACCAAGAGCAAGGAGTACACAAGCGGGTGTAGGTGGAGCTTGGACGGTATGTGTATATGCTATGCAATCTGATATTCAAGGTCTTGTAAAGCTAAGTAATGATCCAAGCTAGAGTATTTTGCCTATGTGCTGATCCAATAGGATTAAGCGAAGTGTATGAACGCACACGCAAAGATTAATGGGACTTAATGCAAACAAAGGAATGAGCTAGTGAGAATCAATCAGAACAAGAGATAAAACAAGCTCATTTTGCACCAAGTACAAGGATAGACGCTAGCCAATTGCAACAAAATATACAAGGACACAAGATTGCTCAAACAAAATTGAAAAAACACAAGCTAAAAGAGGACCCGGTACTGTAGCAGCCCAAAATAGGCGCAGATCAACTCGAAAAAGGATGTTGTCTGCACGGGGAACCTTAGAATCACTTGTAGAGGGGCTCTGTCAATTTTGAGCGAATTCCGAGAAACTTGATTTTTTCTCGGTTTGCGGGCCCGTTTTGAGGCCCTAAACGACCTTTTTTGGGGTCGAAGTCGCTGAGCATGTGCCCAAGTGCTTACGCGGAACTAAAATCCCCAGATTTCCCAGGCTTCTTTTTTTTTGGCTCTATTTCCCCGTTTCCTTTCCAACGGATCAAGAAACGCTCCAATCGGAGGTCGTATGCAAAAGTTAGCTCTTTTTTTTTTGGCGCGGCTCTTTCTAACTGCGGCTGCCTTTTCCTTCTTTTCCCTCTGCTTTGCTCCCCGCGGAAGTGCGCAACCCTCACAAATCAGCAAGGTGTAATCAACTTGAGTGAGCAGCCCTAGGTGCAATATCAATAGCTAGTCTCAAGATGAAAGGATGTAGTGGCCGAAACAAAAGATGGAGCAATTGTACTCGGATTGTGTTTGAGCTAGAGGTTGATTCGGACTCTAGTCCCACCAAGGAGTTCGGATAAGGACACAACACCGTCTCGGATTACAGTTTTTGGGTGCTAATTGAGGGAGTTCAATCAGCAATTTTCGACAAAGATTAAGCCACGCAATGGAAACACAAGGATCAGCACTAAAACAAAACTCTAATGGATGAAAACTTAACTAAACGCACAAGAAATAACAGATTAACTACGGTTTTTGTATTGCAATTTTTGGTTTAATGGACGATAGGAAAGAAACGAATCTAACTACGGGTAAAGAAGTTCTCACCGAGTAAACCTAGAATCTGATACCACATGATACGGGGGAGGCCCGATCTTCTCAGTGAGGAACCGTGGATAGTTGATGCGAAGTAGACGATGTCGCTAGCCGAACACTCGCGCCAATGCACGAACCCTCAACTCCTTGGATAACGCCCAAACGCACCAGGTAATTGTTCGTCGCGAGACCACGAACGACGAACGCCAAGTCCCATATTCCCAGTGGAACGACGGCTTGACCTTGAATTGCAGAACGAACCAATGGATCGCCTAGTCTTCTCTCAAAGTCCTCGCATGAACTCTGGTTTTAGAAAGAACAAGCAATAGCTATGTTTCAATTCTTATGCATAAACTGGTCTCATCGATACAAAGGAGGGGCAAGGGTACTTAAGGCGCCCTCCACGACTCACACACGGCCTAGGTCCGGCTACACACGCCGAATCAAACTCTAATTCGGCTAAGACCCAAAAACACACAAAAAGGAAAACCTAACTTAAATCCGTCATATTGTTTCGGTCATAGTGGCGCGACCGTACGTCTTCTGAAGTTGGGGCCATACCCATTGTGTGGGCCTTGGAATAAGCTTTCAAACAAGTCCAAGAACCCCGCAATCGGACTCGTATGTAAAAGTTATGGCCTTTTATTACAGGCTGTTGGTCTGTTCGAACCGAATCAATTGAATTTCGAGTTGATTCCGAGATGAATTTCGGTTGGACTTGTGGAAGATCCGAATTGGGCTTGAATTCTTGGGCTTTTCTCCTCTTGCTTGACCCACGTGAGCTTCTCCTCCATTACTTTGGCTCGGCCTCCCTCTCCTCCTCTCGTTCAAAGGCTTCACAATGTTCAAACACGAGAATGCACAAAACATTTGCATGAGGTAGTACACAATTCTCATCAATGAAAATAGAAGATTCATTAAGAAACAAAAACACTGTTGATTTAGAAGTTTAGCTCTTGCTCTAGTCAGTGGACCAACATGCACTTCTGCACTTGTATTATTTGTAGTTTCACTTATGGCGTCCATCTCAGTATGTGCATGACCACCAATAGGGAAAGATGTATAAGTGTTAGGGATGCCCTCATCACTTAACCTCCAATTGGTTCTAGTATTACTAATTAAATCTCCTAAGCCTCAATGGACATGTGCTTCCCATAATTGCAGCACACATACATATTGACAAAATCATACACCATTTTCATACAACATACATAATATAGAGTTATTACAAAAGAGCCGACCGACCAATTGACATCAAAGTGACAAATATGACAGCGGAAGCAAAAGTGTCATAAGATGGTTATAAACAAAACCAATCGGTTAGCCAACATAACCCACAAGGCAACCGACCGGGCCGCCAAGCTAGTCGCACCCACCACAGCAAAACTCACAATAGTCAATCCCTTGGGGATCCACTTCCTCCTCTGCAACAAATAAGCAATGCAGTTGAGTACAAAAATGTACTCGCAAGACTTACGAGTAACAAGCCTATACATAGTTACATGCAAGCTGAAACAAAGGAGATGGTTATATGGTTAATTGGATGCCTAAAGCAATTTTCATTTGCAATAATATAATAGATTGAAGGCAATTTGTCAAATCTGTTTTTAATTGTTGAAATAACAGCGAGGTAACAAATAATAACATAAGTAACCACCTAGAGGTGACTAACCCAATAGCCACCACAACATAGCACGGATCCCCGATTCGTACCACCCAAACAAGTTTTAATGAAAAGGTTATAGTCTAATTCTCACGGGGCGTATCCGAGCGTGTCCATAACCTAGGATGAGGCTATTCGAATAGATTTAACCCTGCAGGAGTGTACCAATGTACCCACACTTCAGATCGCCTTTTCGCCACATGATTAAGCACACTTCCAAAGGTATGCCGGCACGGCTAAGTCCTACGAGACGTTTCCAATATTGTGCATTAACTACGAACCACTCGTATGAATAGAAACCCATACGCTGCATTGCCCGTCCGAAAGTCAACAAATCCCATAAGGGTGAAGGCTTCGAACAACTACAATGCTCCCAACCTCTGCCTCCTACAACCTCCTGCGACTCGGAGCTAACACACGCCAAAGTACTAAGTCAAGAGAGGTCCAATTTCCCTCTAGTGTGGTTAGCACGCAAAATGTTCAGTACGGTGGCACAAGTAATTCGGTCCTTGTTGACTCGGGCACCATTTCAGTCACACCCAAAAGCACACCATCTTACCTTTGTGCCCATGTCTAAAATATTTTTGTTTTCAGTTTTAGTTTTCTCAATTAAACATAGCACAAGGTGTTGAACATAAAGTCATAATAAGTTTTTGTGTGATCAAGGTCATCGACTAAGTCGATAACCGCCAATTCTACCGGTAGCTAAGCAGTACTAAGCATTAACTCGCAACTACTAAGTGATAAGAGCTCATCCAACGAACTCTAAATCACAGCAAGATAATCCTAGGTTCAGTAGTAAAGTATGAACATTTGCCTACAGATTATGCATCTAATGGGTCAACTAATCGACAATAGTTTAACAACAACATAGCAATACATACATAGAATTTGCAAATAATATATTAGACTTTGAAAATAATAGGAGCAATATGATCAAATGATGCTATAACTGCTTGCCTTGCTGGTAGCTTTCTTGCTGCAGAGGTTCACTCTCGGGCTCAACAAATTCTTCGGAACCTAATGCAAGAACCTGAAAATCCAATAAGAACGAAGAACACCGAAAAAGACTCAAAAACCAAATTTGTCCAAAATCCATGAAATTTACACAGCATGAAGATCATGATTTTAAATGAATTTAGCAACAAGAATCATTCAATTTGGACTAAGCATGCAAAAGTTATAGCCTAAATAATTTCAGTCTGCTGGATAATTCAAATTAATTTGTTTTCTATTACTGTTCATGGCACAATTTTCTAGAAGGTTTTAGAACCTGAAATTTTTATGGTAGACATAACATGGCATTCTAAGAACAGAAAAATTGGATTTACTTCATTTGGAGTTAAATTGAATTACTTATGATTTTTCTAAGTCATGAAACTATTGTATAACATTTTTCAGAAGCAAAGACATAATGAAAACCTATTCTATGCTAAAGCATATTAACATAGGGGCCTAACACTTTTTAATTTGCTCAATTTGGAGTCATAAAGAATTACCTATGCATTTTACAAATTAAAAGGAATTTCTAGGGCAACATTTAGTATTGAGCAAAATAATATGACCTACAAGATTTTCTGGTACAGAACATGGTTCAAGCTCATTTCCAGATTAAAGCTTAGTTTAAACCAGAGCTAACACAATTTGAATCAACCTAAAAGGAGTTAAAATGAATTAGTTATGCCCTTTTGAAAATTAAAACACTTAACTGTTTGAAATTAAAAGCTTTCGGGCTGTCTTTTTGAAAACCAACTCAAACGGAGAGGTCGTAGCCGTAGATCTGAAATCGCTCGACTCCAGCGCACGGGAGCACGGTACTCGCGCATGCGCGCACTGAGTTGGTCCAGACCGTCAGATCTAGATTTGACGGTCCAGATCTATAAAGGGAGTTCCTAAGGGGTAGGTCTAAGAGAGGAGATCTGGGACGGCTAAGATCTATCAGAGGAGGTCCTAGACGGCCAAGATCTAGACTGAGGAGGTCCTAACAGCTAAGATCTTCACGGCGGAAAGTCTCGACGGTTAAGATCTAACTGAGGGAGGTTCTAATGGTTGAGATCTAAACGGAGGGAGGTCCTGAAGGCTAAGATCTCGTAGAGGGAGGCCTTAACGGTCGAGATCTCCACAGGAGGTCCTTAACGATAAGGTCTAAAAGAGAGGGGAGGTCCTGAACAGTCAGATCTCCAAGGGGAGGTCCTTAACGGTCAAGATCTACCCGGGGGTGGTCCGAGAGGTTCAGATCTGCGGGGAGGGAGGTCCTGAGGTTTTCTTTACAAAGGACCAAGGGGTGGTCTTTTGCAAAGAGGACCCCGAGGGTGGTCTTAGGGGTGGTTTTTGCGGAAAGCTCAAAGGGAGGTCTTTTTACGAAGAGGACCAAGGGGGGTGGTCCCGAGGGTGGTTTTCGCAAAAATGACCATGGTGGCTTTTTTGCGAAAACACAGAGGGTGATCCTAACGGTCAAGATTAAATCCAAAGAGGTTCTTAACGGCTAGGATCTAACCAAAGAGGTCCTGACAACTAAGGTTTTCACAGAGGGAGATCCTACGGTTAAGATCTAACCCAAAAAGGTCTTTAACGGCTAAGATCTGAGCTAAGAGGTCCTGAAGTTTGTCTAACTTACAACAACAGGACAAGGTACTCCGCGCTTTGCCCGCCGGCTTGCCGCCGGCGACTCCGGTCACGATGGCGCAAGCCAACAGCGGTAATACGTTCGCAATATAAACGCGCACATGATAGAAGCACTTTCAACGGCAGAGCTGGCCTAAAACGCCGGCGAGCTGGAAAGGGGCGGAGGTGCACGTACGACTAAATACGAAAAATAGCGAAAGGCTCCGCAGAAGTCCAAGATGATAGGTGTCCGAGCACTAGAGGACTATCACGAAGGTACCTGGGCACAGAGGAGGTCCGGAGTAGGTCGGAGGTGTTCTGGCGGCGGAGACCAGCGCCTGAGTTGAGGACGACAACGAGGACAAGGAGCCCTGAGCAAAATGGAAGCAAAAGGATGGTAAGGACAACTTCGCAATGGTTCAGAGGTGGTCCACGAGCAATCAATTGAATGGAAAAGGTCCTTACCAGAGTCGGGGACGAAGGAGACCACCTTCGGCTGCAATCCGCGCAAACTCAAATTTAGATTAACCCTGCGAAGGTGACCCAAGATTTAGTTAGAGGAAGAGCTTGCGATGAACAGAGGTTCAAAAGGGAGTGAAATGTAGGGCAAAAGGACCATTGGAGCGCTGACGACGACGAAGGGCTCGAACAGCCGACAATGGCGGAAACAAGGGCTCTCGGTGATTTGCGCACAAACACACAGAGAGGGAGCAGGGGTGACAGAGAGGTGCTAAAGAGGAACCAAGAGAGGAGCTCAAAGGTCCTCAAATAGCTCGGGGTCAACGGTTGCGCGAGGACGAGCTCTAATGGCGACAAGACCTAAAGCTGGTCTGGGGCAGAACAGAGGCGACGAGAGCAGGTATGTAGCAGGGCTAAACACTGACAAGTGCTGAAAAATGGGGCTTTGAGCCATTGAAGGGGGCCCCACGAGGTGACCAGGCACTGCACCACAGCTGCCATGGCGCACGCGCGTACATGTGCGAGGAGGAAGAAGAAGAACAGGAGAGGGAGGTCGTGGCGGTAGGATCTGGGAAGAACGGCTGGGATCCCTCAAGACCTCCGGAGGTCCAAACGGCACAGGAGGTATGGGACGTCGGATCGGGATCCAACGACTCAACATATGCGCCCAAGCGACGCGCCGGAGTGCGATTAGGTGGTCAGCTCGACCAGCGAGCCGAGTCGACTCGGACCGGGTTTGAATTTAAAGCTGAGACTTTGAGGAATTATTTAAGGTAGCAAACTAACTCTAAAAATTCTAAAATTTTTATAGGAGCTTGCTAACTTTAGGGTTGACTTTGTATTAAATTTTTAGAGGCTTTTATATAGTTAATTTTCCTCCAAAAATTCTGCAAGGTTCTGAGCTAGGGTTTGACCCAAAGTCAAACTAGTTTGACTGACCTCTTAAAATATTCAAACAATTTTTAAAAATTTTGAAATTTTTCAGAGGAGCCACACATTAACCGTAGAACTTAGAAAAATATTTTCAAAGAATGATCACAAGAATATCTAGAAAAGATTTCAAATGGTCAAGACTTGGTTAAAAATGATTTGTGATTTTAGATTTCCATAATTCCTTTATAATAATTTTTAGAACATCCAAACAACAGCAAAATGTAAGTTATTTTTTTAATTTATACACATTTTCTTATATTTGAAACACAAGCCAATACTTGAGATGTTACAATCCCCTACCGCCCACTGACGCATGTTGTCATTCTGTTGTCGAATTACAGGGAAACAACAGGAGAAAAGAGCCACGGGAAATGACATGCAGAATCTGGACCCAAAAACGTATCTTTCACTATCTACCACCTTGCAAATCGATCTTAATGTAATGCATGTGCGATTGTTGTCATACATATATGTTAAGGCCCTGTTTGGTACAGCTTCCACTCCTAGCTTCTCGTTTGGATCTTGTGGAGCTGTACCAAACACCTAGCTTCCCAAAACAATAGATTCCACTTCTCGCGAGGAGCTGTCTAAAAAAGGAACTGACAACGAGGAGCTGCCTTCCCGCAGATTCTCGCGGGAATCCAACCTTCAGAAACGAAAATACCCCTTGAAGTTGGATGTTTTTACCCGCAAATGCCATCGAACTACCCCACAGGAAATCCACCGTGCGACCAAAGCCCGTACCCATTCATCATCCCCCTAGCGAATGCATCTCCTTCCGCTGCTCTTGTGACAAGGCGATTTCCCGGCCCCGTGTGCGCCCCGGTCCTCGGCCGCGCGCGCTAAAAATCGGAGCGCGCCGCGAGCACACGAGAGCCACCCACCCCAGAAACCATAGAGGTCGTCGTTCCCCGCCTTCTTCGCCGCCGCAATTGGCTTCCCATTGGGACACTTACAGCCAATGTTCTTGCTGCAGGCATCATGGCAGCGCTTGCTGTGCGGCCAAAGTGGTATAATAAACATTTGTTTATACAATTTCATCTTTGGCAACTGCTATGTTGTTTATTATCATCTGTCAGTCTGATTAGTTTGATTTTCTCGTAGGTAAATACAAAGCGATCGACAACTGTTCTTAAAGGCATATAATTCGGCTTCCTAGGTTGCTTGAGCACATTGTCTACTTTTGCTGCTGAAGTTTACACCATGAGAAGAATCGGGCAGACCACCAGGGCCTTTGTTTATGCTCTGACCACCTTCTGCTCTCTTTTGTGCTGGGAACTCTCATATACTCGGTGCCAATGTGGGTCAAGCATTATCAATAGCTTCACGACCTACTATAGAATCGAAGTCTTTGGTGGCCTGTTGCAATTTGCAACAATACCACATACAAGTAGACAGTGCAATGTAGCTTCAATGCTTCACATACAAAGTTAGAATTTTTCAAGAAATATGTGTCTGATTCTTTCAGATATGTGATGTATAGAGTAAAGCGTGGTGGTGTTTGTGCTTGGCAGAATCATGCAGTGCGCTCCTGCCAAAATTTTTCGATGGATATCTGGAAGATGTATGAAATGAATGTATCGTCTGTAACCTTTGAAGAAAAAAAATGACAAGAGACAATATCCCTCCTTGACTTTTATTTTAGAGATGTTTGTACACAGACAGTACAAAAAAATTTATGCAGCAGCCTTAGAAGTATATCATACGCTAAATTTGCAGATACACTGGTTATCTGTTTTATCTATCACGTACAATCAATGGTTATGCGTTAATTCATTATTTGCTAATAGTTGTAATCCATCATGAAGTATAAATGCAATATTACCTGACATTGGGTACAAATACAATGTATAAACATTCATATGATCTTAACAAATTTGTGGGAAAAAATTCTATAATTTGTGTACAAATACATAGGGGAAATGCACAAATACAATTAAAATATTACAACCAGGGGTAATATAGTCTATTTGCCTCTAATCCTCCCTCGTATGATTTTTGGAGCCAACGCTCTAGCCAAACGCTTTCAACATACAACTTCAGATTCTCAGAGAAGTAGATTCTCAAAGAATCCGAAACAGAATATGAAAAATGAGAATATGAAATTCTACCAAACAGAACCTAATATGGAACTAATAAAGATTCCCGGCTTCTTGCAGTGGAAATGCAAATCACAGAAGCACTACACGTTCAGCTCGACGTGCAGAGGCGCCTCCACGAGCAACTCGAGGTGCTCTATCGATGTGTCGACAGTAGATATATACAGAAGCAAAAGTAGCAACTAGATAGATTGATATACATGTGTTCATGGTATCTGAACTTTTTTCTATTCTTTTTTTAGTGCATCCATCTATCTGTCTGTCTCACAGATACAGCGAAATATGCAGCTGAGGATAGAGGCGCAGGGCAAGAAGCTGTAGAAGATGTTCGAGGACCAGCTTAAGGCGAGCAGGAACGTGGTGGAGTCGTCGCAGGAGCTAGACCAACTGAAGGCAATTTTTTTATCCGGCTAGAAAGTCACGTGGATCAAATACGGGTTAAAACCACTCTAAAACAGATGAAGATGTATCTTTTGCGCTGTATTGACAGTTCAAAGACGTGTTTTACCTGATATTACAATTCAAAGACAAAAATTAAACTAATACAAAAGTTTAGGGACAAACAATGTACTTAATCTAACTAATTAAGGCTGGTTGGCTGGGAATTCGCAGCGTTAGAATTGAGAAGTACGAGTATCTCGTCAGGCAGGAGCCGAAGGAGCCGAAGAAGGAAGACGAGAGTGCTTGTTTGCTCTAAGATTCACTCGTTGCGTGACGTGGCGTAATCCTAAGAAGGGCCTTAAGTGCTGGGGTTGGAGGCCCGTCTCATAGAATTTCTTTCCCACTTCCACTTCCGCTTCCACCAGCGCGAGTTAGGAGGCTGAGCACGACCCCTTCGTCTGCTTCCTCTCAGGCGATCGGTCGATCCCTAAATCGATTGGATCCGCGAGGTGGGGTTGATCGATAGGTTCGCTACTCATTGCGCGCGCGGCGGTCGTTGCTTGCCTTGCAGGTGCTGCGGCGGTGGTGGGGGTGGCGGAGGAGGCAGGGAGGATGGCGGCGGCGGTGGGGGAGATGGTGTGGGTGCCGATACTGGAGGAGGGGGTGTTCCGGTTCGACGCGTCGGAGGTGGCGCGCGCCGCGGCCGGGCCCAGCCTCTCGTTCGTCGAGCCGCGGCGGCGGGAGGTGCCGCGGAAGGGAGGGGACGGCCCGGCGGTCGTGCCGGTGTGCGAGGTGGTGGGGGACGTCCAGAAGGTTCTGATTAAGGTACGGTACCGGGGGACGCGGGGTTTTGCGTGGGGCGGCTTGTGGTGGACGAAATTGTTTGTTTATCCATTAATTTGTAGACTTCCGTTGCTCAATGGTTGATAACTATAACTATCTGGAAACCACATATATATTAATACATTGCAATGTAATAAGTCAAATTTCAATCACAAGATCATTTAAGTCGAGATATCTGAACGTTTGAGACTTTGAGATAACTTAAAAGCTAGTTGTGCTTCCCAAAAAGGGAAAACAGAAGCCCTGATTTTGATGATGTTCCATTGTATTGTCATATGCTCACCATCACGTTGCAAACATGTCAATATTACTAAGTTGACATCCTAATAGTCTATCAAAGATGACAAAGTACTATAATGATAAACCATGACTTGTGTTGACTTTACTCTTGATGCATATGCCCTTTGATACTGTCTCCTTGAAAACTATAATATTTCTCAAAAACCGGATGCATGTACTATGTAGGCTTATATTCTTTTTAATCAAACAGCTTCCTTCTGGGACGTCTTTCTATGGCACTGGAGAAGCAAGTGGCCCACTTGAACGAACTGGGAAACGAGTATGGTGCCTGCCTGAAGAAATTATTTATTATGTTTTCTTATTGCTGCTGCTCTTTAACGAACATTTGACCTCTCGTGGTATATTTTCCGTTAGATTTTTACTTGGAACACAGATGCATGGGGTTTTGGGCCAGGAACCACTTCATTATATCAGTCACACCCGTGGGTGTTGGCTGTCCTCCCTGATGGAAAGGCATTGGGTGTCCTTGCTGACACCACATGGCGTTGTGAGGTATGGTCCCTGCATTTCTCTATAGCTTATGATTGTTGATAAATGAACTGATCTGTGTCTCTTAACACAATAATCGTGTACTATGACAGATTGACTTAAGACAAGAATCGACTATAAAGTTTTCTGCCTCATCTGCTTACCCTGTTATTACTTTTGGACCATTTAATACGCCAGCTGAAGTTATGACATCCCTGTCCCATGCAGTTGGTATTTGTCATAACCAATCTCTTCCAGTACTAATGTTCATACACTTGAAATGCTATAGTCCATGATATGTTTGTCACATGTACCTTACATAAGTGCTTTGACTAGTCAAATTTTCATACTGTACTTAACTGTGAAGCTGTATATCTTGGCTCTAGTATGAAAGCAGATTTTCTGATATGAAGTGTTTAATTGATAAATTTTGTAAATTATGTTAATGCTATGGTATTGGTGAGCAAAATATTTACCTTTAGTCAACTGATCTGACACTATTAGTTGGCACCGTTCAAGACATTTAAAGAGAGTTATTCTGTAGTGCACTTGAACCACTGGAAGATTTTAATGTTGCAGTAGGGATCTTTGCTACCTGTATAGGTCTTGTGTCTGCGGTCTTTTCCCAAAAGACAGCTATTCTAAGACAGCATCCTTTCTTTCTTCTTTTGGCTACTTACATCCATATCTAATTGTCCATAACAGGACGCAGAATTGCAATTTAGATGTTAATATGTTATTTAACATGTAGTCCACTTTTGTTTTGATAAAAAAGTTCCATTGTAGGAACTGTGTCCATGCCTCCAAAATGGTCGCTTGGCTATCATCAATGTCGTTGGAGCTACGATTCTTCTGAGAAAGTACTCAAGGTATTTTCCTGTCAGAGTGGATTTTGATCTTCTATGTGCATTTTTTTCCTGAAGGAAATATCGGCGGCAGCGATTTGTACTGTTTAGTTATGATGAATAAAGTGTAAATAGTTAGTCCTGTTTAAGTGATGTTCAGCTTAGTATCTTGCATGTACTCTAATTCCGAGATGCAACATTAGAACCTTATTTTGAAGCACAAATATCTGAACTAAGAAGAGGGGCTGACTGTGGACCAAGCAAGAGATCCCATGGAGGACTCGGTAGAAAGTTGACGCCTATACTCTCATTGTTAATGTATACATATGTTAGGATAGGATTTGTCCCACATGTTATTTACTCTCAATATTCCATTTCCATCTCTTGTACATGTATAGTATATATAAACCCCATGGTCTATGATAATGACATCATTGTTTCTCCCAAAAGGTCAAAACATAACATGTATCAAAGCATGGTTATCCAAAACTCTTACCCTAATACTCTTATCCAGTTATCCGACCACCTTGTCCCTGCTCCAGCTACTTATGCTGCTGCTTGCTGTCACTTGCTGGTGACCTCCTCCAGCAACCTGCCGCTGCTCTGCTTAGCCCTTGCCCTGCAGTCGCCAGAAAGGTTCCAACAACCCTAGGCATATCCTAATAATATACATGTGTACACTAACACTCACAAGATAAGTTAGAACTGTGAAAAAAAGTGCGGTAGTGGTAATGCATGCTGGGTATCATTGGTAAAACCTGAGACCCTTCAATGCATTACTGCCACACTCTGAACCTATACTATCATGTGATGTTGCAGATGTGATTTGGGACATGCCCCTTACTATGTCACATCCAAGAATCAAATAACCGGAACCGGTTGAAATCCTGGTCGGCGGCCGGTAACGGTAACCGGCCGGTTACCGGAAATCCCGGAAAAAAACCGGACGAATTTTGTGAATTGAATTTTGAATTACGGATTCTGAAAACCGGTTACCGGAAAAACCGGTCAGAAAAACCGGAAAACCTAATTTAATTGATGAGAGTTAACCAGACTAACACATTGTTTGTATTCTCCTTCAAATTAAACATGACAAGTTTAATGCTAACTATAACTCTTTCAATATTGATGAGAGTTATAGATGGTTTGTATTAAAAACCGTCTGTGATAAGTATCTCCCCTGATTTTACTATGACTTGTAGTGCCTAACTTCCTGATTTTACCATGACTTGTAATGCCTAACTTCCTGATTGTACTATGACTTGAAATGCCTAACTCTCTCTAATTAGGGAGTTAGACATTTCAAGTCATGGATTTTACGATGACTTGAAATGCCTAACTCTCTGATTAGCTCCCTAATCTCTAATCAGAGAGTTAGGCATTTCAAGTCATGCTAAAATCAGGGAGTTAGACATTTCAAGTCATAGTAAAATCGGCATTTTAAGTCGTGGTAAAATCAGGGAGTTAGACATTTCAAGCATATTTAGCTCATACAATACGTAATCTAGCAAAAAAATGGCCTAAACCAACCTAGGAAGTGCATTACGCAATAAAAAATCCAAAATCAAATTTGAAAATTTTCGGCCGGTTACTGTTCACCCGGTCCCCGCATGTAAATCCGGTTACCGGCGGTAACCGGCCGGGATTTTGATTTCTGGTCACATCCATCCACCCTGACCAATAATGCAATTTATGCCACCTAAACAAGCATATCGAGTGAAGCAATTGTTGTTTTGCCCCTGGTCTATTTGTTTTATCATAGCACACTGTAGTTTTAAAACACTGATAATCTTCCTAAGCAAACTGAAATGGAAAGCATTTGTACAAATGAATCTTTTCTGATTAGTGTTTGTATTGTTGGAGAGTATATCATAATGTTGATAAAAATTGCCTTTCCAATTCTTGGGCCTATTGATGTTATGTAACACATTTGTTTCGAGAGCTTCATTTGTAGAGCATACTGCTCGGACAGTTGATCTATTTGCCACTAGCTTTACATAAATGTCTCCTGATTCCTCAGTGTTCTCTCTGAATGCATTTTGAGGCTTAACCGCTTAAGAATATGTTAGTGATGACTGATGATATTTTCTTGCTGATACTTAGTTATTCATTGCTTCCACAGGTTGTTAGAACATTTAGAGAAAAAGGCATTCCTTGCGATGTGGTTTGGATGGATATTGACTATATGGATGGTTTTAGATGCTTCACATTTGATAGTGTAAGTACCTCCTATTCTATCATAGTTGCTACGTGAAAGAAGTATTCTAAGTACATCGTATTCTAACATGTTCTGCACGTTTAGAATGTATATTGCTCGCCAAATAGAGCCTGCAATTTTATTCTGCCTGTTATTGTCTCCAAAAATTCATTTATTTTAGATGAACCAGGTAGTGTCTGCGCCGTTTTTACAAGTTTATTTTATGGCCATTGATTTTGTTTGCTCCTGTTTGAGTAGTTTGGCATCTGACATGTTACAGAACCGTTTCCCTGATCCAAAATCTATGGTCAATGATCTCCATTCCTTCGGTTGCAAAGCAATCTGGATGCTTGACCCAGGAATCAAGAAAGAGAAGGGCTACTTTGTGTACGAAAGTGGTTCAGAAAATGATGTTTGGATTAAAAAGGCAGATGGTAGCCCATTCATTGGTACGTTTTGCTGACTTAAATCAGCTCCTTTGTTATTTTCATGAAAACTAGGATATGCCTCATGTACTCTAATTCCAGGGAAGGTATGGCCTGGTGATTGTGTTTTCCCTGATTTTACCTGTGAAAGAACACGAACCTGGTGGGCTAATTTGGTTAGGGATTTCATCTCCAATGGTGTTGATGGAATATGGAATGATATGAACGAGCCTGCTGTTTTCAAAGTACCAGATCTACCATGATTCATTTATTGTATATCATCTTATTTCATTTCTCCCTATGTAACCGAAAGTGATGGTGTTAACCTGCAGACTACTACCAAAACAATGCCTGAAAGCAATATACATAGAGGAGATGCCGATATTGGTGGTGTCCAGAATCATTCTTACTATCATAATGTAACATTTTTATCCTTTTGCCAATAAAAGGATACTGGCCATGCAATGCAGTCACATCGTTTTGCTACTTTATATGTGTTTTATGCTTTAATGTTTATAATTTTCAGGTCTATGGAATGCTAATGGCAAGATCTACTTATGAAGGGATGGCGATGGCCAATACAGATAAACGGCCATTTGTTCTTACCCGAGCTGGTTTTATAGGAAGCCAGCGCTATGCTGCAACATGGACCGGTGATAATCTGTCAAATTGGGAGCATTTGCACATGAGTCTACCAATGGTTCTTCAGTTGGTAAGTGAAATATTTATCCAAGTGTTTACAATAGTTCCCTCTCAAAACTGTATCAAGCGCCTAGTAATTTTCATTTTTTTTACAATATCTTCCCTATTCACGTCAAAATAAAAATGTTTTCAATTATTTTAATGAGCAAATGAACAGTGCATGCAGTCTGATAAGGGAAAATGCATATAGTTATGTATAATTTTCTGGTGGAAAGTTATTTTAGTATTTAATGATGGGATTTAATTGTACTGTGAGTACAATTCTGTAACCTTGAAGAAACATACAATTTGTCGATTGTATTACTGTTGAAGAATGAGGACCATTGCCCACTGTAATAGGTACAAAATTTGGTAGCTTCTTTAGTTGTATTTTCATTGCAATTCTGTTATTCTTGCTTGATTGTTTCTGTATTACTTTTAAGAAAGTCATTCTTCATATGTTGACATAATAAAAATAAAACTATCACTATGGCCAAATTACTATCACTGGATTTGATCTGAAAAAAACTTGAGCATACATATTTTGGGAATCTAATGATGTGATTATCTAATCAGGGTCTCAGTGGTCAGCCATTGTCAGGTCCTGACATTGGTGGGTTTGCTGGAAATGCTACTCCAAAACTTTTCGGAAGATGGATGGGTGTTGGTGCGTTGTTTCCATTTTCACGTGGCCATTCTGAAACTGGAAGCATTGACCATGAACCATGGTCCTTCGGTGAAGAGGTACTGCTGCATGCCTCACACCCACACATGCGTGTGCACGCACACAAACAAAATGTTGTTGCACTCCAAGAAGCTTGGATCTCTTTGCATGTTTCTGCTTTGCTACATTTTACCTTTGCCATATGATACAAAAGTTGCTAGTAAAGTTCTTTTTTCCATTGATACCTTTTTGTTTAGTATACATGTCACATCTATAGGTGAGCTTGTTACAAGTTGTACATTCTCTCTCGGCCCGTGAGGCCCATGTAACCCTATGTCTATAAATACACACTCAATAATGAATAAGATGCATAGTTGTGAATAGCAAAATCCTGTCCATTATTATAACATGGTATCAGAGCCTAAGGTTAGGGATAGGGACTAGACCCGGTCATGATGGATAAGTCTCTGTGTCGGCTTTTTGCTTTTGTAAAGGACAGCATCCTTGACTGATTGTTAGCATCTCTAGGACAACATCTTGACCAGCATCTAGGACAGGTTGTTAGCATCTTAGAGGACAGCATCTAGGACAGGTTGTTAGTATCTTAAAGGACAGCATCTAGGACAGGTTGTTAGCATCTTAGACTAGCATCTTGGCATATGCTTAGCTGATTAGCAGCCTATAAATATGTATCCCCAACCCCTCAGGTTGGCATGGCATTGTGAAGAGAAATAACAAGCTAGAAAATTGCCCAATCTCCAAGTGTCATCCTCTCCATGAGAGTAAGGATCTTGCTATCACCAAGAGCAAGAGTCCAATGACTAACAAGTGGTATCGAGCTATACTATCCGTAGCCGAGCATCTCTTGCTCATCTCCTTCTTCGCCTCGCAGCAGCCGGAAGGGTAGCAGCAGCAGCGACCCACGTATCCTCGCTCACTCCTCTCGAGACGGCGGCTCGTCGGCGCTCTCTCCACGCAATGGGCCCCGAGAGAGCGCCATGTCGCAGGCGATCTCGGCCTTCGGCCGCCTCGAGCACGCGGCGTCGTGACGGCCGAGTTCGCAGCAGCAATGAGAGCAGGCGGCGGCGGCAGAGCCGCAGCGCAAAAGCGGCGTCGAGGCCGGCAATGGCGGCGGCAGGCGGAGCAGTGAGGCGGAAGCGGCGGCGGGCAGCGTGCGTCGCGGCGCAGCAGAGGTCAAGGTCTCTTGGCGGCAGCAGCAGCTCCATCTCTGGCGATGCGGCACGACACGACCTTGAGCGGCGGAGAGGAGGCAACAGGTGGCGAGCGCGAATGGCGGCGCGCGGCGGCGCTCTGGAGGAGGCATGCACGGCGGCGACGTGACGGTCGGCGGAGGCGCGGCTTTCAGCGACGCGGCTTTCTCCCGGTTCGCATCGTGGTCACCACGAGTACCAGTCGTCGTCGAGGACGCCGACCCGCGGCGGTGGCCTACCCTCACCAAGACCAACTACGCCGAGCGGGCTGCGGTGATGAGGTAAAGCTCAGCGCGCATATGTGGGATGCGTCCCGTGCGGCGACGTCGACTACAACCAGATCGACGGCGCCTGATGCTTCATCGCCGCAGATCCACCGAGATGCGCTTCGCTACCAACAAGCGATCGCCAGGAGGCTTGGGACGCCATCGCCTGCGACGCGCCGGCGGCGGCATCGCGCGCAAGTCCACACTCGCAGCGCCGCGCGGAGTGGGAGACCACGCCTTCAAGCCAGGTGAGGACGTCGATGACTTTGCTCTCCGTCTCAACACTCTGCTGCAGAAGATGGTACAGTTCGGCGACGACACCTACAGCGAGGAGAGAGCTGTCGAGAAGCTCTTTCGCTGCGTCCCCGAGAAGTACAAGCAGATGGCTCACTCGATCCAGTCTCTGCTGGATCTCCACGATGACGATCGAGGAGGCGCGGTCGCTGAAGGTCGCCGACGGCGATGAGCCACGTCTCTCGGGACCCGTCACCATTGGCGGAAGCTCCTCCTCGCTCGGGAGCAGTGGGCTGCCGGCCAAGGTGACAGGAAGAAGGGGGAGCCTTCTTCCACGACAGGCGGCCGCATGCGTGGCAAGCGCGGCAAGCCGCGCAAAGACGCCCGGGCATGGGCGCGAGGACGTGCCGAGGATGATGACCGTGGAGGCGCCCGCATGGCGGCCGGCAAGCAAAAGCGCGCGAGGCGACTCTTGCCACAATCGCGCAAGCTTGGTCATTGGGCGAGTGTCGGCGATACCACGGCGCGCCAGCCCACGCGCGCGCAGGCGGAGGAGGAAGCGGCCGGCTCTTCATTGCTCATGCGAGCATCGAACTACCTCGGCGCAGATCGCCTCAACGGATCTCCTCCACCTTGACGAGCCAAAGCACACGCCTTCCTCGGCTATGGCTCCGCAACAACAAGATCGACGGGTGGTGCCTCGACACCGCGCCACCCATCACATGACCGATCGACGGAGTTCTTCGCCGAGCTTGACTCTAGCGCCCGAGGCTCCGTCAAGTTTGGGACGCCCGCGTGGAAATCAAGGCGTCGGCTCCGTCATCTTCACCGCTGTGTCGGTGAGCACAAGCCGCCACCGGCGTCTACTACATCCTCGATCTGCGAACTCCATCATCAACTTGGGACGGTGGATGAGAACGGCTCGCGTGTCGAGATCAAGCACGGTGTCGCGATTTGGGATCTTCGCCGCCTTCTTGCCAAGGTAACCGAGGCGCAATCGCCTCTACATCCTTCACATGCAGTGGCACAACCCTTTGCCTCATTGCTCGTCGGACGACGGCGGCGTGCGATAGGCACGAGCGCTTTGGGCACCTTCACTTCGAGGCCCTGAAGCGGCTCAGTGCCACGGAGATGGTGCGAGGCCTGCCGTGCCTTGACCATGTGGAGCAGCTCTGCGACGTCTGCGTGTTGACGGCGAGGCGACTCCCTTTCCCAAAGAGGCGAGTTTAGAGCCAAGGAGAGGCTCGAGCTCGTGCGCGGGACTTGTGTGGCGGTGACACCGCCACACCGAGGACGACGCTACTTCCTGCCGCCGTCGACGACCTCTCCCACTACATGCGGGTGATGGTCCTCGCAGCAAGGAGAGGTGCGCGACGCCATCGCGCACGCAGTCGTCGCGAGGCGAGCGCGGCCGTAAGGCTGCGCGTCGCGCATGCATAACGGCGGCGAATTCACGGCGATCGAATTTGCATCGCATCTTACCGATGAGGCATTCACGCCACTACTCCGCGCCGTCTGACCCGCGCAGAGCAGCGTCGTCGAGCGCGCAACCGCGGTTGTAGGGATGGCTCGCCCTCCAGCGCGAGGAGATGCCGGTGTCTTCGGGGGAGCGGTGGTGACGGCCGCCTACATCCTCAACCGCTCGTCTACTAAGGCGCTCGACGGCGGGACGCCGCACGAGGCTTGGCATGGGCGCAAGCCGCGGTCTCCCACTTGCGGTCTTCGGCTCCTCACGCTCGCCAGAGCTTGGCCACATCGGCAAGCTCGACGGCGTGAGCACTCGAGTGTTCATCGGCCACGCGGAGGGCTCAAGGCCTACCGCATCCTCGACCTGTCACGCACAGCGGCCCGTATCTCGCGTGACGTTGTGTTCGACGGCGGCGGCGGGCGACGGGACAAGCGGTGGACAACGGTTCGACCGACTCGGGGACTTCGTTGTCGACTACGTCCACTTCGAGAGAGCCGGGGGAGCTAGCAGCTCGTCTTCACCGAGCTCGTCCACCTCGACACCTCGCTCGCTACCAGCTCCGGCGAGTGCTCCACCACCTTCGGCACCGGCTACGCCCCACTCTCCTGTACCGGCGGCCACACCACCGGGATCGGCCCCAACAGCTTCGGTCCATGACGAGGAGTTCGCTTCTCCGCTATCCCACGATGAGGACCGCGTCGACGCCTACCACGACGACGAGCCTCTCGCGCTACCGCACCATGGACAACATCCTCGCGAGCCGCGTCCTCGGATCGGGCGCGACGACGACGGATGAGCGACTTGGCGCGGCGACGACGGCGAGCCCGCCTTCGCTGAGGCGGAGGAGACGCGGCGTGGCGTGTCGCAATGAAGCGAGAGATGGACGCCGTCGAGCGGAACGGGCGTGGAGCTGGCGGATCTTCCGCCGGCCACCGCGCGATCACCCTTAAGTGGGTGTTCAAGGCGAGCGGGATGGCCGCGCCATCGTCAAGCACAAGGCTCGCGGTGGCACGAGGCTTCATGCGGCGGGAGGTCGACTTCGACGACGCCGCACTGTTGCGCGCGCATGGAGTCCGTTCGTCTTCTCTCGCACTTGCAACCCGGGAGGTTGGTGCGCCCATCACATGGACGCCAAGTCCGCCTTCCTCAGCGGCGACTTGAAGGAGGAGGTCTACGTCCGTCAGCCGTCGGGATTCAACATCCCGGCAAGGAGGCAGGTTCTCGCTGCGCAAGGCCCCACGGCTTGCGGCAGCACCACGGCGTGGAACGCTAAGCTGGACTCCACCCTTATGCAAATGGGGTTCCAGCAGAGCGCACACGCAGGTGCGGTCACGGCGGGCAAGGGCGCAACGCCTGGCGGTGGCGTCGTCGACGACTTGGTGATCACCGGCTCCAAGGAGGCCGAGGTCGAGGCGTTCAAGGTGGAGATGAAGACCGCCTTCCAGATGAGCGACTTGGGGCTCCTCTCATTCTACCTCGGGATCGAGGTCCACCGGGACGCCCAGATCTCCTTCGCTGCACCGCCACGCCAAGCGCATCGTCGAGTGGCGGGCTCACCGATCGCAACCCAACCCACACTCCATGGAGGAATGATCGAGTTGAGCCGCGACAAAGACGGCGGAGGAGGCGGACGCGACGCGAAGACGCGCATCGTGGCGACCTTCGCTACCTCGCCCACACGCGTCCGGATTTGGCGTTCGCCGTCGGCTACGTCAGCCGGTTCTTACAGCGACCGACGACGGAACACCAGCAGGCCGTGAAAAGGATCCTCCGCTACGTCGCGGGCACCTCCGACTATGGCTTGCACTACCCAAGGTGCCGCCGCGCGCGCCTTCATCGAATGCATACGACGGCGACCACGCCGGCGACATCGACACGAGCAAGAGCACCGGACGCTGTTCTTCCTCGGCAAGTGTCCGATCACCGGCGATCGGTCAAGCGGCGGTAGTGGCTTTGTCTAGTCGCGGCGAGTACATTGCGCCACTACCGCTTCTACTCGAGCTCGTGGGCGGCACGGCGCTGGCGATCTCCTTGACGAGACGAGGAGGCGGTGGAGCTCGAGGTGGGCAGCAAGTCCGCCTTGGCCTTGGCGAAGAACCCCGTCTTCCATGAGCACGCAAGCACATCCGGTGAGGTATCACTTCATCGGTCGCCTGGATGAAGGAGTGTCCGGCCAACTACATCAACACCCAAGACCGGCTCGCCGACTTCCCGACCAAGTCTCTTGGCGGATCAAGTTCCAGGAGCTTCGCGCCAGGATCGGGATGGCTCAGATTCCTCACAAGGAGACACACAAGACTTAGGGGGAGAATGATGGATAAGTCTCGTGTCGGCTTTTTGTGTCGGCTTTTGCTTTTGTAAAGGACAGATCCTTGGTGGTTGTTAGCATCTCTAGGACAGCATCTTGACTAGCATCTAGGACAGGTTGTTAGCATCTTAGAGGACAGCATCTAGGACAGGTTGTTAGCATCTTAAAGGACAACATCTAGGACAGGTTGTTAGCATCTTAGACTAGCATCTTGGCATTTGCTTGGCTGATTAGCAGTCTATAAATATGTATCCCCAACCCCTCAGGTTGGCATGGCATTGTGAAGAGAAATAACAAGCTAGAATATTGCCCCATCTCCAAGTGTCATCCTCTCCATGAGAGTAAGGATCTTGCTATCACCAAGAGCAAGAGTCCAGCGACTAACAGGTCAGACCGTTGCTGTCCTCACAGTCGCCGGCGAGCCGTCACTGATGTGCTACCTCCACTTCTCCCTCCCGTGGTTCGCTTCCCTTAGGCCCTTCTCCCGGTCGGATTTGGTTTCGTCGTCGTCGAGCTCACTCCACGCCGGATACTGGCGCCCCGCCGCTGGGGCCATCGTCTTCGACAGATCCGGGCACCCCGCCTCGGGCCCTACTCTACTTCCGCCCGGTGTCGTCTCCGACCGATCCGGTGCCTCGCCTCGGGCCCTACTTACCTCCGCTCGGCGCCGCCACTCCGCCCGGTGTCGCCACCGCATCACATGGCTGGACCTGCTGTTGCTGTAGCTGCTCGCCGCGGGCGCATGGGGCTTTAGCTCACTTTTCGCCTCCGCCCAGCGTCGCCGCCGCGTCCTCCGCCCGGCGTCGCCGCCTCGTCGCCTGGCCGGACCCGGAGTCACTGTCGCTGGCAGCTGCTACATCGTCTCTGTTTCTCTGAAGACTGCTCGGCTGCCTCTGCTACTGTTTCGGCCACTGCTCTGATGATTGATTCTTCTTCGCTCTGATCTGCCGTTTACCAGCAACTGCTTTGCTTCGACTCCTTTGCCTCGTGCTCCCCAAATCGGCCACCTAGCTCTGCCCAGTCTGCCTCTGTGCCACCTTGCACCGCCCCAACTACCCCTGCCTAGGCCACCGATTTCCTTGAAATCGTGGTGGCCTCCTGTCGACTAGTGCCTACGCACCGATTAATTGCCGCCTAAATCTGATTTTTGGAACACCAACAAAAAGTAATATATAAATCAATACTTGGTTGCTAATAAAATCAGAGAAATTATATATAAGCCCACAGAAATTTCCATTTTTATCTTGTTATTCCTAAAACACCCTTCTCATAGCTCCGTGATCAATTGCCAGCAGTGAACTGATGGCTTCCTCCAATTGTCCGTGGTGCAAGTAAACTCTGTCCAACTATGAATAATTCTGACTTTTGACAACTGGTTGTATATTTTGATGTTGGGGCTGAACTCGGTCCACCTGTCCCATTGTTTGAACAGGTCTTGTTTATAGTAACTGACAACCAGAACCGAAGTTGGACATATTGTAATAATAGAAGAACTTTATTGTTTGGTATTCGTGTTGATATTTACGTATTCGAATGTGATGATAAATCGAGGTCCTTCAAGGCTTTTTTGCATTCTTAATTTCTTAATTGAGATAGCACTGGCTGTTTCTAACAGTGAATGCATATTTCAGTGCGAGGAAGTTTGTCGTCTTGCATTACTAAGACGGTATCGGCTCCTGCCACACATCTACACTCTGTTTTACCTTTCACATACGAAGGGTACTCCAGTTGCTGCTCCAGTTTTCTTTGCTGGTAATAATGGTTGCCTTACCATTCACTAATGTATCAAAGCGGAGTCCCATAGTCTAAGTTGACTCAGATGCTCATAACTTTTAGGAAGAAATGAAATGTAGCAAATCCTTTTTTTGTCCTTTTGTTGATGTGTATCAGTGTATCTATAAAATAAGGATGAATTATTGCGCTGCTATGATATGGACATGTTTGGAACACAGGATTTTCACAGGAATTTGGCAAGAAATAGTGCGATTCCTATAGGAAACCTGTAATTACCACCTTCTCAACAGATGACAGTTACTGAAATATATGATTTAAAACTAGTTACTGAAAATATTTGTATTCTTCCTTACTGGGACTATCCCATAGGTGGGGAGATAACAGATGGTCTTCTTAGGATACATTTTATTATTTGATAGAAAATCACATTCCTTGCTTTCTTTATAGATCCACAAGATCCAGAATTGAGGAAACTTGAGACTTCCTTTCTCCTGGGACCACTTTTAGTCTGTGCAAGGTAATGGTTTCACATCAATGGCCTCACAACATATTTTTTGCTTTGTTCTGTTGGAAACCATGATATCTGCTCCTGGTTTGCTTGTGCGTATGTGCAAGCGTGTGTGAGACCTGATTTTGCATTTTGGACTGAATAATGTTCAATTTTCTGCCATCTATTATATATAGCTAAATAAGTAGCCAAATAATGAAGGTTTTTTTTTTTTTTTTTTTTTTTTTTGTCTATGCTTTGGTGTGACCTACAATTGTTCTGGTCTTTTAGCAGCACTTTGCCTAATAAAGGAGCTCATGAATGTGCACATAAGTTGCCAAAGGGCATTTGGTTGCCTTTCGATTTTGGAGATTCACACCCTGTAAGTTGGCTGATAAACTTTTATTATGCTGTCTTGAATGTTATTCTGGAACTAATTTTTATTTATGAATGAATAATTATTAGGATTTGCCAGTGCTGTATTTACGAGGTGGAACAATACTTCCTGTAGGCCTTCCCATTAAACATGTTTGTGAAGCAAGTTTGGAGGATGATTTGTCACTAATTATTGCACTGGATGAAAATGGTACTCACCCTTCTCATTAAGTTCCTTTAACTTCTGCCTTGAATAACTTGGTTTTGTGATTTGTGGCGTGTTGGGAGGTTGGTTATGTTGAAATGCAATTCACAACCAAACCTCCTTTTCACCTTTGTGAAGCTCAGATCTAGTTACTTTTAGAGTTTTAGTAATCTGTAAATGCTCATATGTGTTTGAACGGATAAGATAATCTGCACTCCAACAAATTAATCTGTATTTCCATTTTATCTCATGTTTTGCTGCATTAGTTAGCCTTATTTTCTGTGTTCAAGCTACTGATTTAAAACGTTATGTCATACTGTGCATGTTCTGTTCTGCACCATGACAAACTGGTTTTACAGGTAAAGCTGAAGGTGTCCTCTTTGAAGATACTGGGGATGGATATGGGTTCATACAGGGGAACTATCTTTTGACATATTATGTTGCTGAACTCCACTCATCACTGGTTTCTGTGAAAGTTCTGAAAACAGAAGGATCCTGGAAGAGACCAAAACGTAATTTAAACATAAGTATATTACTTGGTGGAGGTGCTACGGTACATCTATTGGTTTCCTATGTTTTTGTCACATCAAGACATAAACAGGTCTTGAATGTATGCGTTTTAAATATTATTTTGGTGAACTCAGATAAGTTCACATGGTGTTGATGGCGAAGAAGTACATCTTACAATGCCTTCTGAGTCTGAAGTGTCCAGCTTAGTTGCAACAAGTGAACTTGAGCACCAGACACGTTTGGGTATCTATCCAACCGCTTTGCTATGGTTCTAATATTTTAGATCTGGAAGTGCTTTCTATTACTGTAGTTTTAATTGTCTTAACTCGGCTTACATTGGTATCTTGTGATGGTTGTACAGAGATGATTCAGCCTATACCTGATATAGACGAGCCATCAGGACAGGAAGGTGCTGAGCTCTCGAAAACACCTGTTGATTTGAAGAGTGGGGTCTGGTTGCTTAAGGTTGTACCATGGATTGGCGGTCGTATTGTCTCGATGACACATCTTCCTTCTGGTATGCTTCATCTGTGTTATATGATTAATGGACCCCCATTAGTTTAGTAATCTCTGTGTACTAATAGGATATGCTATTTGAGAAATAGAGATTGCCTTGAATTGTTGTTGTTCCACCGATACGAATGAGTGAAAAAAGGGTAACATTAAAGTTGTCCTGAGATACTTTAAAATTTGAGTAATGTGGATGCATTGCCTGTATCTCCTTGATGATTGTGAATGAATTGTAAATACAACAACAACAAAGCCTTTGATCCCAAACAAGTTGGGGTAGGCAAATGAATTGTAAACAGATGCAAAAATTATTTTCTTATTAGCTTAAGTAGCATTTGTACTTGATCTTTGCAGATTCCCAGTGGCTTCACAGCAGGATTGAAATCAATGGTTATGAAGAGTACAGTGGGACTGAATATAGGTCTGCTGGTTGCACAGAAGAGTACAAAGTCATTAGGTAAGATAAATCATCATTGCGGACTGATTTTTAATTTTTGCTTGATGTTCTTTAGCCCATCGGTGAATTGTTTGTCACCTAGTTCCAGTTTTGGCCAAAAAATGACTGTTACTAGAAAAGTACAGGAGGTATCTTGAGCAATCAGCAGGGGAGGAATCTATTTGTTTGGAAGGACATATTGGGGGTGGTCTGGTTCTTCAGCGCCATATATCCATTTTGATAGACAGCCCAAAGATTCTCCAGATTGACTCTAGCATTCAAGCAAGAAGTGTCGGAGCTGGTTCTGGTGGGTTTTCAAGGTGAGTCCTAAGTTTTATTCAGAAATTTACTTTGGTAAATCCTTAATCAGGAATTGTGCAACTCTGCAACTCATGTAATTTGAACACCACGCACTTGATTGAATGCTCCCACGCATTGTACTCATTCCAGGAAAGTAAATTGTTAAGATTCTATTATATCGTAGGTTTTCCGTTTTGGATTTTTCTCCTGCTTGTTTCTACTATTCAGCAATTTTAGCTACAGGAGTTGATATTGTTTTCGAGCTAATTTCCAATTGTTGATCATAATTGATTATTTGAAGCGCAAGAATAACTGACACATTGAAGTATGTTTTTCCACTGAAGGTTGGTCTGTTTGCGAGTTCATCCAACTTTCACGCTTGTACACCCGACTGAGGTGGTTGTTGCTTTTACGGCCATCAATGGTTCAAAGCAAGAGATCTCCCCAGTGTCTGGAGAAGTAACATTAGAAGGAGACCTCCGGCCCAATGGTAAATTAATCTTTGCAACGTTTTGAGATTTATTGCGTTTTGGGATGACTTTCTAGACATTTCTGTCAATTCAACAACAACAACAACAACAACAAAGCCTTTGACTTTCTAGACATTTCTATCAATTCTTATACTTTATTTTTCATCTTCTGGCAAACTCAGGGGAATGGATGCTAGTGGACAAGTGTGCAGGGCTGAGTTTGGTAAATCGTTTTGATCCCAGTCAGGTTAGCAAATGTTTGGTGCACTGGGGAACCGGTGATCTGAACATGGAGCTTTGGTCGGAGGAAAGGCCAGTTTCTAAGGACACCCCGTTGAGAATTTGCCACCAGTATGAGGTGAGACAAACAAGCTAAATCGTGCCTGGAGCCGAAATAGCTATGCTACTTTGGAGGATGTTTCGGGCTGGATCTTGTTTCGCGGACTAGACCAAAACTCATTTCTTGGTGTCTTGGTGCCTTGTCGTTAGCCCTAACATCAATGCTTATAAAACTTGCAACTTGCAAGCATACTTGTTAATGGTGGATCTTTCGGAGGAAGCTCACTCTGCTGAAACTTCGCTGCTTAGTAACATGCTATGTAATGACTGCAACTGTTCGCGACTTACATCACTAATAAAGTAGGAGCGAGGTATGTTGTCATCTTAATGTCTCTATCGTATTATTGACTAGAAAATTAGCCTTCTGATTGTGCCACATTATCAAAAGACCATTCGATTGCTACCTTTAGGATGTTAGCCTTTGGATTTAATTGACTATATCTGGATTAGTTATTATTCTCCCGACTGGTTAATTCCCAAGAGTAAAAAAGAAACCGTTAGGCTTTGTTTGGTTGGGACAAAATTCCTGCTCCTCCGCATGAATGAACCGAATTTTTAGTTCAAATTTTCGGTCTATCCACATAGATCTTGGCTGGGAATGGGTTTCCAAACAAACCCTTAGGGTATGGACTATGGAGGCGCTTCAACTGCCCCATACACACAAGGATGTCAGTAACTTTAGATCTGAGTTGCAAGCTGAGAATAAGGACCGCGATATGGCTGCGACTCTGTAATACTTTGATAAGATCAAGAGAGAGGACCCAGGCTTCTACTACAGGATACAGCTTGATGATCATGGTAGAGTGCAGAATTTGTTTTGGGTAGACGGTGCTGCTAGGAAGGCGTAAAAGGCGTTTGGGGATTGTGTCTCGTTCGACACTACATGCATGACAAACATGTATAATATGCCCTTCGCACTGTTCATTGGTATCAATAGGCATGGACAATCTAGGTTGCGCCTTCCTGCGTGACGAGGAGACTGTCAGCTTTGTGTGGCTCTGCCTCTGAGTAGAGTCTTTCCTAGAGGCAATGGGCGGCGTGCCCCCCGTGAATATGATTACAGATCAGGACCATGCGATGAGGGCTGCAATCCCTAAGGTCTTCCCAACCACGATCCACAGAAACTGCAGGTGGCATGTAATGATTGACTGTGATGCACAAGTGCTACTCCATCCCATGCATGACGCTGTCATTGTTCACCTAAAAACAACAACAAAGCAAAGGTGAGTCTAAGACTTAGCAAATATATAATAAAACAATAAACAAACAATTTATCAACCATAAGAATATTTATCATCATTATTCATGTGTCCAAGTTATATCATCATCTTTCCATTAACAATGCATCTCTACTTTACATGCTCATTTGTTCATCTCACCGTTCATGCCGATATAGCATAAGTGAACAGCTGCGACAATGTTCACCCTTTCTCGAGCCCATCCAACAAGGGACTGAGGATCTCTCCACTCTCGTGGAGTCTCTACCGCCAAAGTAGATATCATATGATCACCAGACGTGATATTTATTATGTTATGATTGTGCACATGATGCAAGAATGCAATTTATTCCATTATTCATCAACATGTCCCATTCTTACCATCATCATCATTATCATGTCATAATAATTTTCATGCCATTTAAATAAGCATAAATAAATATGATGGCAATATAGCTGTAAAGACAATAACAAATAAACCAATGTCTATCGTTCTACCATGCACTTGCCTTGTAGCCACGAAAACCAGAACAATATAAAGGCGGCACCGAACTTGAAAAAACACTCTTCGGACAAAACCATTAATCCACCTAAAAACATGCAACAACAGTACATGAAGACAAAACAATTCAACACCGCTCATACATGCAAACTCGATACAATTAACCCCTCTTCAACGGACAACCCATCCGTTGTCCCAGTGATCAAACATCTATAACTTTTACTCTTGGAATCCAAATATAGCAAACTCTATATTTTTTGAAAATTACACAAAATTTTCTACACTTTCTTAGTTATGCAAATATTTTGATTAAACCATCTAAATCTTTGTTTTTAACCCCGAAGGTTAATCTGGGATATTACGGAACAACAAACTTCACAATTTTATATCTATTTTTATACCACACGATAAATAAAAAACCATAACACTTATGAAAACTATGGAGAATTATCTAACTAAACATAGCTATAACTATAATTCAATTCGACCATCTACTACACGTAATAAAGCAATCTACACGACTACTGTTAACGGCGACAGAATTCTAGACAACAGCACTCCAAAAGCCATAACTTCTACACAGCTAACCAAATCTAGTGATCTTATACTCTATGGAAAGCTTAGACAATTATCTAAAACTTTCCAAACAATGTAAAGCATGTAGATACCCCAAAACGTCTTAGCAAGGTTATGCAGCACAACTAACTGAAATAGGACATCACTAATCTACCAATTCTCACGATCAATTTACTCTAACCTTTGAATAAACATCAATATAAGATCATGACAAGGATTTCCAGATCGTTACCCTTCAAAATCGGATCATGAAGCCCTAATTTTTTTTTCCTTATTACCCCTCTCCTCCTCCTTCCTTGCTTCCTTCTTGGTCAGTAGCAGCACCAGCACCAGCAGTAGCTCACTGCAGCACAGCATGCAGAGGCAAAGGCACTAAGTGCATGCATGCAGCGGCGGCTCTTCAAGCATCACGCAGCAGCACATTCAGTGAAAAAATTTTGCCCAAATTTCGGTCTTACCGGTGGGGGCCGATAGAAATACAAACCAGCTCTGAAAATTTCTGTTTGGATAAATTTTGTCAAAAAAATCGAATTTGCTCGAATTTTATTTCAAATTTGATTTTAAATTTGAAATCCAAAAAATTCAAATTTTGTTTTGAAAATTTTGGCCGAAATTAGTTGAAATTTTCCCATTTTCGGCGACCTTAACCCCCCGGGGTAAAATTTTGTTTCCGGTAACGAAAATGTGCAGCACATGCATAGCTAGCTAGCCGCAAATAGCAGATGCACGCAGCACATGCATGCAGCTAGCCAGTTGCATGCAGCGGTAGGAGGCAGCATGAAGCAGCAGGGCGTGCAGGGCAGCAGCTACGCATGCAGCAGGGGCGGCGGCTGGTTTTGGCGCAGGGCAGGGTGAGGCAAGGGTGCAGGGGCGACGGCAGGTGGCTAGGGTAGCTACGGCAAGCTTTGACCGGCTGCCTGCCCCCTCATCTCCTTTTATGCGTTAGGAGTCAAGCCGAAACCCACACCAAATCAGGTTGGGCCTTGGCCCGATGGCCCACAACCCTCTTTAACCTCTCTTTTCCTTTTATAATAAAAAATTTCTTTTCTAATTTTCTTTTTATATCTTTTAATAAACGGGGTACTACAATTACAACTTATGTGGACGCCACGCCGGGTTCTCCACACTTATCATCACATCGCGCACATCTCAAAGGGATAAGACTGCTTTCAATGGGCAATATCTTGGTACAGTTTCTTAGTTTATATAGAGTGTTAGGATACTATCTTCCTAATACATGGTTTCTTATGGTGTAGTATCTTAGACTGTTTCATTTAATTATATGCATGTAGTATCTTAGGCTGTTTTGCGTTGGATTTCGAGACCGAACCGGTATCCAGATTAGATATTACAGTACCATCTCTCTTCATTAATTATGATGTTATATCATCGTTTTGTCTATATAACAAACTTAAAATACTAACCAGAGTGGAACACTGGGAGCAGCCTAGAAGCGTTACAACTCAGGTTCGTGTGCCAGCGTGTTGGTGTTAACAAAAAGGAGCCCAGCGATCCCAAGAAACCAAAGATCAGGAAGCATGATTATGTCGAGAGGACGTCCTGCATATGCTCGTTAAGAGGAAAGCGGAGAGAGCATGATTATGTGCAGCACTTTAATGCTGAGCACAACCACCCGGTTTCGAACAAGTTCTTATCGAGAATCCTTGAACTGCATACACAAGAAAAAAACAAATATGCATTTAAGTTACATTCTGAGGGAAAATCTAAAATAGATAAGGATAATGCTTCGGCTCGTGTGTCCGATGACTTCTCGTCAACCACTCATCTCACACCTCTTGCTCGCTCCCTAGTGGTGGATCCTGGATTCACTACTACAGAAAAGGTCACCACGAACGATTTTGTGAGCTATCTGAGTTTATGGGTCAGTAATGACATGAGATCATCCGTGATACAGATTATCACAGACGGTTATTAACTCAGAACCGTCTGTGATAGGCGACTATCACATACGGTTAGCTTATATATCACAGACGGTTTGTAGATAAAACTGTCTGTGATAACTGATGTATCACAGACGGTTTGTTCTAAAGAAGCATATGCGATATTCTTTTGTATTGTTAAATCTATTTCTGTTTATTGACTAGCCACAGAAAATACTAACCATGCCCTCTGAAACAAGCAGAAACACAACAAGTACAGATATACATCCAATTCATATTTATTTCAGAAACAAGCTAGCACATTCATTTCACAAATCAATTAACTCAAATGAAGTACATGTATACATCCAATTCATATTCATTTAAGAAATAAGCTAGTACATCCATTTCACAAATCAATTAACTCAAATGAACTAAAATTAACTATTCATGAACAAATACACATATGTACCATTAAGTTCAATCTTATCCCAATCAAATTCAATCTACATTGTGGAAGTCCCCTTTTGGGTTTATGACCTCACGCAACACGAAAGACACAAATTGTCCTCGAATCCCATTGAGCTCGTACTATTCCAACGTAGTTGTACCGATGGTCACAACCTGTCGCTAGGAAGATTGAAGTTGTGCACATATATAAATTGATAAGTATGAAATAATTATTGCAAGATTGACAAACCTGAGGATTATTGGTTATCGCGGAATAGTTGCATGTGGTGGCAAGCAAACATAGTGTCCATAGGTGTTGCCTAGTGACTGCTGGTGGCACTGCAAAAATAGAATTGGTTAGTTCGAGAGGTATTACTACGAAGTGTTATATAGGATTAATGTGTACTAGCGAATATCAGAAAATTTAGATCGTGTCACAGGATGCTGATCCCTCCCTTGGATCTCACTCTAGTAGCAACGTACTTGGCAAACGACCTACGTAATTCCAAAAAGTTAGCTTTATCCACTGCAAAGGAATGAAAGACTACAATAGAGTTATCTGTGGAGGAAATGTGTTTACCTGTCGATTAATTTTCAGACAACTGTAAAGTCGTATCTGGCCCTCTTTAGGGAATCAAGGTATATTATCTTGTTCTATTTTGGTATAATTACAATTAGAATCTAGTGGAACATACACAAGTACGTCGCTATGGTCATTAAACCTAAGTTCGTGTTATTTATAAAGTACAAATCAACAAGTATAGCAATTAATGTAACACTTACCCCTGGTTGTAGGGCAAAAGTATGAATTCCTTGTTGCGATGAGCCAGCAATGACGTCGTCATGTACTCGATGAAGGATGCATTCTCTTGGATGCTTTGCATGGAGACCAAGTATGGGTCGGGGAAACTTACCAGTGATTTCCTTGATCTGGCCTTAGAAATTATGTGTGTGTGTGTGTGTGTGTATATACACACACAAAAGCTAAGAGTTATATATGACATTTATCGATATTACACGAACGCAGACCATGATTGTACGCACTTACAGTGTCCAGTTTTGCATGAGTGAGTGTTGAGGGAGTCAAGGTTGAAGAGTAAGAACAAATCCTCGAAGGTCACCATGAAGACACAGTCTTGAATCTCATGGTGAAGATGATGCAGGCTGAACTTTACGTTGACATCCGAGCGCCATTGTCCATCCGTCTTGTTGGCCTGTTCCATGTACCATGCATGCAATCTCTCGCAAGCCAATCCTAGAGTTGGGATGTGCTCTATCGGGACGAACAACGGCTCGCGTAGCACGAATTTCTAAGCTAACAGCAAGAAGGGGATGTCATCGGGCTTCTTCGATTTGCCCTTGCCGCCTCGCTTTTTAGAGGTCGACTTCACGAGAATTGACTTGGCACGAGGTGAAGTTGACGCCGGTGTAGGCCATTCTGGTGCAGGTAGCTTCGGTGTAGATAGCTCCCTTAGACTTGGCACCATTGTAGGACTTTCCCGTAAAGTTGACACTCGTGTAGGTAGCTCCAGGCAGATATCCCTTTTGGGCCACTGGATGAATGTTCCAATGGTTTGCCCTAGAGTCATGACCTCGTCGTTTGGAGGCATCTGCAGCGGGACGACCTTGAAATTGGCATGAACACCGTCCATATTCACTTTTGTGAAACTCGATGCTAGATTTACACACCATAAACGATTCTAATAAATAGCCATATGTGATAACATATATTCTCATGTACATAAATACAAATTCAGAATATATGACACGTTCTCATATACATAAACACAAAATCAGAACATATGACACATTCTCATATACATAAATGCAAATTCAGAACATACATAAATGCAAATTCGAAATATATGACACATTCTCATATACATAAATACAAATTTGGAATATATGACACATAAATATTTTATTCATCATTCCACTTCCTTATTTCCTTTAAAAATTAGCCATTCATGATGATCGACGCATATGTAGCTAGTTTCGTCACGTTGTTCTTTCTCGACCCTTATGCTGTTTCTGAAAGGAGGCAACTCATCAAATTAATTGTATAATTCCTCGTCCACTACATTCTCAACTCTGACAATCCTCCTTTTTCCATGAAGAACTACGTGACGTTTCTTATTTGCCTGATCGGTTACATAGAAGACTTGAACAACTTGGTTAGTGAGTATGAATGGTTCATCTTTGTATCCGACGCATTCGAGGTCCACAGTAGTGATGCCATACTTATTGACCTTCACCTGAGGGAGTTGGACCCAATGGTACCGAAACAGGGGGATCTTGAAAAGCATGTAGTCGAGCTCTCAAATCTCCTCTATGAACCTATAGTAGGAGCCCCTCATCCCATTGGTATTGAACGTATCTATGCGGACACAGCTGTTCTAGTTAGTGCTCTTTATATCTTGAGTCTACGTATATAATATGTACTCATTTATGTTGTATCTTTGCCCTGTCACAACTGTAAATGTTGGCCCTTTTGCTAACCATATCAGCATATCACTTGACGAGCTCCTAGCGAGTCGCTCCTTCAACAATTGGTTGAACCAACTATTGTGCTGTCTCGTGATCCAAACATCTGGCCACTCTGGATTCTGTTGCTGAAGCACGTTCTTGTGCTGGTCGATATACAGGGTCACTTCTGTCATATGTTAAAAGACCGTGAATTGGGCCTGAGCATACACATCTATATCTAGAGTGATTGCTTTTCTTCCGATGGTCCTGATACCCTCAAGCCTCCCCTCATGGCAACATCGAGGTACACCTATTAGTTTAACCTGAGCCATGTAATCAATGTAGAACTCAATGACCTCTTTGGTTGGATAACTTTCGACGATGCTACCCTCCGGTCGAGATCAATTCCGTACATAGGACTTGAGAATTCCCATGAACCTCTCGAACAGGTACATGCTACGTAGGAACATGGGCCTGCACATCTTTATCTCCCTCACAATGTAAACAATGAGATGGACCATAATATCAAAAAACGATGGAGGAAAATATATATCAAGATAACATAGAGTCCTCACCATCTCGTCCTGCAGAGCATCTAGTTCTTCAGAATCGATGACTGTAACATCCCAATATTGGGCTTGTGTTTCAAATGTAAGAAAATCAGTAGAAATTAAAACTTTTTCTTACATCATGTATTTCCTTTTGTGTCAATCAATTTTTGTACAAGGAATTATGGAAATACATTGTCACAAGTCCTTTGGATCCAAATCTTGCTATTCCAAAAGCAATCTTGTCAAATCTTATGATCATCCTCTGAAATATTTTTCCTAAGTCTCGTGATGGTATGTGACCCTCTGAAAAACTTCACAATTTTTAGAAATTGTTTGAATATTTTTAGAGGCAGTCAAACCTGTTTGACTCTCAGTCAAACATTAAAACAGAGCCTTGCAGAATTTTTGGAGATTTATTCGCAGGATAAAAACCTCTGAAAATTTTACACAAGGTTAATATCTGAGTTAGCAAGCTCCTGTAAAAATTTCATAATTTTTGGAGTTATTTTGCTCCCTCAAATAAATCTTTCAAAGTCTCTGTTCTAATTTTAAAGTCAAACGTGGTTTTACTGTTACTCGGGTTCGAGTCAGGCTCGGGCTCGAGCCAAGCGATTTGGTCCAGTCAACTAAATGCACCGAGCCACTCTTTAAAACGCGCGGTGAATCTCAACCGTTAGATCTAAATCGCACGGCCCGCGCGCGTGTAAGACTTCGGACTTTCCGGTTGCAAGGTTGATTGTCAACCGTTAGATCTCCATCCAACCGTCGAGATGCGCCGAGACTTTCGGACCCTCCGGTTGCATTTTTGAATCTGAGCCGTTGGAGTAGGATCCAACGCTCGCGTACCCCTTCGTTGTAAATAAGAGTTTGCAACGTGGAGCAATCTGAGCCGTTCATTTCTAATCCAAGGGTTCGCAATCTCCCCGTGTGCTTTAACCCTCGGAGGCGTGGCGTAATCTCTGCCGTTCCTTTTGAATCCTACGGCTGTGAATCACCGAGCCTTTTCGCGGGTCGTCTTCTACCTCCTACCGCGCGAGCAATCGTAGGGGAGTAATGGCGATGTCATTTCTTGCTCCCTAAAGCCACCCTAGCCGACGTGTAAGGGTATGGGAGGTACTCTGTGCTAGGCCATGCCCTAATGCACGTCTTCACCTCTTTTTCCTTGTCGGCCGCACCTTGTGCTTTGTGTTTTGCCGCCCGAGAGAGGAGTGGTGCAAACCCTAATGCTTTCGTGGCTTTATAAGCACTCTCAATGCCTCCTGGTATGTCTTTAGACCACCACCAAGCTTCACTCACAGTGTTGGGGCTTAATACCTCAAAAATGGCAAATCGCCATTGTTGACCCGTGAAGCCCCATTGGTGTTCTTGGTGTTCCAGTGGTCCTCCTTCACGTTTCTTTGCTCTAATCTTATCTATTTACTTCCTTGAACATTTCCCCTCACTTAATTTTGGATTTGATTCTCAGGAATTGTCCAATTTGGGGTTTGTTCAAATTCGGCCGAAATTGGTCATCTTCTTCCTCAGCTCAGGTGAGTGCTCCATTTTCAAATTACTTGCTCATGTAGCTTCTGTGGGTCTTTATGAAGCTATTTTGATGCTTTGGTGTCACTCATTTGGCTCAGGGTATCTATCTCGGGTTTTCTTCTCCAAGTCCGGCGAGCTTTCACCGTGATCAAGCACCTCCGGCCATCTTTGAAGCTTCTTGTCACTAAGGTAGCTTCTTATTAGTCCTTAGAAGCTTTGGCACCTGCATCCTAGGCTTGCAGTGGAGCTCATCGTGATTTTCGCATTTAGCAGTGAGGGTTCCTTTTTCGTTTTCCGGCTAGCCGGCGTTCTAGTCCTTCGCCGCCGGCGAGGATGCTTCCATTAGATTCGTTGTGTTATTGCGAATCCATTTTGGGTCTTGTTCGGCGCCGCCGCGGCCAGTGTCGCCGGCGATTCGCCGTTGAAGTCACTCGGGTTTTGCCGGCACAGAGCTCCCGTTTTCGTCATTTGATTAGGACACATTAATTACCAATCATTAGTTATTAATTGTGTCTTAATCATCGTCGTTGAGCCACTGACCAGTGGGCCCAATAGCCTTAAATCACTCTCTGGTTCAATCCCGCACTGTTCCGACATCATTAATGCTAATCATTGGTTAATTAATGTGTCGGCGGTTTAATCGTTGTCGGAAATCTCCTCTCGATCGCCGACTTGTGGGCGATGCAGCGCGCACGTGGGTTAAATCGTTGCGGTCATGACTCGGAGTCACTGACATGCGGTCCCACGTGTCAGCACCCCTTTTTGAACTGCGATCTTTATCCACCGTTCATTTTTAGATCTGCGGCCTTGATCGTGAGTGCATTCGGACCCTCCGGATGCCTTGATCATTCTTGGTCGTCGATCTTGCGATCAATGGCCGAGATCGTGTGTGCAATCGGACAATCCGGTTGTTGATGCGCCCTGGACCGTCCATCTGCCGATCTGCGGCTGGGATTGGCCCAGCAACCGCACCGTCCGGTTGCATACACTCGTGTGAGCCGTTGGATCTTGATCCAACGATGGGTTTCAAATGGGTTTCGCGCGCGTGCGCTGTTTTCGGCGCGCGTGAGCCGTAGGATGTTAGATCAAGGGTTGGGAATTGTCCACGTCGTTTTCTTTTATTTGGGTTGTTCTGTATTTCGGTAAGTATTTATTTAGCAACTGAAAATGATGTAAAAACTTTAGAAACTCATAACTAATTCATTTTAACTGCTTTTTAGATAATTCCAACTGTAATAAATTGTGTTATCACTTTAGTTTATTATAAAAATGGATTTAAGCAAATCTCGTGAGAGTAAAATTGCGAATCGAAATAACTTGATTTCTGTCATTTTGAATATTCCTGAAAATGAATAAAACTTTAGAAAATGCATATCTTGCTCTATGTATGTCCAAAATGAATGATTCCAACTTTGATAAATTTGTTATTAACCCAATTTTAATATAAAAATGATGGTAGGTCCAAGATTGTAACAGAAACCTTGATTAATGATTTAGTACCTATTTTCAGCATTTAGAAAATTCTGGAAGACTTATAAAATGCACAAGTAATTATCTGTAAATGCAAAATATATATAATAAATTCTAGAAAACCCCTCTGTTGGTATACTTCACTGTAAAATTAGTTTTGAACATATTTATGCTTCTGGAAATTGTAATATGCTATATTTGCACCTTAGAAAAATCATCAGTAAATGTGCATAACTCCAAATTTAGTAAATCCAACATTGCTGTTATTAGGATATCATAATCTACCTACTATAAAAATTTCAAACCTTAGATCCTTCTAGAAAATTTCGCCATGAACAGTGTAATTATTAATTAGGTTGTTAGCAGGCTGAGAAAGGATATTTTGATTATACCTTTTGCATGCTTAGTCCAAATTGTGTAATTCTTGTTCCTGTCACTTTATAAAATCTTTCCCTAGCTGTTGTGTGAATTTCATTAGATTTGGTTGTCTTTTGCTATTGGAGTTTTATTTGGTGTTCTTCGTTCTTATTTGCTTATCGCCTTTTCGCGTTAGGTTCCGAAGACAATATTATTAATCTTGATATTGAGCCACAGCAGCCATCGGACTCTGCACTTCAGCCAGGCAAGCAGATGTAGCATTCATTTGATCATATTGTTCCTACTATTTTCAAATTCTAATATATTGTTTGCAAATTCTATGTATGCATTGCTATGTTGTTTTAAACTATTGTCGGTAGTTGGCCTACTAGATGCATTATCAGTAGGAAATGTTTATCACTCTACTACTGAAGCCTAGGTTACTTGCTGTGATTTTGGGTTCGATGGATGGACCTTTGTCACTTAGTAGTTTACGTGTCATTATGCTTAGCCATGCTTAGCTATCGGTAGAAATGGGCGGTTATCGACTCGTCGATAACTTTGATCACACAAACTATTACTATGGTACATTTCAGCCTTGTGCTTTGTCTAAATTGCAAAACTAAACTGAAAATGAAAACAATTTAGACTTGGGCACAATGGTAAGATGGTGTGATCTTTTGGGTGTGATTGGAATGGTGCCCGGTCAATTAAGGACCGAACTACTTGTGAGTATCTGTTATCCGAGCATTACGGTGCGTGCTAACCACACTAGAGGGATATGGGACCTCTCTTAGTGAGTACTTTGGGTGTGTTAATTAATGAGTCGCGTGGTGGGTTGCATATTTGATTATATGCAACATGGACACGTTGTAGGGAGGAGAACACCGCCGAGGCGGTGTATCTTGCTCCACGTATGGGTCCTTGTGATCCATATTTCGTGGCAGATCACTAAGGATTAACCCCATACGTGCGTCTCTTGATTAGCATATTCCATTGGAAAGGGTTCAGAGGACTTAGCCGTGTCTGCATACCAAAGGAAGTGTGCTTAATAGCTTGGCAAAAGGCGGTCAAGTGTGGGTACATTGGTACACCCTGCAGGATTAAAACTATTCGAATAGCCTCGCCCTAGGTTATGGACACGCTTGGATAAGCTTTTCAAGAGTTAGACTACAACCATTTTAAAATTAAAACTTGATGGTGGTATGAATCGTGATTCATGCTATGTTGTGGTGGCTTTAGGAAAGTCACTTCTAGGTGGATACTTGTTACTTATGTTTACTCATTGTTATTTGAATGATTAAAAACAGATTTTGCAAACTCTTTGTTCAATCTATTACAATATTGCAAATGAAACTTGCCTCATGCGCCCAAAGAACCATATAACCACATTCCTTTGAATACTGACTTTCATGTAGCTATGTATAGGCTTGCTACTCGTAAGTCTTATGAGTACATTTTGTACTCACCGCATTGCTTGTGTTGTGCAGAGGATGATAGTGAGTCCGATGGACCTCACTTTTGTGAGTTGTGCTTTGTGGCGCTATGGGCGATTAGCTTGGCGCCCGGTCGGTTGCCCCGTGGTGTTATGTGGCTAACCGGTCGTCTTTTGGTTTAAGCCATCTTATGGCAACTTTGCTTCGCTGTTATCTATTTGCTACTTATGTCATTTGGCCGGTCTACCGTGTTGTAATAACTTATATTATGTATGTCTTTTGGTAGACTTGTTATACCTGTTGTATGGAAATGATGCATGCTTGGAATTGATGTATGTGTGCTTGTTCGGGAGGCACATGTTCATCGAGACGCGGATTATTCTATTTGTGATACTAGAACCAGTGGAAGGTTAAGTATTACAAGTTTAATAAACCGGGGTCTCACAATGACCTTCTGAACAATTGTGTTAAAGAAATAATACAACCTTATGATTGTCTCTTGGACCTTGATCAACAAAATACTTCTAATTGCAACAGGGAGCATATGTGTCATCAGAACATGACAATCATGAGACTTCATGCCAATTAACTTCAAATCTTCGATCGAAATAAGTTTCTTCATGTTGGCAGAGTAACCGGATGAAACTTTCACACCATGCAAGCACTAGCAGAGTTCAGTTCTCTCGGTCTTGGACATAGTGTAACAAGCAGGAGGAAGGTACGTTCGTCCTTTATCGGTCTTTGTCGGTGCTAACTCAGGTTTGATGTCCATATCAACCAAGTCAAACTGTGCGTTGACACCATCCTTTGTTTTGTCACGAATGTTCAGTGAGAGACCAATCAAGCTATTACATACATTCTTCTATACATGTATGACGTCGATGCAGTAGCGAACTTCTAGGTGCTCCTAATAAGGCAAGTCCTAAAATATTGATCTCCTCTTCTAGATGTTCTTATCATTGATCCTCGATTTACGTCCCTTTTTGAGCATAACATCTAAATCCTTAACCATATCATAGACCTATTTCCCGCGTAAATGCCTTGGAGCTGAATTGTCCTCCTTTTCTCCGTTGAATTGTTTCTTCATTCTGCGGTATGGGTGAGCCCTCCGAAGGAACCTATGGTGACGCATGTATACGGTTTTGCATGAGTGCTTCAGCCACACACTCTTGGTATCATCTAAGCAGTGAGTACAGACTTTGGCCTCTTTTGTACTCTGGTCCGATAGGTTAGCAAGGGCAGGATAATCATTTAAATGTTCCATCAATGGTGCTAGATACACATCAATATCATTGTGAGAACCCAGGGTATTTAACTCGTAATACTTAACCTCCAAATGGTTCTAGCATTACCAATCAAATATCCTGAATCTCGGTGGATATGTACTTCTGAGAAATGCAGTACACATACACCTTTACAAAATCATACATCATTTCCATACAGATTACAACACTGAGTCTAAAGCAAAAGACATACATAAAAGAGTTATTACAAAAGGGGCCGACCGGCCAAATGACACACTATCAACAAAAGGAACAGCGGAAGCAAGATGCCATAAAATGGCGACAACAAAAGCCAACCGGTTTGCCAACAACCCACACAACAATTGACCGAGTCGCCAAGCTCCTCGTCCAGCACATAGTCAGTCTAACAAAAGCTAACCCCTTGGGGTCAACCTCTGTCGGGACCCGAAAATACATCTCAGGAACCCTCTGTGTATTCTGAACTAGTCCCAGATCAGTAGCTAGCTCACACAGGAAAACAGTGATGAAATACCATCCATTTATTAGATTTAACTAAAAAGATCTCAAAGTAACAAATAATAATAATAACTGGACCTTATGGTCAACGTTTACTTAACTTGCCACACAGGGCTAAAGAAACAAATGAACTCTTGCAGCGGAACGAAACTCTTCAAATGGCCAATCAACATGCCCACAGGCAATCGAGTGGAGAAACGCATCCTAATCCGCGAAACCTTCAAGGTCCTCCTGGGCGAAGTACTCTTGAGCAGCTTGATATTCTCCCTCTACCGCTGATCAAACAGAGGGCGCAAAGCCATGAGTACTTTGAATGTACTCAGCAAGCCGTGGGGAAATGTATGCAAATAGTATTCATGCAAGGCTTGAACAAAGATTAGCTGTATGGCTCTTTTGCAGAAAACAACATTTACAATAAATACAATAAATAGATTGAAATGTGTAATTGAAATCAATAATAAGTAAATAAACAATTTCTTTGAAACAACGAGTGAACTTTCCCTTTCACTTCCCAACCAAACCAACGATAAGTGAATTCCCCATTCACCAATCAACACAACCCACCAAGTGAATGACCTATTCACCAAACGAACATTATATTCATCAAGTGAACTTCCCATCCACACTCAGACACATTTTTGAAGAAACTCTATCTCCGTGTGAAATCCCGAGCACGCCCATAACGCATGACACGGCTATTCGAATAGTTTTACACTGCAGAGGTTGTACAGCTTGACCCACAAGAGATAGATCAACTTATAATGTCCGCTTAACACACTTCCGAGGTGTGCGACTAAGTGATCATCACAAGGCTTTACAAAGCTCCTTCTTAACCCGCCCGCCCGCTAAGGTTTCAACACTGAATGTCTTTCCGACCAGACAGGCCCCCCCTCTTGCGCCACCGTGAGAATATGTTTCCCATAACCACGCTTCACACGACAGAACCGAAATTAAGACATTGCTAATTATTCAGCCAGGTCCGTCCCATACCAGACATGTGGTTTTACGTTTAAGGCCCAGTTCAATGGCGCACAAGATTAAGTCCTTGACAAGTTACCCAGGCGAGACTACCACAAACCCACAACATGTTCAATCCACATCCCCACTATCCACCAACCACTCGCCCGAGCGAAAACCATTTTGTTTAACCAACACCCATGACTAACCCCGTCATGGTACACAAATTTTAACAAGAATAGCTCACCACCACGATTCCATAAATCATTAAGTCAAATTAATTATTAAGACACATGTGATGACAAACCCATCGTAACTAAGCAAGACTAAGCATATGTACGATACCCATGTTGGCGATATGAATATGTCCAACTAAAATTACCCATACTAAGGTGACAAAGGATTCATGGCATTCAAATATTCAATGGAGACATAATGACAACAGGTAATAACTAATTCCAAAACCATTTGTATAAAGATAGCATGCAATTGTATAAAATAATATACTTTTGAAATCATGGGTTCAATATGATCAAAGGACCACGACTTGCCTTGGAATAAATCCAGTGATTGATCTTGATCTTGGTATGCTAATCCTTGCTCGAAGCTTCCCGAAGTATCGACGTCTACTCGCAAAACAAGCAGATAAACCAAATAAATAAATAACAGAGAGAAAATAAACTCCAAAAATTAAATAAAAATCTCAGATAAATAGATCTCAAATTTAGATAATTTTAGGAATTTGAATGGACTCAATCGTTGTTCAGATGCAAAAGATATGAGCTCTGGAAGAATGAAATCTAAAGAAATACCCTAATTTTGTTTTCTGGAATTATCCGAATTATTTTCCTACTGGAAATTCCGGATTATGACGCACGGCTGACGTCAGCGAAGGACGTTCGGACGGGACGGAAACAACCTGACAGGTGGGTCCCACTCGTCATAGAGATGGTGCACCGTGGACTGGGTTCATGGGCCTTTGGCTCGAGTGGAATAATTGGAGTGCCACATGGTGATGACGCCCGCTTGACTGGACTGCCACATGGACAAAAACGATGAGGTGGCATGCTGACTTGGAGGGCCACATCAGCAGAGAGAAAAACCGAAGAGGGAGCAGAGAAGACATGGCCGACGGTCTTGAGCTCGTCGTCGATGGCGAACGGCGGCGAGGTAGTTCCGGCGAAGTGGAAAAACAGGTTCCCCTGAGCGAGGCGAAGCCCGGGGAGGTGACAGCGCGGTAAAGGCGGCAAGGTCTCGCCGGCGGCGGCGACTTGAGCGGCGGTGAGGTCCTCGGGCGCGACGACTCTGATGAACCAAGGTTGCCGGGGCAAAAGTAGGGTGAGCACTGGCTCGGTCATGACCTGAGGTACGCAGGGGAACTCCCCGGGACAGATCAATGTTCACCGGAGCGGTGGAAATTCGAAGATGATCGGAGATGCAGAAAGCGGCCGGCGATGACAAATCGGTGGCTAAGGAAACCGAATAAAAGCGGGGATTGGATGAAATTAACCCGGAGCATGTGATGACGCACTCAAAAGGGCGGGGAGCTCACCAGAGTTGTAGATCGGTCAAGGGGGCGGCGGTCGGTTTGTCGGACGAAAACGAAAACGACGAAGCGATGACTCTCGGTCGAAGATGGTGGAGGCACCGCGTAGCTCTCGCTATTGCGGACCCGGCGGAGGAAGAATCACGGCCGGAGATGGACCAACGGCGGACAACTCCGGTGGAGACGAAGCTTCAACAGCGGCGGCACTCGGGCGAAATCTGGCAAAACGAAGAGCAAATCGGAGGCGACGCCCTAGGGTTTTGAGGGAGGAGACTCGGGCGAAGCTTTTGACGCAGGGACCAGCTTATATAGGGTCGGAAGAGGGGAGTATCCAAGAGGGAGCCGGTGGTTGCGCCTGGGGATGCACTCGGACTCAGAACAAGAGTCCAGCTCGGGGACGTTTGGAGACGAAGATCACGTGGTTGATCGGCACGGGCCCATCGGTCAGAGGAACAAAGAAAAGGAAGGAGCTAGTGCGGGTGGGCTGCGGCGGAAGCAAGAGGCCAAGCGGGCTGGGCCGAGCAGCGAAGGAGATGGGCCAAGAGGTTAAGGTTTGAGCCCAAGGAAGATTCTGAGATTATTATTAGTTTTTGTTTTTAGAAAATAACAAAAAATCCAAATAGCACTTAGAAAATAGCAAATGCACTCGGAAAAATTCTAGAAAATTCTAGAAAATATATCCAAGCACATAGAATCAAAATAAAATAATTTTGAGTATAGTTGATGTTGACATTAATCATATTAAATTGTTTTTGAACTCTGAAAATTCATATTAAGCTTTTAACTTTAGCAGAAAAATCCAAATGGTTATTTTTCTTTTAAAACTTCAAAACAGACCAAATTTTTGGGATGTTACAGACCTACCCCCCTTAAAAGGGAATCTCGTCCCTGAGATTCGGGCTGACTAAAGAATAGGTTCTGACGTAGGTCTAACCTGAAGACTTACCAGAGGCGACGTTCTGAACTGCTTGTGCTTCTTCTGCAATGACATGGTTCAGTGTTCCTCTTGAGGCAGTTGATGGAGTACTAGTGGCTTGATTTGGAGTCTGAGGTATTCCTCTTCCTGCTCTTGGCAAAGAAGTCCTGGCTCGTGTAGATCCCAAATTGAAAGGAATCGGTGTCGACTCGCCTCGGGGACACTTGTTAGCATAATGACTCGTCTCGTGGCAATTGAAACAAGTAACTCTGCTACTGTGATTGGGGTTCCCTTGAGGTTGACTATTGTTCTTTGTTGTTGACATTGGGAATCCTATGTTTCTGCATGAGACATCGTGCTGGGTTCGAATCCAACAGATGAATTATTGGGACGAAAAGGTGCTGAGCATTGGTTCTGGCTCTCTGGAGCTGATTTTGATGAACTCCGTGTTGTATCATCTTCCTTTTACGAGATTCGTCTAACTCACGACGAGAATCTTCTATGAGTACGGCTTTATCAACCATATGCCGAAATCCACATAATCATTTCCAACAACTTGCACTTTCAAACGGGTTGAGTCCACGCTGAATCGCTTCGACTTGCATTATCCGTAGCAACATCTTACGGAGCATAGCGAGAAAGTTGAGTGAACTTGTTGAGATATTCACCCAAAGACATGTTTCTTCTTTGAAGTTCACGAAATTCATTCTTCTTCATTTCCACTATACCATCGGGGACATGAGCTTGACGAAAAGCTGTTGAAAAGTCCTCCCAAGTGATAGCGTGAGAATTCCCATGAGCTGCGGTGTAGTTCTCCCACCATTCTGCGGCTGTACCTTCCAACTGATGTGAAGCATAAAGAACCTTCTCACGATCATTGCATTGAGCAATGGCGAGCTTTTTCTCCACCGAACGGTTAATCTTACTGCGTCCAAAGGTTCTGATTTAATGAGAAAACGTAGGTGGATGAGTCCTCATAAACTCTGATAACTTGGAATGATGATGAACTGGCGGCGGACAGCTGCTGCTTGATTATTCTAACCATTTTGACTGTTTTGGTTCAACAAGTTGACTATTGCAGCGGCGGTCTGACTTTGCTGCGTCATCATGGTGTTCATGTTCTGCATCATTGCACTCATGAATTGCGTCTGAGCTGCTAGAAGTTGTGCCATGTTGGGCTCTGCGGCTCTAGGGGCTGATGACTGGTCACTTGCATTGACATTGGCATTGGCATTGGCATTGACATCCTCTGACTGAGTACAGCTCGAAGTATTGCGAGTATCAACCATCTGCGATAATCCTTCACAGGTTTAATAGGTAAGATAGAAAAGCAATGTAGATGAGGGGAAATAGCACCATAGATGAGATAGACAAGATAGAGTAGATGGAAACAGCCTAATTAGGGGAAACAGATTATACCCAAAGGCAAAGACAAGAAGACATAGCTGAAACGCTATGAAAACACAATAAAACTTTTCAAATTAAAGCCTTAGTGTGACTGCAACATAATGCTTGACAGCAAAACTGCAGCTCCCACTTGCACACTACCCAATTAAAGACATATTGCAACAACGATCTAAAAGCGCTACTAAACTCTAATAGGATGGCTCCTAATCTGAACTGGACAACGAAGACCTCTTCAAGAGCAATCGAACGGTTTACTAAGATACTCTTGACGATTGCCGATGATTTGACTTCTTTCTTCCGGACTAGAGAAATTAATGAGGCGAGAAAGTCAATTTAAGATTATAAAACAAGGTTCAACCACGGTAAGAGGCAAGATCTCTAGCACAAGATGAGTAAGATAGAATAGGATAAGAATAGAATAGGCTGAGATGAGAATAGCACCAGGAGAGATGAGAAAAGAACAACTACTCAAGTCAAGTTAAGTTGATTTGATTTAGAAAATAAGTTTTGAAGCTTTTAGCTAAAACGACCATGCTAACTAAGGTTGCGTTCTACAGTCGATATGGCTCGATACCACCTCCACAGACCCAAAATACATCTCAGAACCCTTTGTGTATTCTCGAACTAGTCCCAGATCAGTAGCTAGCTCATACAGAAAAACAGTGATGAAATACCATCCATTTATTAGATTTAACTAAAAAGATCTCAAAGTAACAAATAATAATAATAATTGGACCTTATGGTCAACGTTTACTTAACTTGACACGCAGGGCTAAAGAAACAAATGAACTCTTGCAATGAACTAAACTCTTCAAATGGCCAATCAACATGCCCACAGGCAATCGAGTGGAGAAACGCATCCTAATCCGCGAAACCTTCATGGTCCTCTTGGGCGAAGTACTCTTGAGCAGCTTGATATTCTCCCTCTACCGCTGATCAAACAGAGGGCGCAAAGCCATGAGTACTTTGAATGTACTCAGCAAGCCGTGGGGAAATGTATGCAAATAGTATTCATGCAAGGCTTGAACAAAGATTAGCTGTATGGCTCTTTTGCATAAAACATCATTTATAATAAATATAATAAATAGATTGAAATGCGTAATTGAAATCAATAATAAGTAAATAAACAATTTCTTTGAAACAACCAGTGAACTTTCCCTTTCACTTCCCAACCAAACCAACGATAAGTGAATTCTCCATTCACCAATCAACACAACCCACCAAGTGAATGACCTATTCACCAAACGAACATTATATTCATCAAGTGAACTTCCCATCCACACTCCGACACATTTTTGAAGAAACTCTATCTCCGTGTGAAATCCCGTGCACGCCCATAACCATGACACGTCTATTCGAATAGTTTTACACTCTGCAGAGGTTGTACAGCTTGACCCACAAGAGATAGATCAACTTATAATGTCCGTTTAACACACTTCCGAGGTGTGCGACTAAGTGATCATCACAAGGCTTTTACAAAGCTCCTTCTTAACCTAGTTCTACCCGCTAAGGTTTCAACACTGAATGTCTTTCCACTGCATGTGGCCCCTCTTGCGCCACCGTGAGAATATGTTTCCCATAACCACGCTTCACACGCACGTAACCGAAATTAAGATATTGCTAATTATTCAGCCAGGTCCGTCCCATACCAGACATGTGGTTGTACGGTTAAGGCCCAGTTCAATGGCGCACAAGATTAAGTCCTTGACAAGTTACCCAGGCGAGACTACCACAAACCCACAACATGTTCAATCCACATCCCCACTATCCACCAACCACTCGCCCGAGCGAAAACCATTTTGTTTAACCAACACCCATGACTAACCCCGTCATGGTACACAAATTTTAACAAGAATGGCTCACCACCACGATTCCATAAATCATTAAGTTAAATTAATTATTAAGACACATGTGATGACAAACCCATCGTAACTAAGCAAGACTAAGTATATGTACGATACCCATGTTGGCGATATGAATATGTGCAACTAAAATTACCCATACTAAGGTGACAAAGGATTCATGGCATTCAAATATTGAATGGAGACATAATGACAACAGGTAATAACTAATTCCAAAACCATTTGTATAAAGATAGCATGCAATTGTGTAAAACAATATACTTTTGAAATCATGGGTTCAATATGATCAAAGGACCACGACTTACCTTGGAATAAATCCAGTGATTGATCTTGATCTTGGTATGCTACTCCTTGCTCGAAGCTTCCCGAAGTATCGACGTCTACTCGCAAAACAAGCAGATAAACCAAATAAATAAATAACAGAGAGAAAACAAACTCCAAAAATTAAATACAAATCTCAGATAAATAGATCTCGAATTTAGATAATTTTAGGAATTTGAATGGACTCAATCGGAGTTCGGATGCAAAAGATATGAGCTCTGGAAGATTGAAATCTAAAGAAATACCCTAATTTGGTTTTCTGGAATTATCCGAATTATTTTCCTACTGGAAATTCCGGATTATGACGCACGGCTGACGTCAGCGAAGGACGTTCGGACGGGACGGAAACAACCTGACAGGTGGGTCCCACTCGTCATAGAGATGGTGCAACATGGACTGGGTTCATGGGCCTTTGGCTCGGGTGGAATAATTGGAGTGCCACATGGTGATGACGGCCGCTTGACTGGACTGCCACATGGACAAAAACGATGAGGTGGCATGCTGACTTGGAGGGCCACATCAGCAGAGAGAAAAACCGAAGAGGGAGCAGAGAAGACATGGCCGGCGGTCTTGAGCTCGTCGTCGATGGCGAACGGCGGCGAGGTAGTTCCGGCGAAGTGGAAAAACGGGTTCCCCTGATCGAGGCGAAGCCCGGGGAGGTGATAGCGCGGTAAAGGCGGCAAGGGCTCGCCGGCGGCTGCGACTTGAGCGGCGGTGAGGTCCTCGGGCGCGACGACTCCGATAAACCAAGGTTGCCCGAGCAAAAGTAGGGTGAGCACCGGCTCGGTCATGACCTGAGGCACGCAGGCGATCTCCCCGGGACGGATCAATGATCATCGGAGTGGTGGAAATTCGAAGATGACCGGAGATGCAGAAAGCGGCCGGCGACGGCAAATCGGTGGCTAAGGCAATCGAATAAAAGCGGGGATTGGATGAGATTAACCCGGAGCACGTGATGACGCACTCAAAAGTGCGGGGAGCTCACCAGAGTTGTAGATTGGTCAAGGGGGCGGCGGTCAGTTTGTCGGACGAAAACGAAAACGACGAAGCGATGACTCTCGGCCGAAGATGGTGGAGGCACCGCGTAGCTCTCGCTATTGCGGACCCGACGGAGGAAGAATCACGACCGAAGATGGACCAACGGAGGAGAACTCCGGTGGAGACGAAGCTTCAAAAGCGGCGGCACTCGGGCGAAATCTGGCAAAACGAAGAGCGAATCGGAGGCGATGCCCTAGGGTTTTGAGGGAGGAGACTCGCGTAAGCTTTGACGCAGGACCGGATTTATATAGGGTCGGAAGAGGGGAGTATCCAAGAGGGAGCCGGTGGTTGCGCCTGGGGATGCACTCGGACTCAGAACAAGAGTCCAGCTCGGGGACGTTTGGAGACGAAGATCACGTGGTTGATCGGCACGGGCCCACCGGTCAGAGGAACAAAGAAAAGGAAGGAGCTAGTGCGGGTGGGCTGCGGCGGAAGCAAGAGGCCAAGCGGGCTGGGCCGAGCAGCGAAGGAGATGGGCCAAGAGGTTAAGGTTTGAGCCCAAGGAAGATTCTGAGATTATTATTAGTTTTTCTTTTTAGAAAATAACAAAAAATCCAAATAGCACTTAGAAAATAGCAAATGCACTCGAAAAAATTCTAAAAAATTCTAGAAAATATATCCAAGCACATAGTATCCAAATAAAATAATTTTGAGTATAGTTGATGTTGACATTAATCATATTAAATTGTTTTTGAACTCTGAAAATTCATATTAAGCTTTTAACTTTAGCAGAAAAATCCAAATGGTTATTTTTCTTTTAAAACTTCAAAACATACCAAATTTTTGGGATGTTACAACCTCCTCTGCAACAAATAAGCAACGTAACTAAGTACAAAAATATACTCGCAAGGCTTACGAGTAACAAGCTTATACATAGCTACATGCAAGCTGAAACAAAGGAGATGGCTAAATGGTTCATTTTCAGCACAAAGCAAGTTTTTATTTGTAATAATGTAATAGATTGAAAGCAATTTGACAATCTGTTTTTATTTGTTGAAATAACAGCGAGACAACAATAAGTAACATAAATAATAACCTAGAGGTGACTAACCCAATAGCCACCACAGCATAGCACGAATTCCCCCATTCGTACCACTCAATTCAAGTTTTAGTTAAAATGTTATAGTCTAATTCTTGCGGGAAATAACCAAGCGTGTCCATATCCTAGGACGAGGCTATTCGAATGGATTGAACCCTGCAGGGGTGTACCAATGTACCCACATGTTGGACCGCCTTTTTGCCATAAGATTAAGCAAACTTCCAAAGGTATGCCGGCACGGCTAAGTCCTACGAGACGTTTTCCAATATTGTGTATTAACTACGAGTCACCCGTATGGATAGACACCCATACATTGCATCGGAGTCATTGTAAAGCCGGGAGTCAACTACCCATTTAGGGTAAAGCAACCAGACAACTACAATGCCCCTCGGTGTGGAGAACCTACAAAGGATTCCACTCCCGCGCACCCAACACATAAATACAATCCTTATTTTACCACAACACACACACACATCCTCCTGCGACTTAGAGCCAACACACGCCAAAGTACTAACTCAAGAGAGGTCCCATATCCCTCTCATGTGGTTAGCATGCAAAAGTGCTTGGATCAATGGCACAAGTTATTCGGTCCTCGTTGACTCGGGCACCAACCATTCACACCCAAAAGCACACCATCTTACCATTGTGCCCAAGTCTAAAACATTTTATTTTTAGTTTTAGTTTCTCAAAGTGACGTAGCACAAGGTGCTGGACATAAAGTCATAATAAGTTTTGTGTGATCAAGGTCATCGACTAAGTCGATAACCGCCCAATTCTACTGGTAGCTAAGCATTTCTAAGCATGACACCGCATAGACATAAAAGACCATAAATCAACCACCGGACTCTAATTCACCAGCGAGATTAATAACTTAGGCTAGTGGCAGGGGATGAACAATTTAAGGAATCATGCAATAGGATTAGCTACCTCTAATCGACAAATTACTTTGACAAATAAAGCATGCATATATACACTTTGCAAACAAGATATTAGATTTTGAAAGTAATGGGATCAATATGATCAAATAAATTGAACATCTGCTTGCCTTGTTGGAGATCACTATCTTGCTGTAGAGGATCACTCTCGTACTCAAAACAAGGGTCAAAACCTATCGAAAGAACGAGAAAATCCAATAAGAACGAATAACACTGAAAGAGACTCAAAATCCAAAGTCAACCAAAATCTATAAAATTTACACAACAAGTAGAGCAAGAATTTAAATGAATTTAGCAACAAGAATCAATCGATTTGGATTAAGCAAGCAAAAGTTATAGCCTAAACAATTTTGATCGGTTGGAAATTGTAATTAATTAGCTTTATGTTACTGTTCATTGCATAAATTTTCAAAAGGTTGGTGAACATGAAAATTTTAAGGTAGGCAGAGCATGACATTCTAAGCACAACAAAAATTTGGTTCACTTCATTTGGAGTTAGAATGTAATTCTTATGATTTTACCAAGTTAAGAAAGTAGTGCACAATATTTTCAGAGGCAAAGACATAATTAAAGCCTACTCTACACTAAAGCATAGCAACAGAGGAATCTAAAAAATTCTAGTTTACTCAATTTGGAGTTACAAAGAATTACTTAAGCATTTTCCAAGTTAAGTGAATTTCTAGAACAACAATTAATGCTAAACAAGATAATATAACTACACAATTTTTCTGGAACAGAACAAGGTTCAAACAAATTTTAGATTAAAGTTCAGTTAAACAGAGAATTAACAAAATTAGAATCAACCAAAAAGGAGTTAAAACGAATTACTTAAATTATTTTGAAGTTTAACACAATTTATAGATCACAAATAAAAGACAACTGGATTTCCTTATTAACTCTCAGCGGAAAACACATGGGCCGTTGAGATTGAATCGAACGGTCCAAATGAAGGAAATGCGTGGCCAGCGCGAAGCTCAGCGACCTAGACGTTGGATCAACATCAGACAGCTCAAAAGAAAGGAGAGGTTCGGAGGTTTCGAACGTTCCACACGATCTGGATCGCAGATCTAGAAATGGGCAGCTGAGGGCGAAGGCGCGTTTGGAAGTTCCGAACGTCCCACGCTGACGAGGATTAAAACCTCTATGTATTATTTTTAATACATAAAAGACCATACGTCTTCATGGTCGTAACCCCTGAGGTGCATGACCCCACTGGTCGTAGAGATTCCAGAGGTTACACAGTGGGTACCCTGGTCGGACGAAGGCCTGTGCCAAACTCCCGACCAGGAGAACTGCTCGTAAAAGGTATGAACTGATATTTGGAACTGATTCCAGGTATATTCTCTACCGTGTGATGAATATAACACATGCATATTCCATACCACATGACGTTTCTTATCCTAAAACACTGATGAACAACCACCATGCGGTTGTGTGTCTCATAAACATACAACCGCCGAACGGTTGACTCTCCATCAACCGTCATCCAACTCCGACCAGTCGCAACGCTTCACATCAGACGTCTTCTCCAGAAGTAACTGCCACCTCTTCAAGGGCTATTTAAGGATGGAGCATGGACGGAGCAAAGAGACAGGCATCAGACTGAAGCATAGACCTTAGATTCGTGTTTTAAGTCTAGCATTGTAAGATAACAAGTAGTGCTCTCAGTGTAAACAGGAGTAGTTCATCACCTAGTCAGGAGGCATCCCCTGTAAACCCCAGTTCATACTAATAAAGGAGCAGTCCCATTATTACCCTAGATTTCCCACGTCATTTGCTCCTTTTATTTTCGTAAGATCGATGTCTTGATCATCGACAACTGGTGCCGACCGTGGGGAACGCGGCGTGGAATCTTGGAAGAATTACTTTGCTCATCAAATCTTTGTCCATTGCCCGTTTGTAATCGCTCATGCGGTTATGGTGGGAAGATGGGACGAAGAAAACTGGTTTGACCTGGCGGACTACTCAAACCTCGACATGGACGCATGCATCCGCACCATGGAGGAAAACGGAGTCTCTTCATCCTCCTCCTCCTCCTCTGGTTCGCCCATCGCAGATATCAGCGAGGTCGACCGAATGGATGAGGATACACCGCTACAACCAGTGGCGGTTTCAGAGGAAGTGTTTCTGACCAGTTCGGAACACCCAAAAGCCTTAGCAAGCCCGGACTTTTCGACCGGCAAAAAAGGTGACAAAAATTCAACACCGCAACTCGAGGTTCAATATACCCTTGATGCGATCATGGTTGACAGGTACTCACCGACGGCTTCTAGCAATTCCGGGAGCCAACTGACACCTGGTGGCGGTGTCAATGAAACCCCCACTGGTCATAAACCAAGTGGGGATGATAAGGCTCAGCATACGATCGGCGATTCGCTGGATCAGGTCGAGACCCTTACGAAAACCTCAGGAATTGCTGATCACCGACTACTCTTCATCGTGGAAGCTTCTCGCAGAAGCTCTGAAAGGCTCTCCATCGATTACGATGGAAGCTCATCGGAGGATCACTGCTGGAAGCACGAGGTTAATGCAATCAGAGATACAGATCGAAATGTCGTGTACGGTCCTCCATACGTTGCCTCGCCACCACATAATAATGGAGATGGTACGAGCGGTCAAGCACGAAATGCCAGAGGTAACAGAACTGGTGGACGTCCATCAGTTAATTCGTCTGTTTCTTCCCTAGCCAATGTAAGAGACCAGGCAAGACCGACCAGGAGATCGAGGGATTCAGGCCATCAGACACCCTCTTCTGGTAGAAACCCTCTAAGACCTTCGGTAACAATACAAAACCCGCAGCGAGTTAGAGATATGTTAAATACTTCTGACCCTGCTTTGGCAGAGACTCCGGGTTTTGTCCAACTTGTAGGTCAAGTATCAAAGATTATCCAACAAACTATGCTGCGCACAGAAGCATATCGGGAACAAAGGCACTCTCAAAGTCAAACCATGACTTCATCATCCCAGCATTCTTCCCGAAGCAGGGGCTAGCATGGTCGTGTTGAAGACCAGCTGATACCAAGACCCCATCGATGATTCCGACCAACAAGCCATGAGGGGAGAAGACTGTTCCAGGAATCCTCATCCTCACTTCGTCGAGAGGAGCAATCGCTTGGACCTGGTGACCTTCGACATCATCTAAATCAGGCAAGCGGCCGGAGGCATTCTAGTAACGTCCACGACCGAATCGGGACACCGGAGCACCAGCAATCTAATCTTAGAAATCGGTCTCCGACCGATTATAATCCGGCACCTTTTCAAAGAAGGCACCACGAAACTATCACAGGCTGTCGAGCCTTCTCCGCGGGGCTCCAGGCTGTGCGTTGGCCAAATAGGTTCCGACCGGCCAATTTGGATAAATTCAATGGGACCCAAAATCCTTTGGAATTTCTCCAGATATACACCACCGCTATTAGAGCCGCTAGTGGTGATGAAAATGTAATGGATAACTATCTTCCCACGGCATTAGAAGGATCAGCCCGATCATTGTTGCTCAACCTACCGGTCGGGTCAGTGTATACTTGGGAGCAGCTTTGCGATCTTCTGATTGATAATTTTCAGGGTACGTATGATCGCCCTGGAAAGGAGGATGATCTCCACAGAATCCGGCAAAAGTCTAACGAGACTCTCCGACAGTACATGAAAAGATTTAGCCAGGTTCGTAACTCAATACCAGAGGTTGCAGAATCTTATGTTATCCAAGCCTTCAAAGTGGGATTGAGAAACCGGAGGTTTACGGAGGATTTAGCTATACATCCCCCACGAACAACCATCGAGCTGTTCGACATGCCTGACAAGTACACGATAGCCAGCGAAGTGGTTGAGTGGAACGAGGCCATTGATCGAAAAGATAAAATCCCCCAATCTGGCTTAGATAGGACAGAAAAGAAGCTAAAGAAGGCCTTCAAGAAAAAGAAACACGACAAAACCAACGATAAGGAGGTTCTTGCTGTTCTTGAAAAATTTACCAAAGGAAGAAAAAGTTATACTGGTCATGGCAAGGCTAAAGCCCCGACCAATGAATACAAGAAAAATAAGAAGTGGTGTCCTCTTCACCAGCAAGCATGACACGACTTGCGCAATTGTCGTGCTTGGCAAAAGAAACTGGAAGATTATTATGCGGGTAAAGGTCCATTCCCGTCAATACAAGAGCTCGGGGAGACAAGCTCCAAGAAGGACAAAGACAGTGACGAAGAAATGGAGTACCAAGAACGTCAGCACACTTTCGACGTGATCTTCGGTGGATCTTCTTCGTACGAATCCAGATATCATCTAAAGGCCATGGAGCGAGAAGTCAACCTTACCGAACCTTCGATCACCGTTAAACCTTCAAGGTGGTCGGAGACAATAATCTCCTCCAGCAAAGAAGATTTCCCTATTCCTTCGACTCGACTAGGTAGGTTCCCTATTGTCTTTGAGCCTACTATTAATAACTACAAGGTTAATCGGGTCTTGATAGACGGGGGTAGTTCTTTAAATATTTTATTTGCAAGCGCATTGGAAGACATGCAGATTCCCAAATCTAAGGTAAAACCTGTGAAATATGCCTTCCATGGCATAGTTCCTGGATCTACCGCCAAGCCAATAGGGTACTTGTCCCTACTGGTTACGTTCGGAAGACCCGACAACTTCTGGACAGAAAAAAATTCATTTGATGTGGTAAATTTTGAAACGACATATAATGTAATTCTTGGTCGTCCAGCTTTAGCAAAATTCCTGATAGCCGCGCATTACAGTTATCAGAGTTTAAAAATGCCAGGATCAAAGGGTGTCATCACAGTTCGAGGCGATCACAAAATAGCCTACGCATGTGATCGGAAATGTTTAGAGTGGTCGATGAACTTCCGACTGTGGAACTAACACCACCGCCATGCGGTCAAACACTCGAGACCAAAGATGACACCAAAGCCTTCGACTGATAAAAGAGGTACATCTCGATGGCGCTTCTCCGAGGGTGCCAAGATATCGGTCAAGCAGGACTCAACCCTAAATAGGAAGAGTCGCCGTCTCCTTCCTCGAGCAAACCAGACGTATTCGCCGCGGTGTCCGATATGCCCGAGTCCCTGTGAGGTGATCGAGCATAGGCTAGCTCAGAGCCTAACAAAAACCGGTCAAGCGAAGCTAAGGCGTTTCGATCCGATCGGAAGGAAGCAATCCAGTCGGAGATTGACAAGCTTCTTAAAGCTGGGTTCATTCGTGAGGTCGACCACCCAGAGTGGCTCGCCAATCCTGCAATGGTTAGAAAAGCCAATGGAAAATGGCGAATGTGTATCGACTTTACAGACCTTAATAAAGCTTGTCCGAAGGATGACTTTCCCCTTCCTCGCATCGAACAACTTGTAGACTCTACTTCCGGGTGTGAGTTGTTAAGATTTTTAGATGCTTACTCAGGGTACCACCAGATTAATATGAGTAAAGAAGATGAAGAGAAAAATTCCTTCATCACTCCATATGGTACTTACTGTTATGTAAAGATGCCATTTGGTCGCAAAAATACTGGTGCAACATTCCAAAGGTTGATGCAAAAAACCTTTAGTCCACAGATAGGTCGGAATCTTTAAGCCTATGCTGATGATTTGGTCGTAAAAAGCATCAACGCCGGTGATCACATTCCAGATTTACAAAAGACTTTCAATAACTTAAGACGCCATAACCTTAAGTTAAATCCAGAGAAATGTGTATTCGGAATTTCATCTGGAAAGCTTCTCGGATTCCTAGTTTCGGCTAGGGGCATTGAAGCAAACCCAGTGAAAATCGCCACCATCGATCAGATGCGCTCTCCGACCACAAAGAAGGAAGTTCAGAAGCTAACCGGCTGTATGGTAGTGCTAAGTCGTTTCATAGCGTGGTTAGGTGAAAGAGGACTACCTTTCTTTAAGCTTCTCCGGAAACATGGAAGTTTCGAATGGACTAAAGAGGCGAGCAACGCCTTCAAGAACTTAAACGGTACCTACAGTCCCCAATCTTAGTTTCTCCAAGATTGGGAGAGACATTGCTGATTTACGTGGCTGCAACGCCACAAACAGTCAGTGGTGCGCTGGTCGTAGAACGTGACCATGTCCAACGGCCGATATATTACGTAAGCGAAGTCTTACACGGACCAAAATAAAGATATCCGTAGGTACAAAAGTTGCTCTATGGTCTCCTTATGGCTTCAAGGAAACTAAGGTATTATTTCTAGGCCCATAAAGTGGTCGTACCAACTGGATGTCCTCTTGGTCAAGTCCTAGGAAACAGGGAGTCATCAAGACAAATAGCAAAATGGGCGGTTGAGCTTGGGGCGTTCGACCTCCATTTCATCCAACAAACAGCAATCAAGTCCCAGGCATTAGCAGAATTCATTGCCGAATTGACAAACCCTGAACCCACCCAAGGGCCCGAGTATGAACACCACGATGAGTGGACAATGTACTTTGACGGTTCCTTGATGCTCTACGGCTCGGGGGCTGGGGTTGTCTTGATTTCCCCTACTGGCGAACAAATAAAGTACGCCATTCAGTTAAACTTTCCTGCTACTAACAATGTGGCGTATCATACGAAGGTTTGTGGCGGGACTTCGAGCACTGCTCGCCGGATTCGCAGGTTGCTAGTGCAAGGCGATTCTCAACTAGTAGCGAATCAAGTGGGGAAAGAGTATCAGTGCTTTAGTACCAAGATGTTGTCATATCTGGCGGAAGTACGAAAACTTGAAAAGCATTTCTTCGGTTTTCATATCCAACACATTCCTAGAAAGGAAAACTTTCTGGCAGACCAGTTGGCACGGATGGCTTCTACAAAGACATCCGTCCCGCCCGGAGTTTTTCTCGAAAAACTCGATTCACCCTCGGTAGTTGAGCCTTCCGAGGACATAGATGTTCGCAAGGAGATTGCACACCTTGATTCTGCAAACATGGATGCTCCATAGGTCGATGATGGTTGGCGCCATCACGATCACGGTAGAGATTGGATGACATCGATCTACAATTATCTTCAGCATGACCTAATTCCAGAAGATGATGTAGAGGCCGATCGTATAGCACGAAAAGCCAAATCATACACTCTAATTGAACGTACCTTGTACAAGCGAGGATCTCATAGAGTGTTGATGAGATGCATATCTCAATCGGATGGCATTAAATTGCTAACCGAAATTCCTAAAGGAGTCTGTGGAGCCCATCATTCCTACAGAACACTGGTTGGTAAAGCCTTTAGGCAAGGATACTACTGGCCAACTGCCCTTCATGATGCAAAAGAGCTCATGACGAAGTGCGTACAATGTCAGTTTCATAGCCGACAAGTACATCAGCCGTCCCAAGCTTTGCAAACAATTCCTCTTTCTTGGCCTTTTGCAACCTGGGGACTAGACATTCTGGGACCTTTCCCAAGAGCACCCGGGGGCTTTGAGTTCCTTTTTGTCATGATTGACACATTCACTAAATGGATCGAAGCTGAGCCAGTTGTGAAAATTACAACTGAGGCTGCCAAGAGGTTTCTCACAAAAAACGTGATCACACGATTTGGTGTACCGAGTCTTATAATCACGGATAACGGTACTTAGTTTTCAAGCAGTAACTTTCAGGAATTCTATGACGACCTAGGTATCAAGATACATTACAGTTCTGTTGCTCATCCGTAGAGCAATGGAGCAGCTGAGCGAGACAATGGTATCACAATGCAAGGAATCAAACGACGAGTTTTTGACCAGCTTATTACGCGGTCAGGGGCTTGGGTTGAAGAACTCCCATCTGTGTTATGGGCCGTTCATACCACAACTAGTCGTACGACCGATGAAACGCCATTCTTTTTGGTTTACGGGGCGGAAGCCATGCTTCCTCCAGAACTAAAAATTGGTTCTGCTCGGACTGACCTCTTTTTCGAAAATGATAAGTGTGAACGATGACTTGATGACATCAATTTCCTTGAAGAACGACGAAATCAAGCTTTAATACGATCAGCAATCTACCAACAAGCCATGCGTCGGTACCACGATCGAAGGTGCAACCTCGCACCTAGTCGTAGGTGATCCGTTCTTAGAAAATTCGTAACCAAGCGAGTCGCAACAAACTTTCACCCAAATGGGAAGGTTTATACATCGTGGTCGGGTCACCCACCGTGATCTGCACGATTAGCTATGTCGGATGGGCAAATTTTGTCTAATTCTTGGAATATTGATCAATTACGTAAGTTCTTTGTATAATTTCCTGTATTTATTTCATTTCATATTTCAAGAAAGATGCATTTTCTTTTCAAAGATAAGTATGGTTGTTTATAATTATTATTCGTCGACAATGGTCATATACCATTATTGTTGATGATTGGTCGGAGAAGACACTCATTCTCTCTGATATCCCTTTACAAACAATTGGAAGGGATCTCCATTACTCGTGGGTGCTGACTTAATTGTCAAAATACCACACCGGTCTTTGTTGTGATCATTGCTTCAATGATACCCACACACGACCACACACTCTTTTCTCAAAGAAACACACGAGTATAAGGAGTACCACTCAGACAATTTATATGGTTTTTTTATTTCTCGAATTTGAAGATTACTAGTTTATTTCAACATTCTATTCTACTCGAGTTTGGCTACTGGTCGGGACATGGAAAGCCTCCTAGTCGAAGTCTCTCCTCTCTGCACGTGGTCCTGCCCACTGGAAGGAGCTTCCTAGTGACAGTCCTTTTCCTATGATCCCCCGCTGCCAGTCGGACTTGAGCATGAGCACGTTTCGCGAAATATTTTACAAGTCTTCAATTCTCGGGATTCATTACGACCAGTTTCGAATAATTTATATAAACAAAGATACTTATCATTTCCTTTTTTGCATACATTTTTTGCATTTCTTCTTATCATCAAAGCCAGTTTTTGTTATATCTTCAGACTACATGTGGTATCTCATAGTGATTCGATAATGGACAAGATCTAGACTAGTCGAAATCATAAAACCGGTTCCGACCACATGATTTCCTAGTTTTCACTAGATCATTGTTACAAACATTATCAGCACTTCTACCATGGTCGACATTATTGCTCAGTTTCTTGGTCTACTGCTTCTTTAGTAAAGTTCATCTACTAAAATAAGCAATCGGGGGCTAGGAGATATATGAGTATTTAATAACGTTGATAAAATAAGAACTTCATTGATGATAAAAGGTAAGTTTCATTTACAAAGTTTAAATTTTACATCCATCTACTTGTTAGAACCACCAGACTAGTCGCTATGTGATGGAGATCTGACTTCCATTTCCTCAGCAACTTTCTCTCCGAGAGACCTTACTTCCTCGAGAAGTTTTGTTGCTTCATCTTCAGAGCAGTCGAAGTCTTCTTCAATAGCTCCAAGACGAACAGAGGGGGCGGAAGCTTTTAGTTTCGCCAAGGCAACACTAACTCCATTCACAATGGCTTCCTTCATCGTCTTGGCATGGTTCTCTCGAAAGAGTGTTATCACTTTCTTGAGATCTTCGAGTTGATGGCCGAGAAAATTGATTCTCTCCGTAGGATCTCTTAGAATGGGCAGTTGCGTTCCCGACCCCAGGTCGAAGAGCATCTTGTCCAGAGCCTTGACTTTGTCTTTAAGACTCCGATCGAGTTCAGCCCCTTGGCCACGCTCAAACTTGAGGGTTTTTTCCGTTCGTTCAAGTGCTTCAATTTTTTCTGCACGAGTGGATAAAAAGAGAGTTAACACACACTTCGAAATTGGAGTCATGGGATGCAGGTTAAGTCTATGACCATTTACCTTTGATTTTCTTCTCACAAGAGTCGAAAACCTCCTTTTATCTGGTCATCACATGCTCGATCGACCGGTCTTTACTTTGATTTTTTTTCCCTAAGTTTTATTATTATGGCTTCCTTAGCCACGACCTCTTCTTTAATTCTCTCTAAATCTATCAAATATGATAGAAAGAGAAAATTGAATTATAAAAGAGGAGCAGGATGATAAAATGTAGGAAGTTAAGCTAAAAGAGAAAAGTTCTTACTTCTCAATTCGGAAGTTTTTGCTCCAGAGTTTTTATTCGCTGTGTCAGTCCTCCGATCACAGCATATTTCTCGACCATATGCTACAAAACTAAATCCCTTTCTTTGGTAAGTTTTCAAAGAAACTTCAAAGGAAAGAGTTATAAGGATGGTCGTAGAACACTTACCGGAATTGCCATGTCATTATATTTGGCAAAAATCATATCTGGACCTATCTCAACTTGACGGTCCGATATCTTTCCCCAGGCCTCGTCAAGTTCCTTATCCTCGATAAATCGGGGGGAAAAAGGAAACTTGTAACCCTGAGAAGAATTTCCAGGAGCAGATGGAACCTTTTGAGGATCTCTGGAGATGACTACCTCCGGAGACGGAGTAAGGATTACTAGAGGATCCTGAGCAGATGTTGGAACTAAAACCTGTTCGGGGGCTTCTTTAACCACTTCATCCTTTGTAGTCTTAGCCTGAGGAGTGTCCTGATCAGGAACCTCCATGACCACCTCTTCCCTAGGAACCTTTTCCTGAGAGGTGTTCTGGTCGGACACGACTGGAACACCAGAAGATCTACGAAAGAAGAAAGTAAGAAAGATCAAGGTTCCAACATATCAAAAAATATCCAAGGTATGTATGTACATGATTTCTTCATTTAAATATACCTGGTCGATTTTTTGAGTTTAACCTTGTAACGCATCGGAGTAAAATCTGCTGTGCTAGCTTTCCTTTTCTTCTCAACCAATTTCACCGGTTCTGAACCGGCAGGGTTGAATAGATCTTGCACATCTACTGATTGAAAATCAGAAGCAATATCCACAACCAGTTGGTCAAGGATAAGGTCCCTGATCGCCGGATCAGTAGGTGTAGATTCGTCGACCTTCAAAGCAATAGCCTCAGTAGCCACTGGTGGGTCCTCAGCGACCTTGCTGGAGGGTACGAATACCGCCTAAGTACATCATCAAAGATAATTAGGCGATGAAAATCATTTGTCCAAATATTATTCATGTTCGGTCACCTACCTCTGGAAGGTTGACATCCTGTATGGTCGTAGGGGTGGTCGGATCATCAATCGACTCACATCTTTCAGTGGCCTCATTAATCCTCAACCCGACCGACTACACATCAAAGAGGATTTATAGTATACCGATCAGAAATAATATGTACGACAAAGGAAAAAAGCACAGTTGATAGTCTTACCTCAAGTCTCTCGATCCTCTCTTTGGCGGAAACAACCGCTAAGATCTGGGGGAAACTAGCCTTGTCGCCAGGCTCTCCGGCGTAGATCATTTTGATCCAGCTTCTAATCTCGTCAGAAGATAAAGCTGTAAAGGTAAAATAAAAGAATTAAGGATACAGAAATAATCAACTAATATAGGCAAACTGGTAGGAATCACTAAGGGCTTACCCTCTTTGGAATCTTTGGTCGTATCATCACAACCAATATACCAGAGCATCTAATGCGCTCGGGCCTTCAAAGGACTAATTCGGCGCATGGAAAAATCCTTCACTACGTGCCAGGATGTTAGACCCTTGACACTAAGAAGCTTGATAGCTTCGGCCCATCTCTTTATCTTTTCCCCCCTTCTCTGTGGAGGAGCACCATCTCGGATTCTCGACCGCCTTCTTACCAGAATAATAAAGGCTGTCTTTCTTCGTGACTGTGAGGACCCCAATTTATTTGGCTTGTAATGCTTGACCAACCGCCTGGTCCTAGCATCACAAATCAAATAAACTGAGCCTTGAGATATGTATACTTCCCAGGAAGCAGTATACACACCTCACCACAAAATTATGCATCAACTCCATTCCAAACATAGAGTCCAAACATCACACTACAAGTAAAGTAACAACAGAGAGTTATTATGCATAATGGCCGACTGCCAAAAGATACATAAATACCGTAAGAACAACAATGAAGCAAAAGTGCCATAAGATGGCTATAAACAAAGCCAATCAGCGTGCCTTCACCCACAAGGCATCTGACCGGACCGCCAAGCCTAGTCGTCAAACACGAAGCGGCAGCACAACTCACAGAAGTGAGGCCCTTGGGGCTCACCTTCTTCCTCTGCAACAAAAACATTAAGCAAAGTCGATGAGTACAAAGATTGTCTTTGTACTCGCAAGACTGACGTGTGAACTAGCAGACCTATTCATATGCTACATGCATGCTTATCTGGTGGAGGCCATATGTTTCATTTGCATAAAGCCAACTTTATTTGCAATAATGTAATACAGTTTGAAGGCAAGTTTGCAATTCATTTTTAATTGAAATAATAAAGAAGGATAATAATAACAAAAGAGTAAAGATAAACAACCTAGAAGTGACTATCCCAATAGTCATCAAGAATAATAGCACGAATCCCGCATTCGTACTCACCCATCAAGTTTTAATTTAAAAGGTTGTAGTCTAACTCTTGAAAAGCTTACCCAAGCGTGTCCATCACCTAGGACGAGGCTATTCAATAGTTTTAACTCGCAGGGTGTACCATCATGACCCACACTTCGCATCGCCTTTAAGCCAAAACACACTTCCAAGGTATGTCGTACGCTAAGTCCTACGAGACTTTTTCCAATATTGTGTATTAACTACGAGCCGCCAGTATGGATAGAAATCTATACGCTTACATGGTAAAGCCGAAAGACAACTACCTTTATGGGTAAAGCTTTGGACAACTACCATGCTCCCAACACCATCCCTCCCGCGACCTCCTCGCGACCCGAGCCAATACACGCCAAAGTACTAGGTCAAGAGAGGTCCCATATACTCTAGTGTGGTTAGCACGCCGAAATGCTCGGATAATGTGTACTCACAAGATGTTCGGTCCTTAATTGACCCGGCACCATTCCACCACACCCAAAATCACACCATCTTACCATTGTGCCTGCCTAAATCGCTTTTTGTTTTCGCTTTAGTTTTGCAATTAACAAAGCATAAGCTAACATAAACAGCGATGATAATTTTATGTGATCAAGATCATCGACTAAGTAGATGATCGCCCAAATCTACCGGAAGCTAAGCATGGCTAAGCAACTGAACTCGTAATCTACTAAGTGATAAGAGTTCATCCAACGAACTCTAATCACAGCAAGTAACCTAGGCTCAAGTAGTAGAGATCAATGTTTTACCTACAGGATATGCAGCTGCGGATTTAACTAATCAATTTAACACAAATTAAGCAATGCATACATACAGCTGAAACAAAATATTAGACTTTAAAATACTGGATTAACATGATCAAACCGCTTGCCCGTCATTTCGCTGCTGAAAATGCTCAACTCAAGGTGCAGGTTCACTCAAACACACCTAATCGCCTGCAATCTATCGATCGAGCAAAAAGGCAATATAAGAACGAATAACACCGACAAAACTGAAAATTTCAAAACCATCTAAAGAGCACAAAAGTCACACAACAGCTAGAACATGACTTAACAAAATTTTAGAAACAGATAACAATATTTTTGGAGTTATGAAGAATTTTCTAAGAATTTTCTAAGTTCAACAATACATAAAAGCATCATTTAAATATTTATCAAAATTTCTGAACAGAGACATATCTAAAACTTATTTTGATAAATAGTACACTAAAAATGAAAATTTACAAAATTGGTTTAACTAGATTTGGATAAAAATTGAATTAGTTATGAATTTTCTAAGTTTAATTGAATTATCGCAATCAAATACATTTGAATATCAAAATACTTAAAATACTTTTTCACCGCAAACAATGAGCCGAATAATCGACAAAGCGGACCTGGGCGAGGATGTCGACCAGTCAAACTTAACTCGACGGCGCCAATAATGACGCTGAAGGCGTATTTACTAATACGCCTTGACATCAAAGCGTAAATCTAAATAAAACGATAGAGAACTACGCCGCTATTAAAAGAAAACGATTACGCTATTTTACGCAACAACTTAACCTACGAGAGGGCCCACATGTCATGGACTCGTAAGATTTAAACTACCGGATTAACGTTTCTAAACACACTAAAACCGTGAGGGGTCCACATGTCATAAGCACGTAAAGAAAGCGGGTTAAACTAATGACGGAGTTTATACCTAATGTCGCCGCGGCTCACCGACGTTCATTTAGGATGGCGGCGCACAAGACAACGGATCTAGCGAACCAAGGGCCTCAGGCGAGTGGGTTATACCTTCAGTTCGCTAAGACCTCGCGAACTCGATGACGGCGACGCGACTCGAGGATGCCGCGCGAGTGGCAAGCGCAACGAGGGAGAAGAAGGTGCGCTCCCACGGCGAGGACGCTACAGCTTCTAGAAGACTCGGAAGGTGCGCTCAGCTCCGCCTTGATCCCGTGGAACAATAAGCACAAGATGATGACGACGGCGAGGTCCGAGACGGCGGAATCACCACGGCGGCGAAACACCGAGCTCGAGAAGAATCGTCGCACGCCCTCAACGATGCACCAAAGATGAAAATGAAGCCACCATTAGATTCGATGGATCGCGCGATCCTAAGGATCGACGTTGAGGTAAGAGACTCACCGAACACAAACGAGCTCAGGGCCGCAACAACCGGTTGAGACGAAGAAGTCGCCCGACGACCTGCAGCACGCCAATGATCCGGCCGGGCAAAATGGAGGCGCGTTGAACAAGGAAGTCGAAGGTGGAGTTGCGAAGCACGAGCGCAACGAGGCGGTGGCGCTGCGCCGGGTTTTTCTCCTACCGGCTAAAAGATGGACGGAGAAGTCGCGAGAATGAATGCGAGGAGAAAGGATGACCACAGGGGTAGATGGACTCGCGATCCTCTCGTAGGGGACACGCGCCACGACGCAGCAGCGACGCAGCGCCGTGGGGCACACATGCGCGAAGCGCCGTGAGCTCCGGTGAGCGGAGAAGACGAGGGCGACCGGCAGTAGGGCCCACTCGTCAGTGATAGCAGCGAAGCGGCGCGAGCCGGAGTCTGGCGCGGTGTGATTAGGTGGTTTGACTCGACCAAGACTATGCCGACCGATCGATCGAACATGGACGGCTGAGATCTGTGTATGCATTCGGACAGGTCGACGAGATGAGCAGTGTGGACCGTGCGTTCCACATCGGACGGTTGAAAACCATCGGGCTCGCGCGGTGCTGTTAGGCGGTGCGATCAAGCCGAGTGACACGGTCGGACTTGAACTCAAGTGGGGTTTGAGCCCGAGGAACAGTGATTTCAGATTTGAATTAAAAAGGCAGAGAAGGTTTGGGGAATTTTTAGAGGTAGCTCCTGAGCTCCAAAAATTCTGAAATTTTTATGGGAGCTTACTGGGACAGAGGAAAACCTTGTGTAATTTTCCAGGAATTTTCATGCACTAGATTTCTCCCAAGAAAACTCACAAGCTGCTGTCCAGAGGTTTGACCAGATTTCTAAACTGGTTTGACTTGGCCATTTGAAATAGCAAACAAAATCTAAAAAATTGTGAAATTTTTCAGGGAGGTAAATAGGACGGTCAAGATGATAGGAAAAATACTTGCAGAGGATGATCACCAGTTTAAGGTCAAGAATTTTGTTGAGAACCCCTTCCATTCACTAGAATACAATTATAGAAAATGGAAATTGCTAGGGAAAAAAATGTAGAAACTTTCAAATGATTTCATGAGGCACCAAAAGTTTTTATTTCTCCTCATAATTTACATTTGAAACACAAACCCTAACTTAGGGCTGTTACAGTGACCGTCATATAGAACCAACTCTTCTTCTACGATGACCACGAAGATTTTGAGTACATGAAGATGTACTCATCGGCTTTTCCGTCATGGAGGCGAAAGGTGCACTCTCCAGGCGTCCCAATCGTCTTCCCAAACTTCGTTATCCTATAGTAGTACTTGAATAGATCCAGATCTGCGGGAATCCCCAAGTACGCCTCGCAGAGATAGATGAAAATGCTGAGATTGGCGATAGCATTGGGAGCAAGATTTACCAATTTGACTCCATGATTCTCCAAAACCTTGGGAAGGAAGGGGTGGATTGGCAATCTAAATCTGCATTCAATATATGCAAGGAAAACATGAATTTCTCCATCTTCATTGCTCGGGGAATATTCTCCAGCCGTTGATCTCCAAGAAATCAGACTCTTGCTGGCAAGCATCCCGATCTTCTCCAAGCTCTCTAGCTTCTTCTCGCTCAAGTCGGAAATCGACCAGTTAGTGATTTGGTCCGACATGATCAAGTTTCTCTTGGATGAGGAAAGAAAAGGAGGTCGGAGGCAGTTTTTTACTCGGGAGATGAAGAGGGAAAGCAGGAAGTGAAAAAACCCTAGGTCTACAAAGGGGTTTTTATAGCTTCAGAATTTCTAACTGCAATCAGGAGTTACCAAAAAAGTCCAACGGACAAAAATCTTTTTTCCAACGGACGCAAAAACTCTTCAACTCCAAAGGCAAGTTCTCAACTTTAAAGTTAATATAAACTTCTTCAAATGTCATTGCATTTAATGAGCGTCAGTCCGATACGACTTCATCGGAAGAAAGGTGTTCACACGACCTATTCATTTAAAGTTCGGGGGCTAGCTAACGAGGATTAAAACCTCTATGTATTATTTGTAATACATAACAGACCATACGTCTTCGTGGTCGTAACCCCTGAGGTGCACGACCCCACTGGTCGTAGAGATTCCAGAGGTTACACAGTGGGTACCCTGGTTGGACGAAGGCCTATTCCAAACTCCCGACTAGGAGAACTGCTCGTAAAAGGTATGAACTGATATTTGGAACTGATTCAAGGTATATTCTCTACCGTGTGATGAATGGAACACGTGCATATTCCATACCACACGACGTTTCATATCCTAAAACACTGATGAACAACCACCATGCGGTTGTGTGTCTCATAAACATACAACCGCCGAACGGTTGACTCTCTATCAACCGTCATCCAACTCCGACCAGTCGCAACGCTTCACATCAGACGTCTTCTCCAAAAGTAACTGCCACCTCTTCAAGAGCTATTTAAAGATGGAGTATGGACAAAGCAAAGAGACAGGCATCAGACTGAAGCATAGACCTTAGATTCGTGTTTTAAGTCTGACATTGTAAGATAACAAGTAGTGCTCTCAGTGTAAACAGGAGTAGTTCACCATCTAGTCAGGAGGCATTCCCTGTAAACCCTAGTTCATACTAATAAAGGAGCAGTCCCATTATTACCCTAGATTTCCCACGTCATTTTCTCCTTTTCTTTTCGTAAGATCGACGTCTCGATGGTCGACACACGCGATCTGGAGCGTTGATCTAAAATGGACGGTCCACAGAGAAAGGGACATTCATGGGGTCCAAACATCCCAAGAGATCTGAGATACAGATCTAAAAATGGATGGTCCAAGATCAACTTAGCGCTACGCACGCATGCACCGGGGTTTAAGTGCGCGGGCCCACATGACAGTGGTCGTAGCCAAGGGGGGGTTGTCTTTGCAAAAAAGGACCAAGAGGGTGGTCTTTGCAAAAAGGTTGAGAGGGTGGTCTTTGCAAAAGACCAAGAGGGTGGTCTTGGCTTACGACAACGGATTTGAGCTCAAAACTGGGCTCACCGCCGGCGACTCCGGTCACGGCGGCCCGAACTAAAGGCAGAAATGGGTTCGCAATAGCATCGGGCAACACACAGAGGTGTCCTCAGCGGCGGAGCTAGCCTAGAACGGTGGCGAGCCGGAGGAGAACAACGGTGCAAAGCGCGGCCAAAGCGCAAAAGCGAAACAAGCTTCGCATTATCCAAGGAAGCGGGTGCCCTAGCAACTAGGGACTACAAAGGAGTTACCTGAGCACAGGAGAGGTCAAGAGATGGTAGAGGAGCTCCGACGACGAAAACCAGTGCCGGCGCTGAGGAAGACAACCCGGAGAGGACGTCCTGAGCAAAACGAAGATGAAAGAAAGGTAAGGATAGCTTCAACATAGCTCAGAGATGGTTCATGAGCAAGCAATTGAAGAGTAGATGTCCTTACCAGAGTTGGGGACGAAGGGGGTAAACTTCGACCGCAAAGGATCAAACCCAAAATTAGATGATTCCTGAGAAGGCAATCCAAAATTGAGTTAGGGGAAAAGATTAAGATGATGAGGGGCGCAAAGGGACGCAAAAAGATTAGCAAAGGAACCACTGGAGCACCGACGATGAAGAAGAACCTTGTCGGCCAACAATGGCGATTTGAGGGTTCTCTGTGGTTTGAGCTCAACAACAGAGAGGATGCTAAGAGGTGCTGTAAAAGAACACCAGGAGGGGTTCAAGGGCTTTTTATAGCCGTAGAGGAAAGGTTAGGCAAGGACAAGCTTTAATGGCAGACACGGCCTAAAGCTCTGCCAAGGACGAACGGAGACGATGGGAGCAGGTAAGAACATGACTTTGAGGGTGAAAGGACAGACGGTGAAGAAAACCAAGGCTAAGAGCCATTGAAGGTGACGCACGAGAGTTGACGAGGTAGTTCTCTCCCATGCCCTCGCTCCGCGGCAGGCACGCATTTAAGAAGAAGATGACCAGGACCGACGAGGGCCCACACGTCAGCGAAACAGGCTAAGGTGGCTTGTGTAAAAAAGAACGAGAGGGTTGGGTTCAGTCAAAAGGGTAGGGTCATAAGACTTTGACGGTTGGATCAGAAACGGATGGTCCCGATTGAAAGTCACGCTTGGAGGTCCAAAACGCTCAAAGCAATCTTGGCGGTCCGATAAAAGATGAACGGCTCAGATTAAAGCACACTCTTAGGCGGTCCGAACGTCTACTAAGATCTGGACGGTTGAAAAGAAATCCAGCGACCCAAAGGAAAGTGCCCTTTAGAACGAGCTCGAGTGTGTTTAAGTTGGTTGGGCTCAACCACGAGCTCGAGTCTGACTCAGACCCAAATAGTAACTCTCAGTAGGGTTTGAGATTGAAGCTGAAACTTTGAGGAATTTTTAAACAGAGCTACACAACTCCAAAAATTCCAAAATTTTTACAGGAGGTGCTCAACTCCAGGATTGATCTTGCATAAAATTTTTAGAGGTTTTTATGCAAAGCATTGTTCTCGAAAAATTTCTCAAGGTACTGATCTAGGATTTGACCAAGAGTTAAACTGGTTTGACTGGCCTCTTAAAATATTCAAGTAATTTCCAAAAATTATGAAATTTTTCAGAAGAGCCACACAGAATCCCTAGAACCAAGGAAAAAAAATATTTTTAGAGGATGATCACAAGATTATCTAGAAGAGTTTCAAAGGGTCAATACTTAGGTTAAAAGAAGCTTGTGGTTTTGAATTTCCATAATTTCTTTACAAGAATTCTCAGAATATTCAAACAACAACAAGATGCAAGAAAAGTTTTAATTTCTTTACATTTTCTTACATTTGAAACACAAGCCAAGATTTGGGATGTTACAATTATTCCTAGGTTGTTTCGGCCCTTGGATAATTATCGACATCAAAATATACTTTCGCTTCATACACAACTAAGGAGGAAGGTTGTAGATAGAGAGAGTCACGGGTAAAGTGCTATGTCGGTTGCTCATGTTACCGAAAGGATTCATTCCATCTGTACTCAATCCAAACCTTATATTTCTCGGTTCCACACCGAAGTTTGGAAACCTCCTATCGATGTTCCCCACCGGGCGGAATCAGTAGGGTGTCTTAGCTTTCCATCCTTCTTATGCTCCTTCGAGTGCCAACGCAACAGTTTTGCCTCATTTGGGTTCACAAAAAACTGCTTCAAACAGGGAATTAAAGGAAGATACCATGCCACCTTAGCAAGAGGTCCTTTCTTCATCTCGATTCCCTTGCCATCATCTGATTGATTCTTTACGCTTGTATTAGGATGAACTGCACACCGGACGTAAATGCATGTTTGCACACTCTTTACGGTAGAGGATACAGTCGTTCAGACTTGCATGTATTCTTTCTACTTCCATTCCCAATGGACAAAGAACCTTCTTGGCTTTGTAGGTGGTTTTGGCAACTCGTTTTCCTCCGGAAGCATGTCTGCTAAGAGACCTAACAGCGCCGTGAAACTTTTGTCGAACCAACCGTTACTTGCCTTTAATTTTAGCAGTTCAAGTACGGATGATAATCTTGTGTACTTCGACTTGCAGCACGTGAATAAAGGTTTCTCTGAGTCCTCCATCAAGCATCGGAATTTAACATACTCTCTCTCATCACAGTTCCCTTCTGCATTGCGAAACATCTGATCTAGATTGTCATCGTGCAGCCTATCCGAATCGGAACCACAATCGACATCATCCGGCGGCATATCGTTGACTTCGTTGGCGATGTCGTTATAACTACCTTCCTGTATAATCTTCTTTTCGCCGTGACTAGTCCAACGTGTATACCCCTTTTTGAAACCCCTTTGAATCAAGTGTGCTTCGATCTACGCTCGGTTCTTCAACATTTTCATATTCTTATAGTCAATGCATGGACAATACATATATTCCACTCCCTTATTCAATATATCCTCATCGACAACTCTTGTAAAAATAGACATGCCATTAATGTACTCTTCACTCACACGGTTCTCAGCGTACATCTAGCTTCGGTCCAACTACACTATGCATATAACAATTTAGTGTTAAATATTGAATTAATAAATTGGTATACTATATATGATCTAAAGTAGGTATATGTAGCAAGAATTAATTAAATTGAATTAAGTAGATCAATAGACTATGAATTGGCTAAACCCTAAACCCTAAACCATGCTAGATGTAAATAATCTTCTCTCTACATCAAGCTAGATCTAAACCATCTTCAATTCTCCCTTTACCAAGTTAGATCTAGAATATAATACAATTAGGAACAAATTACTAACCATAGATAGTCAAGAATAAATGGATCTACAATCACTCTTTCCAAATCCGCAGTCTCCTTTCACCAAATGGCGTCAAAACCCCACCTCCTCAGAGCAGCAGCCTGTGAGAATAGATCTGAAATTTAAGACATATCTGTGAGGGTCGGGTCTGATATAAGTAAAATTATCACAAATGGTTTTTAATACAAACCATCTATGATGAGAACAGGAAGTATCACATACGGTTTTAAGAAAAAATAGTTTGTGATATTTAGTACTATCACAGACAGTTTTCAACATGAACCTAAATATCATAGATGGTTTTCAACATGAACCGTATGTGATATTACCTCTTCACAGACGGTTTTTAGCATAGCCAGCAACACAGACGGTCGCTAGCCAAAACCGTCTATGATTATATTTAATACTGATGATTTTGGTCGACCATCTATGATGAGACATCTAGTATTAGCCTTTTTATAGTAGTGATTTAGAATAGGTCTTCGAAGTTATAAAAAATATTGTTTAATGTAAAACATAAAGGTGCATAATAGAAAAAAACAAAGTATAAATTATTCGTACTAATGACAACATTTCAAATAATTTAGTGAAATTACAAAATAATCAAGAAAATTACAATTTAACTCAGTTTTCCTTTGTTCCTTTCAAACCGACTCACTTCTTTAGTTTTTTGAAGCTCGAAGATCTACATTTCACAACAAAGAAAAGATTTACTAATTACAATTCAAACTAACACAAGCAAAATTGCTAATTTGGGCATTTGGCTTTGCCCTTTGTTGGTTTGGGAATGGAGGATCTGGAAATTTGGATTGAACTCTCCTCTACAATATTAGGAATTTGGGTACCATGATCGCACGCCAGCACACTACCTTCTTGCCAAGAGTTGTGCGAGGCACTAGGTCGGCGCCGCAGGCCCATCGGGCTCCCCAGTCATCCTCCCTGCTCGGCAGTCACCCTATCCCGCTCTGCCGCTCGGTGCCCGACCTTTCTCCTCAGACCTACGCCCTGCCGCTGTGTGCCGCCGCCGCGTTTGGCTTCATTGTGGTCGCACCACCATGCCAAGAGAGAGGGAGAGATGTGAGAGCCAATTGATGTATATTGATTGTTAGGGTTAGGGAGAGAGAGAGAGACGAGAGGGAATGGTATTGTTGTGGCTAGGCCGAATGGTGCAATGCCCAAAGGGCCTTTGGTGTGTGACCACGGACCGGCCATCACATGGGCTAGTTTGAGGTTATGGGGCGTCGGAGGGAGATGTAGTTTGATGGGCTGAGAGGGAGTTATCGTCTGTTTGACCCAATTAAGAGTATATTTCAATATATATGTAATATACATACTATATAGTGGATTTTTTTTGCAAAAAATAATGGGTGTTCAGCTGAACACCCATGAACCTACGAAGGTCCACCCCTGTCGCTCCCAAACCGAGTGAAACAAGCATGGCAACCTCCTCTGTAACAGCCCTAACTTAGGGTTTGTATTTCAAATGTAAAATTTTGAGGAGAAATAAAAACTTTTGTTGTCTCTTCAAATCATTTGGAAGCTTTCCAAATTTTCCCTAGCAATTTCCAATTTTCTAGAAGTTAATTCCTGTGATTGGAAATTGTTGTCAGCAAATTCTTAGCTTTCAAACTTGTGATCATCCTCTGAAATTATTTTTCCTATCATCTTGATCATCCTATCTACCTCCCTGAATTATTTCACAATTTTTAGATTTTAGTTGCTATTTCAAATGCTCAAGTCAAACCAGTTTAGAAATCTGGTCAAACCCTTAGGCAGCAGCTTGTGATTTTTCTTGGGAGAAATCTAATGTATGAAAACTCCTGGAAAAATTACACAAGGGAGTCCTCTGTCCCAGTTAGCTACCATAAAAATTTCAGAATTTTTGGAGCTCAGGAGCTACGTCTAAAAATTCCTCAAACCTTATCAGCCTTTTGAAGTCAAACCTGGAAACACTGTTCCTCTGGCTCGGACCTAGCTTAGACTCGAGTCCGACCGCACTAATGGACTCGGTCGCACCGCCTAGCTGCACCGCGTGAGCCCGATGGCTGTCAGCCGTCCGATGCAGATCGTGCGGCCCGCGTGCGTCGAATCAACCGACCTGTCCGAATGCATACATCAATCTCGACCGTCCAATTCAGATCCAACGGTCGACACGTTCCTGATCGAGTCAAACCACCTAATCGCACCGTGCCAGTCTCTGGTTCGCACCGCTTCGCTGCTGTCGCTGACGGGTGGACCCCACTTGTCAGCTTCGTCCTCGTCTTCTCCGCGTCTCACCGGAGCGCACCGGCGATCACGCATGTGTGCCACGTACCTCGTCGCTGCCACCTTTTTGCCATCGTGTCCGGCTAGGAGGCATCGCCACGACTCCATAAAACCTCTGAGCTCACCCATTTTTTTCTCCCTTGCTTCCTCGTGCTTTCTCCGCCCGTTTCTTTGTCTCGGCCGGAGTTGAACCCGAGAGCAGCGCCGCCGTGTTAGCGTCGCCCTCGAGCCCGCGACCGTACCATCGTGATCCACTCTCCTCGCCGCCTCCATTTTGCCCATCCCGGGTCATCGGCATCCATTGGATCGCCTGGAGCAACTTCATCGTCTTCGCCGGCGCCCGGCCTTGCCCCGCTAGCGTTAGCTCGTGAGTCTCAAGCCTCAGCGTTTGGTTCCACTTGATCGCAATGCTCCACTGATGCTCACGGTGGGTTCGTTTCTGTCTTTGATGCATCGTGGAAGGTGTACGACTTCTTCTTCTCCGAGCACGGTATTTCGCCGCCGCGGCGTTTCCGGCCATCTCTGTGCTCCATCGTCGTCTTGATCATGGGCGTAACCTTCCTGGAGTCAAGGCGAAGCTGGTGCGCACCTTCTGGCTTCTCGTCCGTAGCGCTTTCCGCGGAGCCGTGGTTCGTCTCCGCCTCAGTTCGCTTCGCGACTTCGCCGGCATCCTCGAGTCGGGTCACCGTCATCGAGTTCGCGAGGTCCTTGCGAACCCGAAGGTACCATTCTCTTGCCGTAAAACCCCTCGTTCGCAAGAATAGTTGCGCGGCGCCATCGCGTGCCGTGGTCGCCGGTGAACCGCCGTGATGATTAGTTTAACTCTAATCATGTCTTCTTTGAGTCTCGACTTGTGGGCCTTTTTGTTAATCGAGTTTAGAAATCATTTAATCCAACCGCTTTATTTCACTCGAGTCGCTGCCATGTGGGTCCATAATGTCGATTAGGGATGCGTAAGTTTAAATCGTTTTCTCTATCGAAGCGTATTTTTGTTGGGCATATGTATTAGGATTACGTTACATTAAGCGAAGACGTATTCTTAGAATACGCTTCGACGCCACCTCAGCGGGAGGTGCTGTTGCAGTCAAGACCGTTATTGGGCCACTGGCGATGTCCGGGGCTGGTGGCTGCCGGTAGGAAAAGATTTAAAGGATTTGGTATTTCTGAAATGCTTTTCTGTTGAGCTGTTAATTCAATTAAACTTAGAAAATGCATAACTAATTCAATTTTTATCCAAATTGCATGAAACCAGTGCTGTTAATTTTCATTTTAAATGTGCTATTTACTAAAATAAGCTTCAACCTGGTACCTGTAGCAAAAATCTGTTAATTAATAAAATGATATCTTATGTATCTTCTAAATTAGAAAATGCATATCTCTTTCAATATTTGTCCAAATCAGTGAAACCAATTTTGTAATTTGTCCTTTTATTGTACTAATTATTAGGATAGGTTTTATACACTGTTTCTGTTCATGAAAATTTGTTAAGTAATTAACTAGTATTTTGATGTGTTTTTAGCTTAGAAATTCATAGGAAATTATTAATAACTTAAAATGATTTGTTCTCTGTTTCTTAAATTTTGTTATATCATGCTTAGGCTGCTGTGAAAAGTTTAGTGTGTTTTGTTGTTGTTGTATTGTTTGAGTTTGGTCGGTGTTATTCGTTTCTTATTATTTGTTTTGTTCAATCGTTAGGATTCGATATTTGCGCAACCCCAGAACGATCCTCCGCAACAACTTGAGCAACAACATCCAGCAAAGTTTGATCATGATAATCCCAGATTTTAAAGTCTAATATTTTGTTTCAACTGTATGTATGCATTGCTTAATTTGTGTTAAATTGATTAGTTAAATCCGTAGCTGCATATCCTGTAGACAAAATATTTGATCTCTATTACTGAGCCTAGGTTATTTGCTGTGATTAGAGATCGCTGGATGATCTCTTATCACTTAGTAGATCCGGGTCAACTTGCTTAGACATGCTTAGCTATCGGTAGAACTGGGCGGTTATCGACTTTAGTCGGTAACCTTGATCACACAAAAATTTACTATAACTTTATGTTTTAGCATTTCTGCTATGTTTAATTGCAAAATTAAAAATGAAAACAAAAATGATTTAGACTTGGGCACAATGGTAAGACTGTGTAACTTGGGTGTGATCGAAAGGTGCAGAAGTCGAGTTAAGGACCGAGTTACTTGCGCCACCGTCTCGAGCATTTTGCGTGCTAACCACACTAGAGTATATGGGACCTCTCTTGACCTAGTACTTTGGCGTGTATTGGCTCCGGGTCGCAGGAGGTCGCAGAGGATGGAGGTGGGAGCATGGTAGTTGTCAGAAAAGCTTTATCTCGGTGGGTAGTTGCCTTTTCGGCTTTACCATGTAAGCGTATGGATTTATATCCATACGAGCGGCTCGTAGTTAATACACAATATTGGAAAAGTCTCGTAGGACTTAGCGTGCAAAGATACCTTCTAAGTGTGCTTTGGCTTAAAGGCGATCTGAAGTGTGGGTACATTGGTACACCCCTGCAGGGTTAAAACTATTCGAATAGCCTCGTCCTAGGTTATGGACACGCTCGGATACGCCCCGTAAGAACTAGACTACATCATTTTAATTTAAAACTTGATGGGTGGTACGAATCTGGGATTCGTGCTATTGTTGGGGTGACTATTGGGATAGTCACTTCTAGGTTGTTTATCTTTCTCTTTTGCTATTATTTCCTTTACTGTATTTCAACATTAAAAATGAATTGCAAACTTGCCTTTAAACTGTACTACATTATTGCAAATGAAAATTGGCTTTATGCAAATGAAACATATGACCTCCACCAAATAAGCCTGCATGTAGCATATGAATAGGTCTGCTAGTTCACACGTCAGTCTTGCGGGTACAAAGACAATCTTTGTACTCGTGTGCTTTGCTTAATGTTTTGTTGCGAGAGGAAGAAGGTGAGCCCCAGGGCCTCACTTACGTGAGTTGTGTTGCCGTTTCGTGGACGACTAGACTTGGCGGTCCGGTCGGATGCCTTGTGGGTTGAAGGCACACCGATTGGCTTTGTTTATAGCCATCTTATGGCACTTTGCTTCCTTCTCGTTCTTGTTATTTGTGTATCTTTTGGGCCGGTCGGCCTGTGTCTGTAATAACCTCTTCTATTTGTTTATTTTCCGTTTGGTAGTGTTGTGTTTGGACTCTATGTGTGGAATGGAGTTGATGTCTAATTTGGTACCGGGGTGTGTATACTGCTTTCTGGGAAGTATACATATCTCGAGGATCAGTTTATTTGATTTGTGATGCTAGGACCAGGTGGTTGGTTAAGCATTACAAACCAAATAAATTGGGGTCCTCACATCCTCGCTCCACTCTGAGCACTACCTCCTCGTCGCCCCCCGTAACCTGTAATATCCCATTTCATTAAATAAGTATTTAATAAATTATAAAAGGATTAGTAATATGAATTTAGGAGGAAAATAGTTATGAGCCTTTGGCCCATACCCAGGAGGTGGGCCGGCCACCAACATAAGAAGGAGGGGGAGGGGAAACCCTAGCATGGCACTGTAGCACACGCTGCTATAGTACCACGCCGCTGCTACAGTAATCACCCCTCCCTTGCTGCTGTCCAAGAAGGAGGAGGGAGGGAGAAGAACCCTTCGGGTGCTGCCGGCCAAGAAGAAGGAAGTAGAAGGAAGAGGGAGAAGAAGGAGAAGAGAAGGGAGAGGGATAACGTGGTGGTTCTTGCATTCTTCAGCAGATTCTTCAAGGGTAACCCACGATCCTATTCGATTAGTCGTGTAGTTTCGCGATTTGGCAATGTCGGTATTAGATCGGTTTTTGGCAGTCTGTATTGCTCGGCTGTTTTGAGGATGTTAACTACGCAATTTGATTTGGCCATCTCCTAGAGATTTGTAGGTCACGTCTTTAGCTTTCAATAGAGTCTTGGATCAGGTCGTTTAGACGAGCGGATCCGGAGATATGATTTTCGTAGCGCTGCTGTTCTGTGGTTCTGTCATAATTCTGACCGTCAATGTTAATCGATCATTAGCAAATAGTTAATGAATTATTTAGAAGATCTCATCAAAAAGAAAGTTGTAGGTATGTTCGTAAGGTTTTCAGAGAGCTAAAGATCATAATTTTTTGGATAAGTGTACTGAAAGATACATTAGTTTTTGTCTCACTGTCCAGAACCTCTGACGATATTTAGCAGATAATCTGTTTGGTAGGGATAGAAGATGACAAAATCTGGGAATCTCACCAACTAGTTTTATGTGGATAATTTAATAAGCTTTGGATAAGTATACGAAAAGTTATGAATTTTAGAAGAAGACTGTTCTGTTTTGGGACAGATCGACGTCAATGGAAGTGGGTGTTTTGGGTTGCGCTAGGGAGCGTAGTTTGTCGTGTACTTATTTCTAGCAATATCTTGTCTAGAAATGCCCTCTTAGTGTGATTGTTATATTTATCTAGGTGGTTTGATTCTGGGGGCAGCGCCCTCTCTGCATCATCAAGCTTCACACGGTTGAGGCAAGTACAAATATTGATAGAATAAATAAGAGTGATGGTTCATATTTGCTGGTAGTAAGTATATTTTGTCTACTCATGGATGCTAGAAAGATGTGAATGTCGCTATTCATGAATGCTAGAAGTATAGTTATGCTCTTTATTCATGTATGTTGTTGTTGGCTAAAACATGTTTATGTTGGATAAAGAATTGATTCATATGCATCATATTATCATCCTTGAGGCTTGGTCATGTGGTGATCAAGTATTGATTTTGAGGTCCCCGTCGTGTATTGGTCGGGCTTGTGGTCCCCACACTTGTAGAGTGTGGGCTTATGGTCCCTGTGCAAGAAGGCACAGGCATGAGTATGTATCGACGGATGCATACTCCGCATTACTGGTATATGCAAAGAGAAAAGAAAAGTTGCATTTGAGCATTGCATCGCATGCGCATGTGAATTGGTTGAGTATGGAGAGCTGTGGTTGGATGAGAATGACATAGCTGTGTATGTTTTTGTCTCACTAATTTGTACTTTGCTGAGTCTTGGACTCGCTTTCGCTTTGTTTGTTTTTTTAGGTACCCCTTACGAGAACGGTATACATAGGAGGGAATAGACATAAGTTTGGGTGCACACTACCATGCACAATTCATAATTGGTTAAATTTGGAACATGCTTTAATAATTGAGCAAACTGCTTGAATGATTCTCTATTGGTTATTTCTTATGCGTTGGATGTTTTGTAATAGAGTTGTTTAGTATGTTATGGCTGCCTTTATGTTTACGTTATAGATTTGATGATTGGATTATTGTTTATTGTTAAAAATAGCTGTGCAAACCTCTGGTATGGTTGACTATACAAAGGAGGTTCTGCCAAAATTTAGTAAGATGTCTTGGTTTTAATTATTACTCAGTTCTTTTAGTAGCATTCCAGGCTCTTGTTGGGCTGGGGTGTTACACAACCATCTTCTCTTCATGCTCTCGCCACGCGCGCTGCCTCTACTCCTTCTCCCCCACTGGTGCCGCCACCGCTCCACGGTCGTGAGGGTCTCCTTTGGCGACATTAGGGGTGGGGAGGGTTCGCGGGCGTCATGGAGAATCCCTCAGTTGTGAGCGGGGGAGGAGATGGGAGTGGAGCGCGATGGGGAGGGGGAGGTCATTGGGGCGCTAGAGCTGAGTTGGCCGCTGTGGGAGGGGTTAGCCAAGCTCTGTGCAATGCTACTGTCTGTGCCCTCTCCAGATAGGTGTGTTGCGGGTATTCCTTCGAAATGTTGCGGATCCTTTTCTTGGTTGTTGCAAGAGGTGTTCTCAGTTGTTGCATGAGGTGTTTTCGGTTGTTGCAAGAGGTGTTTTCGTTTGATGCAAGATGTGTTTTCGGTTGTTGCACGAGAGTAAACTTTTTGTTATGGTAGGGATATTTATTTGTTGCACCGAGGAATCCATGCTTGTTGCTTCGAGTTGAAAATTTGTTGTATTTTTTGTTGCATCAGATGAAGATTTTGTTGCAGGTTTACTAAATAATTATTGCGCCTCACCGATTTTTGTTGCACCCAATTGGATGACTGAGATCGACCATTTTAAGTCAAATCTGACAGTAGAGAGTGGCGTATGATGAAAAGCCTCATATCGTACGTCCGAACGTTAGTGGTGTCCAATAGATAATACTAGAAATAAGAACAAAAGGAACCTTATATGAATTGAAGTGATTGCATAAAGGTGCTAACCTGTAATTTCGTAATAACTTGCATCTGTCTTCCCGTCCATAACAGTTTACGACAAGTTGCTTCGCCCATACCGTTGCTACTATTTTTGAGTCCGGAACACGTAGGTTACCCAAGTCGAGTCGGATATAGTATCTTCATAAGGGATAAGAAAACAAAAGGAGAAAATCAAGCAGAAAAAGTCTGAGATGTTTTCGTCTTCTATGTATGATAATCCTTTCTATGTATGTACTCTGGGTGTATATACATACCGTTAGGAAAAATGGGCACCGGATATTGGATATTTTGTCCCAAAATCCTTTGTACCCTTCTTCGAATGGTCAATGACAAGTTTACAGCAGCTGAGTGGTTTTATCTTTGATGTATCAACAACGGCGTGGAATGACCGCGGGCTATTGTGGGTTGATGTGTTCGGGCACAGGAAACTGCTAGTAGCGAAAATCATCCAGGTCACGAGGAAGTGGTCGTCAGCACATTCCATTTTTTCTTGATCATGGTCTCAATTGTTGTTAAGGTTGGGGCTTTTGAACCTTGACAATCGTAGATTTGTTTGAATGACCTGTAGCTTTCTGAATAAGCCTTCACTTTGTACTCTATTTCTGCCCCTCCATGGGGATTCCAAGGATCCTGTGCATGTCACTCTAATCTCTGATGACTCCATATCGAAAATGCTCACTAACCATTTGCTTAGCTTTTCTGGGACAAACGGGCACTTAGGGTGTGTTTGGTTGTTTGTATGGGGTTGGCTCGCATAAGAAGATGCAAGTTTTTGGGTGTTTGGTTACCTGGTTGGGTGGGTGAGCCTAGCTGAGTGGATGCAAGATTCCCTCTCGGGCCAGGCCTGAGGGAAACGCTCGATTCGAGCTTCCCTCCTCAGCCAGGCTGAGTGCATACAGGCTGGCCAGCGCTCGTGAATCCCTTCACCTTCTCTTGCGCGAGATACATGCAACCAAACAACATTTCAGCATAGCCTGGCTCAATAGAAACAGGCAACCAAACAACTCATCATTGCATCCACTCAGCCTGGTTAGGTTCAGTGTGAGACCCCGGTTTATTTAGCTTGTAATACTTAGCCTTCCATTGACTCTAGTACCACAAACAAAATACACCGTGTCTCGATGGATATATGCTTCCCAGAAATTGCAGCACACATACATCACACAAAAGCATGCATCATTTCCATACATCATATGCTAACAAGTCTACCAAAAGACATACATAATCTAGTTATTACAGAACAGCCGACCGGCCAAATGACATAAATACCAAGTAATAAGTAACAATGGAAGCAAAAGATGCCATAAGATGGCTTAAACCAAAAGACGACCGGTTAGCCACATAACACCACAGGGCAACCGACCGGGCCGCCAAGCTAATCGCCCCACACACTGCCACAGCACAACTCACAAAAGTGAGGCCCTTTGAGCTCACCTTCTTCCTCTGCACACAACAAGCAATGCAGATGAGTACAATAATGTACTCGCAAGACTTACGAGTAACAAGCCTATACATAGCTACATGAAAGTTGTATCAAAGGAAGTTGGTTATATGGTTATTTGGACGCATAAAGCAAGTTTCATTTGCAATAATGTAATAGATTGAAAGCAATTTAACAAATCAGTTTTTAAGCATTGAAATAACAGCGGGTAACAATAATTATCAAGTAACCAGCTAGAAGTGACTAACCCAATAGCCACTACACATAGCATGAATCCCCTGATTCATACCACCCGTCAAGTTTTAAATAAAATGTTGTAGTCTAGTTCTCACGGTGTGTTTTTGAGCGTGTTCATAACCTAGGACGAGGCTATTCGAATAGTTCAAAACCCTGCAGGGTGTACCAATGTACTCACACTTCAGACCGCCTTTAAGCCACATGATTTAGCACACTTTCTTTGGTATGCCGGTACGGCTAAGTCCTACGAGATATTTCCAATATTGTGTACCAACTACGAGTCGCTCGTATCGATAGAAACCCATACGCTTACATTGTAAAGCCAAAAAGATAACTACCCCTCGAGGTAAAGCTTTTTGGACAACTACAATGCTCCCACATATGAATCACCTTATTTTACCACAACACAACACACACACGCCCACCTGCGACTCGTAGCTAACACACGCCAAAGTACTAAGTCAAGAGAGGTCCCATACCCTCTTGTGTGGTTAGCACGCAAGAATGCTCAAAACGGTGGCGCAAGTAGCTCGGTCCTTAAATGACTAGGACACCATTCCAGACACACCCAAAAATCACACCATCTTACCATTGTGCCCAAGTCCAAATTGTTTTGTTTTCAGTTATAGTTTTGCAATTTGAACACAGCACAAATCTAAAATATAGAGATTATAATAAGTTTGTGTGACCAAGGTTATCGACAAGTCGATAACCGCCCATTTCTACCGATAGCTAAGCATGGCTAAGCAACAAACTCATAAACTACTAAGTGACAAGGGTTCTGTAACACCCCAGCTTCACATGAGCCTAGAATGCTACAAGTATTAAACTAACTAGAACATTCTATAAATTTTTCGACAGAACTTCCTTTGTATGAACAACAAAATCGAGGTATCAACAGATGATCATGGCATTTATTAATATTTCTATAATCCAAGTCCTTCATGCATATAAAATAATCGTTCGATTGTAAACAATTAACATCATTCTCATAACCATGAATAATCCAACAACCAACATCATAAAACATCCATAGATAGTCTCCACACAGTTATTTATTCCTAAGTGAAACCAAATAGCAATTGCATAAATGTTGTGAGGTAGTGCGTGCTTTCCGATGCCTACTCCCTCCCATGCATGACGTTCTTGCGAAGTACCTATAACAAGACAAAGCAAGGGTGAGCCATACGACTCAACAAGTATCAACAAGGTTGCAACATTCATATAGATATAACATCTAAAACAACTTTATTCAACACCATTAAGACATTTCAAATATTTAAATGATGATAATGCTATGCACTCTTTGATCTTTATCTCATTTCGTATTTTACCGTAATGGGGTATTCATCAGTCAATGAATACCCATGCTGTGCCCTCGCACGAGGACCAAGAGCCTATACATCACATGTATAAGGACCTTTGCCCGTCATCACAATGACGGGACCTCTGTATCCATTGCCCATATTCCATGAATGCGGGACCTCAAGCTGTCATTACATATGACAGGGACCTCAACATTGTACTCTTGGTCACCACGTGACCAAGTCTCAAAATGCTCCAACATGCATAAGAACTACAACATCATATTTCCAATATCATAACTCAATATGTAGTCGAGGTATGTAAACAATAGCATCATGAAGGAACCTTAAACATAACTCATAAGCATCAACACAACTAGAATCATCTCCACAACACATTCACATGGCAATGATGAACAATACACCTCTCAATCATGACATGCAACCAATACTACACATAAACCGAATACTTGCCTCAAGCTGCGAGAGCAGCGGGCCTTGAAGTGGGTGCTGCCCTTGGGATCTCGCTGCCACCTGGACAAGTAGATAACCCCAAACTAAGAATAGCATACTGGACCAAAATCATACATCACATTACAATCGAAATCGCTAATCTTCTTATCACGTCTAGCTTTTCTAATTTCTAGCGATCGGTCACTGCGGACAGCAGACTTCAAAAATTCATAACTTTCTGCTCAGGAGTCCAAATAGGATGATCTTGGACAATCTGAAAAGGTAATTGAAATGTCTAAATAAACTTAGTTGGGGAGACCCTCTGATTCGGCCATCTACCAGACCTACCAATCTATTTAATCAGAGCAAACATTTCACGTCGGGTTTCTGGACAGCGACAAAGTAACTATCATAACTTTCTCTACGTTCGTCCAAATTCAGAGATCTTTAGCTTTCCTGAAAGCTAAGAGGATTAGCCTAATTTTTCGTTATGGTGAGACCCTCTGGAAACCCCTCTAAATAAGCGCTTCTATCAGGTTAACTAACACTAGCAAATCTGCTTCTCTCCAGAAACACAGAAGTACTAATAAATTCATAACTTTGGCTACCGAAGTCCGAATGACTTGATTCTTGTCGGCAATAAAAGGTAACTACGATAGCTACAACTTTCTAGTAGACACCCAGACCCAAATCTGCCTCTAACCTAATCAAAACTGACAAACTTCACCGCTGCAGAATAACGACGAACTGACATCCGAAAATTAGACAACTAGAAAATGACCTAAAGCAAAGAACCACGGGTTACCCTTGCCGAAACGAAGAGAGTACACAGCGGGATGATGACCACCACGCTTCGCTGCGGATCCCTTCTTCTCCCTCTTCTTCTCTTCTCTTCTCCTCTCCTTCTTCTTCCTTCTCTTCCTTTCTCCTTCTTCTTCCTCCTTGGCCGGCTGCAATGGAGCTCCTTCTCCTCCTTGGCCAGCAGCAATGGAGGTGGTGGGGAGTGGAGAGGGCGCAAGGAGGGTGGAGGGAGGTGGAGAGGGAGAGGGGTGTGGTGGCCGGTTGGGGAGGAAAGGGGAGGGAGGGTGCGGCTAGGGTTTGGGGAGAAAAGGGTGCTCTCCCCCCTTGGCCGGCCACACTTGGGCCTCTATGGGCCAAGCCCAGGCCTAGGTTGAGGTGACAGTTGCATAAACTCCCCTCTCAAGCTGATTATTTGAGTAACTTCTAAAAGGTCCTTCCCGATACTCCATTTGATTCTCTTCGATCGATTAAACTTTCCGACTAGACGTTGTAACACTTTCTGAGTATTACATTCGCCCCTTAAGCAGATTCAACCTCGAATCTAAACTCCAAACTTCAAGAGATAAACCGAGGCTGAAACTTAGCAGCAGTGCACTTTGAGATGAACAAATCCGGATAAAGCTCACGCATGCGAGACTCCGGTTCCCAAGTGGCCTCCCTTTCGTGCTGCTGCGACCAAAGCACCTTAACATACTTCAAAGTTTTGTTCCTCAACTCTTTTCTCGATCTTTCCGGAGTGCACCGGTTTAGACTCAAATGTCGGATCTGGTCAATGGTTAGGGGTTCTAATGAAACATGATGCTCGGATCACGAAGGAACTTCCTCAATATAGACACATGAAAACGTTATGCACTCTCGCATAGCCTCGGTAGGTCTAAGCGGTATGCCAACTTCCGATCCGAGCCAAGATCGTGAATGGCCCAACGTACCTCGGGCTAAGCTTCCTTTGGTACCGAACGACAACACCTTTAGTGGGGACACTCTCGAGCACCTGATCTCCCACTTCAAATTCCAAGTCTCTTCTCCTCACATCCGCATAACTCTTTTATGCGCTTTGAGTCGCTAATAGATTCTGTCTCACCGTGGCCACTCGTTCAACCGTCTTTTGCACCCGATCCGGTCCTAAACGCGCTTCTCACCCACGGCTTCCAAAGAAAGAGGTGACCTGCACTTACGCCCATATAAAACCTCAAGCGAGCGGCTTTTATGCTCGAATGATAGCTGTTATTGTGCGCAAACTCGCCAATGGCAATTGATCCTCCCAACTACCTTTCCAAGGCAGGACACATGACCTCAACATGTCCTCCGGGGTTTGAATAGTGCGCTGATTGCCCATCCATGCGAGGATGGAAAGCTGTATCAAAGCGGAGTTGCGTGCCCAAGGCACTCTGCAAACTCTCCCAAAACTTGGATACGAACTTGGCATCCATCGAAATGATGGTCTTTGGCACTCCATGCAATCTCACAATCTCCGCAAATAGATAGGAGCCAAATCACTAGCTGAATTAGTCGTGCGGATGGGAATAAAATGTGCAGATTTGCTGAATTTATCCACTATAACCCAAACTGCATCCTTGCCTCGCGGTGAATGAGGCAACGCAACAACAAAATCCATAGAAATATCATCCCATGGCCATTGGGGTACCTCCAAAGGCTGCAATAACCTGCGGGGACGTTTATGTTCACCTTCACTGTGACAAACACCACAAGAGGCTACATAATTGGCAATATCTACTTTCATTCTTTTCCACCAGAAATTCTGCTTCAAATCACGGTACATCTTTGTCTCTCCTGGATGAACAGTATACGGAGTGCGATGTGCCTCCTTTAAGATGTCATCCTTAACTCCTGCTTTCTGTGGCACACATAATCGTCCCTTGAATCGCAATGCTCCACACCCATCCAAACTAAAATCTCCTTCCTTGCCCGAATTCAGACGTCTCCTGACTCTTTGCAATAACGGGTCGCTCTGTTGTGCTTCCCGCACACGCTCTGGAATGGCTGACTCTAAAATCAACTGGATCTCAGCATGAGCCGAACCTGCATAGCAATAAGATATCCCCATGCGGTCAAAATCCGCAACTAGACAATCCAATGCAGCCGGTGTCGCCTTGCGACTAAGAGCATCAGCCACCACGTTGGCTTTGCCTGGATGATACTGAATCGTGAGATCATAATCCTTGATCAGCTCTAACCACCTTCTCTGCCTTAGATTCAGGTCCTCTCACAGTAAAGATGTATTTGGGCTTTTGTGATCCGTAAAGACATCACAAGACTCACCATAGAGATAATGCCTCCAAAGCTTCAAGGCGAACACCACCGCACCAATTCTAAATCATGTGTTGGGTAGTTACGCTCATGTTTCTTCAAATTGCCTAGACGCATAAGCCGTAACCTTACCATCTTGCATGAGCACACACCCAACCCAACTCGAGAAGCATCGAATAGGCGTGAATCGCTTCTGCTCAGAATAGTGAGCAGTGCGATCCACAAGCTTTTCCTTCAAAATAAGAAAAGCTGCGCACACTCCTCATCCCACCGAAACTTCACATCTTTCGTGTGAGCTCGGACAACGGCCGCAATTATGGAGAAATCCTGCACAAAACGCCGATAATAGCTCGCCATACCAAGGAAGCTTCTCACTTCTTTGGCGTTAGTCGGCCTTCCCCATTCTACCATCGTGGATATTTTACTTGGATCAAGCGATATTCCTTATCATTGATAACATGCCCCAAGAATCCCACCTCGGACATCCGAACTCGCACTTTTAAGCTTGGCATAAAATCTATTTTCTCTTAACGTCTCCAACACCATCCTCGGATGACGCTCATGCTCAACCGGTCTTGAATAGATCAAGATATCATCAATAAAGACGACGACAAAATCATCCAAATACTCATGCAACATCCTGTTCATAGTCTCCATGAAAGCAGCAGGGGCATTCGTTAGTCCAAAAGACATAACTTTAAATTCAAAGTGCCCATACCTTGTAGAGAACGTCGTTTTCTCGATATCCTCTTCTCGGACAGAATCGATTATAGCCCGATGAAGGTCTATCTTTGAAAATACCTTTGCCCTCTCAACCGATCAAATAAATCTTCAATACGGGTAAAGGGTATTTATTCTTGATGGTCATTTGGTTGAGTGCACAGAATCGATACACATGCGCCAACTACCATCCTTCTTTTTGTAAATAAAACCGAGCTCCCACGGAGATATGCTAGGTGAATAAGATCCTTCGCCCTTAATTCATCCAATTGCTTCTTTAGTTCCTCCCGGAAAGGGCGTGCGACTGTGCAGGGTCATAGAAACCGGCGGGCACCAGACTAAATCAGTCGAACTCCTTTGGGCGTGGTGGGGCATCCACGCAACTCTGTGGAAAAACATCTAAGAATTCTCGAACCACGGAGTTAATTCTGCGATCAAAGAGGAACTCGACTTTCCACGAGACAAAGAAACCCACTCTTGGCGGCTCGACTACCGAGAAGCAGACTAGCGGCCGCAAAGAGAGTAAGAGGGGCACTCCCGAAATACTACCTCCCGCCTGAAGGTGCTCGCAAGGTTCTTGTATTCCGAAGCGAGGATATAACCGCTCGATAGCTATGCAACCAGTCCATACCGAATAACATCAAACGGCTCCATCTTCATGACCATTAGATTAGCAACGAATTCTTCCCCATCCAAGGAGATCACACAACCAGGACAAGCTGTGGAGCTAGAAAGGATTCCCTAGGAGAGTTAACTAAAAGCGGTCGAGCTATAGACGCAAACTCAAATTGGCCTCGCTAGCAAACTCTAACGATACAAAAGATAAAGTAGCTCGAATCAAAAGTACAAATGCCTCCACCGAGTCCACTAGAGCGCACTGTCACCACATTGGGACGACTACGACTCGCTGTCGGCATGGCATAAGAAACTCTTTGGGGCGGAAGGAGCCCCAACACCTCGGTATGGGGGTGCGGCAGGAGTGCGGGAAGTCTTTGAAGTGCATGGCCCGGAAAGCGGTGCGCAGGGACCGGTGGTTAAAGTACTCGCGGTGGAATACCCGAGGATAAGGAAGATAAGATGGTGACCCTGTGTCCGAGTAGGAGTGGCCTCTAACATCTGATGAACCCCGGATGAAGTCGCCGCTCTGGTCTTGGCAGTGGATGGCTCCCACTTGATCACACCGCGGATTCCGCCGACAAACCAAAGCCTTGTGACCCTCCGACCACGGTGGCGACAAGAACCCGACCAAGAACACTCCAAAGCACGATGCTCATTACCACACTTGAAACACTTCATCCCTTGCCCCGGAACCGGACGCAACCTAGGAGCACTGCGAAGGTCGAAAAGAAGAGGATGAGTGTGGCCTTGGACTTGGACTTGAAAGAATTGCGGGCCCTTGAACTTCTTGTAAAGCGGTTTCATGATGACCCACTTCCTCCCCAAAACTCTTCTTCGATCGCCACTGCATCCTCTGGACCATGGTACCTCTGCACTGTAATTCTTCTCAAGCTGCATTTCAAGTTCCATGCCCGAGCTTGCTCTACCTGGGAGCTAAAGTCACGCAGCTCAGTGCCCCCAAAACTGGCGAACTCTCGTCCCGAGACCTCTACGAAATCTCTTGGCCTTCTCCACCTCATCAGTGAGCCACCGCCGAACAAAGCGGATCAGGTTGTTAAACCCGCCTCATATTCCGACCTTGTCATCTTGCCACGCTTGTAGCTTTGCAATGAAACCTCCATCCTCTCCACAAGCGAGGTAGGATAAAACCTCCTCCGGAATTGCTCCACAAACAACTCCCAAATGCTGGACCATGGGCGAAGTCCTAGTGTCGAGGACTCCTTCCCACCGATATCTCGCTGCCCTTGAGTGGAAGGCGACAAACTGCGCCCTCATTTCCGAAGTCATCCCTAGAGCTCCAAAATGCCTCTCCATGTGTCGTAGCCAGTTAGCTGCATCAACTGGCGTGCCTGACCCGTCGAAGGTGTCCAACCTCAAAGCATTCCACGGTGTAGCCCCATGGCAAGCGCTGCGAGAGGCCGTGCAGAGCCACCATGGGAGCGGCACAGCACCGATGGTGGGCTCGATTCTCTTGCATGCGGATGCAACCTCTTCCTCGACCCGCAGACTAGCCTCCCGGCTATGAGTTACGAACTTCCGCGGGGCATTGCTGCCTCGCCGGCACCTGCCTTACCACGACCACGACCACGGCCTCCACCCCTTGCCATCTCTAAACAATCACAAACATGACAAAATAATTTAAACAATAAGCACAACAGCAACTAAAGCACAAGTCAAACTATAATATCAATGGAAACGTAAATGCGATGCAAAACCCAACCCACCCATCGTGGCTTAGTGTGTCAAAATTAATGTTTCACTAACCACGGACCTCTGACCGCTCACGATACCAGCTGTAACACTGACTTCACATGAGCCTAGAATGCTACAAGTATTAAACTAACTAGAACATTCTATAAATTTTTCGACAGAACTTCCTTTGTATGAACAACAAAATCGAGGTATCAACAGATGATCATGGCATTTATTAATATTTCTATAATCCAAGTCCTTCATGCATATAAAATAATCGTTCGATTGTAAACAATTAACATCATTCTCATAACCATGAATAATCCAACAACCAACATCATAAAACATCCATAGATAGTCTCCACACAGTTATTTATTCCTAAGTGAAACCAAATAGCAATTGCATAAATGTTGTGAGGTAGTGCGTGCTTTCCAATGCCTACTCCCTCCCATGCATGACGTTCTTGCTAGAAGTACCTATAACAAGACAAAGCAAGGGTGAGCCATACGACTCAGCAAGTATCAACAAGGTTGCAACATTCACATAGATATAACATCTAAAAACAACTTTATTCAACACCATTAAGACATTTCAAATATTTAAATGATGATAATGCTATGCACTCTTTGATCTTTATCTCGTTTCGCATTTTACCGGTAATGCGGGGTATTCATCCGTCAATGAATACCCATGCCTGTGCCCTCTGGCACAGGGACCAAGAGCCAATACATCACATGTATAGTGACCTTTGCCCGTCATCACAATGACGGGGACCTCTGTATCCATTGCCCACATTCCATGAATGCGGGGACCTCAAGCCTGTCATTACATATGACAGGGACCTCAACATTGTACTCTTGGTCACCACGTGACCAAGTCTCAAAATGCTCCAACATGCATAAGAACTACAACATCATATTTCCAATATCATAACTCAATATGTAGTCAGGGTATGTAAACAATAGCATCATGAAGGAACCTTAAACATAACTCGCAAGCATCAACACAACTAGAATCATCTCCAAAACACATTCACATGGCAATGATGAACAATACACCTCTCAATCATGACATGCAACCAATACTACATATAAACCCGAATACTTGCCTCAACCGCGAGAGCGGCGGACGCGAAGTGGTGCTGCCCTTGGGATCTCGCTGCCACCTGGACAAGTAGATAACCCCAAACTAAGAATAGCATACTGGACCAAAATCATACATCACATTACAATCGAAATCGCTAATCTTCTTATCACGTCTAGCTTTTCTAATTTCTAGCGATCGGTCACTGCGGACAGCAGACTTCAAAAATTCATAACTTTCTGCTCAGGAGTCCAAATAGGATGATCTTGGACAATATGAAAAGGTAATTGAAATTTCTAAATAAACTTAGTTGGGGAGACCCTCTGATTCGGCCATCTACCAGACCTACCAATCTATTTAATCAGAGCAAACATTTCACGTTGGGTTTCTCGACAGCGACAAAGAAACTATCATAACTTTCTCTACGTTCGTCCAAATTGAGAGATCTTTAGCTTTCCTGAAAGCTAAGAGGATTAGCCTCATTTTTCGTTAGGGTGAGACCCTCTGGAAACCCCTCTAAATAAGCTCTTCTATCAGGTTAACTAACACTAGCAAATCTGCTTCTCTCCAGAAACACAGAAGTACTAATAAATTCATAACTTTGGCTAACGAAGTCCGAATGACTTGATTCTTGTCGGCAATTAAAGGTAACTACGATAGCTACAACTTTCTAGGAGACACCCAGACCCAAATCTGCCTCTAACCTAATCAAAACCGACAAACTTCACCGCTGCAGAATAACGACGAACTGACATCCGAAAATTAGACAACTAGAAAATAACCTAAAGCAAAGAACCACGGGTTACCCTTGCCGAAACGAAGAGAGTACACAGCGGGGATGATGACCACCACGCTTCCGCTGCGGATCCCTTCTTCTCCCTCTTCTTCTCTTCTCTTCTCCCTCTCCTTCTTCTTCCTTCTCTTCCTTTCTCCTTCTTCTTCCTCCTTGGCTGGTGCAATGGAGCTCCTTCTCCTCCTTGGCCAGCAGCAATGGAGGTGGTGGGGAGTGGAGAGGCGCAAGGGAGGGTGGAGGGAGGTGGAGAGGGGAGAGGGGTGGCGGCCGGTTGGGGGGAGAGGAAAGGGGAGGGGAGGGTGCGGCTAGGGTTTGGGGAGAGAAAGGGTGCTCTCCCCTTGGCCGGCCACACTTGGGCCTCTATGGGCCAAGCCTAGGCCCAGTTGAGGTGACAGATTGCATAAACCCCTCTCAAGCTGATTATTTGAGTAACTTCTAAAAGGTCCTTCCCGATACTCCATTTGATTCTCTCCCGATCGATTAAACTTTCCCGACTAGACGTTGTAACACTTTCGGAGTATTACAGGTTCATCCAACGAACCCAAAATCACAGCAAGATAAACCTAGGCTCAGTAGTAGAGGATAAACATTTGCCTACTGATAATGCATCTACTGGGTCAACTATCGACAATAGTTAAAACAACATAGCAATGCATACATAGAATTTGCAAACAATATATTAGAATTTGAAAATTGTAGGAACAACATGATCAAATGATGCTACATCTGCTTGCCTTGCTGGAGTGCAGGGTCTGATGGCTGTGGCTCAGAATCAATATCGATAATATCTTCGGAACCTAACGCGAAAAGACGATAAAACCAATAAGAATGAAGAACACCAAATAGACTTCAACAGCAAAGTATATCCAAAACTCATGAAATGTATACAACAACTACGGGATGATTTTAGACAATTTTAGGAACAAGAATCATGCAATTTGGATTTAGAATGAAAAAGTTATAGCTAAAATACACCTTCTCAGCCTATTAAATCAACTAAATTAATTACTGGTACTGTTCATAGCGAAAATTTCTAGAATGATCTAAGGTTTGAAATTTTTATGACAGGTAGGTTATGCCATCCTAATGTCAGCAAAGTTGAGTTTACTAAATTTGGAGTGATCATGATTTACTTATGGTTTTTCTAAGTTGTAAACCTAGCATATGTCACTTTACAGAAATATGACCATGTTCAAAACCTATTTTATATTAAAGTACACTAACAGAGGAATTTAACAAAATTGATTTTGCACAAATTGGAATTATACAGAAAAAGATATGCATTTTACAAGGTTTAATCCATTTTTTGGAATATTCCAAAATGGCTGATATCAAGTTATTAGTGTTTGTAAAACTTTCTGTTACTGAAACTTATCTAAATGCATTTTTAGATTAAAATTTAGGTAAATATGAATTTATCCCAACTGGATTCAACTAAAAAGAAATTAAAACAATTTAGTTATGCATTTTCCAAGTTTCCCTTGAATTTCAACAACATTAAATAATGACAGAAAAGAATTAATAAAGCTTATAAAATTTTCTGCTGTAAAAACATGGCCAAATGTATTTTTAAATTAAACTATAGTGAAACACGAATTTAATGCAGGTGGAAACATCTAAAAAGGATTTAAAATAAATTAGTTATGAGTTTCTAAAGCCTTAATATAATTTTCAGTTGGTAAATAAATGCTTACTGAAATATAAACTACTTATCAGAACTAAAAAGACGTGGACGGCTATGGGCCCTTGATCGGAAATCTAACAGCCCACGCGCGCGACTCCAAAAGGAGCCCACCGTTGGATCAAGATCCAACGGCCCACGTGGATGGAGACATTCGGACAGCGCGAATGCCTCGGCCATCCACAGCAGCAGATCTAACGATGAGCGGCTCAGAGCGCACTTCCCTTCGGGTAGTCCAAACAACATACGAATCTCAGCCGTTCATCGCGAGATGGACGATCCAGAGTGATCAGGAAACCGGAGGGTCCGAAGGTCCCATAGATCTGGGCCGTTGATCACAAGATCGACGGTCCACGCTTAACAAAGCGCTACGCATTCACCCACGTGAGTTTAAATGCGCTGGTAGGGGTTTAATGAGCGGGTCCACATGTTAGTGAGACAAGAGACCAATTAGGACAGCGATTAATTACTAAAAACCCATGATTAGTGATAATTAGCAATTAATGTGTCCTAATGATTTTTGCACCGAGGTGGATTTAAGAGGTTGGGGCCCACCTGACAGTAACACACTTTGCCGGCTTAGGACACATTAAATGCTAACAATGATTAGCGTTTAATGCCCCCACATTTTGTCCTAATGACCCCAGAGCTGCGGCTTATGGCCTACGGGCCCACATGACAGTGGCACAGCGAACCAGATTAAGACATATCAATTACCCCTAATGATTAACAATGATTAGGCCATTAATTGTGTCTTAACGACAACGGCAGAATAGGAGTTTTGTCCGGCAAAACCCGAACGAAAAGAGTGGCTTGCCGCCGGCGGCTCCGTCCACAGCGGCGCAACCTTAAGACTAAAATGGATTCGCAATAGTCTTGCGATCCCGATGGCGGTGACCTCGCCGGCGGCGAAGGTCTAGAACGCCGGCTAGCCAGAAAGTAAAGAGGGTGACACGATCGGCCGAAAGCGAAAAATGATCAAAAGCTCCGCAACAGTCCAAAGAAGCGTGTGCCAAGCATCTAAGGACTAAATAGAAGCTACCTTAACCGAGAAGGGCTTCAAAGATGGCCGGAGGAGCTTTGACAGAGAAGGAACTCGCCGGAGTTGAAGAAGACGATATGAAAATAAAAACCTGAGCAAAATGAACACCACTGGGTGGTCATAATAGCTACAATTTATCCCATAGAAGCTCCAAGAACAAATAATTGAGAAATGAAGCACTTACCAGAGCTGAGGAAGAAAGGGGATGGTTTTGGTCGAATTTGAACAAACCCCAAATTTGTCAAATCCTGTGAATGAAACCCAAAATTGAGTGAGGGGAAATGATTAGAGCATTAAGGAGCTCAAAAGGGAACAAAGAGAATTGAAGATGAACCACTAGAACACCGAAACCATCAACAGAGCTTCACGGCCATTAATGGCGATTTTGGTGTTTTTGGTGCTTTGAGCTCCTTAAACAGAGAGGGAGCTTGGGGTGGTGTAAAAGAACACCAGGAAGGGTTTGGGGACCTTAAATAGCTAAAGGATTAGGGTTTGGTCAACAAAACGAGATTCACGGGTGAGCTAAGTCCATGACACAATCATGGACCGAAAAGAAAGATGATGGAGATGTAGGATTAGGGCATGGTCATGGCCGAACACACCTGCGCCCACGAATTGCCGGCAAAAAGGGACGTTGATAAGGGAACACGATTTGACAGTGCCATGCCTCCCTCTCTCTCTTTTCTCTGTTCACGCACGGCGCGATGTTGAAGATGACCAGAGAAACTAGGATTTCTGCGAGCCGTTAGATTTTAATCAGACGGCCGAGGGCGCACCACGTTTCTGAGGTTTAAGACAAAGGAAGAGATCGGGAGCCCTTGGATTAGAAATGAACGGCTCAGATCGCTCCACGATTCTGAGGTTTAAATCAATGGAGAAGATCGTGAACCCTTGGATCGGAAGTGAACGGTCACGATAAAATGTGTCCTCCGAAGGGTCCGAATGTTCTCAGATAATCTGGACGGTTGGATCAAGATCTAACGGTCCAAAAGGATTAGCGCATTCGCACGGTCCGAATGTTCACGTGAACATGGGCCGAGCGATTAGGATCCAATGGCTGAGATTGGATACGCGCTTTTAAAAGGAGGCCTGGTGCAGTTAGTTGACTGGACCAAGTCAAGTGACTCGAGCCCGAGTCTGACTCGAACCCGAGGAACAGTGAAATCAGGTTTTTGGGTTTTAAAATTGATATGAGACTTTGGGGATTTATTTGATATAGCAAAACAACTCCAAAAATTCTGAAATTTTTACTAGAGCTTGCTAACTCAGATATTAATCTTGTATAAAATTTTCAGAGGTTTTTATGCAGTGCATTTTTCTCCAAAAATTTCTGCAAGGTTCTGGAATAGGGTTTGACTGCCTCCTAAAAATATTCAAACAATTTCTAAAAATTGTGAGATTTTTCAGAGGGGTCACATACCATCATAGGAACTTAGAAAAAATATTTTCAAAGGATGATCACAATATTTGACATTAATGTTTTTGAAAGACATGGTTTTGGATGAAAGTGACTTGTGACTTTGTATTTCCATAACTTCTTACAAAAATTGTTCAAAGCATACAGGGAATACAAGATGTAAGAAAAAGTTTTAATTTCTACTTATTTTCTTACATTTGAAACACAAGTCCAAAATTGGGATGTTACATTCAGCCTGGATGACACATACGAGCCAGGCTGGAAACATACAGGCAAACAAACACACACCCAAGGTTTAGGGATCCCTCGAAACCAGCCTCCGTTATCAGTTCCTTTTGTTCCTTTGACAGATGGCTATACATAGAAGTGAGCTTGTTTGGTGCACCTCGTTTTCTTCCAGTCTGTTATTTTTTTTGGGAGGACAAAAAGGGATGAATAAAAAGTCTAAGAATCTAGTATTTTCAGTATGGAATGGGGGAAAAATGGAAGACAAGAAATAAGTGGATACAAAAAATAGGAAGAGTGAAAGAAATGTGATAACTAGGAAAAAAGTATACTCCATATGTCTCGTTAATACTTTAAAATTGCCATCTGGTGATACCTAAAGGTGCCTTATATTTGCTGTTTTTTGCCCAATAACTATTTCTGCTGTTGCCAGTAACAAAAGTTGTTTGATAGTATGCAAATAACTACAGCTGCTAGTTACGAGAACCTGAACATGGAGCTGTGTGTAAACCTATTGACACTACTTACTTGTACTTAAGATTTCATAAAAATGGCAATTAAAAGTTTAGATATGTATAAACTAGGGATCCTCGCTAATCTTCCACTTGACACCTCATGGAAACATGGGTATTTTTTTTTGAGTGAACAAAAACAAGTAAAAAATTGCAGTGGCCCCCTACCTTATTAGCGTCGTCAGCATTTGTTTCGTTGACCTTCCTCTTGTTCTGCTTGTGTATCATATGTATGCCGGGGGAATTGATTATTTAACCTTCATTTAGATACGTTTTAAGATTATACTTTTATTCCTAATGTAATTATTTTTTACCCCTCGCCTAGTTTGATCCTTGATTAAATACCCCGTTTTGATTATTTTTTATATCCGTTGGTTTTTGCCGTTATAGCTACGTGAAAGGACACTAGAGCCCTTGCCTGAACTCATTTCGGTCGCACCAAAGGTCCCCCGCGCTCGAAAAGACGCTCGAGCTGGATGTACCTACAGTCGCCTTCCTCCTCCCGCTTCTGCTCCCCGGCGCCATTGGCGCTCTTCATCACAAGTGTAACATCCCAAAAATGCCGAGCATTTTAAATTGTTTAAAAATGTGGGATTTTTAAAACTTTTGTCATGCTTCGTCGAAGTTCAAATTTTTGAGTTGTTAATTGAAACCTCAACCCCAAAACAAAAAAGTTGAATTCAAACCAAGTTTAAAAAGAAAAGAAAAAGAAAATAAACTGAAACCTCAAAAGTGCGGTCAGGACTGAAACCACCTGGTCCAGCCCGACTTCTTATTTTCTTATTTTCCTTTTATTTCTTTTCTTTTCTTTTTCTCTTTATATTTCCTCTTTCTTTTACTCTTCTTTTCTCTCTCCTTTCCTCCCAAGGCCCACCTGCCAGCCCCTCCTTCCTTCTTCCCCACTTGCCTTCGTCCTCCTCCCTACTCTCGCACAGCACTAGTCGCCCTGGTGCCATGCCGTGAGGACACCCTCCTCTGTTGTCGTGCCGTGCCGTCACGATGGGTAGGCCACCAACCCGTTGATCTACGGCACTGCTCCCACGCCGCCCTGACGTCGCTCCACACGCCGCCCCGACGTCACTCCACACGCCACCATCCCGTCGCGCGACACCCAAGCCACCGGCACCCTCCTCTCCCACCTATATAAGGCCGCCACCGCGTACGCCTTGCCACCCCCTCCCCTTTTCTCTCCTCCACCGAGTGCAAAAGCAAGCGAGGCGTAAGCCTCTTTTTTAGGCCACCGCACCGTCAACACCACCCTGACCCTGACCCTCTCCACTAATTTTGCCCTTCATCCACAGGAGCTCGCTGACGCCCTCTTCTTCCCTGACCCTCGGCCAAAAGCACCATTTCCGCCGCCGCTCCTCGCTCGGTGAGCACACCTCCAATTGCTTCCCCTCCTACCATCTCCCCACCCCCTCACGCTTCCCCGATAGCTCACATCACCACAGTTTTCTCAGGTCACCATCGCCATGTGAAGATCTCCTCGCAGCCTCGGGTCATCGTCGTAGGCCATCCTCTGTCCACGCTCGTCGTCTCTCTCCACTCCGGCAGGTTCCCCGCACCCTTTAGATACTTGTGTGCACACGTACTAGCCGAGAGCGCCGCCGGAAGGTCGTAGTTACTATGGCCCCGAATGTCGCCGCCGCTCAACATTGTCGTGTCACCGCTGTAGGCTGTCTCAGCCCTCGCCGCCAGCACCCATAGGACCACTTGCCGATGGGGAACCCATTTTGGGCTTCCCCAGCCGCTCTGTGGCCCGGCTTGCCTACGTCGAGCGTAGCAAGGACCACAATGTGAACTCTTTGCTCCGGTCGGGATAGGACAACAACTGTAGCTAGGTAATTACTGTTGCCATTAAGGTGTTGTTAGGACAGAATAGTTGTTAGGGGTTAGTAATTAGAGTTAGGTTAGTATGGCATGTGGGCCCGATTAGTTAATTAAAAGTAATTAGGAAATAAATTCGGTACTAAGTCTATGACATGTGGGCCCAATGCCTTAAGTGCAGAGTATAGACCCCATTGACCATGGTCCATGCACTGTTGCCATGGATAAAGTCCATGACAGCCGGGCCCCACCTGTCATTGACTGTGACTGATTTCCTTAAAGAAAATAAATGAAAATGCAAGGGCCCACCTGTCAGCCATTGGAGCATTTTCCAAATAGAAAATAAATCAAAAAGGAAAATGAAATCCCGAGGGCCCCACATATAAAAGAGAGGACTCTCTCTCCCCTGTTAATTTCAGGGATTTAATTTGATTTAAAACTTCGGAGAGCCCATTCTCTCTTGTTTTAAATCAAATTTAATGATTCTTATTTCTAAATTCATCTAAATTCGAAACCTACCAAATCAACCTACTAGAAAACATCCATTTTGGAGTCCATTTGAATTTTGAAAGCAATTCAAATTAAACTGATAGCTTTGCCAACACTCCAATGATAGTGAGTAATACCTTTAATTAGGGAATACCTTTTAGCTAACTAAGATTAAAACTAAAGTGATCAACCCAGGTAGTTATGACCTAAAATGATATAGTCATGGTTGGTCATATACATACAGACATGACCTAATGACCAGTAGTCCCTAGGCCATTGTCATACGATGATAAATGATAGTAACGACACTACACCAATGACATGTACACCCACGAGTAGAGTAGTAACAAAGTTATGCATCGTAACAACATACACTCACAAGTATGCTCTTACCAACTTGTTGAATAGGTAAAGTAATCACTATAGTTGTCATGTAACTAGGATTGTTACCTGTCACCGACACTTACCTATACAATAAATAGTAATACTAAGAGTTTAGTTAAACAATTCGCTAGTGATTAAGTTTGGCATAATCATTATACTAGATAAGTCGTGAAGGTTAGCAGTAGTTATGTCGCAACCTCATGCTAGTTCGTTGGAACCAAAGCCAATAGGGTAATGACTGAACAAGAAGTAGATGAATGAAAACATGTAGGTCCTACCTAGGTAACAAGTAGTTATCAACTTAACAAGAAGTAGTCATTAGCAAACGCTATAACTAGAGGTCAACCTAGTGTGATAGGTTTATTTTAGTGCATGCCAAACTCACGTAGACACCACTAAAGACGTAAGACTAATTTTTAGCCAATGCTTGGAAGTTTCAGCTAAGGCTCATGGAACTTCCTTGATAAATATAAAATAATAAAAGAAATCATTATGTGAACATCTACCCCATATGTCGATGAGACTGATGTCGTCCCAGAGCGAACCCTGTACTTGTGCATAGGTCTCACCTGACTATCATGAAATTTCCTTGATAAATAGGAAATAATAATAGAAAAAATTATTAGATTAGCTAGGCACCATGTTCAAGTAGCGATGAGATGTTCCCAAGTGGGTGATGGCGATTTAACCACCAATCAACATTGTCTAGACTCTAGCCATCACCCCTCGCTATCTGCTTCCGGTAGAAGTACAAATCGTGACCTGAAGGTGGATCAGAGAATCCCACCTAGCAAGGTGATCTCTCCCATCTAGGTAACCAAGGAGAAATATTCCTATGATTATTCTCTCCAACCCATTGGAGTCCAAACTCCTTGCGCTAGTTGACTTTCCGAGAGCTCGATCCCTCTTGCTCTCACTCCGGATCAAATAGTTACCTAACCCTACGTCTGACTATCAACCCAAAACCCCACCACTAAACCAAGCGAATAGAGTTTAGGTTTATCTACTTTGATCTAAAGTATTTTCTTCATTCCAAATATCCCTGGATGTACTTCATTCCATTTGAAGTATTTCATTCATCAACTTTCTTTAGTTATACTTTGTCTGAAGTATTTCCTTCATCAACTTCTGTTGGTTATACTTCATTTGAAGTATTTCATTCATCAACTCCCTTGGGATATACTTCATCTAAAGTATTTTCTTCATCAACTCCACTGAGTAGGTTTAGTTTCTTCTGGAATGCTTCCTTCTTTTAAGATACCGTTAGATATGCTTAGTTTCGTTTGAAGTATTTCCTGCTTTACACACTCCTAGGTTGATTGACTTTCATTGAAGTGTTTTCTTTGTGAATTGCCTTTGGATTTATTGGATTTTATTTGGTTGTCTTATAGACGTTCTTGGGCTCGATCGTATTCCACGGAGTTAGAATCTGAAGCCATGATGGAGCTGTAGTTCGAGACAGAGCAAGAACTAGACCAAATTATCAAAACATTGAGCAAGACGATTATCATAATATTTAGCAAGGTAAGTCAACACTTTGATCATTTTGGGCCTACTTTCAAATGCAAATTATATTTGATTTAAATTATGAAATTGCATTGCCATGATTTATACAAATATGTCGATTTAGCTCATAGCTACTACCTTAATCATAATTGCATATAAACTTCCAATCCTTGAACTTGGACACTATCCTTTGTCATCATAGATTAATGTTATACATACTAGCTACTAAGTTTGTACCTAAGTGTCATACTTAGCCTTGTTTAGGCACATTGGTATACGGGCAATAATTTTCCCCGACATCATTTAAAACTTAAAACTGGAACATTATTTAAAACTTAAAACTGGATTTGGGCAGTCGAGGTTAGAGCCTGGCTGGTGTGTTAACTAGAAAAGTATTTCAAAACAAAATAAAAATAAAAATAGATTCGACTTGGTCGGTTGGAAAGCATGGCCGGTGCTGGGAAGAGCATGACAGAATAGGTATGGGGAAGTACCGTCAAGTCAATAAAGGGCCGAGTTCTTGTAACAACCTTCTAGTGCAAAAATAGTGTAACCACAAGTCTATAATGGGTACGACCTGGCTGACTAATTTGTTCGCCTCATCATTATTTCACCATTGGTGGGTGTGTGGTGTTGATTAAGGGTAAAGGAGCCACCGAACTATATGACGCAAGTGGGAGACCTCCCGGGGGCATGGCCCAAGGGGGGTGATACCTAGTGGGTGGGGTTGCATTGAGGTGGGACATTGTAAAGGCCTTGTGACAATCATCTTAGTTGAACACATATGGAAGTGTGTCAAGACGGACATTATAACTTGATTTGTCTCTTGTGGGTAAAGTTTACGAACTCTGCAGAGTCTAAAAACTATCTAGATGGGTTGAATTAGCTTACTTGTGGGAGGTGCTAGGAACTTACTTGAATTAGCTTTTATTTTTATAAAATAATTTGTGGGAGGGAATAAAAAGATGGGTTGGAGCCTAGAGATTTGAGATGGGTGGGAGTCTAGAGACTTGAGATGGCCTGGTTGGGAACTAGTAAGAAGTACAGGATGTGACCTGAGAAAGAATATGAGTATGGATGGAGCCACCCAGTGATATAGGAGGTTAGAGCCTCCACTAGTGTTTTACAAGAAAACTCAACTTTGCTAAAACCCATGTTAGTTAAAAATGCTATGTCTTTAGATTTGCTGCTACATAATCTATTTCAATAACTGGCTTTATGCAAACAAAAGAACCACAAGCCATTCCTTTGATCAACCTTGCATAATATATAACTGCATTATGTGTGTTGGCTCATGAGTACGGTTGTGTACTCATACTCGCTTAACATTAGTATTCAGTAAATGTGAAAGAAGAAGGCTATGCGGGCACTTACGAGCATTCGCTAAGACTGGAGATCAATTGCGGGCCCCAGTCAATTGCCTGTGGGTATATCGTGAGGGTTCCACATGTGGTACTTTAAATTCTGCTTCCACTGCTGATTCTTCGAAGGTATTTGGACTGGCTGGCCATTTTGAAAGTCAAAAGTCGTAAGGTATATTTACACTTTGTTTATTATTATGCAAGAGCTATACATTTTTGTGATGTGTTTGATATCCAATGATGTAACTGTGGGCACTAGCTACTGATCCAGGGACTAGACACAGAAGATTCCAAATTGAAAATTTGGGGTTTGACAACAAGCACCCGGTCGTCCTCCAGAGTAACCTGTTGACCCAAGAAGGAAAATACCCGATGTTAGAGGATTGCACTACATGCTTCCTTTGTTAATAGAGTGAAGTAGAAGTGTTGTAAATATGGATAATATTTTAATTCCAGATTTTATTATGAGGCAAAGATCATAAATAACTAGAGACGCATAAAACAATGCTAGCAGCAAGCAACTCATTGTACTTCTAAACATACACAATAATAATATTATAATAGAGTAGTTTGGTCGCACAATCAACTTACAGTCGGGCTTGATGATGAATAGGAAGCAGCGTAGACTCGATGCAGTGCAGAACGTAGATGAAACAGCTGAGCGAGCGGTCACACAGATGCGATGCTCATAAAACTTATTGCCACCCTGTGCAGGAACTCTTTACGACAATGGTTTGGAGTTATCGGCTCACCCTCCTTTTCGCTGCACACCGAGGAGAAGGGATGACTTTGTTTGACAGAACAACACACTAGCACAGTAGAACAGAGAGGAAGAAGAAGAAATGGAAGTGAATCAAATTGGTATTTGGTCTGGATGCCTCCAGATCCTTTTATGGTCAAGACAATAACTCTCTAGTAACTGCATAATAAAGCACATAATGAACCACTAGTAACTGCTAATGAAAAAACCAATTAATGGTAATTAAGCAGCATTTATCAACTCCTGACTATACCCTGGTCTACGGCTCTGACTAGTGACCACACTTATCTTCCGAATGACCACACCGGTCTTTCGAATGACCACACTAGTTGATACACTGGTCTTTCGATTGACCACACTAGTCTTCCAAACATTTTAGTTTGACCAGTATCAAAAAAGAGAGAGAAATGCACAGTTAGCAAAAGAAAATTGGACTAGGTTCACGACACGTTCATGGTCGCGCATCGTAAGTCACAAGTCACGTGATTGTCACACAAATATACGTGCATGTGTGTGACTTTAGCTATAGTCCTTCTCATGTCACCCCATGCCATGTATCACATGTTTCAAGAAGTGGCAAGGACTCCACCTTGTAAATTGCCCTCCCACCACTTGGCTAGGCAGTATGGAACTAAATCATGCATACTTTGGAATTTAAGAAATGAATGAGCCTTTACACTTATGGGCCCAATTCTAACAAGAAGAAATGGGGAAGTGGCAGTGTACCTGGATGTCAGACTTGTAGAGGCCGGGGACGTCAAGCAGGAAGGCTAATGACCTCCATCCACATCCATGGTGCCACCCACCTCCCCCGCTGCCATCGCGGAGGACACTCGCGCGGCGCCGACGCCAGCCGCGGCTCTAGCGCTCTTCAAGTCGGAGCTGTCTGCCGACCCGACGCTCTACCTGCTCGCCGTGCTCCCGCACCTCGTCGTCGCCGTGTCGTTGCCCCACCTCCTCACTGCCTCCGCGGAGGTAGATACGATACCTACCGGCGCGCCACCGCTGATGCCGATGCCATGGGCTTGGGCATGGCCATGCCCGTGCGCAGCGTGGCGGGCGTGGTCGCCGGCTGAGCGGCGGTCTCTGTCGGATGCGGTGAGGCGGTCGAGCACCTCCGGTAGGTGGAAGAGGCTGGTCACGGCCGTGTCGAACAGCTCTGTCATGGCTTCCTTCCTCGCGGTGCATGTTTGTCAACTGTGACAGGGAGATCTCTGGCTTGGAACTTTTGTGCGACTGAAACGGTTCGGGCAAGGGCATTAGTCTCTTTTTGCGTGGCTATCATGACAAAAATCGACAGATATCATTAAAATAATTAAAATGGGGTATTTAATCAAGGATCAAACTAAGTAAAGGGTAAAAAAACAATTACATCGGGAATGTGGATATAAGCTTAAAACACATCTAAGCGAAGGGTAAATAATAAATTCCCCATGTATGTCAAGTACTGTGACTTCTTGCACCATTGTAATGCTGTGTTTTATGCACTTTACGTTTTTTTTTTGTTTTCAGCAGATTAGAAAATAATCTTTGATACATACAGAACGTAAAGTAAAAAAGAACCTCAGTGATCCAACCCAATGATTTGAGGGAAAAAAAAACAAACGGATATATGGGTTTGGGTGAAATATACAGACCGCTGTGATATGTAAATCAGGTGATATTTGAGATTGTTCGCCGTTATTCTTCCTCTTCTTTCATTGTGACCTTCCATTGTGCTCTGAATCCACAATTGCTTCGATTTTTTTTTGCGTGCCAGTACACATTGACGCAGTTGTTGAGGACAATGAGAAAGTTGTGAACTGAGCAACAAAAGGAATGTGATTTGTCACTCCCAGACGTATAGTTGCTAGTTCACAGTGGCAGAAAATGGGGAAAAAAGTATCTGATAGTTAGCAGCTGTGTAGATTTCGATAGTTACCTCTGGGATTTGAAAATCAGACGATGTATCATGTGATTCAGCATTATTCTTCCTTTTTTTGGGTCGGATCGCATTGTCGCCATGTGAATCTGCGTGTGGTCTGCACATCATGCAAAGTCATGGAACATTACGTTTTAGTGATAAATTTGCATGCTGGTGCGCACTGATAGGGGGTGATATATACTTCTACAGTGCTACGTTATAGATCTGAATGCACAGTGTTCATTCGGTATTTTTGGTAAATATGACGCTGTTAGTTCGGTAAATACAATATTTTTTAAAATATGGTTTGGTATCAATAAATTTTAATTTATTTCGGTACAATATCGGTAAATAATCTATTTACCAAAGTTAACGCAAATTACAAACAAGTAACGAAGTTGCAGCAAATCGGCAAGTACCCAGCCGCTGCCCGGCCAGCCCCCAGCGGGAGTCGGTAGCAGTACTGAGCCGGCAGGAGAGCCCGAGCCGCAGAGGCAGAGCTACCATGCTATTGTTGGCTTGCTGCATACACAATGCACATGCACCAAAGTCGAGTGCCCAGCGGGAGCAGTGCAGCAGCAACACTGTAGCATTAGCAGTAGCAATACTGGCGCACAACACTACAGCAGCCAGCCAGCCCGCATTTATTTACATGAAGTCATCAAAGCACAGGGTAAAAAATCTACAGAAATGAAGTCATTTTCCAGGACCATATCAATTTGACAGAATAAGGAAGATTGCTGAATGCTGATCTCCACATACAGATCATGAATGGTTGGGTACACCAAGCTCCGAATGTACTATATATACACTCCTGAATTTTATCTATTTACATCAGTGTCTTGACTAATATGAACATCAAGCATAACAAACCTAGAAGGGAGAACTAGAGGTCAATGGTATGCAAAAAATCATGCTCAGATATCATAACGCAAATATGCAATGCATGTCCTGATGATGGCTGCATGTTCCAATCACGAGCAGAGAGCAAACAGTCCAAATACTTCTACATATTACAGTCCAAAAGACTACTCATATAGTCATATTACAGTCTACATAGTCCAATTTCATAGTTCTTCAAGCATAAATTTCACAGTCCAAATCCCATATCATCGTCACAACAAACAAAGTAGCAATTAGCCAATTAACAATTGGCAGTGAAAGATTGACAAGGAAATTACATTGCACGATCCTACTGATTCTGTTGTTGATAAAAATCGCATTCGATTCAAACTCCCAGTTCTAGTGCAGCTGTGCAGCCCTAAATCTTTTAGATCGGCTACAAGCCTACAACCGTGCAGAATTGCAAATGAGCTAGAAGTGGACGACTGCCGATTGGAAAGCAATGGAGGAGTAGGAGCTACCGAGCTGGAGCCTGGACTGGAGAAGTGGAGGTTACCTTGGCTTGGAAGGCACGCAGATGCAGGGCGGTAGGGGAGTCCTGGGCGAGCTGAGTGTAGGATCGTTAATGATAACCAGAGAAGGGGTAGTGAATGATTGTGAAAGATTTTTCGCACCCTAACTATATATACAAATTAGTTCAAGGGACAATTTCTAAACAATCTCACGCCAACAGCAATTAGAGAATAATTAATGCTTGGTTACACCAATGATTAGCAGCAGCCACAGAAGATGCAATCAAGAGAGAAGAGAAACTTACAAACCAATCTGAACAGAAAGTCTCGCAGGTAGGGATCACAAGGATTAGTCACGTACGTCGCATGTACAACCGTCGCTCGCCCTAGCAATGTTCCAGCCGCCAGCATCAATCCACTCAAGTGTACATGCAGCAGCCGCAATTACCAATTTTCAGGAGATCACAAGACACAACAAAACATGTTTTTCATCTACTCCATTGATGACAATGACAACCACCTTCAATCCCAAAAATCAAGCTGCCGCTAGCCCTTAATGCCTTTCACGTGAGCCCCAAAATCCTGCTGCTAGCCACAGCCGCCGCAAAACCCTCCAGCCGAGAGCCCTTCACCTCATCCTGTAGCCCCCAAAAACAAGCACAAAAACAAACGAGCACATAAACAGTGCTAGCACTTCATGTAATGCCTTTCACCAAATCATATGAGAAAGTCCTTCAAGACCTTACAAGCCGCCAGCACTTATCTCTCCAGCGACTCGACCTAATCACATCCCACGTACATGGTATATATCCAGCCGCCGGGAGCTAGCGCGTCATCACGCCTACGGCCCCAACCCTAATGCCTTACGGTGTTGGCATCTAATCATCCACGTACAATCCACAATTTCTAGGGCCCAATACATGGGCTTGTACATCAGATTATAAAACTAATTTTAGACACCCCAAAATTATCATGTGTCTAGCCTCCGGACCGCACCTCCGTAGCTCCAACACGTATCATCCATCTTTGATCTCTATGTGCCCCAACTCAAGCCTGACCATCTCCTCCAGCATCCTCGACCCTCTGGACTATGATTTCGCACCAAGCTATCTCCCGGTCACCGCCGTAGACCATGATCGCCTCCGAGTTACCCTGCACATGCAAAGACCAAACAACCATCTTTTTCCGGCACAACTTCTTACCAACTTGACTAACATAAGTTGTCAATTATTCATCAATTAAAATATTCTAGACCTAGCCACATGGTCTAACAATCTCCTCCTTGATGAATACATTAATAATACCTCAAGATAGCATAATGAATTAGTTTTAAACAGATATAAGTGAAAAACTGAAGCTGAAAAAGTATTTTAAGCCACAAATCTCAAATCTCTTCTAAATCTCTCTCCCTATCCCAATTATCTCCCCCTTTGGCAATGTAATCATCAGGAAGCATAAAAAAAAGAATAATTCTAAGAAAGAGTAATGAGAGTAAAAATCAAGAAGCTTTGTAAATTATCCAAGTCACTTCGCATTAATTTAATAGAGTAACCAATCCATCTTTTTAGTAGAGCTATCAGGATCATATAAAGTCATATACCATAAAACAATGTCAAAACAAGTCTTTCGAATGATTAAGCAATTCAAATTAATGATAGTCATCTCAAGAATGACCAAACCGATTATAGAGAGCACAATGAGATATCACAATGAAAAGTTAAAGCCTAAAAGTGAAGCAAACTTTAAATCTAGATGAGCTAGCAGTCTCATGTAACAACCTATTACTCCACACTCAATTCTTAAGCATGTGGCATGCTTGTATCATACTTCTTTTCACTGATGGCATGCTTGAAGCATACTTCTTTTCATTTAGCACTTTCTTTTTTATTATATAGATACATATATATGTATGGCATGCTTTAAGTATACATCTTTCCATTTGAGCATTTTTTATAGAGATACATATATATATGTATGGCATGCTTGAAGCATACATCTTTGCAATTGACTCCTTCTCATTGTTTTTTTTTTATAACATGCCAAATTGAGTGAGCCCAAAAAGATTGCAATAAGAAACAAACGAGCCTCAGCCAAGATTTAAAATAAGACTCACAATCAAGATAATTCTTTTCGTTGAACATCGCAAAGTAATAACTATAATCAATCTAGTCAAAGTATTCTGCCATGTCATGCTTTAGTTCAAATGTGGTAAATTAATTAAAATCAGTTATGATCAAAACTACACAGCACATGAGTAGTTATGATAATGAGAGCTCTACACCTCATTTGATTTCAATGGCTTGGACTCGATGAATTGTTTGACAAGTATAATAAACAAAGCTTCTGAAATTTAAACAACAAGCTCCCCCTCAGAATAATCCCATAGGATGCAACACACCCAACTCACTTCGCAAAAGAGTAAATCGTGTTAGAATCAAGCGGTTTTGTGAAAATATCAGCAACTTGAGAATCTGTATCAATAAAATGCAAAACAACATCTCCCTTTTCCACATGGTCTCTAAGAAAGTGATACCGAATATCAATGTGTTTGGTTCTTGAATGTTGCACCGGATTTTTAGCAATACTAATAGTACTAGTGTTATCACAGAAAAGTAGTACACTATCTAATCTAAGCCAAAATCCTTAAGTGTAGATGTCATCTAAAGCAATTGTGAGCAACAAGAAGCGGCAGCTACATATTCAGCCTCAGTAGTGGAAAGTGCAACAGACAACTATTTCCTAGAAGCCTATGAAACAAGAGATGTGCCTAAAAAGTGATATGTGCAAGAAGTACTCTTTCTATCAATTCTACAACCCCCAAAATCCGCATCTGAATAAGCTCTAAGGGTAAGGCATGATGAAGAAGAATACCATAAACCAAATTCTAAAGTTGACTGAAGATACTTGAAAATTCGCTTAACTGCCCGACGATGTGAAGTATATGGGGAAGCTTGAAAACGAGCATACAGACATACAGCAAAGTGAATGTCTGGCCTTGAAGCAGTGAGATACAAAAGTGAACCAATCATGCTTTTGTATTTTTTTTGATCAACAGGCTCTCCATCCTCGTCAGGGTCTAACACTGTAGTGGATCCTATTAGTGTGGAGACTAGTTTGCTCATCCCCATGTCGAAACGACGAAGTAGATCCTTGGTGTACTTGGTTTGATGAACAAAAATACCCAACTTTGATTGTTTGATCTGAAAGCCTAGAAAGAACGTGAGTTCTCCCATCATGCTCATCTCAAATTCCCTGCTTATAGTATCTGAAAACTTGGAAACAAGAGCATGAGAGGAACCACCAAAGATGCAATCATCCACATAAATCTGAACGAGCAAAAGATCATTGCCATGCTTGAGAGTAAACAATGTTTTATCTACCTTGCCTATTTGAAAGTCATTTTTAAGTAAATATGATTTAAGCCTATCATACCATGCTCTCGGTGGTTGTTTTAAACCATATAAAGCTTTGGACAGTTTGTAGACATGATCACGAAATTTGGAATTTTCAAAACCAGACAGTTGTCTTACATAAACTTCTTCCTCAATATAGCCATAAGAAAAGCGCTCTTAACATCCATTTGATACAACCTAAAACCCTTAGATGCAGCAAAAGCTAAAAGAATTCTAATGGCTTCTAATCGAGCTACAGGAGCAAAAGTTCCATCAAAATCAAGACCTTCTACCTGGGTAAAACCCTGAGCCACAAGTCTAGCCTTATTTCGAACAACAACACTATCCTCACTTTGTTTATTCTTAAAAATCCATTTAGTTCCAATAACATTATGGCCAAGAGGAGGTGAAACTAAAGTCCAGACTTTATTACTGTAACATCCTAGTTCTTGGAGCTTATCAAAAGTTTTAAAATACAAAGAATCATTTGGTTTTGATGAGAATTCGAAGCTTAACTTGAGATTTCACAAGAACTTTAAGTGATTAAATCAAACTCCAACCAAATTGGTTCAGTTTCTCTTGAAAGATTGTGGGAGTTCTCCTTCTTCTTTGTTCAATTGTGCTTTCCTCGGTCCAGTTCTTTCTCCCTTCTTTGGATGACCTCTTTGCCTAGACCCTCTCAGGCTTAAACCTCCTCAGGTCCCAATCTCCCCTTGCAAGATCTTGACCGTCAGGACCTCCCCTCGAGAGATCTTGTCCGTTAGGACCTCCCCTCGTACCATTTCGCCTTTAAGTTCCTTAGCCTTGGACCTCTTTCCCGGATCTCCACCGTCAGATCCTTCCCTTTTGAATCTCACCCTTTGAAACCCCTTTGCGCTGAACTCCCTTTAAGTCTAGATCTAGTGCGCGCCCTTCCTTCTCAAGGACCGTTAGATCTTGCTTGAATGACCCGATTGACAAGAGGTATTCGGATGGTCCGAACGTTCCCTTACATTGTGGTACGTCCGATTGAGTTGGGCGGCCCTGATGTAAGCAAGCGTTCACATGATCCGAACGTCCCCGTCTCCTTGGATCACCCGATCAAGATTGTATGGCCCTGGTTTGTTACACGTTTTCCTTGTCTTTTGGACCTCCTCCGACCACCCTGTGGTCATGCCCTTTGGTCTTTTACAAAGACCACCCTTTTTCCCAAAACCACCCCTTGTGGTCAGGACCTCGGGTCTTTTGGAAAGACCACCTTCCGTGGCCTTTTTCCAAAGACCACCCTGGTGGGTAGGACCTCCTTGGCCCTTGTGGGACCTCTTCCATAGGACCTCCTCCTTGGACCATCCCTTCAGTCAAAACTTTCTACCGTTACTTTGACCAACCTCTTTGTTTGAACCAGCTCTGTCCACTTTCCCCTTTCTGCATGTTTGCAGCAGAAAGTCTCTGAACATTAAATGCTGCTGTGGCACATTTAATGTTATCATCTCTGTGGTACCTCTCTTTCCCTCTAGTCCCCTCCTTTACCTGCTCTTGTCCTCTTTTCCACCTATCTTTGAACATGTGTGTCCTTGAGTCCCTACAGCTCTGGCCTTATAGGCTTGAACATCACTCCACCTCTGCCTTCTTCCTCATTCTAGCTCTTTCGCTTTCGCAACAAGCTCTTTGGGACCTTCTTCTCAGTCTCTGGACCTCCCCCGAGCAACTCTCTGGACCTCCCCCAAACCTTCAGAGCTCTTTGTTGGTTCTTGTGGTGTTTTCTTTTAGGTTCTTTTGGCTTTTATTTGAGCTTGGTTTGAATTGGCTTTTGCTCGTGTGTAGATTGCGAAGGCGCTGAGGAACTCGAGTTCTTTGAAGAGGAAGATCCCCAAGCCTTTGAGCAAGGCAAGTTACACCCTTGACCATATTGCACCCTTTATTTCAATCTATGTACTTCTGTTTCAAGCTAAGTATTGCATGCATATTTTACCTAATATTTCAATGCTAGTGTTTACACTCGTAGCTACTCCTAACCCCTTTTGTATGACCACCTTGTTAGTGCACCCAAACGTGTTGTCACCTTAGTAAAACCTGATCATTGCTTTATGTGAGACTAGGACCTCTTAAAAGAAAAGTGCTTAGCAATGCTTAGACCAAAACCTTTCTTTGGGAAGTTTTACAACCAAATACCAAAATTTTTATATCAAATGTTTTAACCAAGTCATTGGGTTGCCATGAAAACTTGTTCTTGTTTCAAATCTAAATGTTGGAAAATGGTTTGGACGTGGGCGAACCTAGTTGTTTGGTTGGTGCACGGGTAGTGCACGGGGATCGTGTGATTCGATGCCCTAGGGTTGAGGTTGTCGCCCATGTCAATTAAGGATCGGTCTTTGAGCGTTACTTTGCTATGCCTATAATGGGCTATGCCAAATTGTGCATCCACAAGTCTTGTATGGGCAGGACCTAGCCAAATAATTTGCAATCTCTCACCATGGTTGTCCTTTTTGGATGTGTGGGTGGTCCTTCGTGGCCTATCTTTTATGACTATCTTATTCCCACCTGGAGCAAGAGGGGGCCTGAACCCTGCGGGTGGTTAGCCCAAAGGGGGTGAAACCTCAACGAGAGGGATTGTGGTGAGAAGGAACAATGTAAAGGCTTTGTGATAACCAGATAGTCGCACACCTTCGGAAGTGTGTTGTTGGACAATATATTTTGGTTATCTCTTGTGGGGAAAGCTGTACACCTCTGTAGAGCGAAAATCTATTCGAATAGCCGTGTCCACGGCCATGGACATGCTAGCAAAGCTCTCTCTAAGTTAGTCTTTGGTTTTGGTTTTCAAAAGGTTTTGAAAATTGGTTCTAGATTTCTATCCAGTGTGTTTTGGGCAGGGAGCCCTAGGCAGGGAGCCCCTCGGCGGTTAGCCCGGTGTTAGGAGGTTATCCTACACCCTTAACCTTGTTATCACTCAATCAAAACCGGTGTTGGAAAATGCAATTTATGTATAGCATAATCTGCCTTACAACTTATCTACTTATATTTGAATGGAACTTGGCTTTATGCAAACTGACCCTATAAGCTCTCCTTTGTGGTATCCTTATGCATGTCATTTTGTTAATTGACGGGTGTAGCTTGCGAGCACGGTAGTTGTGCTCATTCTTGCTTGAATTAATCTTTTGAGCAGGTGATGAAGTTTTTGTTGATGATCAAGAGGTCATGAATGACTAGGATGCGCCCTCCAGCCAAATGCTTGTGGTGTATTGGATGGACTATCTTTTGTTTTCCATTGTGTAAAATTACTCTCTTGTCGGCTTGTAAGCCAACTTTGTAATCAACTCTTTTGCTGGTAATTACGTTTTCATGGATGTATGATTATCACTTGTGTGGCTGTGTGAACTAGCTATTGATCCTTGGGACTAGTTCGGAACACAGGAGATGTAGGACTTTTCCAAGTCTCACGACCTCTCCCTAGAGTGGTCATGGCACTTGGGAGGTCCTGGATCTCAAGACCTCCTCGGGTCAACCCTCAGAACTTCTAGGTGGTCTTGCAGGACCTCCTGGGTGGTCTTGGAGGTGCTTCTGAGAGGTCCTGCTGGACCTCCTGGGAGGTCCTAGTGGACTTTTCAGGAGATCTAGGAGGTCCTCTCGGGTGGCCCCAGGACGGGTCGCGACAATTACGTTCAAAATTTTCTAATTCCTCATGCATGGCATTAATCCAAGATTAATCAGATAAAGCGTGATTTACATCTTGGGGTTCAAAAGAGGAAACAAAAGCAGCATGAGCATACGAGATATCGGAATTATACCTGTTGCGAAGCACTCTCTTATCTAACTCACCAATCATTTGTTCAGGAGGATGACTGTAACATCCCAATTTTAGGCTTGTGTTTCAAATGTAAGAAAATGAGTAGAAATTAAAACTTTTTCTTACATCTTGTATTTCCTATTGTACCAAGTGTATTGTACAAAAAGTTATGGAAATACGGTCACAAGTCTTTTGATCCAAATCTTGAACTTTCAAAACAATCTTGTCAAACCTCTTGATCATCTCCCCGAAATATTTTCCTAAGTTCTTGGGATGGTATGTGGACCCTCTGAAAAGTTTCACAATTTTTAGAAAATGTTTGAATGTTTTTGGAGGTCATCAAACCAATTCAAAATCTAGTCAAACCTTGACCAGCACCTTGTTAAAATTTTGGAGGAAAATCCACAGCACCAAAGCCTCTCAAAATTTTATGTTAGGTTCTCGCTTGAGCTAGCAAGCTCTGCAAAAATTTCATAATTTTTGGAGTTCTATTGCTACCTCAAACAATTCTCCAAACGTCAGCCTTTCTATAATACCGTAAAATTTAAAATTTAAATCGTTGAGTCAAACCTGCTCGACCGATCCCAACTCAACCGACTTGGTTGGACCATGTCGCCACACAGACCGAAGCTCGATCTCGTGCGCGCCGCTCTAGCCGTTGGATTTCCATCCACCGCTCACGACCTCCCCATCGACCGAGGACCTCTTGAGCGCCTCGGCGCCTGGTGGTCCAAGCCACCGATCCCCATCCAATGGTCACGACCTCCTAGGACCTCCCAGACCTCTCGCCGCGCCGACCTCCCCACCTCGGCGATTCTTGGACGTCCAGACCACCCCAAGCAAACTGGGACGCCCAGACCTCTCCTTCGGCTCTGTTCTTCTTCCTCTAGACCTCCTCGAGCCCTGGTCATCATGGTTTTCCCGCACCCATGCGTGTGTCAGAGACAGAGCAGTTGGGAGCAGTGGCCTGTCACTTTTTGGTCCTTCCCAACGTCTCTTTCTGCCATGCATTAAATGCGTCAGGAGCCTAGCCCTAGAAGTCTTCCCTACCTACCGCTCTTGTCAAATCTAGCAAGTTCATGGCGTGGGCATGGACTTTGTTCACAAGTGGGGCTCGCCCATACCCTTGTCCGACCTCCCGGCTTTATCTAGCTCAAAGCCCTCCTCAATTTCATTTTCCCACTCTTGGTTGTCGCTTGAGCCTCTCGGCCGTGAGTGTGAGCCCAAACTCAAGCACCAAGAACACCACCACCTCCGCCTCCATTGTCACTTTTGAGCTCTCCTGAAGACCTCCGGCCCAAAGTGGTTCCTCATTACCTTTTGGCTGTCACTTTGCTCTCTTGGTCAGCTCAAGTCCCCTAACTTGTGTTGTTCAACCTCTACAGAGGTGGACGATTCGGGAACTTGCTTTCGAGTTGTGCCGGTCGTCTTCCCAACTCCGGCAAGCACCACCGTCACCAGAGCACCTCCTTCGCATCGACCTCTCCTCCGAGTTCCTCCGACCTCACCTTGGCCCCGTGAGTCCTCGTTAGTCCTTTTAGCTCTGGGGTTTAGCTAGATTAAAGCGTAGCAAGCCTTTTAGTGTTTGTCGGTTTTGCCGAAAACATAATTACCACCTCTCGGCCGCCGGCGCTCGAGTCGTCGCCGCCGAGCACATCCTTTGGGTTCCCGACGTTATTTGGAATCCAACCATGCCCTTGGTTTACGCCGGCGAGGTCCCCATCGCCGCGGCAAACCGTTGAGCCCGCCGGGTTTTTGCCGTTCAAAACCTCCGCTGCCACCGGTTAGGACATCTTAAATGCCCATTTATTACCAATCATCGTGAGTTGAGTTGTCTTAGCCGCCACCCTTTGTCGCTGTCCGAGGTCCCGCGCCTTTACACAACACCTTGGACCTCCTCGAGCTCTTCGTAGCCGCTCAAGACCTCCCCACGCTTAGATCCGACCTTAGATCTTCCCGTGAAAACCCGTAAGTGTAAGACCTCCCCCCTCGGTTAATCTCGGCCGTTAAGACCACCCTCGGTTAGATCTGCATCAGAGATGGGTTTCCGCGAAATTTCTAAGTCCTGTGACCTCCTAGTTCTACCTCGCCTTTAAAGACCTCCCGGGATTAGCTCTAGCCGTTAGATCCGGCTCTGTAAAATCTTACGCGCTAGGACCTCCCCTGGTTAGATCCTAGCCGTTTAAGACCTCTTGGAACTCCATCTGAGCCACTAGGACCATTCTTGCGCAAAAAGACCTCTTCGAGGTCATTTTTGTAAAAACCACCTTCAAGACCTCCCCGGGGTCCTCGTTGGGAAAGACCTCCTCGTGGTCCTCTTTGCAAAAAGAGCACCCCCGGTCCTTGTTGGAAAACCCTCATGACCTCCCCAACCTCGATCTTAGCCGTTCGCGACCTCCCCGGCTTTAGATCTGAGCGTTAGGTTTTATTTGTAAAGACCTCTAGCGCTGCACCTCCTCTCGCTGTTGTTCGGGACCGCTCAAGACCTCCCTAGGTCTAACTGAACCGCCCGCATCTCCTCCCGTTAAATCGCTATCGCTAGGACCTCCCCGAGAAGATCTTGGTCATCCAAGACCTCCTCGTGTCAATCCCAGCCGATCAAGACCTCCCTCTAGAAGATCTTGACCGCCTAGGACCTCCTCCTTTGGATCAGTAGCGTTAGGACCTCCTGCTCTGGTCTAAACCGTTAGATTTAGATCTAACGGGTTAGACCTCCTTCGTGGATTTAGCCGTAGGAGTAGGACCTCTCTCCGAGATCTAGACCGTTGGGACCTCCTCTCGTGAGATTCGACCGCCCCGACCTCTTTCCTTGGATTTAAAGCCTTAAGACCTCCCCTAGTATTCGGGACCGCCGATCTCGATCCGACGGTCACGACTCGTTAGGCGCCAGACCTCCTTGCGCGTGCGCTGCACGCATCGGTCGTGATCGTTGGATCGATCTCAACGATCCGCACTCTCCCAAAGGCGGAGGAGGTCTTGTGCGCGCGGCGTCGAGGCTCGAGCCGCTGCACCTTGATCTAACGCCCACGACCTCTCCCGGTCTTCCAGCCTGTTGAACCTCCCGAGAGCTCAAAGTTTCCTAAGTCTTTTGTTGTTTCAAATTTTCAAAAGTGCATAACTTTGTCATTTTAACTCCTTTTGAATGATTCCAGCTTGCTGTAGCTTTGTTATAGTATAAACTTTAACTGAGAATGAATTTAGGCCTCTGTGTAATGTAAAATGATTTAAACAAGATGATCTTATTTAATGCAAAATGATGTCTAGAAATTCATGGAAAATTTGTAAACCACATAACTTCCTCTCTGTAGTTGCAAACTGAGCAAACTCAACCTGGTAAATTTGGCCTGTAGACATGCTTTAATTCGATCTAGGCTTTGTCCTTATTCATGTTCCTGAGAAATGATATATGCTAGTTGTAGAACTTAGAAAAATCATAACTAAATCATTTTAACTCCAAATGACCTAAAATTTTATATGGGTTACCACTATACCAGTAGGTAGCTACCATAAAAATTTCAGCTTCAATATATCTCTAGAAAATATTTTTGCTACAGTGCTAATTATGGCCGAAAATGTGTTTTTAGGCAATATCTTTTGCACCACAAATCCAAATTAGGATTTTCCAGTTTCTATGCCTAGGTATATTCATATTCTACCTTGTGTATAAGTTTCGTCGCATTTGGATAATTTTTGCTTGATCTTTGGTTTAAGTGTTGCTAGTCTTATTGGTTGTTCTTGGTTCTTTTGCCTTTCGCTTAGGATTCGACATTTGCTGGAACCCCGAGAGCGACCCTCCGCAATGCATTGAGCAATGCAAGCGTGCAAGCAGTTTGATCATGTTAATCCCAGATTTTTAGTATTTATGTTGATTACAAATTCTATGTATGCATTGCTACTTTGTTTTAATAGTCGCCTAGTAGATGCATTTCCTTAGCAAATGATTATCCTATACTACCATGAGCCTAGGTTGCTTGCTGTGATTTAGAGTTCGTGGATGAGCTCTTGTCACTTAGTAGTTGCGAATTAATTGCTTAGCCATGCTTAGTTTCGTAGAAATGGGCGGTTATCGACTTGTCGATAACCTTGATCACACAAAACTTATTATGATTTATTATTTCCACCTTGTGCCATGTCTACTTATGAAAACTAAACTGAAAACAAAATGATTTAGACTTGGGCACAATGGTATGTTGGTGTGATTTTCGGTGTGATCGAATGGTGCCCGAGTCAACAAGGACCGAACATCTTGTTACACTAAACCAAGCATTTTAGCGTGCTAACTACATTAGAGGGTATGGGACCTCTCTTGACTTAGTACTTTGGCGTGTATTGCCCTCGGTCGCAGGAGGTCGCAGGAGGGATGGTGTTGGGAGCATTGTAGTGTCCGAAAGACTTCACCCGTGATGGGATTTGTTGTCTTCGGCTTGCAATGTAAGCGCATGGTGTTTCTACCCATACGAGCGGCTCGTGGTTGATACACAATATTGGAAAAAGTCTCGTAGGACTTAGCCGTACAAAGATACCTTGGAAGTGTGCTTTGTGGCTTAAAGGCGGTCTCAAGTGTGGGTACATTGGTACACCCTCGCAGGTTAAAACTATTCGAATAGCCTCGCCCTAGGTTATGGACACGCTGGCAAGGTCTTTCAAGAGTTAGACTACAACCTTTTAATTAAAACTTGATGGGTGGTACGAATCGGGATTCGTATATGTTGTGGTGACTATTGGGTTAGTCACTTCTGTGTGGTTACTTGTATGTATCTTTACTTATGTGTACTTTGATAATAAAATAGATTTGCAAACTTGCTTTTAAAATGTATTACATTATTGCAAATAAAGTTGGCTTCATGCAAAATGAGACATACAACCTCCACCTAAATAAGCTTGCATGTAGTTTATGAATAGGTCTCGTTATTCCACACGTCAGTCTTAAGTGTACAAAGACAATCTTTGTACTGGCTGCTATGCTTAATTGTTTTGTTGCAGAGGAAGAAGGTGAGCTCAAGGGCCTCACTTTATGAATGTGTTGTGGTAGCTTATGGGCGACTAGCTTTATGCCCGGTCGGTTGCCTTGTGGGTGTGTGGCTAACCGGTCGACTTTTGTTCTAGCCATCTTATGGCGCTTTTGCTTCCGCTGTCATTCTTGTATATTGTTCTATTTGGCCGGTCGGCTCTCTTTTGTAATAACTTTACTTTATGTATGTCGTTGTTGAACTTAGTGATGTATGTGTATGGAATTGATGTGTATTTTGTGATGATGTACATATGCTGCAATTGGGAGGCATATGTCCATCGAGGCTTAGAATGTTTAATTAGTAATGCTAGAACCATTTGGAGGTTAAGTGTTACTAGTTAAATATTCCGGGTCCTCACAAAGTTGGTATCAGAGCCATACTGACCGTAGAAACCCTTAGCTTGGTCGCCTTTAGGATATTTTGAAAACTTACTTTCAAATAGTTTATGAAAACTTAAGTAAGTTCTCTAATTTTATTCCTTACTGTCTTAGCTTGCTCATCTCACCTTACTCTCACTTAAGTTTGAAAGTTGTTCCTCTCTCCTTTCAAAAATTAGCCTCTATCGATTAACTTGGTTTTGGGAGAACCATGAGAGAGCTTGAGAGAGAAAATAGGACAGCTAGCTAGTGGTGAGTAATTAAGGTAGGAAATGAGAGATAAATACAACTAAAACTTGTGGGAATAAAAGGGTAAGAAGTGATATGAGATTAGCTAATGCCTATACTCTATTAGGTGGGTATACCTTGAATTTTGACTGGTTTGAGCTGGAAATTAGTGCTGAAATTTTGGGTCTTCTCAAACGATTACTGCTCTTCCATACGGGTTAGTCGTTTCGGAAGTTGATTCGTGACTTATGGTCTCATGTTCTTTGTGGCTATTCTTGGTCATTTTAACTAAGTTTGGGTTTCGTGCTCTTGGGTCTTGAATCAGATCTAACTTATCTCGGTGAATCAGATGGTGGTGGGACACGAGCGGCGGAATCGCCTGTAGTCCCGATGAGGAGCTTCCTCCTCCAACCATGGCGGAAGTCCTCATGCGATCGAACGCAATCGCTCGGAGGACCGTAGGGTGTTGGAGGTCATCGCCAGAACACCTCCACTCACTCGTGCCTCCGATCCGAGGTGGTTCCCGGCCTCGTGGGGACTTGCGGAGTTCCTCCGCACGCAGCCTCCTACCTTCTCCCGGCCCGAGGATCCTTGGACGCAGACGATCGGCCGCGCTCGTTGAGCGGAAGCTCAACGCTGCTCGCCGTGAGCAGAGCGCACTTTCGCATCCCATCACCGGAGGGTGCGCACACTCATGGTGGGAGAACTTCTCGCCATGCACCGCGGACACGTGGTCTCGTGGGAGGAGTTTCGTCGCCTTTCCGTCGGGCCCATGTCCCCGCCTACCGATGAAGTCAAGAAGAAGGAGTTCCTTGCGCCAAACAGGGCGCAGATTCGTGGATCGAGTACCTCCACGAGTTCAACCATCTCGCGAGGTACGCCTCGCCGAGGTGGCCACCGATGAGGCCAAGCAGAGAAGTTCATGGAGGGTTTGTCTCGAGAGCTTCAGGACAAGCTCTCTATTGTGGACTTCTCGACTTCCGCACCTTGGTGGACAAGGCCATCATCGCCCGAGCACAAGGCGAGAGCGCTGGCGAGTCCCGCAAGCGCAAGTGGCAGCCCAGCCCGTCCGCACAGCCGCCTCGCTCGCCCCCGAGTTGGGCTCGCACCGTGGCCCGTTCTTTGGCTTCGCCACCGCCGAGGCCTTCAAAGACCAGCTCCACGCCCTCCGCAGTCGTGACTCGGCCACGCGCGCCGCGACCCAGCAGCAGGTGTTCTCGCAACCCCGCGCCGACGCCACTTGCTTCTATCGCCACAACAAGGGCCACTACGCGAGTAGTTGTCCTAAGAAGATCGAGCGCCCTCATCCTAATGGAGGACGCGGCAAGGGAGTGGTCACCACCGACCGTAAGACCCCGGCTTGGGAGCGGCCGAGTCAACCACATCTCGCCGAGGAGGCACAGGAGGCGCCCGACGTGGTGTTGGGTACGCTCCTTGTTAATTTGCGTCCTGCTACAGTTTTATTTGACTCTGGAGCTTCGCATTCTTTTATTTCGAGGTCTTTTGCTGTTGATTGTGGACTTCACTGTATTCCTTTGGGGATTCCACCGCTTATTCGCTCCGGTTCGAAATGACCGACCAAGTATGCCGGGATGTTCCTATCCACATCGAAGGAGTGGGATTCTTGGCGAATCTTATCCTACTCGACTCGGCACGCTTGGATGTGATTCTTGGCATGGATTGGTTGTCCCAACACTTGGGGCAAATCGATTGTGCGGGAAGATTGTCTACCTCACCACCCTTCAGTGAACAGGTTGGGTTTTCGCCAGCTATAGAGCCCCATCTTTGTGTCCTTGAAGCAAAGCCAAGATTGGAGATCCGGATGTTCCCACAAGATGTGAGTTCGTGGATGTCTTTCCCGAAGACTTGCCGGGCATGCCACCTGTTCGAGATCTCGAGTTTGTGATCGAGTTGCTGCCCGGTACCGCCCCTATTTCTAAGAGGCCGTAACGCATGCCTCCTAATGAGTTGGAGGAGTCAAGAAGCAACCGGGTGAGCTGCAAGAGAAGGGTTTTATCCGTCCTAGCTCATCTCCTTGGGGTTGTCCAGTTATCTTTGTGAAGAAGAAGAACAAGACCCATGCATGTGTGTTGATTACCGTCCGCTTAATGAGGTGACGGTAAAGAACAAGTATCCTTTGCCCCGGATTGATGATCTCTTCGATCAGTTGACCGGAGCACGAGTCTTCTCCAAGATTGACTTGAGATTGGGCTATCATCAAGTCGATCGGGCGAGGATATTCCTAAGACGCCTTTGCTACTTGTTATGGCCTTTACGAGTACACCGTCATGTCTTTTGGTTTGACTAATGCTCCGCTTTATTCATGAACCTAATGAACTCGTGATTCATGGAGTATTTGGATAGGTTTGTGGTGGTATTCATCGACGATATCCTTATCTACTCCAAGAGTGAAGAAGAGCATGTCGAGCATCTTAAGCTTGTGTTGGGCAAGTGCGTGAGCACCGATTGTATGCCAAATTCAAAGCAAGTGCGAGTTCGTTGAAGGAAGTGGCATTCTTAGGCCATGTTCTTTCAGCAGGAGGTGTGGTGTGGATCCTAGTAAGGTCGGTGATGTGCTATCTTGGGGTCACCCAAGTCGATCCACGGATGTGCGGAGTTTTCTTGGTTTGGCTGGCTACTATCGCCGCTTCATCGAGAATTTCGCCAAGATTGCAAAGCCTATGACCGAATCGCCAAGAAAGACAAGAAGTTTGAGTGGTCCGCTGCTTGTGATGTGAGTTTTCAGGAACTCAAGAATCGGTTGACCTCAGCCCCAGTGCTTGTTCTCCCTGATATTCACAAGAGTTTCGATATCTATTGTGATGCTTCTCGTCAGGGTCTTGGTTGTGTCCTTATGCAGGAGGGCAAGGTTGTGGTTTATGCATCGCGCGCTTGAGGCCTCATGAACTCAACTATCCTACTCATGACTTGAATTGGTCGTGGTCCATGCACTCAAGATTTGGCGGCATTATCGATTGGTAACCGTTGTGAGGTGTATTCCACCACAAGAGTTTGAAGTACTTGTTCACCCAGCCAGATCTGAACCTCAGGCAAAGGAGATGGTTGGAATTAATCAAGGATTATGACATGGGTATTCAATACCATCCGGGCAAGGCCAATGTCGTTGCGGATGCACTCACGAAAGGTGTCTTGCAACATGTTGATGCTCCAAGAGCACCGCCGCTCGTTTGAATTTCAGCGCCTTAATTTGGGTTTGATGGGCACGTTCTCTTGCTACATTGGTTGTACAACCAACCTTGGTGGACCAAATCAAGCGGCGCAGCAGCGGATGCGGTGTGAGCCGATCGCGCGAACATCAAGGATGGATAGCCAAGTGCTTTTCGAGGATGAGCATGGCGTTGTGTGGTTTGGCAGCGCCTTGTGGTTCCTAAGGTCATGGAATTGCGGAATTGATTCTCCGCGAAGCCCATGATTCTCCCTTGTCCATCCATCCCGGCTACCAAGATGTATCAGACCTTCGCCGAGGTTCGTGGACCCGAATGAAGCGCGAGATTGCCAAGTTCGCTGTCGAGTGCGACGTGTCGTCGTGTGAAGGCCGAACATCGGCGTCAGCAGTCTTCTTCAGCCTTTGCCGCTGCGAGTGGAAGTGGGATTCGCTGGCATGGACTTCATCACCGGATTGCCCCGCTCGTCCAAAGGGAATGATGCTATTTGGGTCGTGGATCGACAAAGTTGACTAAAGTGGCACATTTTCTTCCGTCAAGACTCGGCCGTGTGGGGCCTTTGGCCGAACTTTATGTCTCGAGGATTGTGAGTCTTCACGGTGTACCAAAGACGATTATTTCGATCGAGGTGCGCTTTTCACCTCGCGTTTTGGCATAGTCTCGCAGAGGCTATGGGGACCCGCTTCATTTCAAGATGACCTTTCATCCTCGTGATCGATGGCCGACGGAGCGAAGTCAACCAAGTGTTGGAAGATATGCTCGTGCTTGTGTTCTTTCCTATGGGAAGAAGTGGAGAAATGCCTACCATTTGCTTGAGTTCTCCTACAACAAACTTTCGAGCCGTCTTGGCATGGCGCCATTTGAGGCTTTGTATGGGAGAAGATGCGAGAACCCCATTGAACTGGTCGAGATCGGTGAGCGCTTTTCGCCCGATTCGATCAATGAGGCCGAAAGTCGTTCGATTGATCCGCGAGCATGCGCGCACGCCCACCTGCATAAAAGAGCTATGCAGATCGTCGTCGCCGTGAGTTGAGCTTTGAGCCCAATGACTTTGTGTATCTCAAAGTCTCACCCTTGAAGGGCCATCAGCGTTTTGGCATCAAGGGCAAGTTGGCTCCTCGATATGTTGGGCCTTACCGTATCATCGAGAGGGTTGGAGCAGTTGCATACAGATTGGAGCTACCAGCTGCACTTGAGGGTGTGCATGATGTGTTCCATGTTTCACACCTGAAGAAGTGCCTCCGTGTCCCAACTGAGGAAACTCCGTTGGAGGTTCTCGATGTGCAGGAGAATTTGACCTACCACGAGCATCCTGTTCGCATTCTTGAGGAATCTGAACGGAGAACAAGGAACCGTGGCATCAAGTTCCTTAAGGTTCAGTGGTCAAACCATTCTGAAGATGAGGCAACTTGGGAGCGAGAAGATCGCCTTCGTGCAGATTTTCCTTCTTTCTTCTCCGAGTAAACGGAATCTCGGGTCGAGATTCTTGTAAGGGGGGGAGAGTTGTAACATCCCAATTTTAGGCTTGTGTTTCAAATGTAAGAAAATGAGTAGAAATTAAAACTTTTTCTTACATCTTGTATTTCCTATTGTACCAAGCAGGTATTGTACAAAAAGTTATGGAAATACGAAGTCACAAGTCTTTTGATCCAAATCTTGAACTTTCAAAAACAATCTTGTCAAACCTCTTGATCATCTAATGGAAATATTTTCCTAAGTTCTTGGGATGGTATGTGGACCCTCTGAAAAGTTTCACAATTTTTAGAAAATGTTTGAATGTTTTTGGAGGTCAGTCAAACCAATTCAAAATCTAGTCAAACCTTGGACCAGCACCTTGTTAAAATTTTGGAGGAAAATCCACAGCACCAAAGCCTCTGAAAATTTTATGCTAGGTCCTCGTTTGAGCTAGCAAGCTCCTGCAAAAATTTCATAATTTTTGGAGTTCTATTGCTACCTCAAACAATTCTCCAAACGTCAGCCTTTCTATAATACCAGAAAATTTAAAATTTAAATCTGGTTGGAGTCAAACCCGGGCTCGGACCCGATCCCAACTCAACCGACTTGGTTGGACCATGTCGCCAGCGCCGCACCGAGCTCGATCTCGTGCGCGCCCGTTCTAGCCGTTGGATTTCCATCCACCGCCACGACCTCCCACCGACCGAGGACCTCTTGAGCGCCCTCGCTGGGTGGTCCAAGCCACTGGATCCCCATCCAGCGGTCACGACCTCCTAGGACCTCCCAGGACCTCCTCGCCCGCGCTCGGACCTCCCCACCTCGGCGATTCTTGGACGTCCAGGACCACCCCAAGCAAATCTGGGACGTCCAGGACCTCTCCTTCGGCTCTATTCTTCTTCCTCTAGACCTCCTCGAGCCCTGGTCATCATGGTTTTCCCCGCACCCATGCGTGTGTCAGAGACAGAGCAGTTGGGAGTAGTGGCCTGTCACTTTTTGGTCCTTCCCAACGTCTCTTTCTGCCATGCATTAAATGCGTCAGGAGCCTAGCCCTAGAAGTCTTCCCCTACCTACCTGCTCTTGTCAAATCTAGCAAGTTCATGGCAGGGGCATGGACTTTGTTCACAGTGGGGCTCGTCCATACCCTTGTCCGACCTCCCCGGCTTTATCTAGCTCAAAGCCCTCCTCAATTTCATTTTCCCACTCTTGGTTGCTGTTTGAGCTCTCTCGGTCGTGAGTGTGAGCCCAAACTCAAGCACCAAGAACACCACCACCTCCCTGCCTCCATTGTCACTTTTGGAGCTCTCCTTGAAGACCTCCGGGCTCCAGTGGTTCCTCATTACCTTTTTGGCTGTCACTTTGCTCTCTTGGTCAGCTCAAGTCCCCCTAACTTGTGTTGTTTAACCTCTACAGAGGTGGACGATTCGGGGAACTTGCTTTCGGAGTTGTGCTGGTCGTCTTCCCCAACTCCGGCAAGCACCACCGTCACCAGAGCACCTCCTTCGGCATCGACCTCTCCTCCGAGTTCCTCCGACCTCACCTTGGCCCCGTGAGTCCTCGTTAGTCCTTCTTAGCTCGGGGTTTAGCTAGATTAAAGCGTAGCAAGCCTTTTAGTGTTTGTCGGTTTTGCCGAAAACTTAATTACCACCCTCTCCGGCTCGCCGGCGTTCTGAGTCGTCGCCGCCGTCGAGAGCACATCCTTTGGGTTCCTGACGTTATTTGGAATCCAACCATGCCCTTGGTTTACGCCGGCGAGGTCCCCATCGCCGGCGGCAAACCGTTGAGCCCGCCGGGTTTTGCGGTTCAAAACCTCCGTTTTCGTCACTGGTTAGGACATCTTAAATGCCCATTTATTACCAATCATCGATGAGCGTGAGTTGTCTTAGCCGCCACCCTTTGTCGCCGTCCGAGGTCCCGCGCTTTACACAAGACCTTGGACCTCCTCGAGCTCTTCGTAGCCGCCTAAGACCTCCCACGTTTAGATCCGACCTTTAGATCTTCCCCGTGAAAACCCGTAAGTGTAATACCTCCCCTCGGTTAATCTCGGCCGTTAAGACCACCCTCGGTTAGATCTGCACCGTAGATGGGTTTCGCGAAATTTCTAAGTCCCGTGACCTCCCTAGTTCTACCTCGGCCTTTAAAGACCTCCCGGGATTAGCTCTTAGCCGTTAGATCGGCTCTGTGTAAAATCTTACGCGCTAGACCTCCCCGGTTAGATCCTAGCCGCTTAAGACCTCTTGGAACTCCATCCGAGCCACTAGGACCATTCTTGCAAAAAGACCTCTTCGAGGTCATTTTGTAAAACCACCTTCAAGACCTCCCCGGGTCCTCGTTGGGAAAGACCTCCTCGTGGTCCTCTTTGCAAAAGAGCACCCCGGTCCTTGTTGGAAAACCCTCATGACCTCCCCAACCTCGATCTTAGCCGTCGCGACCTCCCGGCTTTAGATCCGAGCGTTAGGTTTTATTTGTAAAGACCTCTAGCGCCGGACCTCCTCCGCGTTGTTCGGACCGTTCAAGACCTCCCTAGGTCTAATCGAACCGCCCGGATCTCCTCCGTTAAATCGCTATCGCTAGGACCTCCCGAGAAGATCTTGGTCATCCAAGACCTCCTCGTGTCAATCCCACCGATCAAGACCTCCTCTAGAAGATCTTGACCGCCTAGGACCTCCTCCTTTGGATCGAGCGTTAGGACCTCCGCTCTGGTCTAAACCGTTAGATTTAGATCTAACGGGTTAGACCTCCTTCGTGGATTTAGCCGTAGGAGTAGGACCTCTCTCCGAGATCTAGACCGTTGGGACCTCCTCGTGAGATTCGACCGCCCGACCTCTTTCCTTGGATTTAAAGCCTTAAGACCTCCCTAGTATTCGGGACCGCCAGATCTCGTCGACGGTCACGACTCTGTTAGCGCGCCAGACCTCCTTGCGTGCGCGTGCACGCATCGGTCGTGATCGTTGGATCGATCTCAACGATCCGCACCTCCCAGTGCGGGAGGAGGTCTTGTGCGCGCTGTGCGTCGAAGCTCGTAGCCGCCAGACCTTGATCTAACGGCCCACGACCTCTCCCTGGTCTTCCAGTTCGTTGAACCTCCCGAGAGCTCAAAGTTTCCTAAGTCTTTTGTTGTTTCAAATTTCAAAAGTGCATAACTTTGTCATTTTAACTCCTTTTTGAATGATTCCAGTTGCTGTAGCTTTGTTATAGTATAAACTTTAATCTGAGAATGAATTTAGGCCCTGTTGTAAATGTAAAATGATTTAAACAGATGATCTTATTTAATGCAAAATGATGTCTAGAAATTCATGGAAAATTTGTAAACCACATAACTTCCTCTCAGAGTTGCAAACCGAGCAAACTCAACTGTAAATTTGGCCTGTAGACATGCTTTAATTCGATCTAGGCTTTGTCCTTATTCATGTTCCTGAGAAATGATATATGCTAGTTGTAGAACTTAGAAAAATCATAACTAAATCATTTTAACTCCAAATGACCTAAAATTTTATATGGGTTACCACTATACCAGTAGGTAGCTACCATAAAAATTTCAGCTTCAATATATCTCTAGAAAATATTTTTGCTACAGTGCTAATTATGGCCGAAAATGTGTTTTTAGGCAATATCTTTTGCACCACAAATCCAAATTAGGATTTTCCAGTTTCTATGCCTAGGTATATTCATATTCTACCTTGTGTATAAGTTTCGTCGCATTTGGATAATTTTTGCTTGATCTTTGGTTTAAGTGTTGCTAGTCTTATTGGTTGTTCTTGGTTCTTTTTGCCTTTCGCTTAGGATTCGACATTTGCGGTAACCCCGAGAGCGACCCTCCGCAACAGATTGAGCAACAGCAAGCAGGCAAGCAGTTTGATCATGTTAATCCCAGTATTTTTAGTATTTATGTTGATTACAAATTCTATGTATGCATTGCTACTTTGTTTTAATAGCTGGCCTAGTAGATGCATTTCCTTAGCAAATGATTATCCTATACTACCATGAGCCTAGGTTGCTTGCTGTGATTTAGAGTTCGTGGATGAGCTCTTGTCACTTAGTAGTTGCGAATTAATTGCTTAGCCATGCTTAGTTTCGGTAGAAATGGGCGGTTATCGACTTGTCGATAACCTTGATCACACAAAACTTATTATGATTTATTATTTCCACCTTGTGCCATGTCTACTTATGAAAACTAAAACTGAAAACAAAATGATTTAGACTTGGGCACAATGGTATGTTGGTGTGATTTTCGGTGTGACTGAATGGTGCTGAGTCAACAAGGACCGAACATCTTGTTACACTAAACCAAGCATTTTAGCGTGCTAACCACATTAGAGGGTATGGAACCTCTCTTGACTTAGTACTTTGGCGTGTATTGCCCTCGGGTCGCAGGAGGTCGCAGGATGGATGGTGTTGGGAGCATTGTAGTGTCGAAAGACTTCACCGTGATGGGATTTGTTGTCTTTCGCTTGCAATGTAGCGTATGGTGTTTCTACCCATACGAGCGGCTCGTGGTTGATACACAATATTGGAAAAAGTCTCGTAGGACTTAGCCGTGCCAAAGATACCTTCTAAGTGTGCTTTGTGGCTTAAAGGCGGTCCAAGTGTGGGTACATTGGTACACCCCTGCAGGGTTAAAACTATTCGAATAGCCTCGCCCTAGGTTATGGACACGCTGGCAAGGTCTTTCAAGAGTTAGACTACAACCTTTTTAATTAAAACTTGATGGGTGGTACGAATCGGGGATTCGTGCTATGTTGTGGTGACTATTGGGTTAGTCACTTCCAGGTGGTTACTTGTATGTATCTTTACTTACTGTTACTTTGATAATAAAATAGATTTGCAAACTTGCTTTTAAAATGTATTACATTATTGCAAATAAAGTTGGCTTCATGCAAAATGAGACATACAACCTCCACCTAAATAAGCTTGCATGTAGTTTATGAATAGGTCTGCTATTCCACACGTCAGTCTTGCGGGTACAAAGACAATCTTTGTACTCAGTTGCTATGCTTAATTGTTTTGTTGCAGAGGAAGAAGGTGAGCCTGAAGGGCCTCACTTTTGCGAGCTGTGTTGTGGTAGCTTGCGGGGCGACTAGCTTGGCGGCCCGGTCGGTTGCCTTGTGGGTGTGTGGCTAACCGGTCGACTTTTGTTCTAGCCATCTTATGGCGCTTTTGCTTCCGCTGTCATTCTTGTATATTGTTCTATTTGGCCGGTCGGCTCTCTTTTGTAATAACTTTACTTTATGTATGTCGTTGTTGAACTTAGTGATGTATGTGTATGGAATTGATGTGTAATTTTGTGATGATGTACATATGCTGCAATTCTGGGAGGCATATGTCCATCGAGGCTTAGAATGTTTAATTAGTAATGCTAGAACCATTTGGAGGTTAAGTGTTACTAGTTAAATATTCCGGGTCCTCACAATGACGTCGTTGAATATGCAAAGGAACTTGTGGGGTCGTTGGTGACAAAGGTGTAGTAGTAGTGACCTCTACCTCATTGGAGGTAGGAGCAGAGCCACTAGGTGTAGACTCCATCGGTGTAGATACGTGTGTCGTAGTGTGAATCAGGGTTATCCTTTCATCGTCGTCAGAGTCATAGAAGATGTCTTCAGGTGCGTCATTTACCTGTATACCTGCATTGTCGGATCTAATACCAGGACTAGCTTCATCAAAAGTGACCTCGTAGGTCTCTGCAATTTTGTTAGTTTCTAAGTTGAATACACGATAACCTCGAGTATGTGCTGCATATCCAAGAAAAATACCATCTGAGGATCTAGATTCAAACTTATCAAGATTTCCATGTTTAAGAATGAAACATCGACATCCAAACACCCTCAAATGAGAAATATTAGGAGAATGACCAAAACGAAGCTCATAGAAAGTCTTATGCAATTTAGCTCGCAAAAATACTCTATTAGAAATATAGCAAGCCGTAGAAATAACTTCAGCCCAAAACTTCCTAAGAGTAGCATGTTCATTTAACATTATTCTAGCCATCTCAACCAAAGTTCTATTTTTTTGTTCTACAACACCATTCTGTTGAGGCACATGTGCTGAAGAGAATTGATGATCTAAACATTTTTTAAGTACAAAAAGAAGCAAATAATGTGTTCTTGAATTCAGTTCCATTGTCACTTCTAATTGCTCTAAGTGCTCCTAGGAGTTCAGTGGCAAGTCTAAGAGCAAGCTCTCTAAAGTGACCAAAAGTTTCGTCCTTAGATGCCATGAGAAAGACCCAAGACTATCTAGAATAATCATCAACAATAACAAGAACATATCATTTACCTCCAATTGCCTGAACTCTAGCAGGTCCTACAGTATCCATGTGCAACAGTTGTCCAGGTGCATCAGTCATTACAAGTGAGAGTGGAGGATGTGATGCAGATACCATCTTACCATGATGACACGGAGTGCAGACAAAATCCATTGATTTTTTAATTTTAAGATCAGGTATTCCTCTAATAAGATTCATATTACTGATACGAGTGAGATGATCAAAACCAATATGACCTAATCTCCGGTGCCAGTGAAAAAGATCTTTAGAAGCAGATGAGACAAGGCATCTAAGATCAGATGATGAGGAGTATGAAAAATCGTCCTTAAACAGACGACCAACTCGAGTAATTTTGCACACTAGATCACGAGATGAATCTAAAATACAGTAAGAATGCCTTTTAAAGCTCACCTCAAGATTATCGTCTATCAATTGTGAGACTGAAAGTAGATTATAGCTCAACTTACTGACAAGAGCAACATCTTTTAAAATAAACTTATCGTTGATGCACACAGTACCTTTTGCAAGAACTCGTCCTTGAGCATTGTCCCCAAAAGTGATCATCTCATCATCGGTGGCATGAGTGGGGGAGGAGAACCATCGTGTCTCCAGTCATGCGTCGAGAGCAATCGGAGTCAATGAACCATATGTTCTCCTTTCGCTTACGACGAGTCTACAAAGCACGAACAATCGTCGGTATGTTAGTACTGGGGTTAGAAAATAAAGATTTAGGTAACCAGTACTGAGATACGTGATGAACAGGACCAACAACACTAGAACCAGAAACATGTGTGCGTGAGCGATTAGAACGCCAAAAAGAAGCCTGTCTAACTGCCCCTTGAAATGCAGACAATGCTGAATAAACATTATTTTAATTATAATACAAACCAGCACGTGAAACAAATTTAAAATCATCATAAAAGTTCTCTAAAAACTTAGCTTTCGCATTAGTTCTAGGAACAATAAAAGAAGATGCACGTTTTTGTCTTAAAACATTCAATCTTTACTTTTTCTCTTTCTTAACACGCCTAAAGCAAAATTCATGCAAGTGCCCATCTCTACCACAATAGGTGCAATGAAATTTAACATAATTAGAATTCTTTTGAGATGATGAGCTAACACCTACAACCTTAGTAGAAGAGCTTTGCACAAAACCAGCAGATCTAAACACAGTTTGTTTTGGTTCAGATTTTGCTTCAAATTTTTTTAAGTTCAAGAAACTTAACAACTGTAGGAGGATTATTCTTGACATGCTCAATAAAATTAAATCTTAGACCATGATTTCTAACATTCACTTTTGACTTGTCTAGAATCATATTCAAAATTTTCTTCCCAAAAGAAAATCTTTCTAAAGTGCCCTTAAGATACTCAATTTTTTAGCTAGAGTAGGACAAGCAGTGCATGTGATAGATTCATTCATAATCTTCTTAGAAGCACTAGACTGAGCTAACCTTTCTTTTTCAGCAAAATCATTAAGTTGTCTAGTCAAATCTTCTATTTCTTTGGTGAGTTTAGAACAGTTAGATCAAGAAGCTATCTCATGATAGAGCATCTCTTGAATTGTTTCCTGAGATGAATTAAGTCTAGCTTCTAGTAATTCACAATTAGAGCAAGTTTTAATTTGAGCATTTAAAATACTTAACTCTAAACATGTAGGAGAACTAAACTTGACCTTTTCAATTTCGTTATTTGCAAGTTTTAACTTTTCATCACAAGAATCATGTGTCAATCTTAGTTCATCAAGTTTAGTAGTCACATCCTCAAGTTGAACCAAGGTTGATGCATTAATTGTTCTAGCAGTATCTAACTCAGAGTGTAAAACTTGACAAGACTCACAAGATTCATCATCATGAATAGAAGCTCTAAGTCTATTAATTTCAGAAGTTAAGCGTTCAATAAAACAATTATTTTCTTTCAGTTTCTTTTTAGTCTTTTTCAATTCAATAGCAAGTTTAATCAAACCATCTTCAAGTTCATCTTATGATGGCCTTACCTCATCGGGATCACTGTCATCGTCTTTGTTGTTGTCGTTTCTTGCCATGAAGCATATGCCCGTGAAGTCGTCGTTGTTCTTCTTCTTACCTTTAGCATCATCATTGTCGTGGTCGTTGTCATCGCAACCTTCATATTCCACATCACTCAGATCAAGATGCTCGATAGCTGAAAGAACCTTTTCAGCTAATTTTCGACGAAAATTGTCACCCTTGGTGTTGTTGTTCTTGGATGGCTGACAACAATAATTCTTGTCTTCCTTGATCATCTTCCCCTTAAGCTTGGGACAATCCACCTTAATATGACCTGGCTCACCACACTCATAGCACTTGATCGAACTTGACACGCCACCTCGCTTCCTCATTCTTACATTGTTGAGTGCCTTGTATGCCCGTGAGGAGATCAACACCAAATTAATCCTCTTCAGGGAGCTGTTCGAACTACTCCTCTTAAAAAGAAGACAAAGCAAACAAAAGAAAAGAACTCAACGAAGCAGCCTACACGGGGTTAGTCACAAGTGCTAAAGATGAAGATTTATCGATCTTAGATGGAAAAACTTTTATCTCATAGGTTTTCAATCTAGAGAAAAGATCATCCATGGTTAAAGTATCTAGATCGATAGTTTGATTGATAGTTGTGACAATCATTAACCACCCAGAACCTAAAGATCTCAAAATTTTAGTTGTATTATCTTCATCAGTAGGAATAACATTAACACTGTGCAAATTACTTAAGATTTTCTCAAAACGAGCAAAAAGATCATCAATAGATTCTTTTTGATAAAGATTTTTATGCACTTTCTTAGTTTTAGTAGTTCCTTCATGATGATTGCAAAGAGTCTTTCATATTAAGTGGACAGAATTAATATGAGCTACACGATCAAATTCTTTGCGAGAAATCCCTTAAAACAGCAAGTTACGAGTTTGAGCATTCAAATCAACATCAGTTTTATTTAAATTAGTAATAGTAACAGGAACCTCATAAGGTGTAGAAACTTTATTCCAAATATCACTACCTTGAGCCTCAATATAAGCTTGCATACGACACTTCCAAAAAGCAAAATCAGTATCATCTAGCATGGGGGGACGATTCACATACCTCTCTGACGCCATAGTAACCCGCTCTAATACCACTTATAGGATCGTTAAGGACAATTAGAGGGGGGGTGAATGATTGTGAAAGATTTTTCGCACCCTAACTATACGTACAAATCAATTCAAGGGATAGTTTCTAAACAATCTCACGCCATCAGCAATTTGAGAATAATTAATGCTTGGTTACACCAATGATTAGCAGCAGCCATACAAGATGCAATCAAGAGAGAAGAGAAACTTACAAACCAATCTGAACAGAAAGTCTCGCAGGTAGGGATCACAAGGATTAGTCACGTACGTCACATGTACAACCGTCGCTCACCCCTGGCAATGTTCCAGCCGCCAGCATCAATCCACTCAAGCGTACATGCAGCAGCCACAATTACCAATTTTCAAGAGATCACAAGACACAACAAAACATGTTTTTCATCTACTCCATTGATGACAATGACAGCCACCTTCAATCCCAAAAATCAAGCTGCCGCTAGCCCTTAATGCCTTTCACGCGAGCCCCAAAATCCTGCTGCTAGCCACAGCCGCCGCAAAAACCCTCCAGCTGAGAGCCCTTCACCTCATCCTACAACCCCAAAAAAACAAGCACAAAAACAAACGAGTACAAAAACAATGCTAGCACTTCACGTAATGCCTTTCACCTAATCACGTGAGAAAGTCCTTCAAGACCTTACAAGCCGCCAGCATTTATCTCTCTAGCGACTCGACCTAATCACATCCCACGTACATGGTATATATCTAGCCGCCGGGAGCTAGCGCGTCATCACGCCTACGGCCCCAACCATAATGCCTTACAGCGTTGGCACCTAATCATCCATGTACAACTCATAATTTTTAGAGCCCAATACGTGGGCTTGTACATCAGATTATAAAACCAATTTTGAACACCCCAAAATTGTCATGTGTCATAGCCTCCAGACCGCACCTGCGTTGCTCCAATACGCATCATCTATCTTTAATCTCCACGCGCCCCAACTTGAGCCCGACCGTCTCCTCCAGCATCCTCGACCCTTTGGACCATGACTTCGCACCAAGCCATCTCCTAGTCATTACTGTAGACCACGATCGCCTCCGAGTTACCCTGCACCTGCAAATACCAAACCACCATCTTTTTCCGGCATAAGTTTTTCCCAACTTGACCAACATAAGTTCACACACGCCACACACCTCAAATAACATCAGTACCCAATATTGTCAATTATTCATCAATTAAAATATTCTATACCTAGCCACATGGTCTAACACTGAGCAACGACGCGGCGCTCCGTGGAGGTGGAGGGGGCTAGCGGAGGCACGAAGATGCTGGGGAGTGTGGAGGCCCAGGTGGCGGCGTGGCGCTCCATGGAGATGGATGGGGCCGGTGGAGGCAGTGTAGCACATAGATTGGCAGATGCAGGGGTGAGGACAGGCCCAGGTGGCGGCACGGCGCTATGTGGGCTCGTGGAGGTGGAGGATTGGAGGGGCGGCGCGTGCGCCCATGCGCCATGTGGCAGCGGGACTAGCAGAGACCAGAGAGAGACTGAGAGAGAGAGATGGGGAATTGGGGATTGCGGGATGAGCTAGGGTTAGTACTTGACTGTTGAGTGTGGGATGTAGCTTAACAATTTCGGTTTTCAGCCGGTTTTTACCAAAAAAACCAAAATCCCAGAAAACCTGATTTCTGGATCCCGTACTGAATACAGAATACTGGTCAAACCGAGTTGACTGGTACAATTCAGTTTTTTTTTGGTACGGTAGCAAAATGAACAACCCTACTTGTGTGCCTCAAACAATACATAGCTAGCAGCGAAAAAAATGTAAGTTGATAGCTGCCAGGATCTAGAGTTTTGGTTACCGGTAGAAAAAAACTACTGAAGGTTTCAGTACACCTACATGTAACATGCTACACTGTTTTCCTAGCAGCTCTATATGTTAGTTGCTATCATCTCCATGTTACATGATGATAGGTATTAACAATTTTGTGCAATCAACTAATAGTGGCGTGGCTCTATGCTAGTTATTAGTATCTCTACATTAGTTGCTGTCTCTACATGTTTACTTGCAACATTAGTTGCTTGCAACTCTAAATGTTTACTTGCTACGTTGTAGTTGCTAGTACTAGTAAGTTTACACGTTACTTGTTAGTACGGGACACCTACAGTTCCTAGCCACCAAGATAGAATTCGACCTAGAGTTGCTAAAAGCGAACACGTACCTATTTTTTATTGTTGCTACTCCTATTAACTATAGTTGCTCGTTGATAAAAAATGCAGTTTTTTACTACATACACACAGCACTTAGATATTGTAGCATATGTAAGAAAAATGACAGAAAAATAGAAAGAGTGACTCATCCAAATACCATACCTTAACTATTTGGTTGTCATTGTACTGTCGCCTCTTCTTTTTGCCAGAAGATCGTTACCTTTTGCTTGTATCCCCAGCCACTTTTCACTTGGGTACTGTTTTCATGTGAGCAGTAGAAAGATGAAAATTTAAGAGGGCTAAATCGATATAAATGCTATAGGAGTAGTCTGTAACAATTAAGAAGCAAAGTGTTTGGTAGCAAGTACGAAGGAAATGTCTGCTTATGATATAACATCTCTTGTGATATAAAATCTTTGATGCTGACCAGTAGCGAAGCCACGATGAAAATGGAGTGTGGATTCCAATGACTATGCTAATTTGAAACAAACGTAGTTTTGTATTCTTGTGTAATCAAATTCATACATGAATAAAAGAAAAGCAAAGCAAAATACAAGAGATACAATGAAAGTACCTCGCTAATAAAAAGCACATCCCAAAACATATAAATATGGTTCCAGTGGGTAACGACATGTATATCAAAATTAGCAAAATTAGTGATACAATAGTAAATTATACTTAAATGATCACGAACATTCAAAACAAATGAACCATAACACTAAGGCGCTAGCTTGAATAATGACTTTCATGAGGCAAATTCATTTTACGAGATTTCATGCCTTGGGAACATTTTATGATTCTATCACCATCAATGGTTCTAAATATGTCTCGCTCGGTGTAGTAGAGCCACTCATATGGTCATATGGTACCTTGTTGCGCAAATATGTTTTGATAATATTCATTGCCAAAAATATTTACTCAACATATGTTGTTGCCACCGGAAGGATCAATGTCAGTGTAACAACCCATTTTGGTGCGATTTTAAAATTTATGGAGTTTTATGGATTTTCAAAAGCTTTTGTGGCTTTTTGTGAAATTACAAAGGTTTGGGTGCATTTCAAAAGTCAAATCCAAATCCTAGCCTTAATTGGAATTAATAAAAAATTACAAGAAAATTTAAGTCCCAATCTCTTGTGATATAAAGATTTATAATGCCTACTAATTCATTTTTTGTTGAACAATCCTGTATAAGTAATCAGAGTAACGCAATTGAAGCAAGGAAGGCATAAATAATTTTCTCGTCTACATTACATGAAATTGATGTTGTAAAGTTAAAATATGATCATATGAACCGCTTGTATACATTAGAAAAGATTTGGGTATGTCCATTCGTAATTTGCATACATGCTTACAAAGTCGAGGACGACATCATTTCACGGGAGGGGGGAATGATGTGGATGAAAGGAGTGTTGACATGCATACATTACATATATCAAATGGCTATTGTTGTGCTATTCATGATTTGCAAAACAAAAGGGATGGTCAAACGGATGATAAATACATATAACATGCATATACGTTGTTCTCTTTGTCTAGTACATTTTAAGCCGAGGACGGCTTTTCTTGAAGAAGGGGAGGATGATGAGGATTGCCCTACCTCAATGACATACATACCTACACATCAAGATTCCAAACACTGTCATAAGGTTAAATCTAAACTTAATGTTCATAATTATATTTTGCTACGGCTTTGCTTGTGTGAGTGTAGGTACTATGGATGTCCTAAAAATAGTGCGGGCCAGCAGGAGGAGAAGGAGGTCGGCCCCAGAGAGAAGAAGGAAGCAAAGAGAATACAAGCCAAGGAGAAAAGGGGAGAAGCCTACATGCATGGGCTTTGGCCAAAGCCCAAGCAAGCACCACATGGGCATCGACCAAACCAAGGGAGTTGCAAGGGCCAAGGAGGGGGCTACCGCATGGGCCAAGGTGCAAGCACGTGGGCCTAGGAGGGGGCTGCTGCATGGGCCAGACAAGGAGCATGGATTTCGACCAAAGCAAGGAGAGTGGACTCCAATACAAACATGAAATCCGAATTGGGGTTATCTCCAAAAATCAGCCTAGAGTCAATTCCGAATTGAGCTTTATGAGTTAGGAAATTGTGTGGGCTTGCATGCCAAGTATTTAGGTCAAATTATACTTATAATTTTGGCCATGTATATTTAATTTTTGTTCAAAACATTAGAGTTTGCGTTGTTTGCATTTCGGAGTTGTAATCGCCTTTAGAGCCCGAATTGGAGTTGGGTTTGGCCCATAGCATGTTTGGCCGAACCAAGAGGGGGGATAGCTCCCTATTTAAGGTGTGTAACTGGCCCAAGGAAAGGTACCACAAAATTTGATCAATCAAAAGACAATGGATTACATGATCTATAGTTTGTGCAAGCCGCCGGCTGCCCCCATAGAATTGTGTGATTCCTTCACTTATCTTCTTGTTTGCTCTTGGGGGAATTGTAGGAAGATCATCTCCACTTGTTTGTGGCCAAGTGTAATTATCAAAGCATGTGGTCGGGCTAGTTGATATGCTATAGGTTGTTGCATTGGCAATGTATTGGCTTCATGCAATTCGTTAGGTTATTCGATGTATCCAGATTCTAAGGTGAAGATCGGGCACCCCCCGTATCAGTTCACCTCATCACGTTCTCTATAATGCTCCCTTCCTCTTTCCAGTTGGAGCACCAGAGCGCTGAAGCCCCTAGCCCTCGCCGTTAGCACAGTACCGTCGCCGCCCCCTCCAGTGAGTCTGCTTCCCCCTTCTTCTCGTCATTTCGTTCTCTTAGATCCAATGAATCCTCTAGGCTAGTGAACATGGTCGATAGCCCTCTATAATGCCATAGCCGTGTTGGTCATCTTCTCCATAGCCGGTCGGTGCTCCTGTGCCTCTTCCTGCACGACGCCACCACATTTAGCGTCGTCGTAGCCTGTAGTACCGCATCCGTGCATAGTTTGGCTTCTAGTAGCCCCATAGCAATGAGTTCATCCGCAGCACAGTAGCGCCGCCATGGCCGCTTCGTCATGTTGCCATAGTCGTTTCGTCGAGTAGTGTAATGTCCCAAAATTCTAGTTTTCAAAAAAATATTTTGTGTAGATTAGTTGCCTGAAAAACTTCACCAATTTTCCTTGGTTTAATGAATCTTAATTGGGAATTTCTAAAATAAAAATATTTAATTTGATTAATGCAAATTCAATTAAATCATAAACATTGTTAGTTGGGTTCCTTGTGTTCCAAGAATTTTTCCTGAATTTTCTAAGTTTATTTGCTATTTATTTGAGCTCATTTGAATTCCTAGCTTTTATTTAATTCAAAAATCAAATGATTTTTCCTTTAACCTTCGTGGGCCGAATTGGCTCGGCCCACTCAACTATCTCTCTTCTGCTTTTACTCCCCAGCCTAGCCCTGTTTCCCCGCCCCTCTACCGCCTCCTTCCCCGCTTCACCCTGACCCAACAACCGCTAGCGTCGCAGCCGGCACAACATCACCTCCCTTTACCCGGGCCCGCAAGCCAGCCACTGCCGCTGCCCTAGCACGTTCGCACCACGTGCGTGTCTAGAGCAGACTCTACCTCTGCGCCATCGTCCCAGTGTCTGTGCCATGCCCACCTCCCATGGCCATAAATAGTCACCACCCCGTGCGCTTTTGTCTCGCTTAGCTCCGCCGCCCTCGGTGCCTTAGCTGCCTCTGCCCGAGACATCGTCAAGCTCCGCCGCCCATCCTCTCCCATTCTCTGCCGTCGAAGACCCTCGAGCCGTCCCATCCATGTCACCAACGTCGCCTCGATGTCCTCCACGTGCCGCCACCCATTGGAGCTCCCGAGCTTCACCACGTCGGTGCCATCTTCATATTCTCCACCTCCGGCGATGTTCCGCGATGTTGAAATGCTTTCACCATGTTCTCCACCACCCTTGTGACCCAGTGATTTGGTTCACGTCACCTTGTGTTCCACTCTTCGATCTACAATCTCCAACTCTCGATTTCACGTTTCTTCCCGTGTGCGTCTAGATCCCTTCATTCTCTATCTTCTCTGGCTACCGCCTTTAGTCGCCCATTCCCCATTTGTCCAGTGAGCTCTACCGCTCATCAACCCCACCTTCACCTTCCTCACTCTGTGTTCTACCTGGTGCTTGCTTTCTTTTTGGCCAAACTCCTTCCACTCACCGTCGTCGCTATGGCTGAGACCACGCTGCCGCTTTCCTCTCGGCGCCAGCCAACTCCATCGATCATTGGACGCCGTGACCATGTCATCTTCTTGGCCTCGTTGTCCTTTCTCCGTTTTTCCACTGCGCTCTCACCGCCGTGCTCACTACCGTCGGCAAGCCGTCAGGCCCCGAGCGCCACCGACACCGTCGTGCCACATAACTTCCGCATCATCGCCTCGTCAACCTCTCCGTCCTCCGTGTCCACCACGTCATCACCACGTGCATGCCACGCGAGCGTCTCCGCCACCTAAGATGCCAACCATGCAAACCCTTGATCCACTCTTCCGTGCACTTGGTCCACTATGAGCCTAGTCTGTGATGCGTAGACCACACGTGTTAGGCACTATGCCGTGAACCCGGTTCGCCATGAACCCAAAAACCCTAGTCCATTGGTTGGGTCCATATACTAGTGGCCCACATGTCAATCTCTTTTACTTTTTCTAGAATTATTTTAATTCCCAAATATCCAATTATTCTGTGGGTCCCACATGTCATTCTCTCAGCCTTTTTCCCCTAAATTCACAAAAATAAAGATTCCTGGGAATATTCTCTCAGCCCCACCTGCCAGTCTCATATATTCTCTCTCCCTTTTCCTTTTTTTGCATTTTCTTTTCTGACCAAACTTTGAAGAGCTCGTTCTTCCTCATACGAACTATGATTGGACCCATTCAAGTTTCTAAATTCATATAAAATCAAGCTATTCCTTCCAGTACCATTAAATTTTATTTTAGAGTTTATTTTATTTGTATTTTTGAGTTTTGTTTGTTTTTGCACTTGCTCTATCATTAGACGTTGTTGTTCCAGAATCGCTGGAAGGAGTTAAAGGTTAAGGAAGTCGAAGATCGAAGATAAAGAATAGTAGTATTGTTATAGCAAGGTTAGTTGTGCTTTGATGATATTGCACCCAGTTTTCCAAAATTACTTTGATTTAAAGTATTGCATGTTATTTCAATTATTAAATTCTTTAATACTTTGGGATTAGCTAGGCAACATATTTGATTATGGACACCTTGATAATTGTATTACCATGATCATTTGTCACCTAGCGTGGTTAATTACTTGTTGGTATTATCATAGCACCAACATGGGTTGGTTAGACACGATTAGTATGCTTAGCCTTGCAACGAGTCATTGATATCATTTTAAAATATTAATATTATACTTGACTAAGTGATTATGGAACATGTCGTGAAAAGTCATGTACTGTATGTTGTGATCTGTTGATGGCATGTGATGCACTTAATTAACAGGGTGGGAAAAAGGATTTAGACTGATGCAAGTGGAAAGGATTTGTGACATGGTGGACTTGTGATTGGGAAATGTAAATCTTGGTAACTTAGTTAGAAATTGGTAGTCTCGCCTTGGTCAATTAAGGATTTAACTTTGTGTGCCATTGAACTAAGCCTTACTGTATGACCACGTACTTGGTATGGGATATGCCTAACTTAGTAAGTTATGGAGTCTCGACATTGACTACTCAGGGGGCAGGTTAAGCGCTTTGTGATGGGTGGAGGTGTGGACTAGTCGGTAGGGTCACATTTATGGGCGGCTTGTCGTCTCCATATCCAACAGTATGCGTCGGACCATTGAGTGAGGTTGGGGTCGACTGTATGCACATTGGGAGGGTCAATTATTGAGATGAAGTTTCAGAAAAGTTTTGTTATGATTTACTCTGATCGAGTGATTGCATCTTGTGAGTCAAGTGTATAAACCTCTGTAGAGTGTTAACAATCTATTTGAATAGCCGAGTCCACGGTCATGGACATGCTCGGGGATTTTACACGAGGGGTAGATTTTCATAAAACAATTGGGAGGGACAGCTGTGTGAGTAAACTTATCTAGCTATATGAAAGAATGGATTTAGACTAAATGAGCTTTGTGAAATACTTGTTAAATTATTATTACTATTTGTTTTCAAATATACTTTCAATCTATTATTCATATTCAACTACAACTGTTGCTTTTGTGCAAAAGAACCATAGATGCCATATCCATTAGAATAAGCCATCATTTATAATTGCATTCTATGTTGCAACTTGCTGAGTACTCTATGTACTCACCCTTGCTATAAACACCCTTGCTATAAACAATGTTGTTCAGTTGATGAAGACTACATTACTTCATCATTGGTCAACAAGGTCAACTTTAAGGATCATGCTACCCTAGTCAATTGCATGTGGGCATATGGATCGGCTTCACTGAAGTTATTCTATTTCCTTTCGTTGCAGCTTATTTGAGAGATTCGCCTTCTAGGGCATTAATTACAAGCTTTGGCATTAAGGTCACTACTATGATAATTATTTTTAATTGCCCATTCTTAATTATCTTTGCATATGGAATGATATTTCATTGATGTTGGTACTGTATGCACTAGCGTGATCCTAGACTAGTGCAGTATACACAGAGGGGCCATATTTGCGTATTTTGGTCCTGACATGCCGCCGCCTCGGGCCACCACCACCATTAGTGACACCCAAGCTACCACAACCCATTTTGCTAGTCCCGAGCAGTGGCGTAGCTAGGTCTTGAAATCTGTGGGGTTAACTATTATAAAATCTTTAGACTTTCCTAGACTTATATATAAATATTAGTACTAACTAAGCTTTTTTGCAAAAACCTGTGGGGTCAATTGACCCCATAGGAATAGGCTGGCTACGCCACTGGTCCCGAGAGACAACCGAGCCCCGCCTCGCCGATAGTGAGCTCCCAAGCTGGCCAGGGAGCTCCCCTATCTTTGCTCTCTGCTAAGGAAGGAGTAGACGTGGACGCTGACATAGCAGCCACGTGGCGTCATTAAGTTTAATCCGATATATTAAGTTAGGTAATGAGTCTATGGCAAGTGGGCTTGACATGTTTAATGGTTAAGTTAAAGTGTTGGGTTAGTACAGTCAGTCCGTAGACCGAGTCCATGGACCAGGGTCTCTGACCAGTGGGACCTAGATCTTGTGCACCATTGCGTGGACCTGGTCCAGTGAACTGAGGCCCTACATGTCAGCCTCTCGGGTTTTTTCGAATAAAAATAAAGAGAAAATAAAATAAAAAATCCTGGTGGACCCCACCTGTTAGTCATAACATGTTTTCATGAATAAAAATAAATGAAAAAGAAAAGAAAATCTTGGTGGACCCCACATGTTAGAAATTTCTGAATTTCTGGATTCCCTTTTTGGTTCAAACTTTGGAGAGCTCATTCTCCCTTGTTTTAAATCCAAATCAAGTGTTTTTTGTTTCTAAATTCATGTAATTTTTTGGAGTTCATTTGAATTTATTTGTATTTATTTGAAGTCATCATTTCCGTGTTAAATAGATTCGAACGTTGGCGAAGGCTTCGTCACCACTTCAAGTCAAGACCAAGACCAAAACCAAGACCAAGAAATATCCATAATTGATCATGTTGAACCTATGTTTCAAATGCAAAGTATTGCAATTTAAACTATTACTTGTATGCTTATTATTATTTAAGAAATACTATGTTAAATATTGATGTTTAGCTATACCAAAGTTGATTATCAATATGAATCCCTTCCCTATTTATTGATTCCACCTGATACCTTGTCACCCTAAGGATATGTATTACATGAAGTAAACTTCCCCATTGAATAAATAAACTTGACTGTTGGTTGTGCTTAGACACTGCTTAGTACTAGAAAATTATTAGGAAACAAACATTGCTACAACAAGAACTTGGATACATTAAACTATAGTGTGGTAACATGAGTTGCCACTAGAAATAGGAAAATGTATTTATAAATGGTTGAGACTTGGGTGAGTGGTTGGTAGAGATCGGTGCTATATGCATGCAGTGGGTTGGTGGTTTGTCTTGCCTGGGTCGATTAAGGACCAAATCATGCATTCTCTTCCCAGCTACTAAGCCATACAACCACATGTGTAGTATGTGATAGACTTGGCCAACTACTTTACTCAGCTTCGGCATGAAAACCTGCGCCCCTATATATATATGGATGAAGGGTCGTACACTCCCTAACAATAGAGGGTCCCTCTTTGAAAATATGAACTGGTATAAGGAATCATTCTGGGTAGTGTCCTGGTATAAGGTGCCCCAGCATTGAGGGCGTTACTTACCGGAGCAGGTCTAGTGTTAGGGATGGGTATATGAAAAGTTTTGTTATGATCGTCTCCGTCGCACGCCCAAGGAATCGTGTCATGACCGATATTATGAGATTGGGATAAAGCTATACAACCTCTGCAGGGTGTCTTTAAACCTGTTCAAATAGCCGTGCCCTCAGTCATAGGCATTATGAGGAAAGTCGAACTAGTTAGTTTTAGTAACTTAAAATTGTGAACTAAGACATGTTGGGCAAACATGGTGATTGAGATGTGTGACATGCTGGTATAAGCAGGGTTGTTGTGTCGGGACATGCTGGATTTAAGCATGATCGCCGGATTTGGGACATGCTGGTATAAGTATGGTCTCTGTGGTTGGGATGTGCTGGTATAAGCATGGTCGCTGGGATCGTGATATGCTGGTAAATTAAGACATTGGATGGAATTGCGGCATGCTGGTGTAAGCATGGTCGTTAAGGTTGTGACACGCTGTGGTAAGCATGGTCGCCGGGACGTGGTCATGCTGGTTTAAGCATGGTCATGATAACATTGCTTATACAAAATAACCTTTGTATTTAAAGTAACACTTGCTAAGTCATAGATTTGAAAAATAACTATAGTATTTGAGCAAACTGGATTTGTCCAAAAATAAACATACAACCCTTCCCTTGGAAAGCCTATCATCTATATAATTGCATTTGTAGTAGGGTTTGTTGAGTACTTTTGTATTCATAGTTGCTCAAACATGTGGATTCAGACTTTGAAGCTGAAGATCCGGTGTATATATATTTCTATGCATCCTACTTTGGAGATAAAGGAGTCGGTGTTAACTAGGTCCTAGCCTAAGTCAGTTGCTTGTGGCAAATTTTGGAGGCCACGCACTTTTGAAGTCTTTCTACTGCTACTATGTTTTATTTCCACTGCTACTCTACTACTTGATCTATTTGGCATGTCAGCCCATTTACCTTGTTTTGTAATAATATTTACTTACTGTTATGTATGTGTTCTATGGATATGATATTCGCTGATATTTGTACTTTGTGTGTTAGCTACTGATCATGAGTCTAGCTTGGAATACACAGAGGGTCTGGATGCAAATCCGAGTCCCCGCAGTGTAACATCCCGAATTTGCAGAGTTTTTGAGATTTTCAAAATTTTAAAAGTAATCATTTGGTTTAAGTTGCAAAAGCTTAAATTGAAATTCAGAAATCAAAAACCCTTTAAATTGAATTAATCCAACCTCAATCAAATTAAAAAGTTAGTTTATTTGAGTTTCCTAGATTTTATTTGGATTTTAAGTCTTTTCTTGCTTTTTCTGGATTTTAGATTTGGTTTTTCCTTTGTCTTAAAGCCAAAATCTATTTCGTTTGAAAAATTAAAAAAAACTAAAGTATAGCTAAAAGTATTTTTATTAAGTTCTAAATAATTCAAGGGATTTCTGTGAATTTTCCTAGAATTTTTAGACATTAATAGCTATTTTCTAAAAACCTTTTTGCTTTTCTGGCATTTCTTTAATCAGAAATGTATTTAAAATCCTCTAAAAAGCTTTGGGCCGAATTCTTTCCTTCGGCCCGCTTTCTTTTCTCTCCCCGCGTGTAACAACCCAGGACCCACAATACCCTGGAATGCCACTAAACCACTCTACAGCTGAACATAAGCGGAAGCAAAAACAACTAATGGACACAATATTAACGGATAGAGTTCAATAAATTAAAACAACTACTAGCAATTTAATCCAAGAGTAGTCCACAAATTCATCATTAATAAATCTAAAGAACACTCGCAAATAGCTAGTCATTAGGCTAGTTTCCTCTCAACTTTATTACAGCATAAATCGATGAATTGAGTGCATAATTGTAGTGCCGCTCTACCCATCCCAGAATGCTTAAGAATCACACGAAGGGGAAAAGAAACAACAAGGGTGAGATAAAATCTCAGCAAGTATATTGATTAACAGGTTATTCAAATAACAAGCAAGCTACATCACAATTTATATTATTGCATGACCGCAACCACATTCCACTTTCTCATTCAATAAACCACATGGACTAACATGAGTCCTGCCTCATAAGATTTCAAACATTGGCATAAGTATGCAATTCCTCCATCCACAATTTTAATGCAAATGCATGCCATGCTCCACTGCACTCCTACCCATCAAGGTAAGAGTGTGCATCGTACTACGGCAATGTACGATGCTGTACCGGTACGGTCGCGGCCACAAGCGGCGACATCCACAATGCAATGTCATGATATGTTATGAATGATATGATACTCATAAACCACATAAGTGTCATCCCCATAAGGGCACCAACAAGATTAACTTTTATTACTACCACATAGCCACTATGGAAAATATATCCATGATCCACATTCGGCACATAAAGCAACCACCTCATGACTACACGCAAGATATCCAAGGTAAAACATTCAATTATTAATTGTTGTTATCACCTCATTTGTAAGTCAACCAACCATGGCATAATACTTCAAAATACGAGAATCATATAGATTGCAAGTAGTAAGAACAACCAATTAAACAGAGTAACATGCTACAATTACTTGCCTCTACCGGCGGCGATGAAATCACGCGATCGGAGCGTAGCCACCTGTCCAAAAATCACTCTCAGTACAACAAAACAGCAGTACAAACTTAACTCTCAAGAAAAGCATCGCCACAATCCTAAACCTCACAACGACCATCTCCACTTACGGTTCTACCTTCGACTCACTGCAGCAACGCTGCTTAATTTTGTATCTTAAAGACTACTAACCCTTTTACAGAGGGAGATATATTTATGGTTTCCTTACTCATATACCTTCATTTTTCGTGTAGATCACATATTTTAATTTTGGTTTTGTAAGGTGTAACTCAGTGCTCAAAGCAGAGGACATCCTCGATCCGCACTGGGCAGGCAAGTTCAAACGCAGCTCAACCACAAATTATGGCTCTACAAATACTGATTTTTATACACCAGCCTGCTTACTAAATTCCCTACAGAATTCTCAATGGTGATCAAAAATATAAAAATCATCTACTACCCCTAAAACCCAACTGAACATCAAACCGCTTCGACGCAACCACGACGGACAGCAATAATCCAGCCTGGAACGCCTAAAGTCTGCGGCCAAAAATCTGAAAACAATACAGTAGATGAATATCGTCGTCCTCTACGTTTTTCCTTTTGGGAGGTCCCTCCGGAAAAATCGTTTTAGGAACTAAACTGGACGAACAGCAGATCTTTGCTGCGAATCGATCTACTGGCAGTGCAGGGTTTCTCTAATCGGGTTCTAAAAAGCTAATTCCCCACAAAACTAAGACCAAGAACTCTAAAACTGCAGGAAACAGAGGGATTGAGGGGGGAAAAAGGGTCACCTAGGGGATGGGGATCACCCCTTCTTCCTCCTCTTCTCCTTCCCTTCCTCTCCTTCTTCTCCTTCCTCTCCTTCCTCTTCCCTTCTTCTCCTTCTTCTCCTTCCTCTCTTTTTCTTCTTGCGCAAGGCAGCAACCCGGGCGAGGGGCGCAAGGGAGGAAGTGTGGCGGCTTGGGGGTAAGGGGAAAGGGGGTCGGCCAAGGGAATGGGGGCTAGGGCAAAAAAAGGGGGGTGTGGCCACCCCTTGGGCCCCCTTGGCCCAAGGTGGCAAGCCCACCCTCCCTAACTGCTTTTTTAAATTTAATAATAGTTATTTAATTGTTTATTTCAACTTAAAGTGACTCACAATTTTAATAACTTTTTCTTTCTTTCTTTCCATGATAAATTGATTAACCTACGACTGTGTTATCACTTATAAAAATTAAAACCTACGCTAGAACCAACGATCCGGGTATTACACATGCCCGTGTAACATCCCAACTTTGGGCTTGTGTTTCAAATGTAAGAAAAACCAGTAGAAATTAAAACTTTTTCTTGCATCATGTATTTCCTGTTGTGCCAACCAATTCTTGTACAAGGGATTATGGAAATGCAATGTCACAAGTCTATTTGATCCAAATTTTGATATTCCAAAAACAATCTTGTCAAATCTTATGGTCATCCTCTGGAAATATTTTTCCTAAGTTCTTGGGATGGTATGTGGCCCCTCTGAAAAATTTCACAATTTTTAGAAATCGTTTGAATATTTTTAGAGGCAGTCAAACATGAAAACAGAGCCTTGCAGAATTTTTGGAGATTTATCTACAGCATAAAAACCTCTGAAAATTTTACACAAGGTTAACATCTGAGTTAGCAAGCTCTTGTAAAAATTTCATAATTTTTGGAGTTGTTTTGCTACATCAAATAAATCCTTCAAAGTCTCTGTTCTAATTTTGAAGTCAAACCTAGTCTCACTGTGCTTTGGGTTCGAGTCAGACTCGGGCTCGAGCCAATTGACTCGGTCCAGTCAACTAGCTGCACCGAGCCTCTCTTTAAAACACGCGTTGGATCTCAACCGTTAGATCTCGATCGTGCGGCCCTCGTGCGTGTAACCCTTCGGACCTTCCGGTTGCATGCGCGAATGTCGACCGTTAGATCCCCATCTAACCGCCCAGATGCGCCGAAACCTTCGGACCCTCCGGTTGTTGGTTTGAACCTGAGCCGTTGGATTAAGATCCAACGCTCGCTTGTCCCTCTGTTGTAAACCACGTTCGCAACGTGGGGCAATCTGAGCCGTTCATTTCTAATCCTAGGGCTCGTGATCTTTTCGTTGTGTTTTAAAGCTCAGAGGCGTGGCGCTATCTTAGCCGTCCGATTTAAATCGTGGGGCTCTGGAACGCCCGAGCCTTTCCTCTGGTCATCTTCAACCTCTAGCCGTGCATGAACAGTAGGGAGAGTGATGGCAGTGTCAAATCGTGCTTCCTACAGCCACCCTAGTCAATAGTGAGGGTCGTGGGAGACACCTTCGGCCATGCCATGCCCTATTGCACGTCTACCATCTTTTATCCTTGTCGACCGCACCTTGTGCTCTGTGCTTTGCCGCCCGAAAGGCTTGTGGTGCAAACCCTAATGCCTCCAAGGCCTTATAAGCACCCAAATCACTTCCTGGTATTTCTTTAGACCACCATCAAGCTCCATTCTCAGTATTGGAGCTTAACACCTCAAAAATGGCAAGTCGCCATTGTTGACCCGAAGAGCTCCATTGGTGTTCTTGGTGTTCCAGTGGTTCTCCTTCATGTTTCTTTGCCCTATCCTTATCTCTTTACTGTCTTGAACGTTTCCCCTCACTTAATTTTGGAATTGATTCTCAGGAATTGTCCAATTTGGGGTTTGTTCAAATTCGGCCGAAATTGGTCATCTTCTTTCTCAGCTCAGGTGAGTGCTCCATTTTCTAATTACTTGCTCATGTAGCTTCTGTGGACCTTAATGAAGCTATATTGATGCTTTGGTATCACTCATTTGGCTCGGGGTGTCATTTTCAATCCTTCTTCTCCAAGTCCGGCGAGCTTCCTTCGTGATCAAGCTTCTCCGGCCATCTCTGAAGCTCCTCTTCATCAAGGTAGCTTCTTATTAGTCCTTAGAAGCTCTGGCACCCGCTTCCTTGGACTGCAGCTGAGCTTTTCGCTATTTTCTTGCTTAGCGAAGAGCTCCTTTTTCGTTTCCCGCTAGCGGCGTTCTAGTCCTCACGCGTGGCGAGAATGCCACCATTAGGTTCGTAGTGCTATTGCGTTTCCATTTTGGTTCTTGTTCGGCGCCGCCGCGGCCAGTGTCGCCGGCGACAAGCCGTTGAAGTTGCTCGGTATTTTGCCAGCACAGAACTCCCGTTTTCGTCATTTGGTTAGGGCACATTAATTGCAAATCATTAGTTAATTAATTGTGTCTTAACCTTTGTCGTTGAGCCACTGACCAGTGGGCCCAATGTCCTTAAATCGCCTGCTGGCGCAACTCCGCGCTGTTCCGACATCATTAATGATTAATCATTGGTTAATTGAATGTGTCGGCACTTAATCGCTGTCGGAAATCACCTCTGGGTCGCTGACTTGTGGGCCCGAGGGCTTAAAATCTAAATCCAGAAGTCATTAGTGTCTCTCTTAGGTCTGTTAATGATAATCATTAGAAGCATTAATTCTGTCCTAAACCGCCCCTTTCAGTCGCTGACAAGTGGGCCCAGTTTACTGTGCATGTGGGTTAAACGTTCGCAGTTGTGACTTGAAGTCACTGACATGCGTGTCCCACGTGTCAGCATCTCTCTTTTGAACTTTGATCAATAGCCACCGTCCGTTCTCAGATCTGCGGCCCAGATCTTTGTATGCATTCGGACCCTCCGGATGCCTTGATCATTCTCGACCGTCGATCTTGCGATCAACGGCTGAGATCATGTATGCAATCGGACCTTCCGACCGTTGGTTCGCTCTGGACCGTCCATCTGCAGATCTGCGGCTGGGATTGGCCCAAGCAACCGCACCGTCCGGATGCATACACTTGTGTGCGCCGTTGGATCGTGATCCAACGGTGGGCTCCGATTAGGTTTCGCGCGCGTGAGCCGTAGGATTTTAGATCAAGGGTGGATGAGTGTCCACGTCTTATTCTATTTTTGGAGTTTGTCTGTTTATCGGTAAGTATTTATTTAACAACTGAAAATGATATAAAAACTTTAGAAACTCATAACTAATTCATTTTAACTGCTTTTCAGATAATTCCAACTGTAATAAATGTTGTTTTCACTTAAGTTTATTATAAAAATGGATTTAAGCATATTCCAGTAGCAGAAAATTGTATAACTAGAAGTAACTTGATTTCTGTCACTTTGAATATTCCAGAAATGGATTTAACCTTGGAAAATGCATATCTTTTTCTGTATAAATCCAATTTGTGCAAAATCAATTTTGTTAAATTCATCTGTTAGTATACTTTCATATGGAATAAGATTTGAGCATGTTCATAATTCTGTAAAATGACTTGCATTAGATTTACAACTTAGAAAAATCATAAGTGAATATGTATAACTCCAAACTTAGTAAACTCAACTTTGCTGTTATTAGGATGTTATAATCTACCTGCTGTAAAAATTTCAGACCTTAGATCATTCTAGAAAATTTCGCTATGAACAGTGCTAATTATTAATTAGGTTGTTGTAAGGCTGAGAAAAAGCATTTTGTCCATATCTTTTGCATGTTAAGTCCAAATTGCATAATTCTTGTTCCTATCATTGTCTTAGGTCATTCCCTAGCTGTTGTGTAAACTTTATTAGATTTGGATGTGTTTTGCTGTTGGAGTTTATTTGGTGTTCTTCGTTCTTATTTGCTTATCGCCTTTTCGCGTTAGGTTAGAAGATAATTTTATTGTCGATATTGAGCCACGCTGACCATCGATCTCGCACTCAAAGAAGGCAAGCAGATGTAGCATTCATTTGATCATATTGTTCCTACTATTTTCAAATTCTAATATGTTGATTGCAAATTCTATGTATGCATTGCTATGTTGTTTTCAACTATTGTCGATAGTTGGCCCGATGAGTTGCATTATCGTGAGGAAATGTGGATTCCTCTACTCACGAGCCTAGGATTACTTGTTGTGATTTTGGGTTCACTGGATGAACCCTTGTCACTTAGTAGTTTACGTGTCATTATGCATAGCCATGCTTAGTATCGGTAGAAATGGGCGGTTATCGACTTGTCGATATCCTTGATCACACAAACTGTTATGATATGTATATTTCATCCTTGTGCTTTGTCTAAATTGCAAAACTAAAACTGAAAATGAAAACAATTTAGACTTGGGCACAATGGTAAGATGGTGTGATCTTTTTGGGTGTGAATGAAATGGTGCCCGGGTCAATTAAGGACCGAGCTACTTGTTACACCAAACCAAGCATTTGTGCGTGCTAACCACACTAGAGGGATATGGGACCTCTCTTAGCTGAGTACTTTGGGCTGTGTTAATTAATGAGTCGCGTGGTGGGTTGCATATTTGATTATATGCAACATGGACACGTTTGTAGGAGAGGAACACCGCCAGGGCGGTGTGTCGCTCCACGTATGGGTCCTTGTGATCCATATTTCGTCGGCAGATCACTAAGGATTAACCCCATACTTGCGTCTCTTGATTAGCATATTCCATTGGAAAGGGTTCAGTAGGACTTAGCCGTCTTGAAGCATACCAAAGGAAGTGTGCTTAATAGCTTGGCAAAAGCGATGCAAGTGTGGGTACATTGGTACACCCCTGCAGGATTAAAACTATTTGAATAGCCTCGCCCTAGGTTATGGACACGCTTGGGGAAGTCTTTCAAGAGTTAGACTACAACCTTTTTAATATTAAAACTTAATGGTGGTATGAATCAGGGATTCATGCTATGTTGTGGTGGCTTTGGGGAAAGTCACTTGTAGGTGGATACTTGTTACTTATGTTTACTGTTGTTATTTAAATGCTTAAAAACAGATTTTACAAACCATTGCTCAATCTATTACAATATTGCAAATGAAACTTGCTTTGTGCGTCCAAAGAACCATATAACCACATTCCTTTGATACAGCTTCCATGTAGCTATGTATAGGCTTGTTACTCGTAAGTCTTGCGAGTACATTTTTGTACTCACCTGCATTGCTTGTATTGTGCAGAGGAAGACAGTGAGTCCGATGGACCTCACTTTTGTGAGTTGTCTTTGTGGCGATTTAAGGCGATTAGCTTGGCGGCCCGGTCGGTTGCCCTGTGGTGTTATGTGGCTAACCGGTCGTCTTTTGGTTTAAACCATCTTATGGCAACTTTTGCTTCCGTTGTTACTTATTTGCTACTTATGTCATTTGGCCGGTCGGCTGTGTTGTAATAACTTATATTATGTATGTCTTTTGCTAGACTTGCTATATTCTGTTGTATGGAATTGATGCATGCTTTGATATGATGTATGTGTGCTGCTTGTTCTGGGAGGCACATATTCATCGAGACGCGGATTATTCTACTTGTGATACTAGAAACAGAGGAAGGTTAAGTATTACAAGTTTAATAAACCGGGGTCTCACAGCCCGTTTTGGCCTGCTCTGCGCGCGCCCGCGCCTCCCTCGATCGTGACCCGTCCGATCTCGATCCAACAGTCACGATCGCGTTAGTGCGTCTCGAGTTCAGATCGCCTCGCTCATTTTGAGCCGTTCGATCAAAATTCAACAGCGCCCATCGCCCGCGCCCTCGCCCGCTCTCTCTGCCACTGCCATGTGGGGCCGCCCTATCAGCCCCTTCTTCCCCGCATCCTTCTTCTCCACCGGTCTAAGCGCGGCGCCAACGCCCGCGCGTTTTGCGCCGGGTCGCCGTCCTCTCCCCGTCCCGCCTCAGCTCCGCATTCAATGCACCGACGACTTCCACGCTCACCTCGCCCCACTGCCCCGCCGCCGCCCCACGCTCGCATACGCTTCCCCACCGTAGAGCTCATGAGCGCCCACCGTGAACCTCCATTCCTCGCCTCCCCGTGCCCTATAAAGGAGCGCCCTCGACGCCCCTTCTCCTCCTCTCTCATTTCCCCCTTCTCCATCGTCCTCCCTCGCTCTCTTCCGACCGCGGTTTGAGCTCACATCGCAAGCTCCGAGCTTCACTCCGCCGCGTCTACTGCCGCCGTCGAGCCTCCTCCGGTGCTGCCGCTTCCACCTACGGCATCACAAGGACGAGGCCCACACTGTGCGCACCTCCCCTTCGTCGGAAACCTCTCGGAACGCCGCCGCCGCCTTCAACCGCGCCGCTTCGCCACTGACCTTGAGCGTCGCCGCGTTTTTGGTCACCGCCGGGAGCATCAACCGCCTGCACCGAGTTCATCGTAAGGCTCTCTACCTCTGGGTGCCCTCACCGCCGGCCGTCGTTTCGCCAGTCGCCGGCGAGCCCTCGGCTCCCGCACGCCACCACCCGGGTGCCAACGTGGCAGCCACATGGCATGCCTGTCATCACCTCCTAGGTGCCACCTCCCCACTTTTGCTGATATGGCTGCCCCGTCAGCATGCCCGTGTGGCACTCCAAATCTAAACCTCGTTCCAAAGCTGTCTGAACCCAGTCCACCATGAACCATCTCACTGACAGTGGGCCTCACATGTCAATTTCTTTTCTTTTATTTGTTTTGGCTTAAAATCCCTCTGATGACGTCAGCTGACGTCATATTCGTCTTTTTCCTTCACAAAAATAATTCAGAAAATTCGGAAAAACCCTAATTCCATCATTTTATGTGTTTTTTCCAACTTCCGGAGGCCATATCTTCTCCGTTCGAACTTCGATTCGAGTGATTCAAATTTATAAATTCATCTAAAATCCCCCTCTTGCTTTTAGTACTAATTTGGTATTTATTTGGTATTTATTTCGAGTTGTTTTATTTATTTGGCTTTGTTCGAACGTGTAGATTCCGGCATTTCGGAAGATTTTTCGGACCCGACGACCGAAGCACCTCAACTCTTCAACGAAGGAAAGTCGTAGACCTTTGATCATATTGAACCCACTTTATAAAACTATATTTTTTGATATAAATATGTATTGCTAGTTTTATATTAAACGGTTTCGGGAGTAGATAATTGTCTAATTGATGTATGCCCCCTTGAAAAATTGCTATCGACATGTACCCTTGAATAACATAAATCCTTGGACACCATAAGATGGGTTATTTTAGTTGGATATTGTTAAACTATCAACTCGGGTATCGTAATATGCTTAGCCATGCTATAGTTGTACGTTGGGACTTGTGATCACATGCTCATATGAATAAACATGACTAAATGAATTATGGAATCGTGGCGCAGCCACTATTATTAAAAGATGTGCCAAGGCTAAGGTGGACTTTGGCCGGGTTGAATCGAAAATATTTTATGCTCGGGCGAGTGGGCGGTGGTGAGCGTGGGTGCCGTAACGGACATTGGGACGTGGATTAGTCTCGCCTGAGCAGCCAACTAAGGACTTAACCTTGAACCATTGATCTGGGTCACACCGCGCAACCACATGTCCAGGATGGGGTGGACCTGGCCAAATAATTGGTAATGCTTTGAGTTGGTTCTATTTTGGTTGAGAACAGCGCAAGAGGGTGCATGAATCTGGCGAGAGTAAGACCCGTTAGAAGCGAATCCTTAGCGAGCAGAACCGGGTCAAAACAGAGCTTTGTAAAAGCCTTGTGATAATGACTTAGTCGCACACCTTCGGCAGTGTGTCAGACGGACATTATAAGTCAATTATCTCTTGTGGGTAAAGCTGTACAACCTCTGCAGAGTGTATAAAACTATTCGAATAGCCGTGTCCCCAGTTATGGACATGCTTGGAGATTTCACGTAAAGGGTAGAGTTTTTCTTCAAAAATGGTGGGAATGATGGTTTGGGTGGAATGGTTGGGAAGTTCGCTTGTTGTTTTCGAAGAAACCTGTTACTTATGTATTAATCTTTTAAATTGTGCTTTTACAATCTACTTATCGTATTTACTGTTAAATGCTGCTTTCTGCAAATTAAACATAAAGCTATCCTTGTCAAGCCTAGCATGAATAATAGTTGCATACATTTCCCTACGGCTTGCTGAGTACATTCAAAGTACTCACGGCTTTATGCCCTCTGGTTTATCAGTCACTGAAGAAGAACGAGGAAGCTTGGAGTTCTATGAAGAGGAGTACTTCGAAAGTTATGCGAACTAGGTTGTGTCCTCCACTCGATTGCCTGTGGGCATGTCGTGTGACCACCACGAGATATTTTGTTTCCGCTGCAAGTTGTCTTTTGTTGCTAAGCCCTACGTGGCGCACTCTGTAAGACTTGACCATAAGGTCCTTTTGCTACTAAATATTGTTAATTTGTCCGCTTCATCGTTACTTGGTTGTATGGTTACGATGATATCTGGGTTGTAATTGTGCGAGCTAGCTACTGATCATGGGACTAGTTCAGAATGCACAAAGGGTCCTGGGGTTGTATACCTGGGGTCCCGACAAGAGGTGGTATCAGAGCCATATCGACTGTAGGACGTAACCATAGTTAGCATAGTCGTTTAGTCAAAAATTTCAAAATTTATTTTCTAAATCAAACCAACAAATTAATGTGATTGATATTCTTCTCTTACCTGATTCTATTCTTTTCTCATCTCCTGCTTAGATTCTTACATCTTATCTATTCTGAAAACTATGTTTTCAAATTTAAATTGACTTCTCTTACCCCAGTAATCTCTATAGGATTGAGCCTTGTTTCTGGTCGACCATCCATAATAAGTTAAATTAGAAGTGTTTTAGTAGGGCTGTCCTCCTAGTGTAGTATCGATTAGTTCGTGTAATAGGGCCTTTAGGCTCGAGTTTTGTTGCTTCTTGGTAGCTTTCCAGCTATCCGTTCCTTGGGTTTAACCGACTATCCCCAGTTAGTTTGTTCTATCTCTCCCTCTCGCTCTCGCTCATCCTTGTGCTTTTTCCTCTTATCTATCATGCTTTCTTCCTCTCGTCTATTAAACCTGAAAGGATTTGTGCAGATGGTTCAGACCCGCAACTCCGCAGGCCAAGTTGATCCTAGGGATTTCAATACGCCACCACCGCCTCCTCCAACAGCCATAGCAGATCCGGGTTTGGGTCAGTTCGTGGCAGCCCAGACCCAGCTGATGGGCGCAATGATGCAAAATATGAACCAGATGATGACTCAACAGAACCAGACCGCTGCTGCCCTTCTTGCAATGATGAACCAGAACAACCAAGCCGCTTCCACGACACCGCCACCACCCCCAGCTTTCCCTCAATCAAGGCTGACAGAATTCATGAGGACTCATCCACATACATTCTCTAGCTCTTCTGAGCCATTAGACGCAGATGACTGGCTGCGCTCAACTGAAAAGAAGCTTTCCATTACCCGATGTGATGACCGTGAGAAAGTTCTGTATGCTGCACACCAACTTGAAGGTACCGCCGCAGAATGGTGGGAGAACTACTGCGCCTCCCACAAGAACCACCAGAACATCAGTTGGGCTGAGTTTTCTGAAGCTTTCCGCCACTCCCACATCCCTGATGGAAAGGTGGAAATGAAGAAGAACGAGTTTCATGAGCTGAAACAAGGAAACATGTCCGTGAGTGAATACCTCACTAAGTTCACTCAACTCTCACGATATGCTCAAGAGGAGGTCACCACCGATGATGCACGTCAGAAGTGTTTTAAGCGATGACTTAACCCTAGCTTGAAGGTCCAAGTCATCGGCAACGACTATGCAGATTTCCAGCATCTGGTGAACAAGGCCATGCTCATAGAAGAGTCTCGCCGCAAGTTGGCAGAGTCTCATAAGAGGAAGATGATGCAACATGGTGCTCATCAAGGCCATTCACAAAGAGCCAGGATGAATGTGCAACACCCTGCCCGTTTTGCTCCTCCTGTCACATTCAAGACCCCAGCAATAGCACCTCGCCCGACTGCACCAGGATTTTGTAGCCTCAACAACAACAACAACAACATCAACAACCAGCCTCCAAGAAACACCAATCCTACCGCAGGAGTCACCTGTTTCAGCTGTCAGCAATTGGGGCACTACGCCAGCAACTGCCCGCAGAAGCAATGCCCTTCACCTGTCAGATTCAACTTGGGAGCTACTCCAACCAGAACCCTCATGCCTGGAGCCGGACGTGGAGCTCCTCATACTCCAGCTACACCAGCTAAGACCCCCCAGCCTTATGGGAGAGGCCATGTGAACCACATCACAGTGGAGGAAGCCCAGACAGCCTCGGACGTCGTGCTGGGTAAGTTCCTAGTAAATTCAGTATCTGCTACTATTTTATTTGATTCTGGAGCTTCGCATTCGTTTGTTTCGCGGATTTTTGCTACAAAACATCAGTTAAAGGTCTCAAATTTTAAGACTGCCTTGTTGGTTCAAACCCCCAGTTCGGAGTTAAGCACGAACCAGGGTTACCCATAAGTTAAAGTGATCATAGAGCGGGTAGAATTTCTAGCCAACCTGATAATCTTTGACACCAAATCCCTATATGTGATTTTGGGTATGGATTGGCTTGCTTATCACCAAGCAATTTTGGATTGTGGTGGTAGAAGCATCACCTTGGTTAGTCCAGATGGGACTAAAGTAAAATTTGAAGCCCCCATGAAGAAGCATGATGGGGCCTTAGTTTGTAGTGTCAAGACTATATCCTTGGAAGATGTACCAGTGGTCAGAGAATTCCCAGATATCTTTCCTGGTAAATTACCTAGAATGCCACCAGACAGGGACCTGGAGTTCGTCATCAATCTAGTTGCAGGAACTGCACCAATCGCCAAGCGACCCTACCGTTTGCCTGTTGACGACCTAGTCGAACTAAAGAAGCAAATTGAGGAGATGCAGGGAAAAGGATTTATCCGACCAAGTTCCTTACCTTGGGGAGCCCCGGTTATCTTTGTTGCAAAAAAAGATGGTACCCAGAGGATGTGCGTGGATTATCGCTCACTCAATGAAGTCACCATCAAGAACAAGTACCCTCTACCCAGGATCGATGATCTGTTTGACCAGCTGAAGGGAGTCAGAGTCTTCTCTAAGATAGATTTAAGGTCAGGATATCATCAGTTGAAGATCCGTCAAGAGGACATACCCAAGACAGCTTTTTAAACCCGATATAGACTGTATGAGTTCACAGTCAGGTCTTTTGGATGCCCCTACTTACTTTATGAACTTGATGAATAAAGTATTTATAGAGTATTTGGATAAGTTCGTCATTGTCTTCATTGACGACATTCTAGTATATTCCAAGAGTGAAGAAGAGCATGAAGAACATCTCCGCTTGATTCTGACTAGGCTTAGAGATCATTAACTCTATGCCAAATTCAACAAGTGTGAGTTTTGGATGAAGGAAGTTACCTTCCTGGGACACGTTATGTCTGCAGAAGGAGTCATCGTTAACCCCAGTAAAGTCAAGGATGTGCTCAATTGGGAGTCACCCAAGTCAGTACCTCAGATCAGGAGTTTCCTTGGTATGACAGGATACTATCGCCGGTTTATAGAGGGCTTCTCTAGGATAGCAAGACCCCTCAGTCAGCTATTGAAGAAAGAAAAGAAATTTGCTTAGGCGCCAGAATATGAGCAGAGTTTTCAAGAGTTAAAGAAGAACTTGACCACCGCTCCAGTGTTGATTTTGCCAGATGTCTGAAAAGATTTTGAGATTTACTGTGATGCATCGCGATAAGGTCTCGGTTGTGTCCTGATGCAAGAAAGGAAGATAGTAGCATATGCTTCACGTTAGTTGAGGCCACATGAAGTAAATTACCCCACCCATGATCTAGAATTGGCTGTGGTAGTGCATGCTTTGAAGATATGGCGTCATTACCTCATCGGTAATCGCTATGAAGTATACACTGACCATAAGAGCTTGAAGTATATTTTCACTCAAACTGATCTCAACATGAGGCAAAGAAGATGGTTAGAATTGATCAAAGATTACAACATTGGAATCCATTACCACCCAAGCAAAGCCAATGTGGTAGCAGATGCCTTAAGTAGGAGGTATATTGCAATACTCTGATGATCAAGGAAAGTCAACCAACACTATACGAAGAATTTCAGAAGCTCAAGCTTGAATTGGTTGAAGAAGGTTATTTGGCTGCCTTGGAAGTGCAACCCACTCTGTAAAGTCGAATCAGGGAAGCACAGATCGAAGATACAGATATCAAGGAGATCAAGAGTAACATGAAGAAGGGTAAATCCCTAGGATTTTTAGAAGATCAGCAAGGAACCATTTGGTTCGACAAGCGTATCTGTCTACCGAACCAAAAGAAACTCAAGCAGTTGATACTCAAGGAAGCTCATGAAACTTTGTATTCTATTCAACCCGAAAGTGCTAAAATGTATCAAGATCTTAAGGAATTGTATTGGTGGCCTAGTATGAAGCGAGAAATCGCTGAATATATAGCACAATGTGATGTTTGTTAGTGAGTAAAAGCTGAGCATCAGAGACTGGTTGGACTCCTGCAACCCTTGCAGATCCCTGAATGGAAATGGGAAGAAATTGGCATGGACTTCGTCACCGGTCTGCCAAAAACAAGAGCCTGATACGATTCCATTTGGGTAATCGTAAATCACCTAACGAAAGCTGCTCACTTTATCCCAGTCAAGACTACCTACTCAGGAGACAAACTCGCAGAAGTGTATATGGCCAAGATAGTATGTCAGCATAGAGTACCAAAGAAGATCATGTCGGATCGAGGATCTCAATTCACCTCAAGATTTTGGCAAAGGTTGCACAGCGTTTTGGGCACCAACTTGAATTTCAGTAAAGCCTACCATCCCCAGACAGATGGACAAACAGAGAGAGTAAATTAAATCCTAGAAGATATGTTGAGAGCCTGCGCTCTAGAAAACCAGACCAGTTGGGATCAAATGCTACTTTATGTAGAGTTTTCTTACAACAACAGTCATCAATCAAGTCTGCAGATGTCCCCATTTGAAGCCCTTTATGGAAGAAAGTGCCGAACCCCCTTGTATTGGACCGAAACCGGAGAATGATAAGTACTTGGACCTGATATCCTGAAAGAAGCCGAAGATCAAGTTCGGGCAATCAGATAAAAACTGAGAGCAGCTCAGACCAGGCAGAAAAGTTATGCTGATAACCGTCGCCGGGACTTAGCTTTTGCACCCGGAGATCATGTGTACCTAAAGGTTTCACCTCTCAAAGGCATGCGTCGTTTCAAAGTAAGCGGGAAGCTTGCACCAAGGTACATTGGGCCTTTTCCAATCTTAGCCAGAAGAGGAGAAGTTGCTTACAAATTGGAGCTCCCACCTCAGTTGTCAGATGTGCATGACACCTTCCATGTGTCTCAATTGAAGAAATGTCTGTGTGTACCAGAAGAGCAGATGCCGCTAGAAGCTGTTGATCTGCAGGAAGATCTCACCTACAAGGAGCAAACCATAAAGATTCTGGAAGTGTCCGAGCGTGTAACCCGAAGCAAGATCCTCTGTTTCTACAAAGTTCAGTGGAGCAACCACACTGAAGAAGAAGCTACCTGGGAGCGTGAAGAGGACCTGAAGGCTGAGTCTAGTCAGCCCGAATCTCGAGGTCAAGAATCCCTTTAAGGGTTGTAGGTTTGTAACATCCCGAATTTGCAGAGTTTTTGATATTTTCAAAATTTTAAAAGTAGCCATTTGGTTTAAGTTGTAAAAGCTTAAATTGAAATTCAGAAATAAAAAACCCTTTAAATTGAATTAATCCAACCTCAATCAAATTAAAAAAAGTGAGTTTATTTGAGTGATGCGGATCAACCTCGAGATGAGATTAAATCCGTGGGTTGCCCGATCTTTCACGGTGGAACTCGAAGATCAGTAGTGCGTCGTCTTCTTCTTTTAGCGTTGGATGAATAGTACCATGCACATGAACAGTAGTATGCACGTGAATAGTAATCTGAAACAACAATCCGCACCTGGATAAATAAATTTCACGCCCGCGCACACCACAGTACACGAACGAGAAATAGGGATCAAAGATCCAACGAGCAACTCCTAGCACCACAGCTAGAAACCACCACGCCAAGATGAAATCCGAGATTGGAATTCACAAGAACACTCATATAACAAGGATGAACCCTAACGGTCAAAGGCCAACACGCACACGTGTTTTAATTCATAACTCAAACTTCAACCTTTACATGGTCGCACCCCTTGACCTTTTATAGGCTTACATGCACACGCACACAACTAGTTTATTAGACTCAATAACTAACTTGATATGTGAACAACTAACAGGATATATGGTTCACATGAAAAGCAACTAATAGCCACTACACATGCACTGACGCACACGACCCATCTAGACTCACGCAAGAACTCAACCAAAACCGAATGGGGGAAAAAAGGTAGACTTGATCTGCTGTTTGACTTGCATCATGGAGGGACCCACGGGTCAGTAGCAGAAGGATGCAGTCCTAGTAATACATGCTGATTTGGTGGACCCCACCCGCATGCACAAAGAGAAAGCAACTCACGTACACCAAGGAAACACACATGCACTAGCCCAAAAAATCTGGACGTGCATGCAATGGAAAACATCAGCCTTGGCTTCCAGATATTTTGGCAGATTTTATCTCCTTCCATCTTATCTCCTTGAGTCCATGTAGAACAAGGAAGCCAATAAAATAGCAACTCACGTTCCTTGTAAAGCTTCCTGATTTCTTGGGTTGTTTGATGGTTTCCCCTTCTCTCTCCTGATTTATCTCCAAGAAATATAACTACGTAACAATCCTGGCCTCCTGGATCAAACACATACACATGTGTATGTGCACACGCACACGCACGGCCCAAGTCCATGCACAGCACAAGCACACCATGCATCATTATTTCTTCTGGCTTCATGCACCACTGCATGCATGGTTCTACATTGTTTTGACCAACCTGTGCACAAGGGCTAAAAGAAACAAGCATAAAATTAGTAGACGGTCTGCACCTGGATAAATAAATCTCACGCCCGCGCACACCACAGTACACGAACGAGAAACAGGGATCAAAGATCCAATGAGCAACTCCTAGCACCACAGCTAGAAACCACCACGCCAAGATGAAATCCGAGATTGGAATTCACAAGAACACTCATAGAACAGGGATGAACCCTAACGGCCAAAGGCCAACATGCACACGTATTTTAATTCATAACTCAAACTTCAACCTTTACATGGTCGCACCCCTTGGCCTTTTATAGGCTTACATGCACACGCACACGCACACAACTAGTTTATTAGGCCAGTCTCAGTGGGAGTTTCATTAGAGTTTCATTCTCATTAAATGTATTGCCACATAGGCATTTTAGATGACATGGCAGTGTATTTAAGAAGAGAGAGGAGAAATGGGTTTCATTTAGATGAAACTCTCTTGGCACGAATACCAACCCCCTCTGAGTCATGAAATTAAATGCCTATGAAACTGTAGAATGAAACTCTCCATTGAGAGTGGGTATTTCATTCGAGTTTCATTTCATTTCATATGACATGGCAGTCTTGGAAACAACGTCATGAAACTCTCCATTGAGACTGGCCTTAGACTCAATAACTAACTTGATATGTGAACAACTAACAGGATATATGGTTCACATGAAGAGCAACTAATAGCCACTACACATGCACTGACGCACACGACCCATCTAGACTCACGCAAGAACTCAACCAAAACCGAATGGGAGAAAAAGGTAGACTTGATCTGCTGTTTGACTTGCATCATGGAGGGACCCACGGGTCAGTAGCAGAAGGATGTAGTCCTGGTAATACATGCTGATTTGGTGGACCCCACCCGCATGCACAAAGAGAAAGCAACTCACGTACACCAAGGAAACACACATGCACTAGCACAAAATATCTGGACGTGCATGCAAGGGAAAACATCAGCCTTGGCTTCCAGATATTTTGGCAGATTCTATCTCCTTCCATGTTATCTCCTTGAGTCCATGTAGAACAAGGAAGCCAATAAAATAGCAACTCACGTTCCTTGTAAAGCTTCCTAATTTCTTGGGTTGTTTGATGGTTTCCCCTTCTCTCTCCTGATTTATCTCCAAGAAATATAACTACGTAACAATCCTGGCCTCCTGGATCAAACACATACACATGTGTACGTGCACACACACACACGGCCCAAGTCCATGCACAGCTCAAGCACACCATGCATCATTATTTCTTCTGGCTCCATGCACCACTGCATGCATGGTTCTACATTGTTTTGACCAACCTGTGCACAAGGGCTAAAAGAAACAAGCATAAAATTAGTAGACGGTATCTGTGCTGCATCATCGAGTTTCCTAGATTTTATTTGGATTTTAAGTCTTTTCTTGCTTTTTCTGGATTTTAGATTTGGGTTTTCCTTTGTCCTAAAACCAAAATCTATTTTGTTACAAAAATTAAAAAAACTAAAGTATAGCTAAAAGTATTTTTATTAAGTTCTAAATAATTCAAGGGACTTCTGTGAATTTTTCTAGAATTTTTAGACATTAATAGCTATTTTCTAAAAACCTTTTTGCTTTTCTGGCATTTCTTTAATCAGAAATGTATTTAAAATCCCCTAAAAAGCTTTGGGCCGAATTCTTTCCTTCGGCCCGCTTTCCTTTCTCTCCCAGCGGCCCGTTCTGGCCCGCTCTGCGGTCGCTCGCGCCTCCCCCGATCGTGAGCCGTCCGATCTCGATCCAACGGTCACGATCGCGTTAGTGCGTTCGGAGTTCTGATCGCCTCGCTCATTTTGAGCTATCCGATCATAATCCAATGGCGCCCATCGCCTGTGCCCTCACCCGCTCTCTCTGCCGCTGCCATGTGGGGCCGCCCTGTCAGCCCCTTCTTCCCCGCGTCCTTCTTCTCCATCGATACGAGCGCGGCTTCAATGCCAGTGCATTTTGCGACGGGTCGCTGTCCTCTCCCCGTCCCACCTCTGCTCCGCATTCAATGCGCCGATGACTTCCGCGCTCTCCCCTGCCCCCACTATCCTGCCCACCACCCCCACGCCCTGCCTTCTGCCCCCACCGCCGCAGAGCTGCACGAGCGCCCCCACCGTGAATCTCCATTCATCGCCTCCCCATGCCCTATAAAGGAGCGCCCTCGACGCCCCTGCTCCTCTCTCATTTCCCCCTTCTCCCTCGTCCTCCCTCGCTCTCTTCCGGCCGCGGTTTGAGCTCCCATCGTCGCCGTCGAGCTTCACTCCGCCACGTCTACCGCCACGGTCGAGCCTCCTCCGGCACCGCCGCTTAAACCTACGGCATCGCAAGGACGAGGCCCACACCTTGCGCACCGCCCCTTCGCCGAAAACCTCTCGCAAAAACCGCCGCTGCCTTCAACCGCGCCGCTTCGCCGCTGACCTTGAGCGCCGCCGCGTTTTTGGTCACCGCCGGGAGCATCTGTTGGTGATATGCCCTAGAGGCAATCATAGAGATGATTGTATCATGTCTATGTTTATGAGTTATTGAATAAATGTTATTCTGTTCCTTGAATGAATTATTAGTTCTAAAGATCAACGAGTATGTGACTTGTTGGTGAAACTCTTTTTTGACTTATATGATGTCGTTCCAAAAGTATCCCTGGTCGAATGTCACTGGTCGGAACACCAGTGACTCTACGACCAGCACATGTATTGATTGATGACCATGTTTCCCCGGTCTTGGATGTAGGGATATCGAATCAATAATGTGAACACATGTTAGAGAACATGGGGTTAGATTGACCCACCTTGAGACACTATTGAGATTGTTATGATTCTATGTGTCATTAGTTGGTCTCAAGCAATGATGATGTATAATCCTTAGACCTGAGATCAGCATGGTTCCCTACATGTGTAATAGCACTCTTAGGGGTTGCCAAACGCTACTCAGAATCGGTAGTTATAAAGGTAGCTTTCGGGTATGCTATGAAACATACGGAGGGATGTGACTGGTCGGATATGGGATTTGCCCCTCCTAACATAACGGGAGAGATGTCTCTGGGCCCCTCGAAGTGGTCGGATAAAGAAAGTGCATGGCCATGCCACTAGTGGTCGAAGGGTTCGACCACGTAAGGTTATTCGACAACTCGATCGAGAAAGTATTGAACAGTCCATGGATGACACATTATCTCACCTGGAGTTCAACCAGATATAGTGAGGCAATGGGAGAATACTAGAGTAGGTCGCTTAGTTCGATCAGGTCTAGACAAGTTGTATGGAAATACGAGCTGGTCGTAGACTGGTCGAACGAAATTACAGAGTGGTCAAAACCTGGTTGTAAGGAGTTACGATCTGATCGTAACCGAGTGCGAACTGGTCGTATAGAGATAGGACCTGGTCGTAAGTGATGAGCACTTGGTCGTAAGTGATGAGGACCCAGTCGTAAATCATATTGCATTAAGGTTCGTCCGATATAATTTGTGTGTATTCGTGAATCGTTATGTCCTGCTAGGTACCGCTACGACTCGTGGTCGGAAAGGGTTTCCGAGTCACAACCGATTACACATAAACCTAACGGGTCACACACTTAATGGGTTGGAACAAACCAGCACGAATACGATTCGTCAAACGCGTTCGGATAGGATCCGACACAGGGCGCTATATAAGGAGATGCTTGAGGCTATCGTAAGAGAGAAAGAGACACGTGAGTTGTTTCCACCGAAACCCTAGCCGCCATCTTCTTGAGAGAGCCATCCCGTGCGACTTGGTGCTAGCATACCAGCGTACGGTTTTTCCTTGCCTGGACGTGTGGATACCGTAGAGGTGCTACTGCGGTCGCTGTTGCGCTAAGGACGATCCGCAATCTTCACAAGGAACTGCAGAGATTGCTGGAGGAGACGATCGACTACGAGGACGTTGGACGATCATCTATGACCACTACATCGCACGTTCTTCGTCGGACTAGGTCGCTCGACTACTACGCGCACTTCGGCGTCGTGGTAATGATCTGTGATCATCTAACTTGCTTGGTATCCTGGTTTACGTGGTAGAAATTTTGAATTATTGCTAGCGTAGCCTACCCGTATCCCTACAGCATCAACCGCGTGAACCGAGTTCGCCGTAAAGCTCTCTCCCTCTAGGTGCCCTCACCGCCACCATTGCCGCCACGCGGCGAGCCTCGCTCCGTGACGCCACCACCCGGGTGCCAACGTGGCAGCCACATGGCGTCCCCGTCATCGCTACCTAGGCGCCACCTCCCCTCTTTTGCTGATATGGCTGCCCCGTCAGCATGCCCGTGTGGCACTCCAAATCTAAACCTCGTTCCAAAGCCATGTGAACCCAGTCCACCATGAACCATCTCATTGACAGTGGGCCCCACATGTCAATTTCTTTTCTTTTATTTGTTTCAACCGAAAATCCCTCTGATGACGTCAGCTGACGTCATATTCGTCTTTTTTCCTTCACAAAAATAATTCAAAAAATCAGGAAAAACCCTAATTCCATCATTTTATGTGTTTTTCCAACTTCCGAAGACCATATCTTCTCCATTCGAACTCCGATTTGAGTGATTCAAATTTCTAAATTCATATAAAATCTCCCTCTTGCTGTTAGTACTAATTTAGTATTTATTTGGAGTTGTTTTATTTATTTGGCTTCGTTCGAACGTGTAGATTTCAAAGATTTCTAAGATTTCTGACCGACGATCAAGCACCTCAACTCTTCAACGAAGGCAAGTCGTAGACCTTTGATCATATTGAACCCACTTTATAAAACTATATTGTTTGATATAAATATGCATTGCTAGTTTTATATTAAATGGTTTCGGGAGTAGATAATTGCCTAATTGATGTATGCCCCCTTGAAAAATTGCTATCGACATGTACCCTTGAATGACATAAATCCTTTGACACCATAGGATGGGTTATTTTAGTTGGACATTGTTAAACTACCAACTTGGGTATTGTAATATGCTTAGCCATGCTATAGTTGTACGTTGGGACTCGTAATCACATACTCGTATGAATAAACATGACTAAATGAATTATGGAATCGTGACGCGGCCACTATTATTAAAAGATGTTGTGTCAAGGCTAGGGTTGTCATTGGCCAGGTTGAACTGAAAATGTTTTATGCTTGGGCGAGTAGGCGGTGGTGAGCGTGGGTGCTGTAAGGCACATTGGGACGTGGATTAGTCTCGCCTGAGCAGCCAACTAAGGGACTTAACCTTGATCCATTGATCTGGGTCATACCGTGCAACCACATGTCCAGGATGGGGTGGACCTGGCCAACTAATTGGAAATGCTTTGAGTCGGTTCTGTTTTGGTTGAGAACGGCGCAAGAGGGGGTATGAATCTGGCGGGAGTAAGACCCGTTAGAAGCGAATCCTTAGCGAGCAGAACCGGGTCAAAACAGAGCTTTGTAAAAGCCTTGTGATAATGACTTAGTCGCACACCTTCGGCAGTGTGTCAGACGGACATTATACGTCAATTATCTCTTGTGGGTAAAGCTGTACAACCTCTGCAGAGTGTATAAAACTATTCGAATAGCCGTGTCCCCGATTATGGACATGCCCGGAGATTTCACGCAAGGGGTAGAGTTTTTCTTCAAAAATGGTGGGAATGATGGTTTGAGTGGAATGGTTGTGAAGTTCGCTTGTTGTTTTCCAAGAAACCTGTTACTTATGTATTAATCTTTTAAATTGTGTTTTTACAATCTACTTATCGTATTTAATGTTAAATACTGCTTTCTGCAAATTAAACATAAAGCTATCATTGTCAAGCCTAGCATGAATAATAGTTGCATACATTTCCCTACGGCTTGCTGAGTACAGTCAAAGTACTCACGGCTTTTATGACCTTTGGTTTATCAGTCGCTGAAGAAGATCCATGAAGCTTGGAGTTCTATGAAGAGGAGTACTTCGAAGGTTATGCAAACTAGGTCGCGTCCTCCACTCGATTGCCTGTGGGCATGTCGTGTGATCACCACAAGTTATTTTGTTTCCGCTGCAATTTGTCTTTTGTTACTAAGCCCTACGTGGCGCACTCTGTAAGACTTGACCATAAGGTCCTTTTGCTACTAAATAATGTTAATTTGTCTGCTTCATCGTTACTTGGTTGTATGGTTACGATGACATCTGTGTTGTAACCGTGCGAGCTAGCTACTGATCATGGGACTAATTCGGAATGCACAAAGGGTCCTAGGGTTGTATACCCAGGGTCCCAACACATAGTCAGCTTGATGAGGCGATATACCCATGGGAATGTTCTATTTTTTTGTTCAACCATCAATTGAGCAAGTTGTGAAATATCACGATATCCATAAAATTCCTCACTTCTCCAAATATTGAGAATGAAGGTTGAAGCTGATTTCTTAACAAGAATCGATCAGCTACCGTGAAATCATTAGGAAAAATCTCAGCTTGCTATATGAGATATCTTGCACAATCTGAAGATGTAGTCAAACGAATTTTGCAGTCAAACGAACTTTATATGCAGTTTCAGCCTCCTTAGTGCAAGTATTCAATTTACTAGACACACTTGGCCGTTGATTGTTGAAGTCATCATACTCACCCCTTGCGACGTTGTGAAAACTATTTGGACAACTAACATATTTATTAAAAGTATCTATATCCGTCTTCCAACGAGAGAACACAACTTTTGTAAATACATCATTACCAAATGTGTTGGATTGTGATGGTTTCTTAAAAAGAAAACAATACAAATAAAAAGCATCATCCTTTTTCACACTATATTAAACGATGATTGTTGAAAGGGTCTCCACACTTTGCCATCCAATAACTTTGAAAAGGCATGCCCAATTGCTCGAGGTGAACCATTCAACATTTATACTCTCCTCACTTGATCTCTAATTTTATTTACAAAATCTTCTATTGATATGCGATGCGTGTTATCGGTAATAATTTTACCTGGATTAAATTCTTATCGAGACTTTTTTAGTTGACTTATGCTCTCATCAGGTGGGGGAATACTAGTTAAATTACTTGTGAAATAGTTCCACAAAGTTGGTTTCTCCGTTATTGCGTCGATTCGACTTCGCAACTGACGTTCTGTTAAGAGAGCCCATTTTTTTTAAATAATATTATTTTTAAAGATATTTACAAAAATAAATAGTCGTTTAAAAAAATTACAAAAATGTATCTCTGTCGCTTGATTCAATGGCGGCGACAAATGATCGCTAGATTCAGCGGCGATGAGGACCTGTCCCGCCATCGCCGATTGAGGTATTTATCGCCGATTGAATGGCGATGTGAATGAATCGCTAGTTGAATCGGCGATTCATTCCCCAACCCTAGCCAGTTTTTGATTTTCCCTATTTCACTTAGGCAGTTTGTGATTTTCATAAATTTTAAACGGCATTTAAATCATTAGACTCATAATAACATTTTATCATCATCGTATGTTGTTCTACTACGGTTAATTTTGGAGAATTTAGTGAGGACGCTTGAGGTATGAACGATTCGTAAAAGGAAGATAAGTGATATTGCCATTCGCTCGGAATTCATACACTGATATTACGAGAATTTGCGTAAGAACGTCATAACACTTAACTAAAATGATAATTGACAACATTGATAATAATATTTTTGTCGTGGTCGCGACGCCAACGTCTCCCATGTGGATCGCCTCTAGTCGGGCACCGGATGAGGTCCCCGTGGTGACGCCCGAATGCCGATGTCTCCTTGGTCTCGAGTATTTCGCGTGGGGCATGTCTTGAAGGTGTGCCCGCACTTCGCAAATGGAGTACTTCTTCGCGACGTCCCGCCGCTCGCCCATATCGTTCTCGAGCGTCGTGCACTGTCACCGCCAACCTTTCCTTGAGCCTACCAATGTCCGCGCCCGCATTAGTTGCTCCGTGATGGATGGCCGTGAAATAGCCAACAACGGCGTAACCATACATCTCTCCACTCCATGTTTGCATCACCGCCTCCTTGGTGAAATAGTGAGAGAGGTAGTGACCGGGATGCTGCGCCACCGTCGAACATGCGGCCATGACATAGGAGCAGGGCCTATGCAGAAGAAGGGGCTTGTTACAAGTGCATACGCAACTATCGCGCGTAGCGTGCACTCATGGTGATCCTCTCGCGGTTAGTCCCGCGACACCCTTTATCCTCGCACATTATCTCGGCTAAGCTCCTCGTGCCCATCTTGAATGCCCTGCATCTCACCCTTCTTGCTCTTCTCCTCCATGTATGCGGTGATCATGGCGGAGTAGAGTACTCTATCATTTGCCATGGTGAGCGACGCATTGCTGCATCTGTTAACAAAGTAGTTTGTGGTACCGCGGAGAATTGCCTCCACAATACCAACCAAAGGGAGGCACCTGGCGCCGCGCATGACCCAGTTGTAGACCTCGGCTAGGTTGGTTGTCATGATACCATATCGAGCACCACCCCGTTATGCAAAGCGACCACTTCTCCTTAGGCTCGTGCTCAATCCACCGAGAAGCATTTGACTGTGGCCCTGTCTTCCTCGTGACACTAGGAGCGCCTCGGGTAGCCGTGGCAATGCTTGGGGCCTGGTCGGCTCTTGGGCGCCCTTCTCGATGCCTCCTTCGTGGGTTTGGGTCGATCGTCCCGAATCTTCCAGTGTGTCGAACTTACGCTGGGTTCCGTTGCACAGCGCTGAACATGTTCATCAAGTCCTTGTTGCGGAATCGCTTATAGAAGTTTGCACCCAAGTGCCTCATGCACCACCTACTCAGATCCGCCATGGAAGTGGAACGCTCTCTCCTCGTCAGAATTTGATTATTGCACGCAGCAGTTCGCTGCGTCGGCCATGTATGAGGCATACGTTGGGACGGTCTCGCATACCGTAAATCCTCACATTCTTCAGAACCACAGCCACTATCCGTGTTCTCGCCAACGAAAGCGAATGCCACGGAAGAACTTGATTGTTTCCGTCCGTCGCTATTGCGGTCGAGATCCGCCCTTGTACCGCGAGTCGAATGTGCCATCGATACACAAGATTGGACGACGATCGAATGCACCGATGCATGGACCAAACGCGAAGAATGCTCCTCGTAGTACCCTCTTATTAGACCACTCCGATGCGTGGCGCCTTGAATGTCGACATGAGTGCGTGATTCCGCCTTGTATGACTCGGAGTTGCCCGGGGAGGTTGTGGTAGGAATCCTCGAACGTGTCGAACCTGATTCTAATGCCTTCGCTTTGCCCTCCAAGCCTTGGCATAGCTGATAGTGTACTGGAACCTTGCCTCAATAGCCCGAATGATGGATCGTGGCTCAAAATCTAGGTTATCCACGATCTCATCGTACATGAGATTGGCAATGAAACTCGATGACAGTTCGGTGGGGATCATACGACTCAATGACGACGCATGTGTGAGGGACCACTATGGAGCACTTCCAGTGAGGTGTCCCACTTGGCTGAAATGCGCACGCGCCAAGGGCATCTCTCTATGCCGCACTTCAAGTCGTAGCATCTTGGGGTAGACTTGACGACGGTGAATGTCGCGTCGAACCGACAATGCCCGTAATTTGACCGCATCTTGCACGGCCTCCTTGCATTTGTACGTAGCTCCTAGTCCGACTCGCTCGTCGTACTCCCATGGTACATGGGAGCCTTCGTTAACGACGAGGTTCTCGAACTGGTATGTGTTCCACTCGGATGGAACCGTCTGCTGGTCCGCATCATCGTCGTCATCAGAACCTTCATCTTCGGACAATGCCATGTAGTCTTGGTCTTCGAGCTCGATCATTTCCACTAGGTCTTCCAGCTCCTCCCCCTCGTCAGCAAGCCCACTAGCCTGTCTCACTGAATGAGGTAACTCGGCGTAGTCTTCATCGACGACATCAGCAACCTCTTGCCCTTCTGCCATTTGGTGCGCCCCGCTGGAGTCACCTAGTTCTTCCCCGGTGTCAGCAAGTCCTACTTGTTCTGACGCGGATGCTGGAGTGGGTTTAGCATATGCCTGAACCAGAAGGACCAATTTCCATCCTCTCTCCCTCGCCATGTGTACATACGACCGCCATGAATTTGTTCCCTTTAGTTGCACTAACTCCCAATACGTGGGCTGTCCTGCCCGGGGGGCAAGGTAGCTCAATGTCAGATCGTAGACATCACGGTCCACTTGGAACGTGTGGAACAACCACCGCATCACAACGCCTATTGTACGTTGCTCAGGTCTTGGTAGGGGCACGTCCGCGGATTGGAAATAACTCAAATCAATTCCCTCGGGACCCTCCATAATAGTCCCTCGGCCGTAGTAAATTTTGAAATTGACGACGTCGGACATATTTGACGTACTGCAGTGTAAAGAACATTTACACGATGAACTACATATGTGCAACTAAATATCCTACCAAAAAAGTATGTAAAACGGACTTCACTACGTAACAGAACATCAAGAATCATGTAATCCGTTTTGTTAAGAAAATTACCCGAGGGGTGGGCAACTGGACGAACAGCGCTTCGCTAGCTTTTCTCCTCCTCCTCTCTGTTGTGTCCTTCTATTTTTTGTTGAGTAAGACTGAGTCCTGTGTGGAATTTCGATGGTTGCAAGAGGGTTTTGTAGAGGTCAGGGCTTGTCGCCAGTTTAATCGGCGATACCTTCTCGTCTTGATTCAATGGCGATACCTTCTGCCGCCGATTGAACTGGTGACAGGGATTAATTTATGCAACTTGTTCGCCCGCTATTTGTTGTTGTGCATTGTTGGAAGATTTTTTGGAGGACGATTGAGGGATTAATGATTCGTATGTACCAAGGCGGTGATATTACAATGCGTTCGGAATCTCTGCACAACTCCGTTGGAGAACTTTGGGAAATGACGCAACGATAACCACACGATATTTGATCCGACAAGGATTACATGGCACGAGGACAACGAACCGAGGACGGTACACGCATGCCTTTAGGGAAATTGAAATACATGGGACATGTGGAGGAATAGGGTAGAACCATGAGTCGAACGTGGCCATTTACCCTGCGCGCCAGCTCGGCGTTGTACTTCTCGCCTTGCGCCTTGGCTCGCCGCGATGGCCCTCTTTCGCTCCCTCTCGGCCTCCGTCGCCCGCATGCTCACGCTCTCGCTCCTCGCGCCTCGTCCCGCCTACCTTGCTCGGCTCGCTTAGCTTTCAACTCTTTGAGGTGCCTTTCACGGTCTCGATGTGCTCCTGGCCCAGCTCTTCCGTCTCAAAGAACGACCACATGTCGTTGGGGTGGATCTTGTCATCGATCCACCGCGGAAGTCGCATAGTGGTGGCGAGATGCGGTGGGTAAAGAGAGTTCGTTACCCGTTGTCCGAATAAAAAGGCATTGTACCATGAAATACGGTTTCATTACGGATGCTGTTGTTGCGATCAACGGCGTTGTTTGGCAAACACCAATAGCGCCGCCCAATGGTCCACTCATCGGTTGATTTGACGACTTGCAGCGCCCCTACACCAAAGATAGGGGTGCCACCCCTCGGGGTCCTTCCGAGGGTGCCCGAGCATAGGAGGGGGTCGTGGTGGACCCGAATCGTTGGGCGTACTACGAGGCGCCTTCGAGATCCACCAGCCCGGAAAAGTTTGGTGTGTGAAAGGCTCGACTAGCGGCATGATAGCGGCGGTGGTCTCATGGAGAGACACCGGTCTTTCAAAAGCTTATGGATTTTCTCCTATTCCTTTCCTTGTCCATGTTTTCTACTTGGTGGTGCTGTTGTGGACTAGTTGGACGAGTTACTGTTGATTATAGCTAGAGCGACGGAGCCGTTGCGGGCTCGCCTTGCAAGTCGTCCGTAAAAGCCGCCCGCTGGTCACATCGTCCGAAAAGCAAGCCCTTGTGGTCACATCGTCCTGAAAAGCTAGCCCGTGTGGTCACATCGTCCTGAAAAACTAGGCCGTGTGGTCACATCGTCCTGAAAAGCTGCCTACTCTGGTGCCATCGTCCTGATAAGCAAGCCCGTGTGGTCACATCGTCCTGAAAAGCTGCCTACTCTGGTGCCATCGTCCTGAAAAGCTAGCCCGTGTGGTCACATCGTCCTGAAAAGCTAGGTCGTGTGGTCACATCGTCCTGAAAAGCTGCATACTCTGGTGCCATCGTTCTGAAAAGCTAGCCCGTGTTGTCGCATCACCCAAGAAACCTAGCTCGTTTTGTCACGTCGTTGCGAACAGTTGGATCGTCAAAGAAAGCAGGCATATTACTCATATTCAAAAGTTGTCATAACAACAGTTGGCATAATGAAAAAAAATTACATAAAGGGAAATCTAATGGCGTCCCCTCTTAGGCTGCACCCCGCGTGTCGCCCCGGGCCTCTGCCGTCGCTGCAGCGAGTACGTCAGAGGGTCAGGCTGCCTGACTACCCGACCCACGCGAGTAGTCCGCGGTGGTGTAGCCAGGGGCTGCTCCTGCGTCGGCTGATCCTGCGTCGTCTGGGTCTGCGTCGGCTGAGTCTGCGTCGCCTGGGTCGAACTCGGCGCACCGTACAGCTGAGAAGCCTCCAAAGAGAACTGCGTGTCACGCGGATCCCTGAAGAAGTCCTCGATGGGTGCCGATAGGTCTGCATCGTCGGCCGAGAATGCATCGTCCTCCCAAGCCGTTCCTGCGAAGAATTAGGTTACAAACATAGTCATGACTAAAAGTACGTTACGCAAGCAAACAGAACTTACCTGTTGGCCCAAAGATGTGCTCGGACGACGCGGCATAGTCCTGGCCCGCGTACGGGTGGAGCTGAGGACCTGTAACAGAAGATCGTCGTTACAAACTTATGAGGTTCGAAATGAAATGAAGAAGCGATGTCAGCGTGTCGAACTCACCTCCCACATGTCCGGAGGTGCTCCCCCACCGCCACGCCGGCAGCTCGCCACGTGCGGGCAGAGGTCAGGGTCCTACCACCTCGGCCGACCCTCGTCCTCGGACGCTCGGTCCACCGGTCGGTCGGTCGCGACCGCCGCGGTGCGCACTCGCATCGCCGCCTCCCCGATCTGTCACGAGAGCCCTCGATCTCCCGACATTGCCATGTGCTGCACGGAGTCTACCATCTGGACGACCTCCCGGTGAAGATCCACCTGCACAGGTAATCAACAAGTTGTACATGTAAGTATGTCAAATTAAATATGAAATATGTAATATTGAGTACATACGCTGCGGTGGAAAGCGGAGTCCGGCTGGGTGGGGTACGTGTCCGACGTCGTGGCCACATGTCGAGCAGGGTCGACCACGACCCGAACGCAACGGAGCCTCGTCCGAGCTGAGTACCACTCCATGTAGTGCTCGTGACGCCTCGGGGTCGTAGGCCTCGTCCCCAACCTCGACGAGGGTCTCGTGCGCGGCACTCCAACCATCCACCCAAGGGGCCATCCTGTCCGACCAGGACATCGTGCCACGAACTCCCTTCCTAGTGTACCTGTGGACGGCAAGAAAAATATTTGGTTGCGATGTAACACATATTGTACGGACATAAAAGTCAACAGTGAACTTACGCGTGTCGTCAGCGCCGCACCCGCCTCCCAAGGGGTCGGGACCTCCGTCGCATCGAATCGGGCGCATGACCCGTCAGATCCGTACTCCTCCACGAAGATGTCGTGCACCAAGGCACTCCGCGTGTACCAGTGCAGGTAGTTTCGCGTGCACAGCATCGACGACCGTTGGGGGCGCGCGCGATCACCTTGTCGTCACTGTACGGGGTCCAGATGACGCGGTCATCGGTCAGCTGATCGAACATCACAACGTACTCCGGGTAGGAGCCCTGCGAGGTGATCGACGTGAAGGTGACCTGTGCAATACAACACTGCAAACTAAGCACACGAAAATAATGATTGCAAAATGAAAATAATAAATGATTACGAAACTAACCCGTCGGCGGCACCACAAAGTGCCCATGGTCGGCCGGTCCAAGTCGTCCTGCGGGACGTACAAGCTGTCCCTGTACGCTGTCAAGTCCACCTATGGTCGTCCGATCTGGAAACGCTCCAACGACCACAGCTGCAGTAGGAGCGGGCATCCCGAGAGGATGGAGCCGTTACGCCAACGCTGGCACGCGTCGCACAGTGCGCGGTACGTCGCGCACAGCACGGCCGGACCCCACACATACTGCGGGATCCGCTCGATCGGTGACACCGCCACCTCATGCGCGTACCGGATGTAGTGCTTGTCCACGCTATCGCCGTGGGAGCTCAGGAACATCACCCACCCGAACAACCACAGCAGGTAGGCCTCCAAGTGCCTGAATGCGGCGGCGGCGGCTGCCCGCATGACCATACGCTCGGCCGCAAGAAGACACGTAAACGTCAGCAGGGTTCACAAACGAATTGTTACGAGAGAAAAATAGTTAGGAAAACACTTACGTAGAATTGGCAGATCCACTTCAGCGTGGGCCCGTGCGGGCTGGTGAACTCCACGTACGCGCTGCCTGTCGGTAGGATATCGCGGAACCTGACTAGGAGGTCTGTGCGCCACGTGGCGGGGACGTCATGCGCCACCATCGGAGCGCTGCGCAGGCAACCCGGTCGGTAGCTCACATCCTGCGGCGTCGGCGCCATCTCCCGCACGGAGATGGAACGTATGTCTCTCGGCCTCGGCGGTCAACCAGCGCCGTCAGGAGGGCCCGGTCGTATGGAAACCGCCTAGACGTACGACCGGCACGGTGGTCCTGGTCGTCCTCCGACGTCGCCTCCACCATCCTCGCTAGTGGAAGGAGGCCTGCCGCTCTCAACCTGCGTCGAAACGATTAAGAACAAACATGAGTCAACGCCACATAAACAGACCGCGATTGAGTGCATCAAGGTCAGAACTTCACGTACCTCGGAATCCAGTCTCGGTGCAGCCTCCATGCCCTGATGGGGGTGCGTAGCCGAAACGCCCCAAGCTCTATCGGCGCCTCACCCTCCGGAGGGAGCACGGTACTGAGGCGGCTACGGTGACGCTGGTCAATCACTGGGTCAAGCAACTCGTACTGACTCGCGTCTGCCATACCTGAAAATGCAGCAAGAGAGAAAGTTCATATTTTTTTCATGCATCTTTACATAGCCTATGTAGCAACTACGAATTTTCTTTACAAATGTAATACATGTCATGCTACTTTTCTAGTTAAACGGTGTTTTCGGCACTAACAAGATATTGACCGCGCACTAACACAACTAATAACAGCGTACTAACAAAATAATAACCGCGCACAAATATTCTCATTGTTTTTTAGACCTACACAGCTACTCCGTGTTTTTCTCACAATTCAAAAATGTATCGTGCATTAATTATGTTACTACAGCGGTCAACCAGCGTCATACTCAATTCTATGTCGCTATTGTCGCAATTCTATGTCCAACTCAAAATATGTACTACACAGTTCGACTACATTTATGTAACCTACTCGATTCTATGTCGCTATTGTCGCATTTCTATGTCGCTACACAACTTAAAATATGTCTTTGCAGTTCGACTAAATTTATGTGACCTACTCAATTCTATGTCGCTATAGTCGCAATTCTATGTCGCTACACAACTCAAAATATGTACTACAGAGTTCGACTACATGTATCTAACCTACTCAATTCTATGTCGCTATTGTCGTTTGCTAACCTACAAGGTTTGGACGTAACATACGATTTGAAAAATTTACCGCAACACAAGATGATCGATCAAACCGATGCTCTATCAATCTCTCTCCACCGCGATTTAACCGATTGTGGCTTCGCCGCAATTTCTTCTCTCCCTCTCCAACTCTCTCTTGTTTTTTTCTAGAATTAAAATGAATTCTGGATTGATTTTTCGGGGATTTTATAATGCGCCGCATGCTTGATTGAATCGCGACATGAAATCGCCAACTTCGCCGCCGATTGAAGCGGCGATAGCTAAGTCGCCCGACGCGGAGTGGCGACAGGTTCCATGTCGCCGTTTGAACTGACGATAGGTTCCTGTCGCCAGTTCAACTGGCGACAGGGACACATTTTTGTAATTTTTTTAAACGATTATTTATTTTTGTAAATATCTTTAAAAATAATAATATTTTTTAAAAAAATTCCCGTGCGACGCACATGCGCCCCCTCGCCTGCCCCTAACAGGCCACAACTAATTGAACATCCGCGGTTGTCTCCACTTAATCCAACGGCGCGCGTGCTTGAGTGAGATCACACAACTCTCGTTGCCTCCCCCCCCATCGGACGATGCGCGCACTTCAGTGAAATAGAACGACTACCGTAGATAATTTATTTTCTTATTTTTAGATAAATTTTATCTATTTATTCCTTTGAAAAAATTGTACTGATTTCTACAAAATTCTTGCGTTCTAAACAATCAAATATATCTGTCTAGGTTCGGTTTCAGTAACAGATCCTGGCAAAACAAGTTATGTATTTACCATTAGGTCGTGGAACAAAAGAATCATTCGTTGTTCTTAACTCAGGCAAAAATCATGTGGAAACCATCCTTTTCATGTAAACTCGGTGGAAAACACGTGTAATAGTTTCTCAAAATTCACAAAAAATTTCAATATTAGTAGACAATATTCTGTAACCATGTAAATTTCGAGATCAAACTCAATTACGTTGGCAAGATATAAAAAACATTAATTCAGTATGAATAGTGTTTTTTTAATTGTACAACACTTTTCATTTCGCTGGTTGTCAACTTCATATCTTCCAAATACGATTAAGTTTGATCCGAAAATTTTACATAGTTATAGAATATCACCTTTTCTACATATGGTAATTTCTTGAGAATTTTTGAAAACTTTTACACATAGCTTCCACTGACAGGATGGTTTCCACATGATATTTACCCTGCCCATGTATTAAGTATGGGAATTGATACAGTACATGCGTCCGGTGCACCAGACACCAAGCTAAACTCCACTTCGCTTCATCGCTTACCTATTCCCACGAGCGTTCCAGCTGAGCCATACATTCCTTATCCCCACCCCAGCTCCCCCCATCCATTCGCTTCACTTTCCCCATCCCCCAGCTCCCTCATCCCCACCCCATTCGGCCTCCATCCTCCTCGCTCATCCCCCTCCCCCTCCCTCGGCGACCCCGATGCCACGGCCGGCCCAACGAGCGAGAGGAGCCTGCACTGCACTGCATCGACCGACCTGAGCGCAAGCGTCGCACGTGCGAGCTCGCCAGCCAGCCACCGCCGCCGTGTGATTCGCCCGGCTGCCTCGACGCGACGGCCCTCACCCTCGGTGTCGACACGTGCTCTCCGCGGCGACGCCGTTGCATCATCCCTGCCGGTCATCGGAGCCGCCGCCTCTCTCCCGCCAAGGCTCCTCTTCTCGGCGCTTCCTTCCCTTCCTCTCGCCTCTGCCCCGCCAGGGCTCTGTAGCCGCCTGGACCGCCTCCAAACACGAGGTGGGAGGAGCCATCGAGCCGAGGCGGGCGACAATCCTCCGCGGCTTCGCCCCGCCAGGGCTTTACAGTATGGATTTGTGGTGATTTTTGTTGATGTTGTGACCTTGGTGAAAAATTATTGTTACCGTGCAAAAAAAAATGTTACATATGAGGGGAAAAAATGTTGCATACGAATTATGAGATGTTGCATCTTTTTTTTATATGTTGGCGTCTTCGGGATGGTTGATAATGTTACATATGATTCTGAGATTTTTTGTGATTTTTTTTATAAGAATTTAGAGATTCTGAGATGATGTTGTATATGATTGTTTGATATGTTGCATCAAGTGAGAAAAAATATTGTACCATGTATTCGTTTGTGTTGCATTGGGACGTACGGAAACCTCCCACCGTACATCCGAGCCATAGTTGTTCCCAGTATGTATTCAGCTTCTATTTTATTTTGTCATCCGGTTGCTAAACAAACGAAGCCGTTCTGGTGATATTTTTTAGAGCAGCAGTTCTGAACATGTTGTTTACAATCAAATAAACAACCATATCACTATTTTACAATGAACCAAACCTGATCACTATTTAATTCAAATCTTTTCACATGAACAAAACCTGATGAGTGTAACATGTGCTGGGAGGAGCATGTACCGGTCCTTCATGAGGTGTGGGTGAATCCGCTCACGTGTGGATTGCTGTCTCAGCATCCTGCACTATCGTGGACAGACTTATTCCTCTCAGCGCTTTTATCTCACCACCAATGTTTAGCAACCTCTGATGACAACTTATATCCTGTTTGGAACACAAGAATTTTCTCCGATACATACAGAAATTGAACTGTTTTATAGGAATTCCCGTGTTTCAATGGGCCTCAGTGACGTTGAACCTCTCTGTCTACCGGCGATCCAATCGAGTGTCTTCCGTTTGCTCTCAGCTGATCTACCGTCTTTCCTTATTACATAAGTAGAAGTTGAACGATCAATTCTACTCTAAATGCTGCCTAAAAAATCTTGTTTTAGGATCTCACATCCTGCAATAACAGATGCCTTACCTGCTGACAATCTCACCAGGGTCTATACTGTGTTCAATGTCACTGAACTCCTCGCTCACACCTCTGGCATTACCAACAAAAATCTTGCTTTAGGATCTCACATCCTGCAAATGATCCAACAAAAACAGCTCCAACTGACCTGGCCGGGAGGCGATGAAATTTTCCCAGAAAAAAAGGCTGGTAAAGAAAACCAACACAATTAGCCATGTCATCAAAGCCGTGGCAGAGTAGCATATGCGAGTTTATAAACAGGCACATGTTTGGGATTAGGTAACTGTAAGCAACATCAATGTGATCGTATATTCAACTGAAAAGTACACAGTAATATAGATGTCCAAAACAAGCTAATCACATCCATAGACCACAGTCTGAGACACAAAACTTATCGCCACACACGTTGTTGATCCTTAAAAGCAACCGATTGCCACGTAGTTCCAGCACATAACATAACACTTAGCAATGAATCATACATCTTATCTTAACTAAAAAAATAAAGGTTTACCTCTGCGCAGCGGGAGGAATCATCCCACCTCTTTCATCGTGTGCCACCAGGTGGCCCCAACCTATTGCTTCTCTGGTTCATAGCACGTTGAATGAATTCTTATCCCAAAATTATGCCTGCCCACGATCTCCCACCTCCCCCATCTCCTAAGTCCCAGCTGCAACCTACAGTCTTCTCACCTGCCTCCTCAAATCTCCTTCCTCCTGCATCCCCTGCATAGACACTCCACCAACGATCCTAATCCTATTGTTGATGCTAATGCCTTACTTGAGTCACCGCCGTCCTCACCAGTTGTCATGAAGATTTCGTGACACTGTCCTCGCCTGCCATCGTGCAGATCTGGTGCAACCGGCCTCCATGCTTGGGTCCCCACAGTACCCGCCGACAATGATGAACCAGAGAGGTCCTAATCTGGCCCGATCTTTCGATGAGAAAGTAAATTTGGTAGAAGTCGCTCAACTCTCATGATCCTAACTACGAACTCGCAAGGCCCAAAATCACACAATCGTTGAACTACTCGACAAGTCGTTATCAAGTATGCACGAATACCCGGATGACTTGATCATGAAGATCAATTCCTGCATACACCAAAGAAACACATAAGAACAAGGTAAAACACAATCTAATGTATTGCAAATATGAATTGAAATTGTATTGATAAGTGGGGTTCCAAAAATAATATCGTTGACGATCTCGTCGAACAAGAGAACAAAGTATAAAGTAGCAAAGTTAAACTTCAATAAACAAAACCCGCAGAAATCAGAGGGGTGGCGGCCACTATGTATAGGAGAAGGGAGGGGCAATCGTGGGGGTACTGTTCATATATGAATAGTGCCAAATGAACAGTCCCAAAAGCCCTAGGTGGTCGGTCATATGGGCCAAAGCAGCCCATTTATGACAAAGCTCATGGGCCAACAATTGGTGACGTTGCACCATGATATGTAGACGCAGTACCATGGCATGAAGACACAGCACCATAGCATGTAGATGTAGCTTGGCTCGTATGAGTAGAAGTAGCTCGGTCCAATTGGAGAATATGACAGTACAGTAGCCGAAAGTCCTATCGGAGAAGATGTGGCTGAAGGAGAGGATGCGGTGCAACTGGTCGAAGTAGTGGTTGCATCCTTAGGGTTGATGTTCTCATCATCCTCCCTTTCTTGAATTTGAATCATCCTCGACTCAATCGTTTTCTCCAAGTCATCACTTTCCTGTAAAAGGTTAGGAGCAATAGGAGGCAAAGAAACATGCATTACTTCTAATGGACACGAAGATTCTTTGCAAATCATAGTATAGCATTCATATTCATATTTTCCATGTCAATGCAATCAGATTTTGTAGCTAACATAACAGGAGCTTTCAATTTAATTTCACTTGGAGCTATAATCTTATAATCAACTTTTGTCTTCTCCTTACTTGTTTTCTCAATTCTTTCTAATTCATCCTTTAATATAGCAGCAGGAGACATTGGAAGCAAAGTGATTTTATTTTCTTTATAAGTGAAAGTATAATGATTAGATCTACCATGATGTTCAGTATATCTATCATATTACCAAGGTCTACCTAATAATAACGAGCGTGCTTGCGTAGGTACAACATCGCAATCAACATAATCATAATATGATCCAATAGAAAAATATATACGCACAAGTTTAGTCACCTTCAACTTACCACAAGAATTCAACCATTGAATGTAGTAAGGATGAGGGTGTTGAGTTGTGGTCAAGCCAAGCTTCTCGACCACGTTTGTGCTAGCAGGGTTGTTGCAACTTTCGCCATCGATGATAACTCTACATGAATGTTCTTTGATGATGAACATTGATTGAAATAGGGTGTGATGTTGATTTTGTTTAGTAAGCTCTATTTGAGCACTTAGCACACGCTGAACAACTAGGCTTTGGTACTTGTCGAATGTCTCATGGCCTAATTGTTCTTCTTTAGTTTTATCACCTGTATTGTTAGCTGCAACCAAAATATGTTCTTCCTCAATATCGCTAGCTGAAGTGTACTCACCATTGTCCTTGATAAGTAAACCTCACTGACTTGGACAATGACGCATCAAGTGCCCAAATCCTTTTCAATGGTGACATTGTGCATCTCTGGATCTCCCTATAGAAGCAACGGAAGAAGCACTTTTTGTAGGGACTTGTATCTTTGCTGATTTGCTTGCATTAGGGACATGTGCCGGAGTGGAAGGAGCAGCAGGGGGCACACAGTTTTGAGGAGGGTGCATCACGGCTAGAAGTGGAGGAAGGTACCATGTGTTGTTGCTGATTTGGCCGTCCTGCAGAAGATCCTCCAAAATTGCCCCTAGAGCGAGATTGTCGACCCTACACTTCTCTTTCTACTTTGCAAGTAAGATGAAATAAGCAAGCGATAGAATTGTATTCTTTATAATCAAGTATGTCCCGAATTTTATGGTTTAAACTTCCTAAAAATCTAGCAATCTTAGCATCTTCAGTTTTATGTAAACCACAACGCAACAAACCAGTTTGCAATTCTTAATAATAATCATCCATAGAACTACTACCTTATCTTAAGCGTTGTAATTTATTAAGTAAATCATGAGAATAATATGAAGGTACAAATCTATGTCTCATAGCTCTCTTCAAAGCATTCCATATTCTAGGTATATTATGATGAGTACACCCATGTTCACTCCACCAAATAGATACAAAATCAGAAAACTCACTAATAGCAGCCCTAACTTTCTTATCTTCAGGGTATTTATGACAAGCAAATTTTTGTTCTACATTTAATTCCCATGAGAGATAAGCATCAGGATTATATTTTCTAGCAAAAGGAGGTATAGTGAATTTAATTTTACCAAATGCATTAGTATGGTTACGTACCTCATGTTAATTTCTTCTCATACCTTGACAATTGTGATGAAACCGATGATGGTTACGATCATTATTGAGGTTAAAGCCTCCATCAGACTCCGTATCAACAATGTAGTTGTTCACATCTTCTTCTTCCACCTTATCTACCCAAGAGCGAGCAGCAGGTGTTGTGCGGCGAGCAAGAGGGTCCTCCACCCTTGGATCATCCTGGGCCGTGTTTTCAGCAAGTGACCGACGTTCGACGAGCGCAACACGTGTGTGTAGCACCGCGAGGTTGTTGTTGATCTTATCTAAGGCACTACGAACGCTCTCACCGAGCAAGTGCTCAATGTGCCGCACGAACTCTCTCGTGCGAGTTGTGAAAGGTCCCTCATCCGCATGCTCCAAAGAGTGGTCGTTGTTGTTTCTACCATGTGTAGATCCGCGTGACCCTGCACATTGTTAGTAGAAAACAAAGAACAAATCACAGTGTATATGTCCTTATCAACTACTAGGTTTTGGAGTTTGACAAAGCACTCTCTCACAACGCCTTACCAAGTTCTTACAAGCTCTTACCAATATAGCAAGAAAGTGGTACAACTGGTGGCTCGTTCGTGATACTCTCACTTGTGATTAGCCCAACGATTGCAAGGAACGGTACCTCCTGAGTTAGTAGGAAATGGAGCTTGGAAGGCTAGTATGTAGTAAAGGAGTAGCAATTATTCAAAATAGTATGCAAAGTTGAAAAATAGTTCAAAGGACTAGTCATAGTTTGCTAGCCCCAGACTAAACTGGAAACTAGCTAAAGCAAGCTTAGAAAGAAAGCACTAGGGTCAAGCACATGGAACTACCAAGACACCGAAGCACTACTTAATGAATGCAATTCTGAAAGGAACAAGATGCTTTTCTTGTGTTGTGGCTCTCTCTTTTCTTCTTCTTCTTCTTCTTCTTCTTCTTCTTCTTCTTCTTCTTTTCTTTTCTTTTCTTTTCTTTTCTTTCTTTTCTTTCTTTTCTTTTTGTGCGACTCTTTTCTTTCTTTTCTTTTCAGTACTTGCCTCTTTTTTTCCAATTCAGAGCAAAACGGTATGTATATTAGAACACACTTAAAAAAATATGGCCGAGAAAACAAAGATTACATGATCTGGAATGAAAGAAAACTAAAAATGGAAGGTGAACGAACTGCGAAAACGGATGCTGAAACTTTGGAGGTTGTTTGAGGCCCTAAACGACCTTTTTTTGGATTTTTCACTTTTTCGGATTTGCAACTTTCGACCTTGTGTAGAGGCCCTATCTAAATCAATCATAGTATGGATTTTCGGATGCAACTTTTCATTAGCTTTCAAATGAGCCAAAGAACGTTGCAATTCGAGTTCCTATGCAAAAGTTATGGCTGATTTTTTGGACAGTGCGTGAAACCGAAATCTGTTCCGAGCCAAAGAGGTGGACTTGGACTTGATGTTGTGGCCGACTGGAACTGTGTGTCACGTCTGGATTTTTTTTTTGATTTAAACAGTAATAACCAAACCGATCCGCTACGTGGTGGAACTGATCGAAAATTCTTATGGCCAACCAGGACGAGGTGGACGCGACAGGAGCAAAGTGGTCGGGATTGATGCAGCAGGCGGATGAACAAGGCGGTGGCAGAAACCCTAGAACATACCAACTCAAGTGTAACATCCCAAATTTTTAGAGTTTTTGAAGATTTTCAAAATAAAAATAACCATTCAATTTTGTTAATTGTTTAAGCTTAACTTGGAGATTTTTGGAAATTCAAAGATTTAATATGAATAAATCCAACTTTACTAATCAGGTTGGTTTTGAGTTTGTTGGAGTTCTTTGGTTTGGTTTCCCCTTTTTCTCCCGCTCAACCCGCGCGTCCGAGCGTTCCTCTCTTTGTAAACTGTTCAATCAGAATCGAACGGCCCAGCCTCCTTTGTACGTCTGACGGTCTGAAGTTATTTTCTTTGTGAACCCTCCGATCGCATCTGAACGACACGATAGTGTTTTTGAGTTCAGCGGTCCGAACGTCCTAACCTTTGTGGATCGTCTGATCTAAATCGAACGGCTCCCTCCGCTTCGCCTCTCTGAAGTCTTTTGGCCCCAACCAATCTAACTTCGGCCACATCTTTACTGATCAGGGCCTCCTCCTTCCTTTGGACATCTCCTTCCTTTGGACCGCCTTGTCCTCAGGACCTCCTCCTCCTCCAACGACCACCCCTTGGTCTTTTTGCAAATATCACCCTCCCGATCATTTTTGCAAAGACAACCCTTTTGGTGCAGCCACTCCTTTGGTTGGACCACCCTCCTGAGTTTTGGATAGCCCCACCTGGTAGGCCCTGCTCACTTTCTTCTTTCTCCTGTTGTGTCTCTGCTGCAGTGAAAGTCTTCGCGCATTAAATGATGTTGTGTCGCATTAAATTCTGTCACTTCTGCAATACTCGTTTCCCTCTTTGGTCTTCTCCCTTGCTTGCTCCAATCCTCTCCCTCACTTGCCCTTGTCGCGTGCATTGAATGCGGCGTCCTCCATTGCTTACTACCCGCTCCTTCCTCAGGACCTCCTCGCGCCTATATAAAGCACTAGGGAGCTCTCCTACCTCTCTTGTTGTCCCTGTGCTTTAGACCTCCCTCCCCAAGCTCATCCTCCTTTGTTTAAGCTCTTTCTTGAGTGGCTCAAACTCCTTTCTCTATTTATTCTCTGTAACCTTTCTTTTGGCTCTGGTTTGGTAAGTTTTTTGGTCTTTATTTGGTGTTACTTTATTTATTCGGCTCTTCTCGTACGTGTAGATTCCGGCTACTCTGAAGAGTTCGTGGATCCAACAACCTCAATCGAAGACTCGCAACTCTACAGCGAAGGCAAGTCATAGACCATTGATCATGTTGAACCCATGTTGCAAAAAGTATATTATTTTATCATAAACATGCATGGCTAGTTATATACAAGTGCTTTTTGGGAGTAGTTAAACAACCTCTTGATAGTATGACTCTTGGAAAAAATTGAGAACCACATGTTGACATGTATCCTTGGACATCCGTAGGATGGGTTATTTAGTTGGACATTGTTGAATACCAACCTGGGCGTGTATTATGCTTAGTCCTACTTTAGCTTGCATTGGTCTCATTTTCTCATGACTCGATAATGTTAAACTTGATTAAATGAGCTATAGAACTGTGGCAACGCCACTGCTGTTAAAAGTTGTTGTGCTAGGACTAGAGTGGTCCTTTGGCTGGGTTGAACCCAAAATGTTTTATGCTCGGGCGAGTGGCAGGAAGTGAGTGTGGGTGCGTAAGTACAATGGGATGTCGATAGTCTCGCCTGAGCAGCCAACTAAGGACTTAACCTTGCGCCATTGATCTGGGTCTTTGCTGTGCAACCACATGTCCAGGATGGGGTGGACCTGACCAACTAATTAGCAATGTTCTGGTTTCGGTTCTGTCTGGGTGGTCGAATCGGCACAAGAGGGGGCCCTGAATGGTGAAACCTTAGCGCGGCAGAACCGAGTTAGGACAGACCTTTGTAAAGGCCTTGGCATGTGCTCTAGACCACTTACCTAAGGCAGTGAGCGGGGGTACCAACGGGTGCCCGACCAGCTAGAGAAAATTCATGTCATGTGGGTAAAGTTGTACACCTCTGCAGAGTGTAAAAATCTATTCGAATAGCCGCGTCCTCGGTTAGGGATATGCCTGAAGATTTCATTCAAAGGGTATACTTTTCTCAAAAAGAGTGATCGTGGTTGTTTGCGAGTAGCGACTTGGACGTGGGAGATGTCCTACTCGTGGGAGTGGTCCTAGTCGCTGGTGTGACCCAGCCTTTTGGGAGTGGTCCTGGGAGTGAGCAGGGAGCTCACGACCTCTTTCAAAGAACTTGTTTACTTATATATTAGCCTTTCAACATGTGCCTTGCAATCTATTTAATGTATTTTCGATCAACATTGCTTTTCTGCAAACTAACCCTACAACCATCCGTTGCCAAGCTTTGCATGAATATTATTGCATACATTTCCCTATGACTTGCGTGTTGGTGATATGCCCTAGAGGCAATCATAGAGATGATAGTATCAAGTCTATGTTTATGAGTTATTAAATAAATATTATTTTGTTCCTTCAATGAATCATTAGTTATTAAGATCAATGAGTATATGACTTGTTGGTGAAACTCTTTAACTTATATGATGTCGTTCTAAAAGTATCTCTGGTTGAATGTCACTGGTCGGAACACCAGTGACTCTACGATCAGCACATGTATTGATTGATGACCATATTTCACCAGTCATGGATATAGGGATATCGAATCAATAATGTAAACACATGTTAGAGAATATGGGTTGGATAGACCCCCTTGAGACACTATTGAGATTGTTATGATTCTATGTATCATTAGTTGGTCTCAAGCAATGATGATGTATAATCCTTAGACCTGAGATCAGCATGGTTCCCTACATATGTAATAGCACTCTTAGGGGTTGCCAAACTCTACTCGTAACTGGGTAGTTATAAAGGTAGCTTTCGGGTATGCTATGAAACATGCGGAGAGATGTGACTGGTCAGATATGGGATTTGCCCCTCCTAATATAACAGGAGAGATATCTCTGGCCCCTTGAAGTGGTCGGATAAAGAAAGTGCATGGCTATGCCACTCGTGGTCGAAGAATTTGACCACATAAGGTTATCTGATACTCGATCGAGAAAATATTGAACAGTCCATGGATGACATATATCTTACCTGGAGTTCAAACCAGATGTCATGAGGCAAATGGAGAATACACAAGTAGGTCGCTTAGTTTGATCAGTTACAGACTAGTCGTATGGAGATACGAGCTGGTCGTAGACTGGTCGAACGTAATCACAGAGTGATCGAAACCTGGTCGTAAAGAGTTACGAACTAGTCAAGACTAAATACAGACTGGTCGTGACAAGATACGAGCTGGTCGTAAGTGATGAGGGCCTAGTCGTAGATCATATCACATTAAGGTTCGTCCGATATATTTGTGTGTATTCGGGAATCATTATGTCCTGCTAGGGATCGCTACGACTCATGGTCGGAAAAGGGTTTCTGAGTCACAACCGACTACGCATAAACCTAACGGGTCACACACTTAACAGGTTGGAACAAAACGTGTTCGGATAGGATCTGTCATGGGCACTATATAAGGAGATGCTTGAGGCTGTTGGGAAAGGAGGACATCAACACACGTGAGTTGCTCCACCGAAACCCTAACCGCCATCTTCCTGAGAGAGCCCTGCTGTGCGACTTGGTGTTAGCACACCGGTGTTCGGTTGTTCCTTTCCTGGACGTGTGGATACCGAGAGGCGCGCTGCGTTGTCGTTGCGCTTGAGGACGATCCGCGATCTTCACAGGGAACATTAGAGGTTGCTGGAGGAGACGTTCGACTACGAGTACATTGGATACCATGCGTGCTAGGGGACGTTCCTCCACTCGATAGCCCGTGGGCATGTCGAATGGTCTCCATGATGTCTTTTGTTATCCGCTGCAAGTGTTCTTTTGTTGTAAGCCCAGCGTGGCAACTTTGTAACAACCTTGACCGTAAGATCTTTTGTTAATAATATTAATTTATCTGCTTCATCTTTGAGTTTGTTGTATGGTTATGATCACACCAATGTTGATCTGTGCGAGCTAGCATCTGATCTTGGGACTAGTTCGGTATGCACAGAGGGTCCCGGCGTTGTTCAATCTCGGGGACTCCGACATTGACCAAAAGTAAAAACTAGAACCGATCTAGACACTAAGACCAGCAACTGGACACGACGATGCAATCTACGATTCAAGGATGCAAAAACTAAAAAGAACAATGCGAGGCACAAATTGGTTTAGACGATGAACTAACCCTATTGTTTTTGGTTTTTCGTGGACTGTAGGTAAAACAGAACAAAAAATTCACCGATCAACTGTAGCTCTGATACCACTTGATGAATCACAGAGGTCCTAATCTAGCCCGATCTTTCGATGAGAAGGTAAATTCGGTAGAAGTCGCTCAACTCTCACAATCCTAGCTACGAACTCACATGACACGAAATCACACAATCGCTGAACTGCTTGACAAGTCGTTATCAACCGTGCACGAATACCCAGATGACTTGATCATGAAGATCAATTCCTGCATGTAAGAACAAGGTAAAATGCAATCTGTTGTATTGCAAATATGAATTGAAATTGTATTGATAAGCGGGGTTTTGTAGACAATGTCGTTGTTGATCTCGTTGAGCAAGAGGACAAAGTATAAAGTAGCAAAACTGACCCCCTCGTGTGATCCTGTTGTCCATGCAGTTCAATGCCACAGCTGGCAATGAGATTGAAGCGAGTCAGTGGGGCAACCGAGGGCGATGGATCGAGGGATCCCTGACCGACGGCTGCGCTTCAAGGCTCAACGGCCGGTAGAGATATTGGATCAAGGAGGTGACGGCCCCTCCCTCTCCACTAGCTATTTCTTCCTTGGTTGGATTTTGATGGTGAGGCTTGCATCATGGTCCCGTTGGATTGGAGTACCCTTCTTCTGCCCCAAGATCGGTTGCTTCGTCTGCTCGCGAACGACTAAAAGGTGAGGCTTCCCCAAAAAGTCAGTTTCTTCTACAATATTAGCTTTTTCTTTTTAATCAAGTGAAATTTGGGTCGGTTTTGAAAGCTGGTTATTGGGTTTAATTCAAATTTCGATTTATTACTGGATGGCCAACTCTACAACAAATTGTTTTTCTATGTAGGAAAATTAATTCTAAACTGAGAATTTACTTTACAGTATAGGTGATTGTGCATTCTTGAGGTGAACTATAACTTATTTAATTGGACATTCCTCGGATTGGACTGTACATGGATTTATTAGATATACAAAGGTTGTGCACCATCGAGTTCAAGAGATGTACATTATTTGTTGTAGCCAAATCCCTGCTGCACTCACATATATGCATGTATCCAAATATACATGTATGTCTGCTGCAGAGATAGACGATTGTCATCTTTTAGCATAAGACCAAGAAGTCACTGAAACAATCCAGCATATTTGAACAATGTGAGCTCTAACTACTGAGAGTTGTTGGGGAGGTAGTGTTCATGTGTAAGTCTCAAACATTTGATGAAACAAAACACACTAAAAGCATGCTCATTAACTTTTCTTTTGAGATATGGTTAAGCAATTGTTCAGTTGGCTATTCTTCCCACAGTTACGTTCAAGAAACATGCCTCTGCCACCTTGACAAATCATGTCTTGGCCTACCTGTGGAACACCATTGCCTCCAAACATGAATAATTCTTGCCACAGGTAAGCCATTTTGTTTTAGAAGCAAGTAACACTACCTGATTGGATCAATGCTCTTGAAGGCTTTGGTAAAATAGTGATTCCTACAATCGAATAGATGATAAAAGGAGTTGCCTCAGCCCTCGGTTATGATAACCTAAGCATTATAGACTTATTTCAGCTGGGGTCAAATAGATTGCATGCTCAATTAACTCATCAGATTTAACAATGTGCATCTTAATTATTATCTAGACAAAACTTTGATTTTGTATATTTGCTTGCAACATAATTTGTTGAGTTTTTTCAGAAGCAGCCATGGTCTGCAAACAAATTTTAGCGTTTTCTCGGAAGCAATTGTGGTTTGCAGTTATTTAGAAATCTTGAAGTCATTCTCTTACAATTTTCTGGAGCAAGCATATGCAGATGATTAACTTTCTGGATTAGTGAGTTTTTGCAGTTAGTGTATATTTTCATAGAATAAATATGAGCTCTTAATCCTTCTTGCATTTGGAGCACATTTCATCTGTGTGAACTCCATTGAACTATAGGTGGCAATGGTGCTAATAGCGGAGCCATGAGCCACAAGAGTGATGGGGTAGAGAAGTATGCAGCATAATTTTTTTGCATGTTTATGTCACAACAACATGGAGGCACAACTGCATTCCTTATCTTAATTAGAAGCATCCCAGCAGGGGCATTAGACGTTCATTGGTTACACTTGTTTTCTTGATATTGGTTTTGAGAAAGTAGATGTGGTATGGTCATTTTTTCTAGAGAATGGATTACTTGATAGTTGAAACAAGAGCAAAGGCCGCCCGGTAAAATTGACAGAGACGAATGCATACTTCCTTCTAATTAGTTTTGCTTTCTATGTTCTTTTCTACAAACGAACAATTTGTGTGACATTTCTCTTAGTAAACGTGAATACATGAATGATTACTTTGGCTATTACTGTTTTTAGGAGAACTCTGGTTATTACTTTGCTTTCACTACTACAGAAAAGGTCATCACAGACAGTTCAAAATTGTCATCACAGATGGTTTTCTGAACCATCTGACTTTATGGGTATGTAATAATATAAGGTCACAAATGGTTTTTGAACTGTCTGTGAAAAAGCTATCACAAATGGTTCTGAATAATAACCATCTGTGATAGTCAATTATCATTCAGAACCGTCTGTGGAAATAGACTATCACAGGCGGGTTTTTTTATATTAAAAACCGTTTGTGATAATTTTTTCTATTGCAAAAAAAAAAATCGAATTTTGAGCCAAACCAATCAATTGCTGGACAATAGTTTTCATATGCTCTTTCGATAGTTTGCAAGAAGGTAATTAAAAGATACTATCTCTCTCACACAATCAATGGCTCACTCTCTGTCGAGGATGAGGTTGAGTAGAGGCGTCCATCTCGAACCGAATTGTCCTCCCTTGTCGACCACAGATGGGGGTCCTCACTGAGAATGAAATCTGACAAGATAGAGGGGGGTGGAATCAGAGTGAGGAGGAAACCTGGATGGGGATTTAGGGCAAAACTTTGTACTCACCTAAGGCCAAGATGGGGGGCGGCCAGATCTGGCGGTACTGGTCGAGCCACAACGCCCCGCTCACCGGAGGTGCCGTGAAACAGTAGGATGCAGACACGTGTTGGCCTCTTGCGGCAGACATGGAGCTCATGCGCATTCCTCCGCCTCCTCATCGTCGTCGACTGCGTCTCCTCGTTGAACCACACCGGGGAATCGAGGGTGGTTATCGGAGCTCGGCGTGGGGAGGGGAGAGGGAAAGACTGATGGAAGACAAGGCGGGGGTGGCTATAATATATAAGAGCAGCGCCAAAACATTTTGCCTCTCGCGTAGGCGTCCAAAAATTTCCGCCCTCCCGCGCTGCAAATCACAGACGATTTCAAACAAAAATAGTCTGTGATATTTATCACATTAAAAACCGTCTGTGACTCCCTGATTTTACCATAACTGGGTCACACACAGAAATGTCTAACTCTCTGATTTTACCATGACTTGAAATCAAGGAGAGAGGCATACCATGACTTGAAATCAAGGAGATAGGCATTTCAAGTCATAGTAAAATCTAATTTTACCATGACTTGAAATCAGGGAGAGGCATTTCAAGTCATGGTAAAATCAGGGAGATGGGCATTTCAAGTCATATTAAAATCAGGAAGAGATATTTCAAGTCATGGTAAAATCAGGGAGATACTTATCCGTTTGTAAAGTATCACAGACGGTTCTTTTTAAAAACCGTCTATGATAATTGCTATTATCACAGACAGTTTGTATTAAAATCCGTCTGTGAAGTATCACAAACGGTTCATTTTAAAAATCGTCTATGAAGTATCACAAACGATTCTTATTAAAAACCTTCTGTGATAATGATGTATCACAGACGGTTCTAGCCATCGCTAGTAACATAGATGGCCACGCTTGTAAAACCGTCTATGATAATTACAACACTGACGGTTTCCAGAAACTATCTGTGATGAGGCGTTCAATATAGTCTGTTTTGTAATAGTGTTTGTTTTGTTTAGTCTGACACTGTACTTTTATCTTGCAGATTCACAACTACATGAGAATTATGTAAGCATGTACAAGTAAATTCTCTTATCTAGAATGAGTGGCTAATGGCATATTCATGGCGATTCTTTCATTTTCAGTTACTGAATATGAGATATTTCTGATGTGTTGTGTTTGAAACCATAGCTGTAGTACAATCTGATTTTGAGAATAGACATTAGCCAGCTAGTCTCCCATACTAATATATTCACTCAGTTTCATTTTATCAAAATTATATACATCACTATCGAGCACTTAGCCCTGAGAAATTGAGAGTTGCATATTAGCAATGATATGAGCATAAGCGGTATGGTTTGTGTCTTCTAAAGAGCATTCTAAAGTGGGAACTGCATGTTTTATGCTTGAGGGGAATAAAATGGTGAGGCTTGGTTTTTGGTCAATTGCAATGGATATTTTTTTCCTACAACATTTTTCTGCATAACTATTCCTCTTTGCTGTCTGGTGCAAATCCACAATTTGTTATTAATATAACACTTGAGAAAGTTTTGGTCTAAGTATCCATTGCATACCAATACAATCTTGTGCATAACAAAAAAAAAGTGTGGCTGATGTGCTGGGAGATGGGTTACAGCAGAAGTTTCTTTTTGTAGAACTCTGATTGCAGAGAACCTTCCAGTCTGGCATCTAACTTAGCATGAGATGTAACAATGTTAAGCTTTCTGATACCTCGGATCATTTACTTTGGAAGCTTACTACTCACAAATGTTTCACTCTGCATTCTTTATATTAGTATCTGGTCAATTCCAGTGACCACTTTTCTCATGGTTTTATATGGAAGGGGAAATTGCCACAGAAAAATATTTTGTGGTATCTGAGTAAAAAAGTCATGCTGAAAATTTGTGTAAGAGGATCTGGATAGGCCACAAAACTTGTCATTTTTGCTCTCACTTTGAAATTATTGACCATCTTTTGTTTTCAAATGCTCCATGGCTACATATGTTTGGCAAATAACCACACTCTTTTGATAACCAATACCTATCAACATAACCCATATGTTGGGTTCTTGGTTATCTGATTGTGATAAAAAAAAAACCAAGAGCTTTGATTTGTGTTGGGGTAGCCACGACATGTTGAGCATTAGGAGAACTCATAATATAGCTTGATTTGATCGTACGTTGCCCTCTCACTCCAATCAAATCATGTTTTGTATTTTCCATTGGCTTCATTAGTGGTCTATTTTGCAGAAACAAGAAGACGGTAGGGCCTTGGACAAAGGGCAAGGAGACTAGTAACAATAGCCATTGAGGTCTTTAATTGAGTCTATGGATGAGGCAGAATGGGAGCTTCTCTTTTCTAGAATCTTTGCAATTGGAGTTTGGCTTATGGAGTGATCTGATTTAGGGATTTGGGATTCAGTGCTTTGCATTTTATTGGCTGCATCCACATAACTCCTTGAACGATTCTTTTTCTTCTGATGTTGCATCTAATGTGATTGTGGTACTTTGTTTTGTGTCTCCTACAGAGATAGAGGCCAGAGGGTGTATCCTCCTAAATTTAGAAAGTATCTATTTCATAATTCTTTTATGTCATGATTTTTATTCCATAGAACATAAATTTTGGAGTCCAGATATGAGTGGTAAAACCATGTAATTACAATAATAAGATTTCTCAAAACCAGTATTCCTTATGTGGTGTTTGGAAGATGCTCCTTATGGAGAGTTATGTTTTGCTTCGTATGTGTGAAAGAAAATTGATATTTATTATAGTGTTTAGAATTACGCCTGAAATAATGTATCAACTTTTTACCTTTTTTTTTTGTTCCATTGCAATGCATGGGCACCCATCTAGTATATAGTGATTAGACTTGCCCGGCAAGGGGATGTCATCAACCCCGCGATTTCTTGACAAGGCGACGGCGGGGAGGCGGAGTTGGACTGTCGGAGTCGGAGGCGGCGGCTTGGTTGTCGTTGGCTGCGGCGAGGACATGCTGCAGGTGGCCATCTCGGCCTCCAAATCGGCGTGTGGATGCGGGCGTTATCCCGGGCGATTCGTTCCAAATCGGCTTTCAACTCCGAGAGGGGTAGGCACCTGCCAAAGGTGCGCTCGTCCGCCGTCTTCTGCTTGCTCCCCGACGGGTCCAGCTTCTGCTTCTCTTGGGCGATCATCAAGGCTCCCAGCAACGCTCCGCAAACTTCTTGAGCTCCTCTGGGCTCACCGAGGGCCACGCTCGGTACTCCGCCGTTCCCACCAGCATCTTGTTCTTCGCCCCCGTCTCCATCTCCATCCCCCCCCCCCCCCCCCCTCTGAATCTCCTTCGCTCTCTCGCTAAATCTCTGTCCCGGCGGCACTCTCCCATTATCCCATACCCAGTCCCGTAGCAATGTAGGGTTCCCAACACCGTATCCGAATCAAATCTGGTTCCGCCAAAGTCGGCCACTTCTTCTGTGCGTCGGGCGACTTGCCGTGTACAGGGCCCTACACGGTGAATCCTGAAAGGGTTTTGTTTACGGGTGGGGCCCGTTTATTTTTTGAACAGGCCAAAAAGTATTAAAAAAAATTTGGCCGAGATATCCGAGATTTTACCGATATCTCGGCCGGTAACCAAATTTGAATTCAAAATTTGTTTAAAAATCTCAGCCCAAAATTTTCTGAAACTCCGTGACCTCTAGTATTTTTTCCCTACCGGTGGGTTACCAAAACCCAATAAATCTACAAATATGTTTTTAACAGCTATGCTATTTTGACAAAGGGAGCAACTAGCACCCGGACATACGATGGGAGCGTTTCCATAATACGCTTATGGAGATCCGGGGTATTTAACTCGTAATACTTAACCTCCAAATGGTTCTAATATTACCAATTAAATATCCTAAACTTCGGTGGACATGTACTTCCCAGAATTGCAGTACACATACACCTTTACAAAATCATACATCATTTTCATACAACTTACAATACCAAGTCTAGCAAAAGACATACATAATATAGAGTTATTACAAAAGAGCCGACCGGCCAAATGACATCAAAGTAACAAAATAACAGCGGAAGCAAAAGTGCTATAAGATGGCGATAACAAAAGCCAACCGGTTAGCCAATAACCCACAAGGCAACCGACCGGGCCGCCAAGCTATTCGCACCCACCGCAGTAAAACTCACAAAAGTTGATCCCTTAGGAATCCACTTTCTCCTCTGCAACAATAAAGCAAAACAACGAAGTACAAAAATGCACTCGCAAGACTTACGAGTAACAAGCTTATACATAGCTACATGCAAGCTGAAACAAAGGAGATAGTTATATGGTTAATTGGACGCATAAAGCAATTTTCATTTGCAATAATGTAATAGATTGAAGGCAATTTGTCAAACTTGTTTTTAATTGTTGAAATAACAGCGAGACAACAATAAGTAACATAAATAACAACCTAGAGGTGACTAACCCAATAGCCACCACAACATAGAACGAATTCCCAATTCGTACCACCCAAGTTCAAGTGTTAGTGAAAAGGTTATAGTCTAATTCTCACAGGGCGTATCTAAGTGTGTCCATAACCTAGGACGAGGCTATTCGAATAGTTTGAACCCTGCAGGGGTGTACCAATATACCTACACTTCAGACCGTCTTTTTGCCACATGATTAAGCACACTTCCAAAGGTATGCCAGTACGGCTAAGTTCTACGAGACGCTTTCCAATATTGTGCATCAACTACGAGCCATTCGTATGGATAGAAACTCATACGCTACATTGTAAAGCCGAAAATCAACTACTCTATAGGGGTAAAGCCTTTAGACAACTACAATGCTCCCACAACACATCTCCTTTTTCACACAACACATACAACCTCCTGCGACTCGGAGCCAATACACGCCAAAGTACTAAGTCAAGAGAGGTCTCATATCCCTCTAGTGTGGTTAGCACGCAAAAATGCTCAGTACGGTGGCGCAAGTAATTCGGTCCTTGTTGACTCGGGTATCAACTATTCACACCCAAAAGTATACCATCTTACCACTGTGTCCAAGTCTAAAATATTTTATTTTCAGTTTTAGTTTCTCAATTTAACATAGCACAAGGTGCTGGACATAAAGTCATAATAAGTTTTTGTGTTATCAAGGTTATCGACTAAGTCGATAACCGCCCAATTCTATCGGTAGCTAAGCATGTCTAAGCATTAACTCGTAAACTACTAAGTGATAAGAGCTCATCCAACGAACCCTAAATCACAGCAAGATAACCCTAGACTCAGTAGTAGAGGATAAACATTTATCTACAGATTATGCATCTAGAGGATCAACTAACCGACAATAGTTTAATAGCAAAATAGCAATGCATACATAGACTTTGCAAACAAGATATTAGACTTTGAAAATAATAGGAGCAATATGATCAAATGAATGCTACATCTGCTTGCCTTGCTGGTAGTTCTCTTGCTGTAAAGGATCACTCTCGGGGTCAACAAATTCTTCGGAACCTATAGCAAGAACGACAAAATCCAATAAGAGCGGTGAACACCGAAAAAGACTAAAAAACCAAAGTCATCCAAAATCCATGAAATTTATGCAACAGTTAGAACATGATTTTAAATGAATTTAGCAATGAGAATCATTCAATTTGGACTAAGCATGCAAAAGTTATAGCCTAAACAATTCCAATATGCTGAAAAATTTAAATTTAATTGCTTTCTGTTACTGTTCATCGCACAAATTTCCAGAACATTTTTTAACTTGAAATTTTTATGGTAGGCAAATAATGACATCCTAATAATAGAAAAAATGGGGGCACTACATTTGGAGTTAAATTGAATTACTTATGATTTTTCTAAGTTATGAAACTAGTGCACAACATTTTTCAGAGGTAAAGACATAAATAAAACCTATTTTATGCTAAAGCACATTAACAGAGGAGCCTAAAACTTTTTAGTTTGCTCATTTTGGAGTTACAGGGAATTACTTATGCATTTTACAAGTTTTAATGAATTTTTAGAGTAACAATTCAATATTAAAACAAGATAATAACTCTACACAGATTTCTGATACAAAACAAGGTTCATACACATTTTCAGATTAAAGTTCAGTTCAACAAGATAAGAACAAAATTTGAATCACTCTAAAAGGAGTTAAAATGAATTAGTTATGCATTTTTGAAATTTAAAACAATTAACAGTTTGCAAATAAAAGCTTTCGGGTTTTTCTTTTAAACTAACTCAACCGGAGAGGTTGGGGCCGTTGATCTGAAATCGCACGGCTCAAGCGCACGGGAGCACAGCACACACGAACACCCATGCGAAAAAACTCCAAACGCGCTGAGGAGGTCTAGACCGTTAGATCTAGGTTTGACGATCGAGATCTACAAGGGAGGTCCTAAGGGTTGAGGTCTATATGAGGGAGGTCCTGACGGCCAAGATTTCATAGAGGGATGTCCTAACGGTCGAGATCTAAACTAAGAGAGGTCCTGACGGCTAAGATCTCACAGGGGAGGTCTTAACGGTCGAGATCTCCACGGGGAGGTCCTGGACGGCCAAGATCTACCAGAGGAGGTCCTGGACGGCCACGATGAAAGGGTGCTTTCAAGTGGTCCGGGCACCTCAGAAGATCTAAAGCGCAGATCTAAAAAATGGACTGCTTGTAACAGCCCCAAGTTTATAAACAGTAATAAAATGCTTTATGAACAGTATTGAGGTGCTGTTCATAGCATTCTTGTTCATTTCTACAATTTAGGCGACATGTTACAAATTAAAACCTTCCTTTTGCCAAAAATCCTAAAGGACTATTTAAAGTCTTAAAGGAATACAAGATGAAACTTGTATTATGGTGGAAGTGTTTTTATTAAAGCCTAGATAAATTATCTTGACTAAAAATAATTTTTGTTGCATTTTTATAAATTATATCGACTTAAAAAATTGTCTTTAAATGAATATTTTCGGCTAAAATAAATATTTATGTATTTTACAAAGTGATCATGTGATTTTAAAATTTATCTGGGAAACATATTATCCCAGTAGCCTCCAGCAAAAATTTCATGATTTTACAAATTTATTTGCTATTTTTAAAATCCCAGTCAAACCTTTTAAGCATTTAAATAGGTTCTGGTCAACCAAACTGGTTTGAATCCAAACCCTAGCACTGTAGCGACTCGAGCCATGTGGTTGAGTCCAACCCCGTGCAAATGGTCCGGCTCTGTCACGTTCGAGCGCAAGCTCAAACCTCCTACGTGATGTGAGCCGTTGATCTTCAATCGAACGGGCGAGGTCGCAATGTCCCACGAGCTGTCCACGTGTGCGCTTTGATCTCCACCGTTGGATCTTAATCTAACGATCGAGGTCAGTGTATGCAATCGGACAACTCCGGAGCCCTTCACGATCTCCACCGTTCATTCTCGATCCAACCGCGGCGCCTTTTTTCTTTTTAAACTTAAAGGCGCGCTTTTCTTTGGACCGTCAGATTCAAATCTCACGGCGTCCCTTTTTACCGCGTGCTATTAAGGCCTGCGCTCCTCTGGGCCTTAGATCTTCATCGTGTAGTCCAGATTGGTGTATGCATTCGGACGACTCCGGATCCCCTCACGATCTCAGCCGTCCATTCTTGATCTAACCGCGTCGCTCGTTTTCATTTTAAATCAAAGGCGCGCTTTTATCTAGGCCTTTGGATTTAAATCCCACGGCGCTCCTTTTTTACCGTGGGCCTTTAAAGCCCAAATTCAGTGGGCCGTTGGATTTTAATCGTAGGGTCCAGACTTGTGTATGCAATCGGACCATCCGGTTCTTTGTCCCATCTCGACCGTGGAAATCCAATCTAACGGTGCCGCGTCATCTCATCTAATCGAGTGACGTGTATTCCTTTTAATTGACCGTTGGATTCCAATCCAACGTCCAGATTTGAAAGTAGATCCCGAGATTCCTTCGGGCTCTGTTTAAATCTCGATCGACCGATTGAAATCGCACGGTCCATATTAAAGGTTGCCGATTAAAACCTTTTAACCCCTCTATTTATCGCAGCCGCCCATTTCCAATCGGACAGCTGATATTGTTTTGAGCTTTTATGAAGCGCGCGCGGCTGAGGATGACAAAGGGACCCACATGTCATATTTTGCCTCCCTTCTTCCTTATCTCTGCGCGTAGCCATTTCTGAGAGCAGAGGAGAGGATTATCCAAATATTATGCCAAATTTTTTTGGATATTTAGCTAAGTAGACACCTCATCAACTCTAGATCTTTCCATCTTACCCTGTAGCTCAACATCCATATATAAACCCTAGCTTTTTGCTGTTGCCAGTGTTGACCGAAGGAGCTTCTCATCCTCCATTGTTGTCCAGTGGAGTTTCTTGCTCCTGTTCTTTGCTTATCCATCCCAAGAACTGGTTTTACCTTGTGCTAAGGTTTTGATATCCCTTGTAGGTTAAAACCGAAGGCTATCTCTCTGTTGAGCAGAATCAACTTTCTCAATCTTTGGTGTCTTTCCTACTCTGGTAAGCTAAAACCCTAGTTTTCGATATCTTGAGCATCTTAAGGACCTTAGAAGCTGCTGTGAATCATTCTTTTGAGCATCAGTAGCTTCAACTTGCTCTAAACTGAAAAGTGATTATTCTAGCTTTTCAGTCCATTATGTCATTTTCAAGACCTAGGGCTTCTTCTGTCGACTTGTTATCCTAGTTAGGTCTCAGCTAAACCCTAGTAGCATAACAAGTTAATCTTTCAATTCTTGTCATCATCTATTTTGACTCATAGCTGAAATAGGTCTCTGTTCTCTTTTGTCGGTTCAACCGACAAAATAGGTTTTTCTTTAGCTTTTGTAATCTAACCGAGTAGGGTTGGGTTAAGGTTAGTTTAGGGTATTAACTACCTTAATAGATCAGGCTAAGCTTCATTTTTGAACCTTTGCTTGATCTATCTTCATTTTCTCAAAATCTGTTATCTGTCCTGTTTTCGGTTCTTTTCAAAATCTGAAAACTGGAACTTTGCACTAAACCCTAGTTTCTGTCTTTTAAAAACAGTAAGTTATAATATGGGTTAGTATTACTATTAGGGTAGATATAACTTAAGCATACTGCCAATCATGCATTTCCAGATTGATCATGCATATTTATTCAATTTTGGACTTATTGTCGGTTTGGTATTTATTGGGTCTTATTGCTTCTTTTAGAATCAGTTATATTGAAGCAATTGAATATATTTCGAGCAACTTTGAACTCGCAATGAAGTTTATTACTATCAAGGCAAGCATCCTCTCTCGCACCATGTTGATCCCAAATTTTATACATTAGATTTTCTAAATCCAGTGACAACTGTGCATGCTATGCTTCTGAAAATACAAAGTATGATCTGTTAGTAGTTAGTTATGACCTAACATGATGGATTACCTCAATTGTCACCATACACTCAACCTTAGCATAGTCATGTATATTATAACCTATATTTTCGATTTTGGCTTAGACATGCGATCTAGAGATTTTAGAGTTTGACAAGCATATCTTGTCAAACATGGGAATCACAAATGAACTTTTGTTATTTTGAACTCTTTGTCCGTTTCTTTAAATCCAGCTTGTACTTCAAATTAAAATTGATCTGGACAAGAGGAAGCTAGTGATGGTGCTTTTGTGCACGAGATTGGGTTTTGTGGTGGACTTGTCGGGTTAATTAAGGACCGAACTCGACTATTCAATTCAAGTCCCCACGTACTTCCACATGCTGTGTATAGGCGCTGTTTGGTTAAGTAAAATGTTAAGACTATTGGGTTGGAAACAGAGAGTAAGAATATGTGTATTGACCTTGTATGGCATAAATGCTTAGGTCTTATGACGTGTTGTATGCCATGTGAGCTTGTATGTCAATGTCGATGTTCTTAGAAGGGTGAGGCGTATATGTGCTCGTAGCATATACGATACCTTAATGGTGCCGATTGCATCCTAATATGGGTAGTGAGCCCATTCGCATTTAATTGTTTGGATCGGCATTCTTGGCGCAACATGTGTGCCTCGGTTAGCGGATGCTATCGATCGTTGTTTAAGCGAGATCGGTTCACACATGGGGTCCAACTCAATAGTGTTAGCTTGTTGAAAATACCAAATCTTAGTTTCCCCGGTCGGCATACCAAAGGAAGTATGTCATCATTCGGAGGCATCCGAAGGCAACGGGCTAGCTAAGTCATGTGGGTAAAGATGTACACCCCTGCAGGGTACAAACTGTTCGAATAGCCGTGTCCACGGTCATGGACGATAACTTGAGTTGATGTCACCTGTATAGAAGTTTTGATTTCCAAAACTGGTTTCGGTTTTTATGGCTGTGCATGAGGGATTCATGCACTGTACTGTTTACAATTATGTCATCTATTTACTGTTCTAATTAAACTTTGATTTATTAAATTGCTTTATCAAAATGTAGCATTTGTAGGATAAGATGTATCGCTTTATGCAAATCTGAACCTTTATACCTTCCTGTTGTAACCTTATGCATGTAAAAATTCTATTCCTTTGATTAGGTTCTAATAAACACTTTATTTTATTAGTTTGTGTAAGACTTGCTGAGTACCTTCCGTACTCAAGGTGCTATCACCTATTGTTGCGGTGAGACGGTTTTCTTTATGAAGTACCGTTAGCGCCGATCGGTGACGCTAACGAGTAAAGCTACTTCTTTCCTCCACGCAATTGCTCAGGTGGATGAGGCCATTGGTGGACTTTAATATTTTGTTTTTGCTTCCATTGTTAGACTTTTAAAGTGACCAAGTCACTTAATATTGTAGTACTAAACCGAATGATGTAAACTTATGTTTAATTATGCAAATGTATGACATGTATGTATTTGATGCAATGTTGATGAAGGATATATATATATGCAATGGTCGTTGATCACAGGAACCATTGTGAGATATATATATATATATATATATATATATATATATATATATATATATATATATATATATATATATATATATATCAGGAGCTTGATGATTGGATCGGTTACTTATTAAATTTATACTCCTAGCATGATCTTTAATAAAGGCGATCTGTTCCTTCATTAACAATTGTGCTACAGTATGAATTTAATTAAGTACATTTCCAATAATCCGGGGCGCCCACAGCGTTGGTATCAGAGCATACGTTGCCTGTAGGTTAGAAGTAGCCTGGCCGAAACAATTAGAGAGTTTTCTGATAAAATTATTTTCAAGCAGTAATGTATTTTCGAAAGCTTAAGAATGACATCTTTTATTTCTTATCTTCCTTAATGTCAATTCTTGCCCAACTTTCTGTTGGTTTATTTAAAAGTGAATTGTTTCTTACCTTTTCCTTTTGTCTATAGATGAGTGGGTGGTATTTGGTCAAGGAAACCCGAGCCGAGGATGTTGATGGATTCCCAGCCTTGCTGCGGGATATGATGTGGCGATCCAATTTCACCTATCAGCCGGAGTATGCCATCTATCGACGAGACCGAGGCCCTGGGATGGAGGAGTACCGTGCCTTCATCAATGTCATCGCTATGCATGTAGCTGGCAGTGTTCCCTACTGTGTCCAAGCACTTGCCACCTCTGAGGCTATGGCGGTTCGGGAAGCTGCAAGTAGGATGATGAGCCTTCTTCGTCATGATTTGTGGAATTGTCTCAACCACCCTATGACCACTTCCGAATCAAGGTCCTACCTCGAAGTGAGCATGTTCGATGAGATACTGATTTGGCGAAGACCCTCAGTGCGATGGTTGGCGAGGATGGTTCGCATCATGGACCAAATCCCATTGTCTTGTGAGGGAGTTGTGGGAAACTTCGGCATCGTCTTAATGAGGCCCGTGAGTACCGCTTCTTGGAGTCAACATGAACCGCGTTCCTCGCAGCGTGCTTTATGGTGACAACGAGACCTCTCCTCCGCTTTGCACCACCTCTTTACCGACTTCGAAGTGGCCGGGTGCGTGCTGTTTATGGACAAGTCGTCAAGCCCGGATGATCGCAGGTTTTCCTCGCACTCTGCGATGCACCTCACGGAGGTCATCACCACTGTTGGGTTCCCGAGGCGTCTCATTAGCCCGTTGGATCTGGTGATCTGGTTCCCTGGAGCTCATCTTTTGAATGAGTTTCCGGTGAACTTAAGGGATCTTTACGCTAGCACCTCGACGATGAACCCTCGTGGTTAAGTGTCTTTAGTCTAGTAGTTGCCCTTAAATAAAATGTATGTAATAGGGTAGTAGTATTTTGTACAAAGTATGTAAGTTTGACTTTTGGGGTTGTAATATGATCTTTATGGCGACTACGATGTGCTGTTTGTGACCAAATCTTTGGTCGTTTATATGAAGTTTCGGTTTTGGTGTTAATTTAAATGCCTAACATAACATGATGCATTATATGTACATTATTTGTTTCTTTTCTAATTTCAACCTTGTGTGTGCTTGCCGAGTATATCCTTGTTATGTTGTTAACCATGGTGTGGTAACAGGATGACAGGACCTACTACTCGTCGCAAGCGCAACAAGGAAGGGCATGTCGACTCCGTGCCCCATTCTCGTGGAGGGCGACTGAACCTTCCAGCTCTCAGGGTCTGCAAGGTGGTCCCTAGGAAGAGGAGCTTCCTCCACCACCTTCGATGGCCGATGTGTTCATGCAGATCGAGCGCAATCGAATGGACCAAACGCGCATCTTGGAGCAGATTGCGCGCAACACTTCTTCTCCTGTTGCACCACCGCCGAGCAGAGGTCACCATGTGCGTGGCGATCTTGTCGACTTTCAGCGGACTAACCCGCCGGTGTTCTCTAGCTCTCAGGATCCCATGGAAGCAGAGGATTGGCTTCGGACCATTGAGAAGAAGCTATTAATTGCTCAGTGTTCCGAGAGGGAAAAGGTTCTCTTCGCCAGTTATCAGCTTGATGGACCAGCTAGCATATGGTGGGATAATCTCCTTGCCATTCAGCCTGCTGGACATGTCCCTACTTGGGATGAGTTCGTGGAAGCTTTTCGTGAAGCTCATATTCCTGAGGGAGTCATGATGATCAAGCAACAAGAATTTCTCGCTCTCAAGCAAGGGTGAAAGTCTGTTACCGAACATCTGCATGAGTTCAACTTTCTTGCGAATCGCTCGATGATGTTTGTGACCTTCGTCGTCGAAACCGGTTCTTGAATGGGCTATCCGAGAATTGCGATGGTTGTAGCTCGCATGACTTCCGAATTTCTCTCATTTGGTCAACAAAGCAATTGTGGCCGAGTAAAAGCAAGGCATTGGAGGAGTCACGCAAGCGGCGCGACTTCTCGATTTATTCTCGGTGGCGGCTCACCAAGGCCTCGCATGTGGGTACCTGGACCACCGCGAGCACCGGCTCCATTTGCACCAAGGCTGCGGTGTTTGCCTCGTCCATCCTCTTCCACTAATCAACCAAGGCCTAGTGGAAGCCGACCACCGCCGTTGTTCTTTATTAGGCCAGAGTTATATGCTACCACTGTGGCGCCGGGGCATTTTGCCAATCAGTGTTATGCCAAGGCTCAGGGGATACCACCTATTTCACCTTCCCCAGCCATTGTGCGTCCTGCACCACCTTCACCGACCGTGGTCAAGCCTGACCCTATTCCGGTTCGAGGGCGGGTGAACCAGATTACTGCTGAGGAAGCAGTTGTCACTCCTGAAGTTGTACTTGGTATGCTCCTAGTTAATTTCAGCACTGCAGCTGTTTTGTTTGATTCTGGAGCATCCCATTCGTTTGTTAGTAGGCAGTTTGCTACTCAACATCATTTAATTGTGCATCATCTTCATCCACCTCATATCATCCATTCACCTGGATCAGCCTTTATGACTAATCAAGTCTACCGTAATGTCAATATAAATATTGAAGGGGTAGACTTTTGGGCTGATTTGATTGTGATAGATTCTAAAGGGTTGTATGTTATCCTGGGAATGGATTGGTTATCCAAGCACCTTGGGAAAATTAATTGTGCTCACAAATCCATTTCTTTAACTAATGAAAGCGGCACTTCAGTCGTTTTTCAATCGAGGACAATAGGTTCTCACCTTTGTGCTCACCAAGTTGATACCACTCCCTCCTTGGAGTCAGTACCAATTGTCTGTGAGTATGTTGATGCCTTTCCTGAAGACCTTCCCGGTTTGCCACCAGATCGGGAAGTGGAATTTGTTATTGAACTCGTTCCTGGAACTGCTCCTATATCCAGGAGTCCTTATCGAATGCCCGTCAACGAGTTGGTTGAATTGAAGAAGCAACTCGGAGAATTGCTTGACAAAGGATTTATTCGACCGAGTTCCTCACCTTGGAGATGCCCGGCAATCTTTGTCAAAAAGAAGGACAACACTTTGCGGATGTGTGTGGACTACCGTCCGTTAAATGAGGTCACTATCAAGAACAAGTATCGTTTGCCTCGCATTGATGATCTTTTTGATCAGTTGGTTGGTGCCCGAGTCTTTTCAAAGATTGATTTGCGATCGGGCTATCATCAAATCAAGGTTAGAGCTGAGGACATTCCTAAAACAGCTTTCTCTACTCGTTATGGTTTGTACGAGTATACTGTCATGTCCTTTGGTCTGACCAATGCTCCAGCTTATTTTATGAACCTTATGAATTCGGTGTTCATGGATTTCTTGGATAAGTTCGTTGTCGTGTTCATTGACAACATCCTTATTTATTCTAAGTCTGATAAGGATCATGAACAACATTTGCGACTTGTGCTAGAAACACTTCGTCAGCATCGACTGTATGCTAAGTTTAGCAAGTGTGCTTTCTGGCTCAGAGAAGTTGCATTTCTGGGACATGTGTTATCTGAAGGAGGTATCGCGGTTGATCCAAGCAAGGTACAAGATGTACTAAATTGGAAGCCTCCCAAGAGTGTCCCTGAGATCCGAAGTTTTCTTGGACTTGCGGGTTATTACCGTAGGTTCATTGAAAATTTCTCCAAAATTGCTAGACCTCTAACTCAGCTTTTGCAGAAAGAGAAGAAATTTGAATGGTCAGCTAAATGTGAAGAGAGTTTTCGGCTTTTGAGAACCCTCTTGACTAAATCTCCCGTTCTCTTCCGGATATTCATAAGAACTTTGACATTTATTGCGATGCATCTCGCCATGGACTTGGTTGTGTGCTTATGCAAGAAGGCCGAGTTGTGGCATATGCATCTCGGCAGTTGCGCCCTCATGAAGTTAATTATCCTACTCATGATTTGGAATTGGCTGCCGTGGTCTATGCATTGAAGATTTGGCGACATTACCTTCTTGGTAATCGTTGTGAGATCTATACGATCATAAAGCACAAGTACATATTCACTCAATCTGATTTGAATATGAGACAAAGAAGGTGGCTTGAACTGATCAAGGACTACGACATGGGTATTCATTATCATCCTGGTAAAGCCAATGTTGTGGTAGACGCTTTAAGCAGAAAGTCACAATGCAACTGCACATTTTCTCTACCTACGGCCAAGGACTTGTGTGCTGATTTTCAGCGCTTAAGTCTTGACTTGGTGGAAAAAGGTTTTCTTGCTGCATTACAAGTGGAGCCTACCTTAGAATCTCAGATCCTTGAGGCCCGCCCGGCGATGCCGAGGTAGTCGAAATTAAGGAGAACTTGAAAGCGGGTAAAGCCAACGAATTTTCTGAAGATGATCGCGGTACGATTTGGTATCACAATCGTTTGGTGGTACCTGCTGATCCTCATCTAAGAAGTCTAATTCTTAGAGAGGCTCATAATTCCAAGTTTTCTCTACATCCTGGAAGTACTAAGATGTATCAGGATTTAAAGAAAGCATTTTGGTGGAGCCAAATGAAGAGGCAAATTGCTAAGTATGTTGCTGAATGTGATATTTGCCAAAGGGTTAAAGCTGAACATCTGAAGCCAGCTGGTACCCTTCAGCCTTTGCCCATTCCACAGTGGAAGTGGGAAGAGATCGATATGGATTTTGTTACTGGTCTTCCCAAAACTTCCAATGGATCCGATGCCATTTGGGTAATCATCGACCGTTTGACAAAAGTGGCTCATTTCATTCCGGTCAAAACCATCTTTAGTGGCAAGCAGCTAGCAGAGCTTTATATTGCTAGAGTTGTTTGTCTTCATGGTGTTCCCAAGGTCATTGTTTCTGACCGTGGCCCTCAATTTACTTTCCACTTTTGGAATTGCCTTCATCAGGCTATGGGAACTGAACTCTCTTTCAGTACTGCTTACCACCCTCAAACCAGTGGTCAAACTGAAAGAGTGAACCAAGTGATGGAAGATCTTCTTCGAGCCTATGTGCTATCCTATAGCAAAGACTGGGAGAAATCTTTGCCATATGTGGAATTTTCCTACAATAATAGCTACCAAGCAAGTATTCAAATGCCACCTTTTGAAGCCTTGTATGGGAGAGCTTGTAGGACTCCATTGAATTGGTCCGAGTCTAGTGAGAGATCATTCTATGGTCCAGACTTGGTAAAAGAAGCCGAAGAGCAAGTTCGCCTGATTCGAGATTGTTTGAAAACTGCACAGTCTCGTCAGAAGAGCTATGCTGACCATCGTCGTCGTGAATTAAGCTTTGAGGTAGATGACCATGTCTATCTTAAAGTGTGACCCATGAAGGGTACTCATCGTTTCGGTAAAGGAAACTCGCACTCGTTATATCGGACCCTTCCGAATCATTGCAAAACGAGGAGCTGTAGCTTATCAACTGGAACTACCTGAATCACTCTCTGCAGTGCATGATACTTTTCATGTGTCTCAATTGAAGAAATACCTTCGTGTTCCTATTGAGGCAACTGCTTATGAGCATCTTGACCTCCAACCTGATCTTTCCTATCAAGAACAACCAGTACGTATCCTCGACACAATGGAACGCAGGACAAGAAATCGTACTGTCAAGTTCTTAAAAATTCAGTGGGCTAATCATTCTGAAGATGAAGCCACTTGGGAGCGCGAAGATCTGATGCAGATTGAGCACCCCCATCTTTTTGTTGTCTAGAACTTTCCTTTGCATCAAGAAAGGAAAGTTTAAACAAAACAATGTAAACAAAGATGTAATGATAACACTATGTTGTTATGTAAAGTTCTTCTTTGTTATCTTTGAAGGAAATCAAGACAACAGATGTTGAATTTCCTTATAAATCATTTCCATTCCACTTCACTTCTTCCTAATCTTAAACTTGTTCTAAATCTCGGGGACGAGATTTTCTTAAGGGGGGTAGGTTTGTAACAGCCCCAAGTTTATAAACAGTAATAAAATGCTTTATGAACAGTATTGAGGTGCTGTTCATAGCATTACTGTTCATTTCTACAATTTGGGCAGCATGTTACAAATTAAAAACCTTCCTTTTTGCCAAAAATCCTAAAGGACTATTTAAAGTCTTAAAGGAATACAAGATGAAACTTGTATTATGACTGGGAAGTGTTTTTATTAAAGCCTAGATAAATTATCTTGACTAAAAATAATTTTTGTTGCATTTTTATAAATTATATCGACTTAAAAATGTCTTTAAATGAATATTTTCGGGCTAAAATAAATATTTATGTATTTTACAAAGTGATCATGTGATTTTAAAATTTATCTGGGAAACATATTATCCCAGTAGCCTCTAGCAAAAATTTCATGATTTTACAAATTTATTTGCTATTTTTAAAATCCCAATCAAACCTTTTAAGCATTTAAATAGGTTCTGGTCAACCAAACTGGTTTGAATCCAAACCCTAGCACTGTAGCGACTCGAGGCATGTGGTTGAGTCCAACCCCGTGCAAATGGTCCGGCTCTGTCACGTTCGAGCGTGAGCTCAAACCTCCTACGTGATGTGAGCCGTTGATCTTCAATCGAACAGGCGAGGTCGCAATGTCCCACGAGCTGTCCACGTGTGCGCTTTGATCTCCACCGTTGGATCTTAATCTAACGATCGAGGTCAGTGTATGCAATCGGACAACTCCGGAGCCCTTCACGATCTCCACCGTTCATTCTCGATCCAACCGCGGCGCCTTTTTTCTTTTTAAACTTAAAGGCGCGCTTTTCTTTGGACCGTCAGATTCAAATCTCACGGCGTCCCTTTTTACCGCGTGCTATTAAGGCCTGCGCTCCTCTGGGCCTTAGATCTTCATCGTGTAGTCCAGATTGGTGTATGCATTCGGACGACTCCGGATCCCCTCACGATCTCAGCCGTCCATTCTTGATCTAACCGCGTCGCTCGTTTTCATTTGAAATCAAAGGCGCGCTTTTATCTAGGCCTTTGGATTTAAATCCCACGGCGCTCCTTTTTTACCGTGGGCCTTTAAAGCCCAAATTCAGTGGGCCGTTGGATTTTAATCGTAGGGTCCAGACTTGTGTATGCAATCGGACCATCCGGTTCTTTGTCCCATCTCGACCGTGGAAATCCAATCTAACGGTGCGCGTCATCTCATCTAATCGAGTGGCGTGTATTCTTTAATTGACCGTTGGATTCCAATCCAACGCCCAGTTGAAAGTAGATCCGAGATTCCTTCGGGCTCTGTTTAAATCTCGATCGACCGATTGAAATCGCACGGTCCATATTAAAGGTTGCCGATTAAAACCTTTTAACCCCTCTATTTATCGCACCGCCATTTCCAATCGGACGGTGATATTGTTTTGAGCTTTTATGAAGCGCATTGAGGATGACAAAGGGACCCACATGTCATATTTTGCCTCCCTTCTTCCTTATCTCTGCGCGTAGCCATTTCTGAGAGCAGAGGAGAGGATTATCCAAATATTATGCCAAATTTTTTTGGATATTTAGCTAAGTAGACACCTCATCAACTCTAGATCTTTCCATCTTACCCTGTAGCTCAACATCCATATATAAACCCTAGCTTTTCTTTGTTGCCAGTGTTGACCGAAGGAGCTTCTCATCCTCCATTGTTGTCCAGTGGAGTTTCTTGCTCCTGTTCTTTGCTTATCCATCCCAAGAACTGGTTTTACCTTGTGCTAAGGTTTTGACATCCCTTGTAGGTTAAAACCGAAGGCTATCTCTCTGTTGAGCAGAATCAACTTTCTCAATCTTTGGTGTCTTTCCTACTGCAGTAGCTAAAACCCTAGTTTTCGATATCTTGAGCATCTTAAGGACCTTAGAAGCTGCTGTGAATCATTCTTTTGAGCATCAGTAGCTTCAACTTGCTCTAAACTGAAAAGTGATTATTCTAGCTTTTCAGTCCATTATGTCATTTTCAAGACCTAGGGCTTCTTCTGTCGACTTGTTATCCTAGTTAGGTCTCAGCTAAACCCTAGTAGCATAACAAGTTAATCTTTCAATTCTTGTCATCATCTATTTTGACTCATAGCTGAAATAGGTCTCTGTTCTCTTTTGTCGGCTCAACCGACAAAATAGGTTTTTCTTTAGCTTTTGTAATCTAACCGAGTAGGGTTGGGTTAAGGTTAGTTTAGGGTATTAACTACCTTAATAGATCAGGGTAAGCTTCATTTTTGAACCTTTGCTTGATCTATCTTCATTTTCTCAAAATCTGTTATCTGTCCTATTTTCGGTTCTTTTCAAAATATGAAAACTGGAACTTTGCACTAAACCCTAGTTTCTGTCTTTTAAAAACAGTAAGTTATAATATGGGTTAGTATTACTATTAGGGTAGATATAACTTAAGCATACTGCCAATCATGCATTTCCAGATTGATCATGCATATTTATTCAATTTTGGACTTATTGTCAGTTTTGGTATTTATTGGGTCTTATTGCTTCTTTTAGAATCGGTTCTCTGAAGCAATTGAATATATTCTGAGCAACTGAACACGCAATGTGAAGTTTATTACTATCAAGGCAAGCATCCTCTACGCACCATGTTGATCCCAAATTTTATACATTAGATTTTCTAAATCCAGTGACAACTGTGCATGCTATGCTTCTGAAAATACAAAGTATGATCTGTTAGTAGTTAGTTATGACCTAACATGATGGATTACCTCAATTGTCACCATACACTCAACCTTAGCATAGTATTGTATATTATAACCTATATTTTCAGTTTTGGCTTAGACATGCAGTCTAGAGATTTTAGAGTTTGACAAGCATATCTTGTCAAACATGGGAATCACAAATGAACTTTTGTTATTTTGAACTCTTTGTCCAGTTTCTTTAAATCCAGCTTGTACTTCAAATTAAAATTGATCTGGACAAGAGGAAGCTAGTGATGGTGCTTTTGTGCACGAGATTGGGTTTTGTGGTGGACTTGTCCGGGTTAATTAAGGACCGAACTCTGACTATTCAATTCAAGTCCCCCACGTACTTCCACATGCAGTGTATAGGCGTATTGTTTGGTTAAGTAAAATGTTAAGACTATTGGGTTGGAAACAGAGAGTAAGAATATGTGTATTGACCTTGTATGGCATAAATGCTTAGGTCTTATGACGTGTTGTATGCCATGTGAGCTTGTATGTCGATGATCGGATGTTCTTAGAAGGGTGAGGGCGTATATGTGCTCCGTAGCATATCGATACCTTAATGGTGCCGATTGCATCCTAATATGGGTAGTGAGCCCGATTCGCATTTAATTGTTTGGATCGGCATTCGACGCAACATGTGTGCCTCGGTTAGCGGATGCTATCGATCGTTGTTTAAGCGAGATCGGTTCACACATGGGGTCCAACTCAATAGTGTTAGCTTGTTGAAAAATACCAAATCTTAGTTTCCGGTCGGCATACCAAAGGAAGTATGTCATCATTGGAGGCATCCGAAGGCAACGGCTAGCTAAGTCATGTGGGTAAAGATGTACACCTGCGCAGGTACAAAGCTGTTCGAATAGCCGTGTCCACGGTCATGGACGATAACTTGAGTTGATGTCACTGTATAGAAGTTTTGATTTCCAAACTGGTTTGGTTTTATGGTGTGCATGAGGGATTCATGCAATCGCATCATGTTATAATTATGTCATCTATTCTTTGTTCTAATTAAACTTTGATTTATTAAATTGCTTTATCAAAATGTAGCATTTGTAGGATAAGATGTATCGCTTTATGCAAATCTGAACCTTTATACCTTCCTGTTGTAACCTTATGCATGTAAAAATTCTATTCCTTTGATTAGGTTCTAATAAACACTTTATTTTATTAGTTTGTGTAAGACTTGCTGAGTACCTTCCGTACTCAAGGTGCTATCACCTATTGTTGCAGGTGAGGACGGTTTTCTTTATGAAGTACCCGTTAGCGCCGATCAGGGTGACGCTAACGAGTAAAGCTACTTCTTTCCTCCACGCAATTGCCTGCGGGTGGATGAGGCCATTGGTGGACTTTAATATTTTGTTTTTGCTTCCGCTGTTAGACTTTTAAAGTGACCAAGTCACTTAATATTGTAGTACTAAACCGAATGATGTAAACTTATGTTTAATTATGCAAATGTATGACATGTATGTATTTGATGCAATGTTGATGAAGGATATATATATATGCAATGGTCGTTGATCCTGGGAACCATTGTGAGATATATATATATCCGGGGAGCCTGATGATTGGATCGGTTACTTATTAAATTTATACTCCTAGCATGATCTTTAATAAAGGGGCAGTATTGTTCCTTCATTAACAATTGTGCTACAGTATGAATTTAATTAAGTACATTTCCAATAATCCGGGGCGCCCACAGCGCTCACGATCACCTAAGCGCTACACGTGCATTCACAGGAGTTTAAGTGCGCGGCCCACAAGGCAGTGGTCGTAGCTAAGGGTGGTCTCTGCAAGAAGGTCCACGGGGTGGTCTTTTGCAACTAGGACCCAGAAGGTGGTCCTGAGGGTGGTTTTTGCAAAAATGATCACGGGTGGTCTTTTACGGAAACACAGAGGGTGATCCTAACGGCCAAGATCTAACCCAAAGAGGTCTTAACGGTTACGATCTAAACCTAAGAAGTCCTAGGACTTGCTACAGTGCCGAACTCAACAACAACACGCAGAGCTCGAAACTGGGCTCACCGCCGGCAACTCCGGTCACGGCGACGCAATCCAAAGACTGGAACGAGTGCGCAATAGCATTGTGCACCTTCTGAGGGTATTTTCAACGGCTAAACCGCCCTAAAACGATGGCGAGCCGGAAAGGAGCGGCGGTGCAAAGCACGGCCAAATACGAAAAGCGAAAGGGGCTCTGCAGAGGTCCAAAATAGCAAGCGCCTGAACATCTAGGGACTACCGCGAAGTTACCTGAGCACAAAGGAGGTCCAAAGCTGCACGAGGGAGCTCTGGTGACGACAACCAGCGCCGGCGACGAGGAGGACAATGCAGAGATGAAGACCTGAGCAAAATAGACAGAAAAGAATGGTAAGGATAGCCTCAAAAGACCTCCTAGATGGTCCAGGAGCAATCAATTGAGAAGCAAAGGTCCTTACCGGAGTTGGGGACGAAGGAGACCACCTTCGGCCGCAACGGTTGAAATACAAAATTAGATTATTCCTGCGAATAAAATCAAAAATCGCGTTAGGGGACAAGCTTGAGGCGACAAGAGGTGCACAAGGGCGCGAAAGGAACGGTGAGGGGATCACTGGAGCGCTGGCGACGGAGGAGGTCCTTCACAGCTGACAATGGTGATTTTGGGTTCTCCGAGGCCCGAGCTCAAACGAGTAGAGCAAAAGCTAGAGAACAAGAGGCGGCGCTGGAAAAAGAAACAGAGAGGGAGGTCCAGGGCTATATATAGCCGGGGAGCAATAGCAATGCGAGAACACAGCTTAGGGGTGAGCTCGGTTCACGCACTGCCAGGGCGAGCTTGAGGCGATGGGATCAGTTGAGGACGACGACCCTGAGGGCAAAAACGCACTGACAACATTAAATGCCAGGGACAAGGAGCCGTTGAAGGTGACGCACGAAGTTGACAAAGGGGCTTCTACTAGCCTCGACCACCCGCGCACGCCTCTGCCCACCTCAGCCGCCTCCGCCACCCACCTCGCCGCCTCCCCCACGCTCCCGCCTCGCCGCCCCACGCTGTGACAGCCGCTGTCGCCATGAAGGGCGGCCGCCGTCCAGCAGGTCAGCACCACCGCGAGTCGACGCCAAGGTCGGAGCACCACCCTGTGGTCTGCGTAGAGGGAGTCGAGATCAGAGAGATGGGGGAAAGAAGCAGAGTAATCATCAGGATGGGTATGTGGATCGCAATGGCTGAAGGGGATGTTCAATCTGGTGTTGTAGATTGATACGATCGGACGGTAGATATCTATCCGTTGAAAAGCCAACAAACGCTAAGGCGTTGAAAAGCCAACCATAGTGCTGAAAGGAAAATTTTCTTTTGGAGCACCCACAGACCGACCAACTGACGGCTACCGCAGCAGTAGCATGTACTACGTAGAAACTAGTATCAGCTCAGCTGACAGATGCTTTGGAGGACGTGTTACGGAAATATAAAGAGATCAACACTAGTAAAAGCAGTAGTATGAGCTGACAGATGCTTAAGATTGGGTCCCTTCAATCCAAAATTTCTGTTGTACTAATGGAATTAGGTAGTGCTTATTGGAATATAACATTCTTTTAAGCAAATAACTGAAGAAAAAGAATCACTGGACTTCAGACAAGTTGTATTGCTAGAAAAGGCTTACCTCAGTTTCTGTTCGATCATGCAACTTAGCGCATTTGGTCATCTTTGAATCTCAGTACTATGGGTGTGTCGGAGAAGCTCCCATGTTTGCCTGTGGCTAATGCTTGGACCTGTATTACATATCTGGTTCAGTGTTGTGAAAAAATTAATGAATGATGCATTAGTTACCAGTTTCTCCTTCGGAGGCAGTCCACAGAGCTACCAGATGTTATCCTAATAAAACATTTTATCATGTGGACACTTCTGATGTTACTACAATTTACAGCAAAGGGCAAATCCCGGCCTCCTTAGAGCAGTGCCATCAGGATCCTAACACATGGGTTACAGAAAAGGATCAAAGCAAAGCACACCAGGTTGGTCGTACAGTTTTTGTGCACAGCGCACGTTTCAATGAGAAGTTCTCGAAGGCGGCCTCTCCCTCGCTTCTAATCAAATTACTTTAAACCACACTTCTAATCAAATTTGCACCCTAATTTAAATAGTGATGACATACTAATTACTTATGGTTTATCTCTTTAATAAATAGGATTGTGTGCATCTTTGATGCAGAGGCCGGGAAAGCTTTTTCTCTTCCATTATCGAAAAAACTATTTCTCTTTTAGATTAAACATCCATAAACTAATTAACATACTAAGTAATTCAAATTAATTACTCAATTTGGTGGGGCCCACACATTCATATGAACAGAAATACACAGAGACATAGTCAGAGAGAGGGAGCAATAGGAGAAATAGGGGAAGTGGCGCCCTCGGCTCGCGAGGCGGCGGCGGTGGTGAGTGGCGTCCGGGGAGGTGGCGGAGGTGACCAAAATGGAATGGGTGCGGAGAGACAAACACAATGGTGTTGGTGGTGCGGCTCGGGCGGTGCTGAGGCGAGCTGGTGGCGGCACATGGTGGCTGGGGCTGGGGAAGAAAGGGAACCGCTGTAACATCCCAAAAATTTGAGTTTAAAAAAATCTTATGCGTAGATTAGGTCCTCAAAAAATTTCACCAATTTTCCTTGGTTTAATAAAGCTTAAATGACAATTTCCAAGATTAAAACTATTTAATTTGATTAATGTGAACGTCAATTAAATCCAAAACAGTGTTAGTTGGGTTCCTTATGTTCCAAGGATTTTTTTTGGATTTTTCCAAGTTAATTTGGTATTTATTTTGCCTCATTTGAATTTTTAGCCTTTTTCTAAATTTGGAAACCAATTTCGCTCTCCTTTTCTTCACGGGCCAAATCTGCTTGGCCCACTCCCTCCTTTCTCTTTCTTCACCGGCCCAATTATCATCACCCCACTTGTCCGCCCCGCCACCCGCTTCCTTCCCCACTTTGTCCCTGGGCCCACTACTAGCCTCTCCTGCGCCTTGGCCCACTTGCCATCCAGCCGCAACCGCCTCCTCCGTCGGGCCTACTTGCCAACTGTTAGCTGCCGCGCCAGCCCCACCTGACAATGCCACTGTTGTGCGTGTCTGAGATGGACTCCGCACGCCACCGCCCTTGGTGTCTATGCCGCACACGCCTCCACTACTACAAAACAGGTCGTACTAGACGCCTCATCACAGACGGTTCTTTTGGAACTGTCTGTGTTGTACCTATCACAGATGGTTCCAAAGGGAACCGTCAGTGATATGATTTATCACAAACTATTCGTATTAAGAACCGTCTGTGAAGTATCACAGACGATTCGTAAAAATAACTGTCTGTGATATTTAGAACTATCACAGACGGTTTTCAACAAACAATCGTCTGTGATACATCCCAGACGGTTATTATCTACGCAAATGCGTGATAATTGCACTTCCGCACGGGTTTTATATGAAGCGCATGCGTGATGTTTGGCCCGCGCCATGCGTCTCTTCGTCTCCTGCGCCGACGGGCAATCGATGGGTCGTCTCGTCTTGCACGCCAACGTTATGTACGATGCGTCTCTTCGACATTTTATAAGAATGCATGATATCATTGCGCTCCATGGTGAGCACGCATATCGTATTGATCTATGTATAATACACATATGGTGAGCACGCGGAGCATGATGGCGAGGGCCAAGCTGGCGAGGAGGTCGGCGATCGCCCCTCTTCCTAACGATGTCGTCGTCCACATCGTCAGCCTCATGGCCGCGAGCTCTCTCGACCCATGGCTGACCTTTGCAGCCTACAAGCCACGCATGATCGATGATTTTTATAATTGATATATTTTCTCTTATGGAATTAATTCTTGTATTAAAATTCTATCGTCTTGAATTTTAGTTGCAAGGCCATGTACAAGGCATGCAAGCAGCGCGCCGTGGGAAAGAGCGTGGCACTAGAGCGGGAGGAGGCGATGAAGTGGTAGGACAACGAGCGCTACCTCACCGTCGTCCACCACCTAGCCAGCGCTGGCAACTGGAGGCCTGCTTCATCGTCGGCCTTGCGCTTGTCTTCGCACCCCAAGACATACAGTGCGGCCTCGTGTTCCTGGAACGGGCGGCCGTCGCCGGCGACAAGGCCGCGGCCTACGTGCTTGGCCTCCTCCTCTACACGGCCGGCGAGACGCGCGATGTTGCGAAGCACTTCATCAGGCAGATTGAGGGTGAGCCGACCAGCGGCGGGTGCGAGACAGCCAAGAGGACCAACCGGGAGTGCAGGCGATGCTAGAGGCTCGTCGCGCACATGGTCCAGGCGACGCCGTGTAACAAGATCGGGCCGTTGGGCCGGGTGTGGGTGCTGTCGGAGGACGACCACTGGTGCACGAGCACCAGCTACGGCAAAGAAGGGTGGGACAACTACACCGTCTTCTACAGCGATGACTACAGGATTAGGCCTATTCTAGGTTTGAATATTCAAAAGATTAAAACTTAATATAATGACCTATTCTAGGTTTGAATATAAACTATACCAATTAAATCATGAAAAGTAAGGTTTAAGAATTTTTATGAACACTAGACCTTCCTAGGAAGCCCTATGAATTATTTCAAGATTTTAGAAAATTTATTTCTATTTATATGACCTAGGTCAAAGTGGCAGTTTAGTTTTAAATCTCAGTCAACCCTAATTAGACTTAGATCAACTAGAGGCATTCAAGACCGTCTGATATAGATCGCACGATCCACATGGGTCGCGCGTTCAGCAGCCTGAACATACTCATGCGCCCAGCCGTCCGATTTTATATCAATCGTCCAGATCAAGCGAAAACGTTCGGACCATCCGAATGTGCAACGATTATGGACCGTTAGATCTCGATCGGGCCACCCAAACACCAGGTCGAACGTGACTATCATAGACGGTTCGTTTAAATAACCGTCTATGATATGGTGTCTATCACAGACAGTTCTTTAAAGGAACCGTCTGTGATATGTTTCATATGACAGACAGTTATTTTATGGAACCGTCTGTGATGTTATGGCACTATAAACATCGGGCTCGACAGACCCCTACCCCTAGTGCCTCTACCCCCTGGCCCAATTTTGTTTTGAGCCGCCGCCCCCATTGCGCCACCTTAGAGAGGTGAAGGAAAGGAGGAAGGGAGGAGAAGGAGAAGGTCATCATCAGGAATCTTGCGGGATATTTGGAATTTTTGTCGTGAGCTCCGAGAGTAACGATCTGTACTAACTCTTTATATTTGCTCTAGCTTAATCTTTAATAGGAGTAACGTATTTGTAGTTTATTAATCTAATTTAATACTACTAATTTGTTATACGTGCGTAGTGTAGATGGACCGAAACTGGATGTACGGTGCTAACCGTGTGAGTCAAGAGTACATTAATGGTGTGTTTGCTTTTAAAAGAGCCGCCGAGTAGGATATGTTGAAGAAGGGGATAGAATTTATGTAGTATCTATGCATTGATTGCGGTAATCTGAAGATGTTTAACAACTTAGCGCAGATTGCAGGGACTTGATTCTAACGGGTTTCAAAAAAGGGTATACATGTTGGATCAGTCACAGTGAAGAGCAGATTATACATGAAGTTAGTAATGATGACATCACCGAGGAAGTCAACGATATGCCGAATGTGGACTGTACTTTTGATGAGGATAGGTCGCACGATGACAATCTGGATCAGATACTACGCGATACAGAAGGGAACTACAGTGAGAGAGAGTTTTATAAATTCGAGCGCTTAATGAAGGACTCGGGGAAACCTTTGTTCCCTGGCTGCAAGCCGGAATACACAAGGTTGTCAACCGTGCTTGAACTACTGAAATTGAAGGCAAGCAATGGTTGGTCCGACAAGAGTTTCACGGCGTTGTTAGATCTCCTAGCGGACATCCTTCTAGAGGGAAACGTGTTGTCCAACACCACCTACCAAGCCAAGAATGTTCTTTGTCCATTGTGAATGGAAGTAGAAAGAATACATGCATGTCCGAACGATTGTATCCTGTACCGTAAAGAGTATGCAGACATGCATGTATGTCTCGTGTGCAAAGCATCCCGATACAAGTGTAAGAATACTGCTAAGGTGAAGCAAGGACCTCCTGCTAAGATGTTGTGGTATCTGCCTGTGATCCCATGTTTGAAGCGTTTATTCGCGAACCCAAAGGAGGCAAGATTGCTGCGTTGACACTCAGAGGAGCGTAAGAAAGATGGAAAACTAAGACACCCTACCGATTCTGCCCAATAGAGAAACTTCGATTGAAGCTATAAAGAGTTCGGTGCGGAACCGAGGAACATAAGGTTAGGGTTGAGTACTAATGATATGAATCCTTTCGGTACCATGAGCAGCCGACATAGCACCTGGCCCATGAATCTATGTATGTACAACATTCCTCCTTGGCCGTGTATAAAGTGGAAGTATATTTTGATGTCACTACTTCTCCAAGGGCCGAAGCAACCTAGGAATGATATTGATGTGTACCTAGCACCGTTACTGAAAGATTTTGTGACACTGTGGAACGAAGGGGTACAAGTATGGGATGTGTACAAATGAGAGAACTTCTCTTTACGCGCCATGTTGTTATGCACCATCAATGATTTTTCTGCCCTTGGTAACCTATCGGGGTTCAGTACAAAAGGAGCCAAAGCTTGTCTGCACTTCTTAGATGGTACGGAGAGTGTATGGCTGAACAACTCACACAAAACTGTGTATATACGTCACCGTAGGTTCCTCCTCAGGATTCACCTATACAGCAATATGAAGAAACAATTCGACGGAAATAAGGAGGACGGTTCAGCTCCAAGGGCTTTTAGAGGGAAAGAGGTCTATGATATGGTTAAGGATATTGATGTTGTGCTTGGGAAGGGATGTAAATTAAGGACCCGTCAGAACAACATCTGGAAGAAGCGGTCAATTTTTTGGGACTTGCTTTATTGGGAGCACTTAGAAGTTCGTCACTACATCGACCTCATGCACGTGGAAAAGAATGTATGTGATAGTTTACTTGGTCTCTTACTGAACATTAGTGGCAAAACAAAATATGGTGTTAACGCACGGCGTGACTTGGTTGATATGAATATAAGAACCGAGTTAGCACCGCAAGAGACCGATAAAGGATGAACGTACCTTCCCCCAGCTTGCTACACTCTGTCCAAGGTCGAGAGAAATGAACTGTGCCAGAGCTTGTATGGTGTGAAAGTTCCGTCTGGTTACTCTGCTAGCATTAATAAGCTTGTTTCTATGGAAGATTTGAAATTAATTGGTATGAAGTCTCATGATTGTCATGTGTTGATGATATAAATGTTTCCTGTTACAATTAGGAGTATCTTGCCGAACAAGGTCCGAGTGGCAATCTTTAGACTGTGTTATTTCTTTAACTCAATTGCTCAGAAGGTCATCGATCCAGAAGGACTAGATGCTTTGCAAGCGGAGGTGGTGACGACTCTATGTCATCTTGAGATGTATTTCCCTCCGTCATTTTTTGATATCATGGTCCATCTCATTGTTCACCTTGTGAAAGAGATAAACATATACGGCCCTGTGTTCCTACATCATATGTAACCGTTCGAGAGGTACATGGGAATTCTCAAGTCCTATATACGGAATCGATCTCGACCGGAGGGCAGCATCATCAAAGGTTATGCAACCGAAGAGGTCATTGAGTTCTGCGTCGACTACATGGCTCAGGTGGAACCGATAGGTGTGCCTCTATCTCATCATGAGGGGAGACTGGAGGGTATCGGGACCATTAAAAGGAAATCAATCACTCCCAATCTGGATACGTACGCTCCAGCCCATTTCATGGTCTTGCAACACATGACCCAAGTGTCCCCGTATATCGACGAGCACAAAGACATGGTACGCCAACAAAATCCAGACCGGTCAGAGGTTTGGATCACGAGAGAGCATAACCGTCGGTTCAACGAATGGTTAAAGGTGCGATACACTGGGAGGTCACCAAGTGATGATACGCTACTATGGTTGGCAAAAGGGCCAAATTTTACAATCGTGACATAGCAAGGATACGACATAAATAGGTACATATTTTATACGAGAGCTTAGGATAGGAAGAGCACAATCCAAAACAGCGGTGTCCGGATAGATGCGTTTGACGAGCAATTCAATACCGCCGGGCCACGTGGGTTGAACTCCTACTATGGGTTCATAGAGGAGATTTGGGAGCTTGACTACATACTTTTCAAGATCCCCCTGTTTCGATGCCATTGGGTTAAACTTCTGCAGGGTGTGAAGGTCAACAAGTACGACGTCACTACTGTGGACCTCAAACGTGTCGGATACAAGGATGAACCATTCGTACTCGCTAAGCAAGTTGTTCAAGTTTTTTATGTAACGGACCCAGCAAATAAGAACCTCCACGTAATTCTTCATGGAAAAAGAAGGATTGTCGGAGTTGAGAATGTCGTAGATGAGGAAGAGTACAATCAATTCGACGAGTTGCCTCCTTTCAGAGACGGCATCAGGCTCGAGGAAGAACCCAGTGAGAAAGCTAGCTATATGTGCGTCGATCATCATGAAGGCCTATATTTTAAATAAGAATTTATTCCATTATAATTTATTCCATAACATGAGACATGTCAATGTGGAATTGCCACGTGTTAATGTGTTATATATGGACTTGTCATCTCTGATTTTGCTGTCAATGTGGGCTTCATTGTAATATGGAATGGTAATATTATGCACATGTACAACCTATTTGTCTCATGTCCTAATATGCCAAATTATGGATTTGTCATCTCTGATTTTGCTGTCAATGTGGACTTCATTGTAATATAGAATGGTAATATTACGCACATGGACTTGTCAACCTAATATGCCAAATTTTGGATTTCTCTGAATGTGCTTTTGTATGACCATATCACAGACGGTTCCATTATAAAACCACCTGTGATACGTGCATATCACAGACGGTTCCATTATAGAACCGCCTGTGATATGCCTTTTATTAGGCGGGAACTACTAGGTTTTGCGCCCTTACTCGTCATTTGCACTTACTCTCGCCTGTTCACCTCCCCACCTGAGCGCCCCCGCCCTCGATGTCGCCGACTCCAGCGCCTCCTCCGGTCCTCGCCTTACGCCGCCGACTCTAGCGCCTCCTCCGGTCCTCCCTTGTGCCGTCGACTCCAACGCCTCCTTCGGTCCTCCCTCGCGTCGCCGACTCCAGCGCCTCCTCCGGTCCTCCCACGCGGCGTCGATGACTCGGCCTCCTCCACATCGGAGCCACACCGCTAGGCCTCCTCCTCCATGCCGGAGCCACTCCGCTAGATTTTTGGTTTGGGGTACCATCGTCTCGTGAGTATCTCTGTATTCATTTATTGTGTATCACTTTGATTATATATATGTTGTACTAGTTCAATTATGAAATTGATTTGTTAGTACTGGGAGATATATTGCAAAGTGACTTTTGAGGGATCTGTTCAAACTGCTCTATGATAATAATTTTCATAAACTAAAATTGGTGTGATAGCATGTTCATATTTGAGCTATATATGTGTTGCTTACCGCTGTCTTTTATTTCTATTTGATTCAACTATACCATAATCAAGAGATTTGATTACTTTGCATCTTCAAGAGATTTGATTGGTTGAGCTATTATTGATTTGACATTCTATAAGTTGACAGACTTAGAAGTTTCAGTTTGAGAGCTTGGAGGATTTACATTTACATATGTTCATTTGGTAATTTAAATGCTGGTGGATTAATGCTTTAATGTCTTATGATTATGCTGGAATTAATTTTGATTATTTGCTAAAACCGTATTTCTTACAACAGTTCGGTTGATTATGATTTGGTCATTTAGGCTGAAATCTTTAATTTACATATGGTATATGCTCAGCATTTTATTCATCTTAAATGACTTGGTGAAACTTCATATGTATAGATAGCAAGTAAGCGAGATGTCGTCTGCACCGTCTTCGCCGCTGTCATCGACGTTGCCGAATGCGTCTGGATCTCCAAGGAAAGTGGTATGTACGCGACATGGCAGAGGAAAATCGAAAATTCCTACGGGCCGAATGACCGTCACAGAGGTCAATGACATTGGGATCCCTATGAGTCCCCCGAAAGCAGCGGCGAGATTCCGAACCATCTGCGGGATACTTGGAAGGGAACGGGTCCCCATCACCACACTAAGCTGGGACATTCTGTCTAAAGATCGGAGAGGCGAGCTGTGGACAGAAATTTCAGAATCATTCATTTTCCCAGAAGCAGACCAGGAACGCGTGCAATGGCAGACGTTGCTCGCGATGGGAAAGGCGTGAAGGACCTTCAAAAGCACGCTTGTCACGAAGTATGTGAACATTGGTCGGACGCCCTTCACGTAGTATAAATTCTTGTCGCGTGACATATGGGACGCCTTTATGCAAATGAAGACGACGGCCGAATTTCAGGAGCAAAGTACGACGCACAAGGCTCTCTAGACAAGAAACACACAACCCCACATACTCGGCACCGCTGGGTACACGGGTAAAATAGCGCAATGGGTGGCGAAGGACAAGAACGGAATAGGGCTATTTGCTGAGATCATAGACGAGCGCGCTCGACCCTGGTTAAGAGCGAGGGCATCAACCACGTCTTCGGGTGGATTCTCTTTCACAAACCCAGCAGATCAGGATGTGGCCCAACGTGTGATAAATATGTCAAACTACCTAGTTGTTAATAAGTCCATAACTTCATAGTGTCTATAATAACATGATGACCTCTTGCAACATGAATTGACTTCCGCATGTTCCGAAGGCTCCTTCCAAGCAAACAGGGAGAAGGATATACTATCTACGACCCTGGGAAACAAGGAGCACCCGGGTCGCACGAGAGGCAAAGGGGTTTACGTAACTTGGAGGGATGGATTCGCAGACGACTACTGCATGTATAGGAGTAGGAAGGGATCCAAGGCCGAGTACGACATAGTGTTGGAACTGGTGCTTACTGCAAAATTTCAAGAAAATATAGCAAGATTGGAGGACCAAGTGAATCAACTCCTACTCCTCAACCAGTTGCAAGTCGTCCCTGTTATTTTGGGAGCCAGTCCTCCTCAACATAAGAGTAGCGTCGCTTCCACGCAAAATTTTGAACATGACGTCCAATTACCTATCGACGATATCAAGGTAATATACATCTCTGGAATGCTCCAAAGATAGACCTATAGGACGCCTTAGCTAATTGTGTATCGTTTTGTAGGAGCCGATGCCCTGCACGCTCCAAGTGAGGATGGTTGGGCCCATGTCTGTGAAATTGGGCGGGGTGGCGTATCCATGCCGGTGAAGGGCAGTGCAAAGCACGGTGCCCAGGTGGCGTATGGTTACGCTAGGGTCCAGGTGGACATGGTACATGACAATTTTAGGACCATCCCGCTGGAGATTTGCGCGAACGAAGACATCAGAACACTAGAGGATACCGAGTACAGTTTTATCCAGTGGCCCAAGAAGGACATCGCCTTGGACCCTACAATGCCACATCAACCTTCGATTCAGAAGCCCGCCTCATCGGTGACTCCACCTCAACCTTCGCTTCAGAAGCCTGCCTCATTGGTTCCCGTGGAGAAGACGCCGAAGGAACAAGAAAAGCGTGTCGTCGTATCGGTTTCCGAGTCGTCTCATAGGAAGACGCATAGCGGCCAAGTCGTTTAGGACAAATCGAAATCGAAGAACATTAAGGCACCTCCGCCTCCCAACCCTAAGAAATACTCCTTCGGAAGTCCATTGGTGACCACTACAGTATTAGCCTACGTTGGATTAAGTTGTCAGGGTTTGCATGCTTGGTACATGCAGAAGACCAAAGAGAAAGGGTGCACTGATGGAATCACCGTCAGATACACGAAGGAGCATTTCCTCCATGAGCCAGCCCCCTTCGTCGTGGGCTTCGACGACTTATTCGACCTGTTCAACCTCAAAGCCCTCAATGCCTCACTTCTACGATGCTGGACACTGTAAGTGTGTACAATCAAGTTCTATATTCACGTAATACCGATTAATATAATGACTCATTGCTTATGTATAAATACATGATGAAAAATGCCCGACAATTGAAAGAACCGGTGGGTTTCCTCGACCCACACGTGGTCTCTGAGGAAACCATCTTGGCAGACGCATCATACGTCATGAAATACGTAATGACAACATTGTTTGCTCAGGGCAATAAGGACTACATAATGTTGCCCTACAACCAGAAGTAAGTGCTTCACTACTTGCTATACAAATTTTATTTGTACTTTATACGCAGCACGAACTTAGGTTTAATGACTATAGCGACATACATGAGTAGGAACCACTGGATCCTTTTAGTCATTATACCAAAGAGGAACAAGGTAATATACCTTGATTCCTACTCAAGGTAACCCACGACTTCACCTTTGTGCAAGAAATACTCGACAGGTATGCTCATTTCCTCCATACATAACTCTATTGTAGTCTTCCTTCGTTTGAAATGGCCGAGGTTAACTTTTTGCAAACATGTAGGTCGTTCATCGCCTATGTTGCCGAGGGAGGGGCATACAGGGGATCGAGCGCCACACTACAACACAGGACGCGATTTTCGGTACACGCTACAACACAATAATCCTATATCATACTTCGTAATAATGCGTCTCGAACTGACTATACCTATATATGTAATTCTATTTTTGCAGTGCTGTCAGGAAAAAAAGAAGATTGTGCATTCTACGTTTGCCATCATATGCAGCAACTCATGAGTGCTAAGTTGAAGGATCCTGAGGTTGGTCAATCTCGCAATAATTATTTTCTAGTTATAAATTTTGAATATATGCTTACTACTTTACTCTTGCTAGCGACAGGGCTTGAACATACATTTAGATGCACTCCTTGTGAGAGAGATCTTGGAGGTTCGAGAGAGGCTCTACGGCTTCATCAAGATGAAGATCATTAACGCCGATGGAGAGTTTCACTACTCCGTCGACACCGCTGAATGACTCTAGCGACAATACTTGATACATATTGTAAATGATCACTTTGAGTTGTCAACGATTGATTCATCTGTGATGTATATGTTCTGCCTGCTTGTTTTCAAAGGGCATGGCTAGCAATTCCTGAGGCTAGCCGAAAAGCAAAAAATTTTAGTTAGGTATAAAGAACTATCACACACGGTTCTATTTGCTAAACGTCTGTGATATGACGTATATCACAGACAGTTCTATTAACTAACCATCTACGATATTACGTATGTTACAGACGGTTCTATTAACTAACTGTCTACGATATTACGTATATCACAGACGATTCTATTAACTAACCGTCTGTAATATGTCGTATATCACAGACGATTATTTTAACTAACCGTCTGTGTTATCCGGAATATCCCAGACGGTTGGTAAATAGAACCATCTGTGATATCGATATCACAGATGGTTCTATTTACCAACCGTCTGGGATATTCGGATAACACAGACGGTTCTATTTACTAACCGTCTGTGATATGTCGGATATCCCAAACGGTTGGTATATAGAACTTTCTATGATATACGTAATATCCTAGACGGATTGTAAATAGAACCGTCTGTGATAGCAGACATATCACAGACGGCTTTTGAGCCATCTGTGATATGTCTGTTATCACAGACATACAAATATAGACGGTTCGAAAACTATCTGTGACGACTGTTCCAAACCGTCTGAGATGATGTTTTCTGTAGTAGTGCTCCCTAGTCCATAAAAGCATCGCCTCATGCGCGCACCTGTCTCGCCTTGTGCCGCCACCTCCCATGCCCTAGCAACACTCGTCGGAGATTTCCTGTGCGTTGCCGCCCGCATTCATCTTACCCATTGCTGGTGCTGCGCTCCACATTGTCGTTCTTCGCCGTCAAAGCTCCTCGAGTCGAGCCCGTTGCACCGTCAGCTTAGCCTCGCCTTCCTCTTCTCTATGCGCTCACCATCTCGAGCTCCCATGTGCTGCATCACCGAGGTCGTCTTCATATTCCTCATCTCTGACGTGCCCGTGTCGCCGAAACACTTCTGCTCCGTTCCCCACTTCTCCGATGAGTCCCTCTCAAATACTTCCAAGTCATATTGTGTTTCTCAACCCGATCTACAATTCCCCTCCCTCAATTTCAAGTTTGGTCCATCATAGCCCAATATTCCTCCCATCTCTCTCCTCTCTGGCCGCCGCCCTTCACCGGCCTATTGCACCGCGACCGGTGAGCTCCGCCGCTCATTGAACCCACCTTCTTCATCCTCGTGTCGCGTTCTACGCTGTGCTTCCCCTCCCATCGCGAGGGTGTCCTCCCTTGTTGTCGCCATTGAGCAAGCCACCATCGCCACCACTCTATCCGTCGCCATCGATCCTCGCTCCAACACCCACGTCACCACTTTTGCCTCGTCATCACTTTTCATTTTGCCATTTCTTTGCCGCCGCCACGAACCCTAGCTCTGGCTATCCCTTGTGCCAAGCACCACTGTGCCACTGTGCCACGTTGCGTGCCATGTCACTTGCCACCTCAACTCCACCTCAACATCACCATGTGTGCCATGCAGCGCACCCATGGCATCACACATGTGTGCCATGCAAGCGACACCAACCCCAACCCCAAAACCAAACTTGCTTGTATTGTGAGCTTTCCTTCTCTTAGCTTGCGAATTTGTTCGATACACTTGATGCTTCTTTTGATGCCAATGTAACCCTTGTTGGCCACATGTGTTTCTCCTCCATGAATTTGTTCGGCCTCCCTCTCCTCCAAAGGCTTCACAATGTTCAAACACGAGAATGCACAAAACATTTGCATGAGGTAATACCCAATTCTCATCAATGACAATAGAAGATTCATTAAGAAACAAAGCACTGTTGATTTAGAAGCTTAGCTCTTGCTCGTCGGTGGACCAATATGCATACGTACTTGAATTATTTGTAGCGTCATGTATGGCGTCCACCTCGATTATGTGTAAGACCACCAATAGGGAAAGATGTATAAGTGTTAGGGATGCCTCATCATCCTCCCCTCTTGAAAAGGCGTGCGTCCTCGACGCTAGATCATCACCACCAAAGAAGGTGATAAATCGGCAACATTGAAAGTAGAGCTCACGCCATAGTCATCGCGGAAGCTCTATCTTGTAGGCATTGTCGTTGATCTTCTCAAGCACCTTGAAGGTCCATCACCTCGTGGCGACAATTTAGACTTGCGGCGTTACGAAAAGCGATCCTTGCGGTAGTGCACCCAAACCAAATCACTGGTTGAAAAATCATCTTCTTTCGTTTCTTATTCGCCTTCTCGGCGCATAGGACTTGACCTTGCGCTCTATCTCCTCTTTTGTTTTGAGATGCAATTTCTTCACATACTCAGCTCGCTTGGGCGCCTCCATGTGAACACGGTGTTGACTTGGGCGGCGGCAAATCAAGTGGCGTAAGGGTTTGAAGCCATACACCACCTCAAAGGACACAGCTGCGTAGTGGAGTGCGGCCCGATTATAAGCGAATTCCGTGCGGCAAACAATCCTCCCACTCGCGCGATTCTTCTTGATCATGGTCGAGTAGCATCGAAAGTGTGCGGTTCACCACCTCGGTTTGACCATCGGTTTGGGGATGACAAGTTGTCTTTGAATAACAACCGTCCCCATTTTACTAAGCGTCTTCGAGTAGCTCATGAACTTCACATCGCGATCGGACACAATAGTGCGTGGCACACCATGTAGCCTCACGATCTCCTTGAAAAACAAGTTAGCAATATGCGGCGCATCGTCGCTCTTGTGGCACGAATAAAGTGTGCCATCTTGAAAAACGATCCTAGCGACAAAAAGCGAATCGCTCCTTTTAGTTCTAGGCGGTCCTAAAACAAAATCCATACTAATATCCTCCCATGGTGCATTGGGAACAGGTGAGGGTATACAAACCATGTGGATTCAACCGATTTAGCTTTGTGGCAAGTAATGCATCGCTGCACATACCTCTCCACATCTCGCCTCATCTTAGGCCAATAAAGTGACCGCTCGGCATAGACAACGTCTTCTCACGTCCAAAATGTCCCATCAATCCACCGCATGTGATTCCTGCGATAATAGCAAGCGCATTGGAGGATCTCGGAGCGCATAATTTGTTAGTGCGAAACAAAAACCCATCATGGATGTGAAATTTATCCCAACCTTTTCCCTCTTTTGCAATGTGCATAAGGAACGGAAAAATCATGGTCATGAGCATATAAATCACGCAAACTCTCTAAACCAGAACTTGCACTCCTAATTGAGTTAAAGCACACTTTTCCTAGAAAGAGCATCAGCGACCACATTTTCCTTTCCTTCTTGTATTTCACAATGTAGGAAGCGACTCAATGAATTCAACCCATTTGGCATGTCTCGGTTCAGTTTGCTTGACCTTTTAAATACTTCAATGCCTCATGATCGGAATGAATAATAAACTCTTTAGGCCATAAATAATGTTGCCAAGTTTCTAATGCACGCACTAACGCATAAAGCTCTTTGTCATAGACCGGATAATTCAATTGAGCACCATTGGTTTCTCACTAAAATAAGCTACCGGTCTACCCTCTTGCATTAAAACACCGCCAATACCCAATCCACTAGCATCACACTCAATTTCAAAATTTTAGTGAAATCGGGTAAAACAAGCAACGGTGCTTGAGTCAAGCGTTTCTTAAGTTCAGCAAAAGCATTGTCTTGCGCTACCCCACACAAATTCAACGACCTTCTTAGTAAGTTCATTCAAAGGGGCGCGATGGTGCTAAAATCCTTCAAAGCGTAGATAAAAACCGTGAGACCATGAAAACTTCTAATCTGACTTACGTTCATAGGAGTTGGCCAATTTTTAATCGCTTCAATTTTAGACTCATCTACTTCAACTCCCTGTGCAGAAACAACATAGCCCAAAAAGATGACACGATCTTTGCAAAAAGTGCACTTCTCTAAGTTACCAAATAACTTAGCCTCACATAAAACTTGTAGAACTTGTCTAAGATGGTCTATGTGGTCAGATTCAGTGCGACTGTAAATCAGAATATAATCAAAGTACACAACCACAAATTTACCAATGAAATGCCTTAAAACATGATTCATTAAGCGCATGAATGTACTAGGTGCATTAGTTAAACCAAAAGGCATGACTAACCACTCATACAACCCAAATTTTGTTTTAAATGCTGTTTTCCATTCATCCCCTTGATGCATCTAATTTGATGGTAACCCTGCGCAAATCTATCTTAGAAAATAACAACACCACTCAATTCGTCTAGCATATCATCTAAGCGAGGTATAGGATGACGATATCGAATTGTGATATTATTAATCGCTCGACAATCTCACGCACATCGCCATGAACCATCTTTCTTAGGAACTAAAATAACAGGAACAGCACATGGGCTTAAACTTTCACGTACATACCCTTTGGAGAGAAGCTCTTGTACTTGTTTGAATTTCCTTTGTTTCCTCGAGATTGGTGCGTACGGTGGTCGGTTCGGCAATGGCGAACCTAGAATCAAATCGATCTTATGTTCTATCCACGAATTGGTGGTAGCCCGGTTGTAACTCAAATGCGGAAAGACATCGCGAAGTCTGCAAAGACAAGCAACACCACTAGGAAGAGAAGACAAGTCGTTAGTCGAAAGCAAAGGCGTCTTTGTACATCGATACAAAGTGCACTAAATGGGATCTTCGCTGAATTCTCTCATCTCTCGATTTGGTTGCTAACATCACTAAATTCTTCTCTTTGGTAGTCTCAACGTGCATCTCAATTTTACGCATTGAAGAATTCACAATCATTGCGGTGTAAGCGGCTTCAAGATGATATCCATATTGTTCCATCGAAATGTGTAGCGATTTGTCGCCCATCGTGAATAGCGAGCGGTCATATTGCCATGGCCGTCCCAAGAGCAAGTGACACACCGTCATAGCACAACGTCGCGATCCACGTATTAGTGTACTTCCCAATAGAAAATGTCACTCGCGCCATGTAGTTCACCTTCACTTCCTCTTTGTCGCTCAACCATTGCACATGATAAGGGCGTGGATCGGCAAGTACTTCAAACCCAACTTATGACACATATCCTTGCTAGCCAAATTGTGACAACTTCCGCCATCAATGATCACTTTGCGGACCTTACCCTTATCAAGCTTAGCCCAAGTGCGAAACAAATTGCACTGCATTGAGTGACGGCGATGGCATCACACTAAGCACCTTGGGCGTGCAAACAATGGAATCTGCTCGGTGTTAGGAAACTCGGATCACACTCACATTGTTCGATGTCATCGGTGTGCAGGCGCATTTGCGCATCGGCGACTTCGTCATCACTAGTGAAACATAACCGCCATCCTCGGTGATAAGCATAGTTCGACATTTGGGCGATCCCTCGAAAATGGCCAACACCCTTGCACTTGTGGCAAATGATGTCATGTGAGCGTCTGTTGACCCCAAAGACGAGGTCGCACTAGCGTGGCGCCCGCGGTCGGCCTGCCGTCTTTGGTGTACTCTCGACTTCTTACTTGCGGGTCTGCATTGCAGAATTACTTCCGCCGGAGTGCCCTTGTTTGGTGTTTGTTGTTATATGGCTGTCGGTGGTGAAGAAGCGTGAGCAGGCAGCGAACGTGTGTCTTCAATCACTTGGCGCTCGGCCGGCGTGCTAGTGCGAGCAACTCAATCATGTCATTGTAGGGATGGTGATTGACAATGCGCAGCGGCATGATTCATGCCGGCTAGAAATCTCGCCATGGTGCATTCTTCATTCTCGGACATCGCATGTATCATGATAGTCTCCATTTCCTTATGATATTCATCAGCGATCTCATACCTTGTCGCAGCCCATCAACTTCTCAAATAGGAGCGCTTGTAGTGGCGAGGTACAAAGCGTGCCCACAAATCTTGTTTCATCCGCTCCCGGTGATAATCGGCAACTCATGGCGCTCCATGCGCTACGGATGAACTGCTCCCACCAATGGGTGGCATAATCATCAAGCCATTGGGCGCAAGCAACGACTTCTTCTCATTGGAATAGTTGTTCATCCGAAACAACTTATCAACTTTCGACTCCCAAGTGAGGTAGTGTTCCACATCCGTACCACACGAAAATATAGGAAGAGTAAATTTGGGCTTAGCGACAAAATCGCGGCGTCGTCGCGTCGACGCTGCCGCGTTGTTGCGATGGTGGCGCGATCGGTCATCGTGAGTCGTCGATGGGAAATCATCATCCCATTGCTCGGCCTCATTAGCCATGCTACGAGGTGCGATGCACACCTCCTCCGTGGACACCAGTGAGTGCGCCTCCACCACGGCGCCGTTGCCTCGGCCACGCCCATGCTGAGGCGTGCGCGGCTGCCATCCCAACGTTTGGCGGCACCGCCATGCGACGCGCTGCGCTGTCGTCGCTCCTCATCCACCACGAATAGCACGCTCATCCTCGGTCTCATTGTGCAAAGCGGCGGGAGGGCGTGCACACTCGTGTCATCGACCTGCGCACCCCGCGTGGGTGTGTTGAGCGAACATGGCGCGTAGCTCCAGGAAGTTATTGTTGATGGTCGTACGCAATTGTGGGACCTCCTCCCCGAGGGTGTTCAGTCCAGTCTGAACTTCCCCGCATTCATCGCGCACTCCATTGTCACCATCTTGAAGTTGTTTTTGTAGCATCTCGCGCAACCGAGTGTACTCATCCACGCAAGGCGCCTCCGGATTAGGTGGATCCTCCTCGTGACCTAACATAGCAACAACTCACAAACAAGAAACGAGGTTATATACGGGTTAGTAAAACAAAAGCTCTACGCTACTACGCTCGCAACTCAGCATCACGAAAACAAGACAAACTTACCGTTCCAAAGTGAATCAAGGGCGGCAAAGCAGCCGATTGTGACAATGACGACCTTAACCCGGTAATGTAGGAGCGTAACCAAGAGCAAGGAGTACACAAATTGGTGTAGGTGGAGCTTGGACGGTATGTGTATATCCTATGCAATCGATATTCAAGGTATTGTAAAGCTAAGTAATGATCCAAGCTAGAGTATTTTGCCTATGTCTTTGATCCAACGAGTTTAAGCGAAGTGTATGAAGCACACGCAAAGATAAATGAGACTTAATGCAAACAAAGGATAGGCTATGAGCGAGAAAAGAGATGAAACCAGCTCGTTTTGCACCAAATCTGAGGATAGGCGCTAGCCAATTGCAAAGGAATATACTAGGGCACAAGATTGCTCAATCAAAATTGAAAAACACAATCTAAAAAGATGACCCGATCTGTAGTAGCTAAAAGTATGCGCGGATCAACTCGAAAGGGATGCCGTCTTCACGGGTACCTTAGAATCACTGCAGAGGGCTCTATCAATTTTGAGCGAATTCGAAGCGGAATTTTCTCGGTTTGCGGGCCCGTTTGAGGCCCTAAGCGACCTTTTTGGGGTCGAAGTTTTCCGCTGCGTGTGCTGGTGGCTTCGCGGATGTAAAACCCCAGATTTCCGGACTTCTATTTTCCGTTTCTTTCCAACGGATCAAGAAAGCGCTCAATCGGAGGTCGTATGCAAAGTTAGCGTTTTTATGCGCGGCTCTTTCTATATGCGCTACCTTTTCCTTCTTTTCCCTCTGCTTTGCTCCCGTGGAGCTGCGCAACCCGCACAAAACAGCGTGTAATCAGCTTGAATGAGCGACCCTAGGTGCAATATCAATAGCTAGTCTCAAGATGAAAGGATATAAAAGGACACCAAATGTGGTTCGGCGGCTATGATTTAGTGGCGAAACTCAAGATGGAGCAATTGGACTCGGATTGTATTTGAGCTAGAGGTTGATGAGGACTCTAGTCCCACCAAGGAGTTCGGATAAGGAAACAACATCGTCTCGGATTGTGCTGGCAAGGCAGTGCCGCAGACGAGATCGGATGATGGTTTTGGGTGCTAATTGAGGGAGTTCAATCAGCAATTTTTTTGATAAATATTAAGCTACATAATGGAAACACAAGGATCAGCACTAAAACAAAACTCTAATGGATGAAAACTTAACTAAACGCACAAGAAATAACAGATTAAACTACGGTTTTGGTATGGCAATTTTCGGTTTATTGGGCGATAGGAAAGAAAGCGAATCTAACTACGGGTAAAGAAGTTCTCACCGAGTAAACCTAGAATCGATACCACATGATCGGGGAGGCCGATCTTCTCGATGAAACCGTGGATAGTTGATGCGAAGTAGGCGATGTAAGCTATTTGAACACTCGCGCCATGATGCACGAACCCTCAACTCTTGAATCGCCCACAACACACCGGGTAGTTGTTCGTCGTTCGTGGTCTCGCGACGAACAACTGCCGGTGTGTTGTGGCGTATTCGAAGAGTTGAGGGTTCGCATCAGCGCGAGTGTTCGACTAGCGACATCGTCTACGCATCAACTATCCACGATTTCTCAACGAATCGAACTCCCCATATCCAAAACAATGTAAACCTAGTCCACCATGGACCTAGTCATTGGCGCATGGACCCGACTTGTTATACACTATTCCATGGACCCGGTTCATCGTGAACCGTTGACCTTATTCCGTGGACTGATCCATAGACTAGTGGCCCCACTTGTCATTCTCTTTATCCTTCTTGAGAATTCTTTTAATTCTTGAAAATCCACAAATCCTCATCCCACATGTCATACACTATACACTTAGCCTTTTCCAAAATTTCTGAAATAAAATATTCCAAGAATATTCTATGGACCCCCTTGTCATATTCTCTCCCTTTTCTTTTTCAGCATTTTCTCTTTCGATCAAACTTAGAGAGTTCGTTCTTCCTCATATGAACTCCGATTGAACCCATTCAAGTTTCCAAATTCATCTAAAATCAGGCCCTACCTTCTGTCTCATTCAATTTCATTTTGGAGTTTATTTGATTAGTCTTTTGAGCTTTGTTTGTTTTGCACTTTCTCTTGTTAGGCGTTGGCATTCCAACATCGTCCAGATGGAGTGATGGTCAAGGAAGTAGAAGATCGAAGATAAAAGAAGAACATCATTGCTATAGTAAGGCAAGTTGTACCTTTAGCCATGTTGAACCCAATTTTTCTAAAATTACTTTGATTCAAATTATTAAATGTTACTTCAATTATTTAATTTTTTTAAATATTTTGGGATTAGCTATACACGTACTTGAATATATCCACTTTCTCATTGTATTATCCTAATCTTTTGTCATCCTAGCTTGGTTAATTATTAGTTGGTATTACCATAGAACCAATGCATGTTGGTTAGACACGAATAGTCTGCTTAAGCATGTAACGGGTTATTGATATCATTTTGAGTTTGCAAATTTAAACTTGAGTAAGTGATTATGGAACAACTTTGTGGAAAAACTGTGTGTTGTATGTTGTTACTCGTTGATGGCATGTGATGTACTTAACCAACGAGGTGAAAAAAGATTTAGACTAAGGCGAGTGGAAATAATTGTGATATGGTGGAACTCGTGATTAGGAAATGAAAATGTGGTTACTTAGTTAGAATTTGGCGAGTCTCACCTTAGTCAATTGAGGACTTAACTTTATGCACCATTGGTGAGTTACAACTGTACAACCACATGGTTGGTATAGGATAGGCCTAACTTAGTAAGTTATGGAGTCTCGATATTGACTACTATGGTAGTAGGTTAAGTGTTCTGTGATGGGTGCAGGTGTGGACTACTTTGTAGGGTCACATTTATGGGTAGTTCGCCGTCTCTATGTCTAACCATGTGTGTTGGCCCAAAGCACTGTGTAAGGGTTGGTATCGACGGTATGCACATTGGGAGGGGTCATTGTTCAGATGAAGTTTCTAAAAGGCTTTGTTGTGATCATCTCCGATCAAATTGATTGCATTTTGTGAGTAAAGTGCACTACCTCTGTAGAATGTTAATAATCTATTCGAATATCCGCGTTCGCGGTCATAGACATGCTCAGGGATTTCACACGAGGTGTAAATTTTCACAAAACTATTGGGAGGGACAACTATGTGATTTAACTCATATGGCCGTGTGAAAGAAATTGATTAGGCTTTGTGAGCTTTATAAATATACTTGTTAAATTATTATTTGTATTTGTTTTCAATCTATTATTCATATTCAACTGCAACTGTTGTTTTTATGCAAAAGAACCATAGATGTCATATCCTTTGGAATAAGCTATCACCTATAATTGCATTCTATGGTGCAATTGTTGAGTACTCTATGTACTCAGCTTGTTATCAACATTGTTGTTCAGTTGAAGAAGCCTACATCGGTTTATCGTTGGTCAACAAGGTCTACTTCAAGGATCGTAGAGAACTAGATCGAGCTACCCCAGTCGATTGCCTATAAGCATATAGATTGGCTTCACTGAAGTTATTTCTTTTCCTTCAGTTGCAGGTTTTTTTAGGATATTCGTCTTCTGATGCATTAACTGTAAGCTTTGACCTGTGTGCACTAGCGTGATTACGAACTAGTGCGATATACATAGAGAGTACATATTTGTATATTTGGGTCCCAACAACCGTGGCGCCGGGTAGGAGGGGGTGAGTAAGGGAAGCATAAGCACCAGGGAGATGGAAGGGGTTCACCGAGGCAGTCAGTGGAGGCAGGGTTGAACCAAGGAGGGCCGGCGACGTGAGCCGATGGCCGCGAAGCGAGGTTCACGGTGGCGGCAACCTGAAGCAAACGACAGCGTGAACCAAAGGTCGGGGAAGGAAGAGGGAGGACTGGATATGCTCTAGAAGGGAGGAATTGAAGAAGGGCTAACCATGGGCGGAATGGCGGTGGTTGATGTCGAGTTGGCAGGGAACGGGGAAGAAGACGATGGCGCGATGATCCTGTGAACCAAAATCCAATTGATTGGTAGGGGATGAACAGGATGCTTGGGAACACGGGGTGACGTGCTTGGTTGGGAGAGAGACTCACCGAGTGGGTCGGAACGGTGAGGCGAAGGCAGCGGCTAGCGCGGGCAGAGAAGAGGTGGCATGGGCCATGTCTCTTGGGCAGGGGTGGCGATGCAAAGGTGGGTGCGTGGGAGGGGTGGCAACGCAGAGGCGGTGGAGGCGGGCGCACCGCGCGTGGGCGGGGATGGTGTCACGACGAGGGTTTGGCATGTCGCCACTATGTCGGCTTGTCTCTCTTTAGTGCCAGGTCGGCCCAAGCACAGCCCCTAGTGGTTATGCCGTGTCGTGCCGCCCATCGTGCCCGATCCTCAGGCCCGACCTAGCCATTCGTGCTGTGCCGGCCTGGTCCGCCACATGACGTGCCATACCGTGCTTGTGTCGTGCTGTTCTGGCCGGGCCTCGGGTCAGCTTGGAATGGCACGGCCCAACTCCCAGATCTACAACTAGCCCACACCGCATCCTCGTCGCCCCCGACCTCGATCGGGCCACTATTGAGCTTGTTGTCTGCGGGGGATCACCGTTGCAGCTCCCGCAGAGGATGTGGTGTCGTGGCTCCTCCGGACCTTGGGCGCCGTCTAGTGTGCCACCATGATTCTCTGGCCACACTGTCTCAGGTAGAGAAGGGGTATGGGAGGACACTAAGAGGACATGGGGATGAGGAGAAGGAGAGGTGTGGGAGGAGAGTATTGGGAAAAATCAGAGGAAGATACGAGAGAGAAGAGGACACCACTGTAACTTGCGGGTGTGAACTCGCTTATAGCCTATAGCAGAAAAAAATTTCGCGTCTGGACCCCAGTCATGCGCAACAATGAACAAGTGGAAGGGCGTGGTGTGAGTAGTTGGATTGGTATGAACATGGATGAACCGTCCGAACCAAGACTTTCAATCGGACGTAAGAGCTATTACCGTTTGACAAATTGTGACCTTCCCCATGGCACAAAGGTCCAGCCCTAATTCCTACCGCCGCCATGGACTGCGATCGCGAGCCGCCACGGTAGCAGAAACGAAACCCCACCACCATCCACTCCCTCGGCGAGGACCTCATCCGAGAGGTGTTCCTCCGTCTCCCCTCGCTAGCGACGCTCGTCCGTGCCGCTTGCACCTGCCTCGCGTGGCGCCGCGCGGTCTCCTCCTGCCGGCCCTTCCGCCCCAGCTTCCGCGCCCTCCACCCGGCGCCCCTCCTCGGCCTCTTCTTCGACCCCGGCAGCCCCGCCATCCCCTCCTTCGCCCCGGCCAGCAGCCTCGATAGGGACCGGCTCGCCGCCATTCGCGGTGGCGACTTCTTCCTCACCTCCGCCGCCCGGCCTGCCGACGACGTCTCCGACTGGGACATCCAGGACTGCCGCGGCGGTTACCTCCTCATCGCCAACTGGGACGAACGAGCCCTCGCCCTCGCCCTCTTCAACCCCCTGTCGCGGATCATGGTCTTCCTCGACCCGCCGCCGGACGACCGGGAGGAGGACCACCGAGGCTACCTCTTCTACCTCGACCCCCATTTGGACATCTCCGACGAGGACCCTGCGCAGTTCAGCGTGATCTCCGTTTGCCACGACGAGTCGAGGGTGGGGGCGGAGGTCTTCTCCTCGGACACGTGGTCGTGGAAACCCACCCGTGGGTGGAGATCACGGCGCAGCCGCACGATGATGGCACGGAGTGGCTTCAACCCGGCATGCGAGCGGATGGGCTCGTTTGCTGGGCATCTGCGAGCCATGACTTCATGCTTATGCTGGACTTGAGTAAGATGGAATTCACCGTTGGTAACATCTCGCTGCAGGAGCTGGCCGACAAATTCCTCATCGGCGAGACCAAGTACGGTCTGCCCTGTGTTGCTCGCCCAGTTGGATTCACCCTTCTAGTACAAGCAGTCGACAGTGAGGGTGCTGCGATAGGGCCTGGCAGGATACTCGATTTGGAGGAGGAGGTTCGTCGGATCGCCGGGAACCTACCGGAGGACCACCACGGGCTGGAGCTTGTGGCGATTAGGGATGGTTTTGTCTATATGGCAACGTCGGAGCTGTCCCTTGATCGTCCATCCCGTTGTTGCTTCTTGACACTCTACTTGGAAACAATGAAACTGGAGGAGTTGTTTCAGAGGACGTATGACGGCACTGTGTATCCCTACATTATGCCATGGCCACGTTTCTTGGTAGGAGATCAAGTGCGTGGCTGGGCATGAGAGTTTGGCAAGGAGGTGAATCTGGTAAACTGATCTCTACTCTGCCTTTTGATATCTACATGTTCTACTACTGGTACATGATGAAATAATTATCCAAAGAGAATTGCTAAAAAAAGGGATAATGTTTACCCCTTCTAGCTGGATATGTTAGGCGGCGACGGTGGCTGCTGATTGCACATGTGTTCTAATTTTGTTACTAATTGGACATATAAACATTGGGATTCTATTCCTAGTCCCCCCCTAAATGTTCTTGTTAATTAAGGGCATGTATGATGCAAAGTGCTTGTGCGCAGGTGCTTAAAGAGATAATATTCCCACATCATCAACCACTTGTATAAAAGCTCTCCTCCAATGCAAGCAAATTTATACAAGGTTTTAATGGTTCCACTGCATCAGTAGCACTTGTACAAGCATGTGTACTCTCCAATGCAAAGTCTTTTCTGTTTTAATTTTGGAATATACAACAAAAAATGGTCTTAGATCTCCACGAGATCAACATTGCACTAGCTTTATCCATGAGTTGGTCGTCGGACTGACCGAAATGCCGTTGAATTGCACGACCTTATGGTTTATGTTACCCCTGTGATGCTAACAATGGCTGGCATTTTTCTTTCGATCAATGGGACTATTATTGGTGTACTCTTCTGCTACCTATTTCCAATAAACATCTCTCTTTTCTTTGAGTTTCTATTGATAGGATCAACATATATAGTTATTTAGCCAAGCGTTGTTCCGGATGTTTAATGCAATTATATTCAGAATAAGCTTCATGTACCAATGATTATCTATATTGTATACGAGCTCTTACCAGGCCATTGTTGTCCGCTTCTGTCCATTGTAAGTGTCTTCTACCCTTTCTTCATCCTTGTTTCGGGTGTTTTCATCGTCTCTTTCTGGCTCATCGTCTTCTCCTTTCGCATATGGAGTTCCATACACTGATTCTGAAGTTAGTCAATTTCCCTCATGATTCCCTGTCCTATCATAGCATTGGAAGAAGTGTGATCTGTAGTCGAGCAACTTCAAAATATGTATATGGAATTCCATGTGTAGAAGGAGAAGACGGTGAGCTATAAAGAGAAGATGAAAACCCTACAACAATGAAGAAAAGGTAGGAAGACACTTACAATGGACGGAGGCAAACAACAACCGACTATGTAGAGCTCATTTACTATTCGATAGTCATTGGTTCATCAACTTATTCTTAATATAATTGCATTAAACATACAACTCGATGCTTAACTAAATAACTGTCGATCCTCTCAACAAAAACTCAAAGAAAAAAACATTTATTGTAAGTGGGTAGAAGAAGAGTGCAATGAAAATAGTACTGTTGATGGAAGAAGAAAGCCTAGTTGTTGCAAGGAACACGGGGTAAGATGAAGCGTGTGCATTCAAGGATTTGCATGTTAGCGGTCCGTCCGACAATCAGCTCATGGACAAAGCTCGTGCAATGTTGATCTTGTGGACATCTAAGTTCATTTTTTATTTGATGTTTTAAAAATTCAAACAAGAGACTTTGCATTGGAGATTACAGGTGCTTGTAGGAGTGCTAACGAGGCTGGTATAATGAGCTTTTATACAAGTTCTTGATGGTGTGGCAATATTCCCTCTCTTTAAGCACCCGTGCACATACACTTTGCATTATACATGCCCTAACTACATCCTTTCTGCATTATCTGCATTGATAATGTCTGATGGCAAGTTTTCTTAACCATTTATATACAGTTCTTGCAGTTTTATGTTCCATATTAGAAGGATTTACACTCGTAAATTTGAAGGAACCATCCTTCGAAAAATCTGAAGTGAGAACTATCTCTGAATAAAGCGGAAGCAGTTTTGAAGTTTGGGAAATTGTCTCTCTGCCACTGCTCAAACCTATGAGCTAATTGTAAGTGTGCCATTAGTTTTGCACAAATTTTATGAAATGCCACTGTCAGATTTATCTTTGAAAAAATGACAAAAATACCCTTACACCTTGCTGTTTGTGCCCTTCTGGTCTTTTCCCAATAGGGGCCAAAGCAACAAGTCCATCATGGCCGTTGCTTCAATAGAAAACCGTCTTGCCTTCATAGTTTACCACTGAGGTTTTGTTTGGAATACAGAAATTTCACAGGAAATAGCTCAATTTCCATACGAACCATGAAAATTTCTGCATTCCAAACGAGGCCTAAGTAATTTTTTATGGCATTAGCATTTCAGGTTTGATCAATGACATATATATAGACAATTTTCCCTTATAGTATTCGCTGTGTTATTCTAATTTTATGTATGTTATATGTTTTTTTCTCGCAGCTTCTGTTCTGAAAAGGACTGATTGTATTGCTTGATCAATACATAAGTGGTAGATCAAAATATGCCAACCATTTAGTACAGAAACAAAGTTTACCATTTACAAAATACTGAGTTTGTATGACCACTCTGAGAGCAATAGCTGTTGGTATTGCAGGTCAGCTGTACTGCACCACAGCAGCATGAAGGGAAGAAATTTGTTGTTTTGGTATTGCCGCGCTCTACATGGTTGGCTGGCCGTAGGCTACAACTGAAGTGTCGTTTTTATGTTTGACAGTACTAAGTTTAAATCTTTTTCTTGTGGCAATTGAAGATCCTGAATGAAAGATGTCGCTGGTTGTGTTGGAAACATGTCATGGGGACCTGCAAGTTATTGTTTAATTCATTTATGAACGATGTTTTTCAGTCATTTGTTTGGAAGGGCACAATAAGGAATTGATGCTCTGTCCAGATGGGCGATGAGCAATATTTCAACCTTGTGGCTGACTATAGTTTTTGTGATGGTCGTTGGAGTGATCTGGAGAATTCGAGAATGGTCTTGCGTTCCATTGGATGATGTACGTTTGGATGTAGCTGGAGTGGGTGCAGTCCGCAGAAGAGCCCACGAGACACCAGTAGCTGAAGCTCTTAAAATCGTCTTCAGCTGGGACTGAAAAGGATCCTTATTTCGTTATGTTTAATCACCTTGTCGTTCTCTAGGCTTGCATGCTTGTGTTAGTACTATGCTCGCTTCACTGCGCGTCTCCGTAAACAATAATCATGGTGCAAGCTGACAGGAAAAAAAGTGTAGATTAGGAAGGCGGAAACAACCTAGGTATTCACAATATTGGATACAGTTTTTTTTTAATTGAAACCGGCAGAGGGATACCCGTTGTATTAATAGAGAAAGGACAGAACCAGAACCGCAAAATATAGATTAAAAGTGAGCCTTAATTACAAAGAAATGAAAAGCTCTAGCCACTTGCCCCCCACTAGGAACCAAGTTCTACCCTCCTTGATTTTTGCTAGGAGGTCCAGCGGTGCGGTGGCTTTGTTGTTAAAAATTCTTGCATTTTGTTTTTTTTTCAGATCTCTCAAATAATTAGGATCAGGGTCGTGGTCATGGTTTTTCTGGGGGAGCCTTTCATCTCAACTACCTTGGACCACTATTCCAAAATATTCGTGCTAGGGGACCAAAGGGTGGCTGTAAACTATCGATTCCTAGCCAATCCGCTATGTACTTCCAGATTCTTACAGAAAAACAACACTGGGCGAAAAGGTGGAGGACCGATTCCGGAGTGTGTCTGCATAGGGGGCAAAAGCGTTGGTTTGGTCTTCCTAGCTTCGATCGTGTGAGGTCGGATCTGTTTTGGATTGCCAGCCATGCGAAGAATTTGCACTTGGGGGGGCATGGGTTTTGAGGAGTAGGTTCCGTTCGGGGGTTAGCTTCCATGATATCTCGTCCGGGGTGCCGTGGGCCAGATGAATTTGGTTGGCTCTGATCCAAAGTCCCACGAATTGTTGGATGTGATGGACTGTCAATCCCCTCAAGATGTTTATGTCCTGCACCCAACTTCCATTCTGTAATGCCGAGGCGACTGTCTGGTTTTTGCTTTTTGAGATTTCGAAGATCTTGGGGGCTAGATCTTTGGATGCCTCTCCACTAAACCAAGCCGAGTACCAAAATTTTGCCGTCTTGCCATCCCAGGAGACTGTAGTTGTCATTGCAAAAGGCTTGGTCGCGTCATCGCAAGGGATTTCCATGCCGACCAAGGTTTGGACTAAACCTTCCAATTTGCCATAGCCATCCAGTCCGAGGGCGCGAAGAACTACGAAGATTGAGGATTTCTAGGCCGCAAGGGTGGGTGGGCGACACACTTTGTTCCAGCTAATTTTACACTTACCATCCAAGTTGTTTTGTGGCAAAGGAAATGACGCCTCATTCAATCCGGCGTGGAGACCGTCTTGGGATTTTGCAAGCGAGGTAGTAGATTGGAATCGAGGTGAGAACAGATTTAACCATGATGGCCCACCATTGGGGATAGAAAGCAGCGCCTACCAACACCTGCTAACCTCCCCCACTTTGTGCAAAAGGGCTGGTAATCCTTCCTACGTAGTCTTCTGTAGGTGAGCGTTAATATGAGATATTTGATAGGAAAGGTCGCACTACTATAGAAAAGGTCTCCACATATAGTTCAAAAACGTCATCACCGACGGTTTCGTAAGCTGTTTGAGTTTATGGGTCAGTAATGACATGAGGTCATCACAGACGATTTTTGAACCATCTGTGATGCAGACTATCACAAACGGTTATTAACTCAGAACCGTCTCTGATAGCTGACTAACACAGATGGTTTGTAGATAAAACTATCTGTGATAGCTAACGTATCATAGATAGTTTGTAGATAAAATCATCTGTGATAGCTGATGTATCACAGACGGTTTGTAGATAAAATCATCTGTGATATATATTCTTTATAAAGTCTCCAAGCAGTGGCTGCTTGTTCCTTTAAAACTGGCATACAAGTTTAAGAAGCATGGCTACCAGGAGAGTGCGTGGATATATAATTACTTGAATGTCATCGATAGGTAATTAGACTTGACAGCAAGGAATGGTTGGTTGCAGATACATAAAGCCACTTCCTAGTCAAAAATATTCACATTCATAAGGCACGACTAGTCACAAAGGGTTTCAAACAAATTCAAGGTGTTGATCACGATGAAACCTTCTCGCCCGTCGCTATGCTTAAGTCTATCCGGATTATTTTAGCTATTGCTGCATATTTTGACTATAAGATTGGCAAATGGATGTCAAAACGGCTTTCCTAGATAGAAACCTAAGTAAGGATGTATACATGACACAGTCTGAGGGTTTTATCAATCCAAAGGAAGCTAGAAAGGTAGGCAAGCTTAAGAAATCCATCTATGGATTAAGCACGCATCTTAGAGTTGAAACATTCATTTTGATAAAGTAGTCAAAGGGTTTGACTTCATCAAGAATGAAGAAGAACCTTGTGTTTACTGGGAAGGTTAGTGGGAGCAAACTTGTGTTTACGATATTGTATGTGGATGACATACTACTAGTCGAAATGATATTCCAATGCTTGAATATGTTAAAACTTCATTAAGAAATAGTTTCTTGATGAAAGATTTAGGTGATGCAACATATATTATTGGAATAAGGATATATAGAGATAGATCTAAGAGTCTAATTGGATTAAGCCAAGATATGTACATTGACAAAGTGTTGAAATGGTTCAACTTGCAAGATTCTAATAAAGGTTTCTTGCCTCGTCACATGGTATTAATCTTAGCAAGAGTCGGTGTCCTCGACCAGCGATGAGCGAGACAAAATGAGTAGAATCTCATATACTTTGGCTATAGGATCTATCATGTTTGCTATCTTTGTGTACGACTAGATGTGTCGTATGCTCTAAGTGTTACAAGCGGATATTAGTGGATCCGGTGAAGGTCACTGGATAGCAGTCAAGAATATCCTTAAGTACTTAAGAAGGACTAAGGATGCATTCCTTGTATATGGTTGTGAGGAAGAGCTGGTCGTAAATGGTTACACCGATGCTAGCTTCCAAACCGACAAGGATGATTTTATATCATAGTCTGGGCTTGTGTTTTGTCTTAATAGGAGAGCAGTGAGCTGGAAAAGTTCTAAGTAAGAAATGGTTGCTGATTCTACAATAGAGGGTGAGTACATTGCGGCTTCAGAAGCTGCAAAAGAAGTCGTATGGATTAGAAAGTTCATTAATGAACTGGGTGTGGTTTCGAGTGCTTCTAGTCTAATTGATCTCTATTGTGATAATAGTGGAGCCATTGCACGAGCTAAGGATCCTAGATCACATCAAAAGTCCAAGCATATACTTCGACGATATCACATTATTCGTGAGATTGTTAAAAGAGGTGATGTGAAGATATGCAAAGTGCACACGAATTTGAATATTTCTGATCCGTTGACAAATCCTCTCCCGTAACCTAAGCATAAGGCACACACAAGAGCAATGGGTATAAGATACCTATATGATTGACTCTAGTGCAAGTGGGAGACTGTTAGTCATATGCCCTAGAGGCAATCATAGAGATGATTGTATGACATCTATGTTTATGAGTTATTGAATAAATGTTATTATGTTCCTTGAATGAATCATCAGTTATATAGATCAACGAGTATGTGACTTGTTGGTGAAACTCTTTAACTTATATGATGTCGTTCTAAATGTATCCCTGGTCGGATGTCACTGGTCGGAACACTAGTGACTTATCAACTAGCACATGTATTGATTGATGACCATGTTTCACCGGTCATGGATATAGAGATATCGAATCGATAATTTGAACACATGTTAGAGAACATGGTGTTGGATTAACCCACGTTGAGACACTATTGAGATTGTTATGATTCTATGTGTCATTAGTTGGTCTCAAGCAATGATGATGTATAATCTTTAGACTTGAGATCAGTATCGTTCCCTACATGTGTAATAGCACTCTTAGAGGTTGCCAAACGCTACTCATAATTGGGTAGTTGTAAAGATAGATTTCAGGTATGCTACGAAACATGTGGAGGGATGTGACTAGTCGGATATGGGATTTGCCCCTTCTAACATAATAGGAGAGATATCTCTAGGCCCCTCGAAGTGGTAGGATAAAGAAAGTGTATGGCTATGCCACTAGTGGTTGAAGAGTTCGACCACATAAGGTTATCTGACACTCGATCAAGAAAGTATTGAATAGTCCATGGATGTCATAATATCTCACCTGGAGTTCAACCGGATATCGTGAGGCAAAGGGAGAATACGAGAAGATCGTTCGGTTCGACTAGATATGGACTAGTCATATAGAAATCGAGCTAGTCATAGACTAGTCGAACATAATCACTAAGTGGTCAAAACACAGTCGTAAGGAGTTCTGAATTGATCGAGACTAAATATGAATTGGTCGTATAGAGATACGAGTGGTCAATAGTGATAAGGACCTGATCGTAGTCATATTGCATTAAGGTTCATCCGATATATTTTGTGTGTATTTGGGAATCGTTGTGTCTGCTAGGAGCGCTAACGACTTGTGGTCGAAAAGGGTTTCAGAGTCACAAGCGATTATGCATGAATCTATAGGGCCACACACTTGAGTTGGAACAAAGCTGTTCGGATAGCATCTATCATGGGCACTATATAAGGAGATGCTTGAGGATATTGGGAGTGAGGCAAGACACGTGAGTTGCTCCACAGAAACCCTAGCCGCTATCTTCTGAGAGAGCCTGCTAGTGGACTTGGTGCTAGCACACGGCGTTCGGTGTTCCTTCCTAGAAGTGTGGATATCGTAACTTCAGCGAAAGTAATTTGCTTGGAAAGGAGTCGTAGATGTTCTTACGACCACAAGGTAGTCGTAGAATGATGGTCGAAGGAAATACTCTTCGGCTAAAATTTCATTTGACCAAAAATACTTGGTCAAGAAGGTTGTAGGAAATCTTACGACTATAAAGTGGTCGTAGTATGGTAGTCAGAAGAAAAACCTTTCCAACTAGCATTTCTTTTGACCAGAAAAAGACTTGGTCAAGTAGATGATCCTTACGACCATACGATGGTCGCAAAATGATGGTCAAAAGAAAGACTTTTCGACTTGGTATTTCATTTGACCAGAAATAGACTTGGTCAAGAAGGTAATTTCAGCTTGATATGTGAAGACATAATTGGTTTTCTCGAATAGACATATTTAAGAATCCCAATCGACTCTCACGAATCTGTCCGTTGGAGCGATTCCCGAAGCGATGGCAACTGTTGAGTTTCCACGACCTTTCAAGTGTGCGGTTATAAAAACTTACCGTGTGACTTAGGGTTCTTACTTTCCCCAAATCGCTTCAACTGTTCATCAAGCTCTCGCCTTCTCCGCCGCCGACCAAATCGTCCGCTCCCTCAAGACTTTTCTCAATCCAAATCTCCCCCCTTGAGAAAGTGGTCGGAACCGCTTCCTAGTGGGCTGAATCGGAGATGGACGCGTCAAGATAAAGGCTTTGGTCATGGTTGAGAAGATTTTGGAGAAGGTACTCGTGAAGTGGATTGAAGCTGCTGGGCAACATTGGCCACAGGGGAAATCAGGCAAATCCTCTTCTTCCAGGCGTACTGTGAGTGCGGCCTGCAATTGCCTGCTCACCCCATCCTCACACTTGTACTAGAGCACTTGGGGTGGAATTGGTGAATCTCTTTCCCAATTCCATTACGATGCTCAGTATGTTTGGGTACTTGTGTGAGGCCTACTTGGGGATTCTAACAGATCTCGAACTCTTCCAGTACTACTACGGGATGGGCCGACAAGCTGAAATTGCTGGAAGCTATGGTCTGAAGCTCCACGATGGGAAGTCGAGGGAGTATATTCAGATGTTCACAGTGCGTCGTGGCGAGGATAAAAGAAGAGGTGGTTCTATTGGAAACCACCAATGAAACGATCTTTCCTTCGTTGGGAGTCTGTGAGAAGATTCCCTCCTAGGATTCGACTCCCAAGGACCTTGGCGAGATCGCCCCTATATTCAAGCCATCAAGAACTTGAAGAAAGAGGGCTTACGGATGGCACGTGGTGAAGGATTTCATCACGCGCCACATTAGTCCCTGAAGAAACAAGTACCTCCCATGTGGAGGTATTGAGGACTAAGGATTCGACCGAGGATTACAAAGAGGTAAGTAAATTTCTACTTTTGGCTCTTGTTTTGGTTAACCTTGAACTAGTCTATTGAATGTCTTATCTATTTGCACGGATGTTTCACAAGCGAGATTAACGTCCGTGTCAAGCTTATTTGTGAAAGCTCCACCCCCAATGTGGTGGCTCCTCAAATCCTAGCGGTCATATCCACAAAGGAAAGGAAAGAACGCCTAAAGATAATCAGAAACTGATTTCATCTTTAGAATCTTATAGTCATAGAAATACTTACGACCAGGGTTTATCGTAGAAAAATTTACAACTAGGTACTAGTCATAGAAGGATTTACAACCACTTAGTTATATTTCTTTTTATGACTCCTGCAGAAAGTAGGCACGGAAGACCGTGAAGACGACGCAGAGGTTGAATTGATGGTCATCGGAGTAGTGGCAGAGATGGAGCAAGTCAAAGCTTCTCCAGCCAAAAAGCACCGACTCGTGAAAGTCGCCGACAAGGGTGACGCAGGCTCAGGCCCTGCTGCTCTATTCAAGCCCTTCGCGAAATTTGCTACGGACATGGCCACTGCAGAGAAAGCAAAGGCTGTCGAGATGACCGAAGCTCTCAAACACAAAGCCCCCAAGATCATGGTACCCTTCTACTACAACAACAAGTATTTCACAATTTCTGCCTCTCATGGCTTTGTCAAGCAACTAGAAAAGGAGATCTGGAAAAGCTTCATGTTTTTTATGAAGGAAATTGTTGCGTTAGCAGGGCCTATGGTCGAGGGAAGTGATGATCTTGGAGTGATCGAGACAGGTCTCGGCCATCCGGAGAGTCAGGAGATTCAAGGAGTGGTGACTCCTATCCAAAACCCACGACTAGACGTGGTCATGGCTGGCCCCATTCCCCTACTCGAGTTTCGACCAAGCATGGTCAACGAGAAGAAGTCGAAGAAATCTTTCTTAGGGAAGATTTCTTTAGGATTCAAGATCAGGTCCAGCAAGCCAAGGTATGTGAAAAGACAAAAGTGTAAGAACAATATTTACCTTACGCTTTCTATAATTTGACATGATTCCCTTTTTGTGATCTTAGCCCAACTCCTTCAACCCCAAGGACACTTCTATCGAGAAGCCATTGTCTCTTCCTCTATAGTCGAGAAGCGGTGGGAGTGGTCGAGGAATCAACCACTGCTCCCATGGAGGAAAGAGTTGCTGTAGCCAGAGCTACTGCGTCCACTGAGGTGGCGGTTGCCTCTGAGGCGATTGCGACCACTAAGGTGGCCGTCACGGCTAAGACTACCACGACCGCTAGGGTGGTCATGGAGCGAGGTGAGGACGAGGAGGCGGCGAAGCTTTTGGACAAGGTGGTGGCGGGTCATCCGACCACCGTCTTTGGGAAGGAAGTCGTCGCGACATCTCCTCTAGTCTGAAGGACGAGCCACCATCACCCAAGAAAAAAAAGAAGTGTATAACAACTTCTTCTCTGAGTTCTTTGGCCCTGCAACCATTGTGGGGTCTTCTGCATTCAGATCTCGCGACCGAGTCCCTCACTCTAAAGATATTCCTAACAAGGGGAATGTCTTCAATGATGAGCGTCTCGAGAAGGTGTGGTGGGACCGAGCCCAGGAAATCAATGAGCTGAAGGATCCCACCAGGGTGTTCTCCATGTTTGCTCGAACAAGCATAAATGTAAGCATCTAATGTCGAACATTTACGCATGTGGTTTTTCTCGCTTCTCATTGTCTTTCTTTTTGTAGAAATCTTTGGAGAAAATTGTCACAGTCGGTGAGTACAACCGACAACTTGTGAAGCTACAACAGGAGAAAGCGGAACTCTGCGAGCAGGTAGAGAGATGGTAAGCCATTGCTACTTGTAGTCGTTTATATTTCAACCACTTGCATAGTGTTCATAGGGATTGTCGTAGAAAAACTTACGATTAGGTACTGGTCATAGAAGAACATACGACCAGGTGGTTGTCGTAGAAAAACTTATGACTATGTGTTGGTCGTAGAAAAACTTATGACTAGGTATTGGTTGTAGAAATACTTACGACCAGAGGGTTGTCGTAGAAAAACTTACGACTAGGTACTGGTCGTAGTAGTACTTACGATCAGGGGATGATCGTAGAAGAACTTATGATCACTTGTTTTAGTGCTTATGTCTACTATTAACCTCTACAAGTTTAAAAGCGACGAAAAGACCTTAGCTGATTCACTAGACTATGAGAAAGTCGAAACGAAAAAGCTAAGGGAAGAATAAGAGGACCTTCTAAAGAAGCTTCAGGAAGCATACACTGGGACTCAACAGTTGCAGGGAGAAATAAATAGTAAGTTCTGAACTTAAGACTACTTCTGACACTAGTCTTTATCTTTTTTTTTAACTCCTATTCCTTTTCAGAAAAAGAAGTCGAAGTGGGAAAGCTCCAAACCGAGGTCCATGAAAAGACCTTGGTTGTTCACGAGATCTCTTGCATTGCCAAGGACAAAGATCAAGAGATTGAGAAGCTAGATACTAAATTAGTAGGTAAGCAATTCTTTTAAATGCGACCAGTTTAGTCTTCCAGTCCTCTTAAGGGTTATTTCGTCTGACCAGTTTTACTCTTTTCAAAGCAAGCGGTCAAAATAAAACAACTCCAAGAGGCTTCGACTCATAACCAAGAGGAGATGAAGTTGACAAAGGTCAATCTTCAAGACAATATCTCTCTCTTAAACAATGTACGGCGGTGGGCTACATGCTCAGGAGGTTACTCCTCAAGAAGACACGATAGCTGCTCAAATGAGTACCATTGGGGAACAAGTTGGGACTTTGCAAAACTTGGTGGCTACTCTGATGATCAATCAAGCTGACTCGATAAAGGAGGCGGTCGAAGGTGTCGTAAGTTAAGTTCTAGCAAAACTTAAGGCTCGTGACCCCAACCTTAGTCTACAACCAATCGAAGCCGACTTCGACTGCACTAAAGCAGAAGTGGAGCGATTGATTGAAGAGATGTAGTCAGTCAGTAAGAAGGTCACGGAGGAGATGCAAATAGGATCTCCTTCGTCAGAGTAGTTTTTAATAGGAACCTATAAAAACAAGTGTTTGTTCATGTATATAATCTTTCCTTTTTTCCTTCCTTTTTCCTGCAAATCATCCTGTCGAGTAGTTAGTAACTCACAAGATAATGAATGGAAAAAGAAATTAAGACTAAGAATTGAAGTCATATTAATAACTTTATCCTAGCCCCGACTATTTGCTTAGTTTATTTAGATAAACTAAGTAAATCTATTAAAGAGTTTCGAAAAGAGATATGTTTGGTTAACTTATAGTTTTTGATCACGATTATCATGCGACCAGTAAGAGTAGGAGCAGTCGATGCTAGGAAGTTCCTTCTAGTGGAAAGGACCACGTGCAAAGAGGAAAGGCTTCGACTAGGTGATGTTACCATCTCCGACCAAATTAATCAAATCAAGAGTGACAACTTGAGTTAGACAAACATCTAGAGTAACTTTAAAAATCCTTTCGATCTTTTAGGTGGACTCGATAGGTTTGCCACAGTAGAGAGAGTTGGAAGCAGGACGGCTAGGAAGTTCCTTCTAGTCGGTAGGACCACGTGCAAAGAGGAGAGGCTTCGACTAGGTGTGTCTCTTCCTCAGGCCAGTTGAACAAACCGAGTGTACTAGAAGTAGTCGAACAAATTACAAAAGTGTATTCTGCTTACAGTATTTTTCAAAATGAATGAAGAAATAAACTAAGGTGATTAGAGCTAGCTTGAAAATATTTTGATCATGTTTGTTGAGCCCGAGCTCTTTATATTGGCAGCAAAAGTGAGGAACAAGTCGACGCTAGAAAGTTCCTTCTAGTGGGCAGGACCATGTGCAGAGAGGAAAGGCTTCGACTAGGTGATGTTACTGTCTTTTCGACCAGTGTAAAGAATGACTGGGTGCTTGGAAAAATGACCGAAAGATTATCGAAGTGCTACTCAAAATAAGACAATAGAGGTAGAAGGAACCTGATGCTTTATTGTCTAGATGGTTGATTACACGTAGAACTTCTTTGTCTAGATGGTTGGTTACACATAGAACTTGTGTGGCGGGCGACATTCAAGAATTTGAGAGAATTCGGTAGTCTTCTATTGCTAGTCGTGCGAACACAGTCACGTAACCGACCACAGCGTAAGGACCTTCCCATTTGGGGAAGTTTGTTCAGATTAGACTAGGATTGAATCTATTTCAATACCAAGTTACCTCTGATGAGGCTGCGAGGTTGGACCTTACAATCGTAGTATTTGCGCAAGGCTTGTTGGTAGACTCTTGAGCGGATTAAGGCTTGATTTCTCTTTTTTGAGTAGGTTGATGTTATCTACTCGAAGGTGTTCTGAGGTGGAGTCGTTGAAATTTTGACTCATGCGACCTTATCTTTAGTTTCGAGGAAGCATGGCTTCACCCAAAAACTAGGAAAAGGTTGTCTCACTGTTGCTCGACTAGTAGTTGTGCAAGCGGCCATATCACTGAGGGTAACTCTTGCACCCAAGCCCCCGAACGCTTGATAAGCCGGTCGAAGACTCGAGTTTTGATTCCCTGCATTATTTGGCTGTTCACTCTTTTGACCGCCCCATTGCTTTGAGGGTGGGCGACATAAGCGTAACACAATTTGGCACCCAAATCATCGCAAAATTCCTGGAATTTTGCACTAAAAAATTGCTTACTATTATCTGCGATTATTCGATTTGGGACTCCAAACCGAGTAATCACGCATCTCATCATGAACCGTTTTGCTGCTTCCGTTGTTATCATAGTCAAAGAACTTGAAGCCGCCTGAAGCTTTAGGAAATGTGTGGGGCCCCCGGGTATTGGAAATGTACCTCATTAAATTCATACTGTAGCACAATTGTTAATGAAGGAACAATACTGCCCCTTTATTAAAGATCATGCTAAATGTATAAATTTAACAAGTGACAAATCCAATAAACAGGATTCCCGGATATATATATATATCTCACAATGGTTCCCAGGATCAACGACCATTGCATATATATATCCTTCATCAACATTGCATCAAATACATACACGTCATACATTTGCATAATTAAACATAAGTTTACATCATTCGGTTTAGTACTACAATATTAAGTGACTTGGTCACTTCAAAAGTCTAACAGCGAAAGCAAAAACAAAATATTAAAGTCCACCAATGGCCTCACCCACCATGAGCAATTGCGTGGAGGAAAGAAGTAGCTCTACTCGTTAGCGTCACCCGATCGGCGCTAATGGTACTTCATAAAGGTAACCATCCTCACTGCAACAATAGGTGATAACACCTTGAGTACGGAAGGTACTCAGCAAGTCTTCACATAAACTAATAAAAGAAAGTGGTTATTAGAGCCTAATCAAAGGAGTAGAATTTATATATGCATAAGGTTGCAACAGGAAGGTATAAGGGTTCAAATTTGCATAAAGCAATACATCTTAGCCTACAATTGCTAAATTTTGATAAAGAAATTTAATAAGTCAAAGTTGGACTAGTACAGTAAGTAAATGAATTAATTGTAAATGATGCGATTGCATGAATCCCTCATGCAAAGCCAAAAGCGAAACCAGTTTTGTAAATCAAAACTTCTATACAGTGACATCAATTCAAGTTATCGTCCATGACCGTGGACACGGCTATCCGAGCAGTTTATACCACTGCGAGGGTGTACATCTTACCCACGACTTAGTTAGCCCGTTGCCTTGGATGCCTCCGAATGATGACACACTTCCTTTGGTATGCCGGCCAGGAAACTAAGATTTGATATTTTTCAACAAGCTAACACTATTGAGTTGGATACCCATGTGTGAACCGATCTCGCAAACAACGTGATAGCATCACCTTGGCAGGGCACACATGTTGCGTCAGAATGCCGACCCAAACAAAATAAGTGCGTGGGTTCGCTACCCATACTACTTTGCAATCGGCATCTTTAAGGTATGTATATGCTACGGAGCACATATCGCCTCACCCTTCTAAGAACATCGATCTTGACATACCAGCTCACATGGCATAAAAGCAGTCAAGACCTAAGCATCTATGCCATACAAGGTCAATACACATATTCTTACTTTCTGTTTCCAACCCAATAGTCTTAACATTTTACTTAACAAGCAGCGCCCATACTTTGCATGTGGAAATGCGTGGGGACTTGAATTGAATAGTCGAGTTCGGTCCTTAGTGCTGGACAAGTCCACCACAATTCCCAATCTCGTGCACAAAAGCACCATCACTAGCTTCCTCTTGTCGGATCAAGTTAAATATAAAACTTATTTTGAAATAAGTAAAACTGGACAAAGAGTTTCAAATAACCAGAAGGTCTTTTGTGATTCCCATGTTTGACAAGATATTCTTGTCAAACTCTAAAATCTCTAGACTGCATGTCTAAGCCAAAACTGAAAATATACTATAATATACACTACTATACTAAGTTTGAGTGTATGGTGACAATTGAGGTAATCCATCATGTTAGGTCATAACTAACTACTAACAAGTCACAATTTGTATTTTCGGAAAAATAGCATGCACAGTTGTCACTGGATTTAGAAAATCTATTGTATAAAATTTGGGACCAATATGGTGCGAGAGGAAGCTTGCCTTGATAGTAATAAACTTACATTGCGAGTTGGGTTGCTCGAAATAAAGTCAAAAGCAGATGAACCGATTCTATAAGAAGCAATAAAGTCAATAAATACCAAATCGAGCGATGTAAGTACCAAATGGAAGAAATATGCATGATCAACATGGAAATGCATGATTAGCGGTATGCTTAAGCCATAACTACCCATAATAGTGATACTAACCCATTTTATAACCTCTTTGTTTTCAAATGGCGAAACTAGGTATAGTTCAAAATTTCGATTTTGATTTTGAAAGAAGCGAAAAGCAGGACAGTTCTGATTTTAGGAAAGGAAAATAGATCAAGCAAAGGTTCAAAATGAAGCTTAACTTGATCTATTAGGGTAGTTAATACCTAAACTAACCTTAACCTAACCCTACTCGGTTAGATTACAAAGGCTAAAGAAAAACTTATTTTGTCGGTTAAGCGACAAAATAAAACAGAACAATTTCGGCTATGAGGCAAAATAGATGATGACAAGAATTGAAAGATTAACTTGTTATGCTACTAGGGTTTAGTGAGACCTAATTAGGATAACAAGTCGCGGAGAAACCCTAGGTCTTGAAAATGACATAAAAGGCGAAAAGTTAGAATAATCACTTTTGGTTTAAAGCAAGTTGAAACTCGATGTTCAAAAGAATGATTCCCGGGAGCTTCTAAGGTCATTAAGATGCTCAAGATGTTAAAAACTAGGGTTTTAGCTTACCAATAAAGAAAGATACCAAAGTTCTTTGAAAACTTCGATGTTGATCAACAGAGAAATAAACTCAGTTTAACCTACAAAAGATGTCAAATCTTTATTACAAGGTGGAACCAGGGTTTAGAATGGATAAGCAAAAGGGACAGGAGCAAGAACTCCACTGGACAGCAAGGAAAATGAAAAGCTCCTTCGGTCAACACTGGTGACAACAAAAGCTAGGGTTTATATATAGATGTTGAGCTACAGGGCAAAGTGGAAGAGTCTAGAGTTGATGAGTTGTCCATTTAGGGCTAATTATCCCAAAAATTAGTTGCAAAAGCTTTGGATAACCCTCTCCTCTGCTCTCAGAGATGGCGGCGCACATGTGGGTCCCTTTGTCATCCTCAGCCGCGCGCGCCTCCTAAAGCTCAAAAGAACATCAGCCGTCCGATTAGAAATGGGCGGCCGTGATAAATAGAGAGGTTAAAAGGTTTTAATCGGTAACTTTTAATATGGACCGTGCGATCTAGATCGGTCGATCGAGATTAAGCAGACCCAAAAGGATTTGGGGCCTACTTTCAAATCGGGCGTTGGTTGGAATCAGCGGTCAAATAAAAGGAATACACGTCGCCCCCTTAGATGCGACGACGCGGCACCGTTAGATTGGATTTCTACGGTCGAGATGGGACCAAGAACCGGATGGTCCGGTTGCATACACAAATCTGGACCCTATGATTAACATCCAATGGCCCACTAAATTTGGGCCTTAACTGCGCTCGGTCAAAAAGGAGCGCCGTAGGATTTAAATCCAAAGGTCTAGACAAAAGCGCGCCTTTGATTTCAAAAGAAAACGAGTGACGCGGTCGGATCAAGAATGAACGGCGGAGATTAAGGGATGATCCGGAGTCGTCCGAATGCATACACCGCTCTGTACCATACGATGAAGATCTAACGGCCCAGAGGAGCGCAGGCCTTAATAGCACGCGGGAAAGAGGGACACCGTGAGATTTGAATCGGCGGTCCAAAAGCGCGCCTTTAAGTTTAAAAAGAAAAGAGGCGCATTGTTGGATCGTGAATGAGTGTGGAGATTAGAAGGGGATCGGAGTTGTCCGATTGCATACACTAACCTCGATCGTTAGATTAAGATCCAACGACGGAGATTAGGGCGCCTGCGTGTCTGACTCGCGTAGCGTCATAGCCTCGCCGTTCGATTGAAAATCAACGGCTCATAATGCGAGGAGATTGGACTCGCGCTGGCGTGATAGAGCGGACCGAGGTTGAAAGGGTTGGACCCAACCGCAAAGGTGTGAGTCACTACAGTACTAGAGTTTGGATTCAAACCAGTTTAGTTGACCAGAATCTATTCAAATGTTTAAAAGGTTGGACTGGTTTTAAAAATAGCAAATAAATTTGTAAAATCATGAAATTTTCTTTGGAAGCTCTTTGGGATGATATATTTCCCAGATATATTTTAAAATCACATGATCACTTTGTAAAATACATAAATATTTATTTTAGCCCGAAAATATTCATTTAAAGACATTTATTTTTCTTGAAGTCAAAATAATTTCTAAAAATGCAAAAAAAATGTTTTCAGCCAAGATAATTTATCTAGGCTTTAATAAAAATACTTCCAGTCATAATACAAGTTTTATCTTGTATTTCCTTGAAAACTTTAAATAAGTTTTTGGTCTTTGGCTAAAGGAAGGTTTTACTTAGTACAAACAACTCCCAAGCGGTGATTAAAACAGTAATGCTATGAGCAGTGTCTATTACTGTTCATAATGCGATTATTCTTGTTTATAAAATTGAACATTACAAAATGGTCCAAAGACATCGAGACCCAGTGCATAAAGGCCAAGATAGAGGATCATTTGTAATGTCTAAGTCGGTTGGTGTATCACTGCAATGAAACTAACACTTGTACACACTTCTTAACTTGCTCTTTGGCATTGTAGAGGCTATTGGCTAGTAGAAACCTTATCGAAAGGTCTTACCAACCGCGTTACAGTAGGAAGCAAGAGTTCCTGAGATACCCCGTGTATGTTGTGAAGGAGGTTTAACCCTTCTCTCTACGATATGCATCGTATGAGTACCTCGTTTATAGAGGACTCCTTCTACCAAAGTATATATTTTGGCCTTTCAGGATAAGCGATCTGCCTGCCTCGAGATCATCATCGGGTATTTTACCCTTCTGAAGATACTCATAGATGGGATTCGTCCAAGTATCCTCATATTCTAGAGAGGTCGTCTCAATAGGAGGTGTCTCTGGTGTTTCGACCAAAACTGACTTTTGGGTCTGTTCCAAGAAGACTCCTTTTGATACTTGCGATCAGGAAGAAGCTATATGAGCAAGCTGGTCTGCGAGAAAATTATCCTTTCGAGGGATGAATTGTACCTCAAAACCGAAAAATGCTTTTCTAGCTTTCGAACTTCTGATAAGTACCGAGATATGGTCAGGTTAGAGCACCGATACTCTTTTCTGACCAAATTTACGACTAGTTGAGAGTCTCCTCTCACGAGTAGTCAACAAATTGAGAGCGCCTTCGTAGCTCGTATGCCAGCTAGCAAACCTTCATATTCTGCCGCGTTGTTAGTGGCCTGAAAGTTTAATTGAATGGCATACTTTAAGGTCTCTCCCGTAGGAGATTCCAGGACCACCCCAGCACCTAAGCCACTTAAAGTAAGTGACCCATCAAGTCAGTCATACCGGGAAGTTGAGTTTAAAAATTAAGATCTTGCGTTGATTTTATGCTAAGTGTTAAGCTTAGGAGTTCATTTGGTAGAGATGTTAATTGTTTTCCTTGCCTTGATTTTGGGCTTGTCCTTATCCATCTTAGTATTTATCCCACCCCAAACTTTTAGCGAGATCCCTAATCGTGTCTTTGACTTCTAGTCTTCAGGTTGCGTTGCTAACCCATCTCTTCGTATCAGGATGTCTGGACAGACCAGTAGCGGACTAGGTCAGCAAGCTGGCTGGAATGAAGATCTTCCGATCTCCGACTGTCCGGACAAGACTTGCTTGCGCCTCCACTCAGGCGATTGTGACGGAGTTTGTTCCCATTGCCCTGGGGAACGGCGATTACCTCCCTTTTTCCTTGGCTTTGGCGAAGGAAGCCATGTCGTCAAAGGTCGTGAACTAGGAAAGGTCAAGGTCTATCAGCGGTGTGGTGAGGAAGGACACTACTGACGACGAGTGTACTCTGATCTGCCCAAGCGTGACAAAGACCACTTGCACGAAATTGTCCATTGCGAGTACTTGTTTCCTCTGCGAGGAAGCAATCACTATCCCAAGGGTGTAGTATGAACCGGTGTCGCGGTCACTAGAACTACTGGCATTTGCTTCTTGATCGTCTGTAGGCACGCGACCACCAATGCATCCAAATCGGAGAAGTTCTGGATGATCTATCGAGGAACTACGGGACAAATTACCGATCTATACTTTCCCCAACTTTGATTGTGGTGAAGATCCGTTGTTCTTTGGGCGCGAAAGAAAGCTAAAGGATCGTCATGGCGTCAGCGGATAGCTGATGTCGCTTGTTTCTTCTGCAACAACAAGGGTCACTATACGCATAATTGTCCTAAAGAGAATGCAGCCACCCCTCGTCCTCTACAGGCCGTGCCCCAATCTCGTGCACCTGCGAGTCAGCAGAGCGGCCTCCGCAATCTAGCCAAAGTCACTTGTTTTCTCTGCAAACTCAAGGGCCATTATGCTAATAATTGTCCTAAGAGGCTTGCAGCAACCTCTCGTTTCTTTTCGCGGCCCGTGATTCAATCGCATGCACCTGCGAAACATCGTGACCTGAGGGTTGTTCATACTCAAGTCAACTCCGTCTCAGCTGGGAAAGCATAGGAGGTACCCGACGCCGTGTAGGTACGCTTCTTGTTACCTCTTGCCCCGATACTATTTTATTCAATTCAGGAGCATCTCATTCCCTTGTATCCCCATCTTTTGCTAATATTGAGGGTTTTTGTTTTGCTCTTCTATCTGGTGCCCGGCACCACCTCGGTTTTATCAAGCCTTGCTAAGCCTACCCCGTTTCCCCTAAGAAGAATGCCACCATCTGGATTGTCCTCGGTCGTTTGACTTGAGTGACACCCTCCTGTCCCTATACATCCAAGGGCATCACCTACTAGGTATTGCCTCGAATTTCTGTGGCCTAAATGTCCATAGCCCCTCTAATCAACTCGCTACGAAGGGATGACTCCGTATAGCTAGTTATCAAGCCGAGGCCCCATTCGTTAGTGGAGTAACCAGACAAATTGCTCCCCTAACTGAGAATGGCCTTAGTTCCACCAAGAAGCTAGCTGTGGGGGGATGACTCTGCATACCTAGCTAGCAGGCTGAGATCCCGTTGTTGGCGGAATTGACCAGACAAATCGCTCCACCAGCTAGCAACGATCTTGCACCATCAACCATGGAACCTAGAAAGATCTCTCAGTCTGTCAATGCTTGGTATATCTAGACCTGGTAAGTGTCCCTGTGTCGGATAAAGTGACACGTTTTCTACTAGTCAAAACCAGGATTCGTACCGGTCACTTGGCTAAGGCACCGATGGTACTCTGTGCCCGTGTTCAGACTACCCCTCTTTCTTTTCCGAGTGAGCCAAATCTCGGGATGAGATTTTTTGTAAGGGGGGGGGGGAGAGTTGTAACATCCCAAGTTTCAGACTTGTGTTTCAAATGTAAGAAAATTAGTAGAAATTAAAACTTTTTCTTACATCATGTATTCCCTGTTGTACGGAACAGTTCCTGTACAAGACTTATGGAAATACAAAGTCACAAGTCTGTTTATTCACATCTTGATCCTTCAAAAACATTCTTGTCAAATATTATGATCATCTCCTGAAAATATTTGTCCTAAGTTCTTGGGATGGTATGTGACCCCTCTGAAAAATTTCACTATTTTTAAAAATTGTTTGAATATTTTTGGAGGTCAGTCAAACCCAATTAAATTCTGGTCAAACTGTGGGCCAGAAAATTGTGGAATTTTTGGAGGAAAATGTATAGCACAAAAACCTCTGGAAATTTTATACAAGGTTAATCCTAAAGTTAGCAAGCTCCTATAAAAATTTTAGGATTTTTGGAGATAGTTTGCTACCTCAAATATTTTCCCAAATTTCAGTCCCATTCTCTTTAAACCCTAGTCTGAGTCAGACTTGGGCTCAGACCAGAGTCCAACCTCTAGGTCTTGGTCACACCGAGCCGCCTAGGCTGCGTCGGGCTCGAGGCGATTGGGCGCGTGGGTGTCGGCCGTTGGATTTGGATCAACCGTCACGACCTCCTCATGTTCCATTTGCAAAGATAACCCTCAGGACCTCACAGGACCTCCTTTGCATCTTTTCCAAGACCACCACAGGCGTCCTCCTCAGACCTCCTCGACCACCCCTAGCGCTTGGGTGATGGTGGGCCGTCCATCTTGAGATCAGGGCCCGGACCTCCCTAAGTGTTAGGACCTCTAATCCTTATTTTAAATCGAGGCCCTTAGATTCTCATCCACCCTTGAGACCTCCCTAGTGGGAGCTCATGCGATTTCAGTAGTTACACTTGTTGACCAGTCCTCCTGGTTCTCTCACGGCCCGGTGGGGCTGGTCATTATCAAAGTTTGTGCGTATGGCGGTTGGGAGCGATGGCCTATCACTTTTGATCCTTCCCAACGCCTCTTTCGCCATGCATTAATTGTGTGAGCCTAGCCTAAAGAAGTCATCCCTACCTACACCCTTGTCAAATCATGGCAAGTCCATGGCGGAGCATGGACTTGTTCACGGTCGACTGTCCACACCATTACCGAGCTCCCGGGATATGAATAGCACGAGACCTCCTTTCTCCTCTTCTTTCTCCATTCCTTGTGTGCTTGGACTCCCTCGGTTGTGAGTGTGAGCCCCAAACTTGGCGCCGAGAGCACCACCCTCCCTGCCATCATTGCCCACTTTGGAGCTCTCGGCGACCAGTAGAGCTCCGGTGGTCCCACATTATTCTTGCCCTCTTCACTGTCATCTTGATCACCTAGAGCTTGCTCTAACTTAGCAGTTCACCATTGCGAGAGTGAACAAGTTGGGAAGCTGCTTGCGGGGTCGAGATCGTCTTCTTCCTCTTCACGTGGCGCTTCATCGCGGACTTCTTGACCTTCTCAGGCTCCTCAGACCTCCTGGTTCCCTCTCGCCTCGGTGCCCTTTCTCTAGCCAAGCTACCGTTTTTCTTGTCGTTGTAGAGCTCGTATTGTTTTTTGTAGTTGGCCGTATTAGACTTCTTCCTCTCTCTCCGGCTCGCCGGCGTTCCAGGCCGTAGCCGCCGTCGAGAGCACGTCCTTTAGGTTCTTAACGTTGTTTAGAACTCAACCATATCCTTGGTTCCTGCCGGCGAGCTCCCCATCGCCGGCGGTGAGCTCGTGTTAGCGCTCGGGCTTTTGTCACGTAAGATTCGGACAGCCCAGTAGCCAATGATTGGCTGTCGGAATCTTTGAGGAGCCTCTCGCTGTGAGTGGGCCTCCTCCCACTCCTGTTGTCGTGCTGGCAAAACCCCACCCGACCTCCCGCTTCGACCTCCTAGAGAAGATCTGGCCGTTAAAGACCTCTCTGTGGTAAATCTTAGCCGTAGGACCACCTCCCGCACTTCCGCTAGAACCTCCCTCCTCAGGACCTCCCCCTAGTTTAATCTCAGCCGTTAAGATCACCCCAGTTAGATATGTGCCGCTGGGCGTTTTCTATGAAAACTCTAAGTCACAGGACCTCTTTGGAGCAATCTTGTCCGTTTAGGACCTCTGCGGTTAGCTCTAGACCGTTAGATCTTCGCTTGTGGAAACCCTTAGTTGCTAGGACCTCCCGTTAGTATAGATCCTAGCCGTCTAGGACCACCCTGGTCAAATCCTAGCCGTTTAGATCTTCCCCGTGCGCAAAAGACCTCCCCATGGTCATTTTGCAAAGACCACCCTCGGGGTCCTCTTTGTAAAAAGTCACCCCTGGTCTTTTATAAAGAAAACCTCGGACCTCGCAAGATGGTTGAACTCGTGGACCACTCCCTTGCCCGCGTCCTCCATTAGGACGAGGGGCCGCTCCAGTCTTCTTAGGACAACTACTCGCATAGTGGCCCTTGTTGTGGCGATAGAAGCGGTGGCGTCGGCGTGGGTTGCGATGAGCAACTTCTGCTTTGAATCGCGGCGCTGCGTGGTGAGTCCGGCACTGCGGAGGGCGTGGAGTTGGTGCGAAGGCCTCGGCGATGGTGAAGCCAAAGAATGGGCCCAGTGCGAGGCCCAACACGGGACGAGCGAGGCGGCACTGCGGAGACATTGGGCCTCCCACTTGCGCTACGGGACTCGCCCGAGCGCTCTCACCTTGTGCTCGGCGATGATGGCCTTGTCCACCAAGGTCTGGAAGTCGGGGAAGTCCACAATAGAGAGCTTGTCCTGAAGCTCCTCAGACAAGCCCTCCATAAACTTCTCATGGTTCTCATGGTCCTCAGACAAGCCGAAACTTCTTGCTCCAGGAGCTCCCAATTTCGAAAATGGACAGCCACCCTTCAAATTACAACACTCATGGTTCTCCCAAAACCAAATTTAATCGATAAGTAGCTAGTTTTTGAAAGGAAGAGAGGAACAACCTTTGCAAAACTTAATCAAGAGTAAGGTGAGATAAGCAAGCTAAGATAGGTAAGGAGTAAAATCTAAGAACTTACTTAATCTTCATGAACCATTTGAAAGTAAGTTTTCAAAATAACCTAAAGGCGACCAAGTTAGGGGTTTCTACGGTCAGTATGGCTCTGATACCAACTTTGTGAGGACCCGGAATGTTTAATTAGTAGCACTTAACCTCCAAATGGTTCTAGCATTACTAATTAAACATTCTAAGCCTCGATGGACATATGCTTCCCAGAATTGCAGCACATGCACATCATCACAAAGTTACACATCATTTCCATACAACATACATTAACAAGTCTAGTAAAGGACATAGATAAAGTAAGTTATTACAAAAGAGCCGACCGGCCAAATGACACAATATACAAGAATGACAGTGGAAGCAAAGGTGCCATGAGATGGCTAGAACAAAAGTCGACCAGGTTAGCCACACAACCCACAAGTCAACCGGCCGGGCGCCAAGCTAGGCGCCCAAGCTACCACAACACTGACTCACAAAGTGAGGCCCCTCCGACTCACCTTCTTCCTCTGCAACAAATACATTTAAGCAAGATAACTGAGTACACAAAGGTACTCATAGGATCGCGTGTGGGATAGCGGACCTATTCATAACTACATGCAAGCTTATTTAGGTGGAGGTTGTATGTCTCATTTTGCACAAAGCCAACTTTATTTGCAATAATGTAATACATTTAAAACAAGTTTGCAAATCTATTTTGATGTTGAATATAACGTGAAATAATGATAAATACAAGCAACCACAGAAGTGACTATCCCACTAGCCACCATAACATAGCACGAATCCCGATTCGTACCACCCATCAAGTTTTAATTAAAGGTTGTAGTCTTGTTCTCACGGGCGTATCCGAGCGTGTCCATAACCTAGGGCGAGGCTATTGAATAGTTTTAACCTGCGGGGTGTACCAATGTACCCACACTTGACGGCCTTTAAGCCACAAAGCACACTTAGAAGGTATGCGGCACGACTAAGTCCTACGAGGCGTTTTCAATATTGTGTATCAACCACGAGCCGCTCGTATGGATAGAAACCCATACGTTTACATTGCAAGCCGAAAGACAACAAATCCCATCACGGGTGAAGTCTTTCGGACACTACAAAGCTCCCAACACCATCCCTCCTGCGACCTCCTGCGACCCGAAGCCAATACACGCCAAAGTACTAAGTCAAGAGAGGTCCCATACCCTCTAGTGTGGTTAGCACGCTAGAATGCTTGGTTTAGTGTAACAAGATGTTCGGTCCTTGTTGACCCGGGCACCATTCCAATCACACCCAAAAATCACACCGTCTTACCATTGTGCCCGAGTCTAAATTATTTTGTTTTCAGTTTTAGTTTTCATAAGTAGACATGGCACAAGGCTGAAATCATAGATCATAATAAGTTTTATGTGATCAAGGTTATTGACAAGTCGATAACCGCCCATTTCTCTGGAACCTAAGCATGGCTAAGCAATTATTTCGCAAAACTACTAAGTGACAAGAGCTCATCCACGAACTCTAAATCACAGCAAGATAGCCTAGGCTCATGGTAGTAGAGGATAATCATTTGCCTAAGGAAATGCATCTACTAGGTAAACTAACGACAATAGTTTAACACAAAGTAGCAATGCATACATAGAATTTGTAATCAACATAAATACTTAAAATCTGGGATTAACATGATCAAACTGCTTGCCTTGCTGCAATTGTTCTTCTGTAGAGGAGGATCCTCGGGTTCAATAAATTCTTGACACCCTACGAGAAAAGCGATAAAACCAATAAGAACAAGAACACCAAAAGGAACTCAACAGCAAAGAACATCCAAAACCCAAGAAATTTATACAGCCGCTAGAGGATGATTTTAGACAATTTTAGAAACAAGAATCACTTCATTTGGACTAAGCATGAAAAAGTTACAGCCAAAATACTCTTTCTCAGCCTATTTAAATCAACTAAATTAATTAATAGTACTGTTCGTGGCAAAAATTTCTATAATGATCTGGAACCCAAAATTTTTATGGTAGGTAGTTTATGTCATTCTAATCACAGCAAAGATGAGTTTACTAACTTTGGAGTTATAATGATTTACTTATGATTTTTCTAAGTTGCAAAACTAGCACAATACACTTTCGAAACATACACATGTTCCAAACCCAATGGTGATGACCTCGCCGTGGTGGAGGCCTAGAAGCAGCGTGGCCGAAAAACTGAAAGAGGCCATTTCGACAAAACATAAAAATAGCAAAATACTCCATTGCGGTCCGGAAGCGGGTGCCAACACTTCTAGGGACTAATAAGAAGCTACATGGCCAAGATGAGCTTCAAAAGATGGTAGGAGAAGCTTGAACACGATGGAGTTCACTCGAGCCGAGGTAGATGAAGAAGAAAATGATAACTGAGCAAAATGAACACCAATGGGTGATCAAAATAGCTTCATTAAGGTTCCCATAAGCCCCACAAGTAAGTAATTGCAAAAAAACCACTTAGGAGTTGGAGAAGAAAAGAGGTGAAACAGTAGAAAATCTCTAAACTTAAAATTGAGTGATTCTGTGAATGTAACCCAAAATTTAAGTTAGGGGAAGTATAAAGGAAGTTGAGGAGCTCAAAAGGGTACAAGAAAGATTGAAGGTGAACCCTTTGGACACCAAGATCGCCATTAGACTCTCGGGTCAACAATGGTGGTTTGAAGATTTGAAGTGGTTTTGAGCTCAAACACAGAGAGTGAGCAAAGTGTGGTGTAAAGGGACACTAGGAGGACCTAGAGGGGGTTTATAAAGAGGAAGGATTAGGGTTTCGAGCAAGAACATGAGTCCATGGTGGGCTCGGTTCATGCTACGGCCATGGACCAAGAAATGATGGGAGCAAGTGAGCACGGTGACAATGGAGGAGAAAGCCTGATGCACATTTAATGCCCTCGAGAGCGTTGGCGAGCAAGCTTGAAAAGATAGAGCAAAGGCGCTCTCTCTCTCTGCCATTGCTGCATGCGCCGCACGACTAACCCAAGGAAGAAGAAGAGCAGAGAAGGCAAGCCACGACCGTTGGATTTGAGATGGGCGGTCACGATTTAAATGGGTCCGCGGACGATCCGATTGTTTTGGAAATGCGGGCGGTTGGATTGAGATCAACGATCCCAATTGAATAGTGCAACCGCGCGATGCGAATGCTCAGCGCGAGCGTGGGCGGCGATTAAATCAACGGTGAGATTGCAGCGCGTTTTAAAACACGGCTCGGTGCGGTTAGGTGGTTCGGCGAGTCAAGTGGCTTGAGCTCGAGCCGACTCGAACCCAAGGAGCGATGAACCGGGTTTTGGATTTTAGATAGACGAGAGGCTTTTGAGGATTTATTAGAGGTAGTAAAATAACTCTAAAAATCCTGAAATTTTCTGAGAGCTTCTTGACTCAGATATTGACCTTGTGTAAAATTTTCAGAGGTTTTATGCATTGCATTTTCTCCAAAATTCTACAAGTCTTGGCTCAAGGTTTGGTGAAAGTCAAACAAGTTTGATGGCCTCTAAAAATATTCAAACAATTTCTAAAAATTGTAAAATTTTTGAGAGGGCCACATACCATCTCAAGAACTTAGAAAAAATATTTCCAGAGGATGATCAAAAGATTTGACAAGGTTGTTTTTGAAGGATGAAGATTTGGATCAAAGACTTGTGATTTTGTATTTCCTTAGCTCTTGTACAAAAATTGTTTAGTACACACAGGAAATACATGATGTAAGAAATTTTTTTAATTTCTACTCATTTTCTTACATTAGAAACACAAGTCTGAAACTTGGGATGTTACAACTCTTCCCCCCTTACAAGAATCTCGACCCGAGATTTCGTTTACTCGGAGAAGAAGGATGGATAATCTACACGAAGGCGATCCTCACGCTCCCAAGTTGCTTCATCTTGAGAATGGTTTGACCTGAACCTTAAGGAACTTGATGACCGGTTCCTTGTTCTTCGTTCGACTTCCTCGAGAATACGAACAGGATGCTCGCGGTAGGTCAAATCTCCTTGCACATCGAGAACCTCCAATGGAGTTTCCTCAGTCGGGACACGAAGGCACTTCTTCAGGTGTGATACATGGAACACATCATGCACACCCTCAAATGTAGTGGCAGCTCAATCGTATGCCACGGCCCCAACTCTCTCGGCGATGCGATAAGGCCCAACATAACGAGAGCTAATTTGCCCTTGACACCACGCGATGGCCCTTCAAGGTGAGACTTTGAGATACACAAAGTCATTGGGCTCAAAGCTCAACTCACGGCGACGACGATGCGCATAGCTCTTACGCTGGGTGGGCGATGCGCAAATGCTCGCGGATCAGCGAACGACTTCGGCCTCATTGATCGAATCGGGCGAAAAAGCGCGCTCACGGTTTCGACCGGTTCAACGGGGTTACGCATCTCCTCCCATACAAGGCCTCAAGCGGTGCCATACCAAGGCGGCACGATATTTGTTGTTGTAGGAGAACTCAGCAAATGGTAGGCACTTCTCCCACTTCTTCCCATAGGAAAGGACACAAGCACGAAACATATCTTCCAACACTTGGTTGACTCTCTCCGTCTGACCATCAGTTTGGGGATGAAAAGCTGTACTGAAATGAAGGCGGGTCCCCATAGCGTCTTGCAGACTATGCCAAAACCGAGAGGTAAAAAGCGCACCACGATCGGAAATAATCGTCTTGGGCACACCATGCAAGCTCACAATCCTCGATACATAGAGTTCGGCTAGAGGTCCCACACGGAGCTGAGTCTTGACAGGAAGGAAATGTGCCACTTTAGTTAGCCTATCAATGACAACCCAAATGACATCATTCCCCTTGGACGAGCGGGGCAAACCGGTGATGAAGTCCATGCCCACAGAATCCCACTTCCACTCAGGCACTGGCAAAGGCTGAAGAAGTCCTGCTGGACGTTGATGCTCGGCCTTCACACGGCAACACACGTCGCACTCGGCAACGAACTTGGCAATCTCACGCTTCATTCGAGTCCACCAGAATCTCTGACGAAGGTCTTGATACATCTTGGTAGCCCCGGGGTGGATAGACAAGGGAGAGTCATGGGCTTCGCGGAGAATCAAATCCCGCAATTCCATGACCTTCGGAATAACAAGACGCTGCCCAAACCATACAACTCCGTGCTCATCCTCCGAAAAGCACTTGGCTGCCCCATCCTTGATGTTCTGCTTGATTTGGCTCACACCAACATCATGCTGCACATGCGATGATTTGGTCCACCAAGGTTGGTTGCCACGACCAAGGTAGCAAGAGAACCGTGCTCGATCAAACCCAAATTGAGGCGCTGAAATTCCTCCACGAGGGTAGGCTGCTCTTGGAGCATTAACATGTTGCAATACACCTTAGGTGAGTGTATCATAGCGACATTGGCCTTGCCGGATGATCTGAATGCCCATGTCATAGTCCTTGATCAATTCCAACCATCTTCTTTGCACGAGGTTGGATACGGCTAGGTGAACAAGTACTTCAAGCTCTTGTGGTGAATACACTTCTGTGATTTACCAATTAAGTAATCTTGCCAAATTTTGAGTGCATGAACCACGACTAACTCCAAGTCATGTGTAGGATAGTTGAGTTCATGAGGCCTCAAGCGCCTTGATGCATACGCCACTACCTTGCCCTCCTACATAAGAACACAACCAAGACCACGGCGAAGCATCACAAAGATATCAAAACTCTTGTGAATATCGGGAGAACAAGCCTTGGAGTGAGGTTAACCGCTTCTTGAGTTCTGAAAAACTCACATCACGCGTGAGACCACTCAAACTTCTTGTCTTTCTTGAGCAACTCGGTCATAGGCTTCGCAATCTTGGAGAAATTCTCGATAAAGCGGCGATAGTAGCCGGCCAAACCAAGAAAACTCCGCACATCGGTGACTGACTTGGTGACCCAAGATAGCACATCACGACTTTGCTAGGATCCACAACCACACCTCTATTTGAAAGAACATGGCCCAGAATGCCACTTCCTTCAACGAACTCGCACTTGCTTTGAATTTGGCATCATTTGGTGCTCACGCGACTGCCCAACACAAGGTTAAGATGCTTAGCGTGCTCTTCTTCACTCTTGGAGTAGATAAGGATATCATCAATGAATACCACCACAAATCTATCCAAATACTCCATGAATACCGAGTTCATAAGGTTCATGAATAAAGCAGGAGCATTGGTGTAACAACCCCAAATTAGGGTTTGTATTTTAAATGTATAAAAGTATGAAAATTTAAAAACTTTTGGTTGTATATCTTGATCATGCTCATGGTTTCCAAAATCTTGTGCACAATTTTAAAATTTTGAAGATTGTATTAAAGTTTGTGTTGAAGTTTTAAACTTTTAAACTTAAATCCCATTCCAAATTGAATTCCAGAAAGATGTATGAATGAAAATTTCCAAAAATAATTTATTCAAATACTACATTATTGATCTTTAATTGTAATTATTTTTTTACCAAATTTTTATAAGTCTTTTTGCCTTCACCAAAATTCAAACGAAATCACTAATGCAGATTTGAATATGATTTAATTCTAACAAATTTTAATATAAAAAGTGTTTGAAATTATTTTTCCTAAGTCCCTTGTGAACCTCAGAATGCCCACAAAAATTTTCATAATTTTTCAAATTTTATTTCTAGTTCAAGCGGCTAGGTCAAACTTGTATTTGTTTGGTCAACACTAAAACACAAATTCTAATCCGGCTCGTGCTTTGTTCCTCAGGCCCAAGTCCGAGTCGACCGAACCAGCTCGCCGAGCCACCCTCTTACATCGCGGCGGCGGGCCAGCTCGCGGGCCTTCTCTTCACGGCGGCACACGCGGCTCCCGCGGCCAGCGCCTTCGCCGACTCCGTCGCCGCATGCTCGCCACGCACCACGCCACGGTCACCACCGCCCTTGCCGTGAGCCCGTGAGTGCATCGCCTTATCTTCTCCACGCTCCTTCCCTACCATTTCATCCCCTCCCTTCCTCCTATTCTCCACGGCGGTGCGGCGCCCCTCGCCATTGCAACCCCGCTCCATCGCACCCGGCCGCGGCCACTCAGCTTCCCGGCCGTCGACCCTCTGCGGCAGCTCGCCGCCCTGTTGCCTCTCCTCCTTTGGCGCTCGGCCTCGGCTCCTTCCTCCTCGCCCACTCTGCCTGCCCGGCCGGCCTGCTCTGCTGGCGCCTCGACTCCTCCCGCCACCATCAACCGTGGCTGGTAGCTCCTACCACCCTCTCATGCTTGTGCTCACCCGAGTCACCCTCTCTCACTAGTGCGTCGCCGTGCCTCTCCTTCTCCGGTCGGCCGTTGCTCACCATGGCGCGCACCGCCTCGAGCCACCTCGGGCTCCGCCTCCAATTCCTGGAGTGGAGCACCGCGCCGCCTCCGACACTTCCCCAACCGCCGGCGAGGCCTCCCCGCGCCCTAGGCCGCCACCACGCGAGCTTCCCAGCGCCCCTGTCTCGTCGCCGGCCCGCTCAGAGCTCCCCGCCTCCTCGAACAGCTCGGTGAGCATCCACTCCCCTCCCTCAAGCTCGTTCTCTTTGCCCTTTCCCTCTCTCCCCTCCGTGCCGTCGCCCGCAAGACCCGCACCGGCCGCTCAGCCAGCGCCGCTCGCCATTGTCGCGCCGCCACACTGCCTCTCCGGCCTCCCCAAGACCACCTCTAGCTTCACTAGCCCCCTGTTAACCCATTTTCGTAGCCTCCCCCGCCACGCCGCAGCTCCATCACCGCGACATGAGCTACTACGAGCGACTCGAGCCTTCCTCATCTTGTCCTCTTTATGCTCCCTCAGTCTGTTCTTTCTCTGTACAATAGGAGCTTTTGTCTGATAGTAGTGAGTTAGGAGGTTAGGTGATAACTGATTAGTGCACTAAGTAATTAACTTGAGATTGGAAGTCAAATTAGAGTTTGATTAGGGAAGGGTATCCTAAGATGATTGGATAGAATGTTGAGTTTGGACAATAGAGCTCCGGGAAAAGCGACAATAGTCGATTATGTTTCTCAACAAAACATACTCGACTAACAAGCTATACTAGTTAAAGCAGGAATTAACATCGACTTTGCCTAACATATTTGCAATAACACATTACTTGACTAAATCAAGTAGCCTTGTTGAAATAGATTCAATAAGTGAAAAGTTTAGTTAAATCTTGCTCCTGTAAACAACCGTCTCCTTGCCCAAAGTACTAGAACATGAGCGTTAGGAAGATTGAGGAGAATTAAAGTGACAAAAAAGCTGAATGACATGGTTAATGCGAATAGTTTGAAATCTGTTAATTCAAATAGCCTTTTGGACATTTCTCTAGCAGAAGGTCCAACCTAATCAGTGATTAGCTCTTGATGCCTAGCAAGATAGGGGGGTCAGACTTGCATTTAGCAATCTTCCTTCTCAAATTGTGAAGTTAAATACAGTGTTAGCGCTAGTACATTAAATGGTGATAAGCGAGAAGGTTCTAAGGAGATAGAATACTATTGTCGATTAAACTCACTTGTAAGACCAGCCATCTAACACTACGATCATATAGTGATCATGGAACCACTCAATTGAATCATCCGAATTGAAATCGAGTTTTAAAAGGAGTTAGTGAGAAACACTTCATTTCAGCAATACTATGTATTATGCATCGATTTAACGATAAAGGTAAGTTGATGATGAGTAGACTTGTCAATGGCGATGACCTTGCTAATCCGGTGGTTAGTGTTGGTCTCAGTTATTTTAGCTAGTTGGGCAATTAGTTTCCAGTGGCATCTAAAATCGAAAGTTGTTTTTAGGAGGATAGCTAGCGGCTTTTGTATTTCTTTATCGAGTTGTCTGTTGCGAGTTAGTGCACAGAGAAAGAAGAGGTGTGTTAAGGAAGGATGTTTTGTCGTGTAACTCTTTAGTAGAAAACCTGAATTGTCAATGAACCCATTTGCAAGACCTTATGTTTTCTTTTAGCAAAATGTTGTGTAAGACAATTAGGTCACTAAGTGAGTTAGCCAATTTGTTTGTCTAAATGAACTTATAGCAGTAATAGTTGCTTAGAATAGTTAGTTAATTAAAGTGTGATAATATGTTGTAGCTAATAGATGTGCACACAATCACCATCAAAGTCTGTTGAAAGTTTAGATCATATAAGAGGATTGTTTTTGACTGTATGTTTATCGTGGAAATTAGTGAGTTTGGAAAGATCAGTAGTAAGAAATCCTATCTAATTTAAAATAAACTCCGTATCATCTAATTTTTGTTCCTAATTTCATGATCTATCTTCTGTGTATTGATTTTTGAATGCTGTTGGCGTTCTGGTGTTTATTCGCTGTTTTTCGCTTTGGCAGTTTTTATCGTTAGATGACGTCAGTATCGAGAGTGACCCTCTGCAGCAAGTCAATTATCTCAATCAAAGCAAAGGCAAGCAGTTTGATCATGATTAATCCCAGTATTTTAAAGATTAATATTTTGTTTCAGCTGTATGTATGCATCGCTTAATTTGTGTTAAAATGGTTAGCTAGACCCTGTAGATGCATATCACTGTAGGCAAAATATTGATCTCTACTACGAGCCTAGGTTATTTCTTTGTGATTAGAGATCATTTGGATGATCTCTTGTCACTTAGTAGATCGAGGTCAATCGCTTAGACTTGTAGCTATCGGTAGAAGCTGGCGGTTATCGACTTTAGTCGGTAACCTTGATCACCTAAAATTTGCTATAACTTTATGTTTGACATTTTGCTATGTTTAATTGTGAAAACTAAAAATGAAAAACAAAATGATTTAGACTTGGGCTGTGGTATGTTGGTGTGATACATTGGTGTGTATTGGAATGGTGCAGAGTCAGTTAAGGACCGAACATCTTGTGAGTGGATTGTTATCCGAGGCATTTTGCGTGCTAACCACACTAGAGGGTATGGGACCTCTCTTGACCTAGTACTTTGGCGTGTATTGGCTCGGGTCGCGGGAGGGATGGTGTTGGGAGCATGGTAGTTGTCAGAAAATCTTTACCCCAAAGGTAGTTGTCTTTTCGGCTTTACCATGTAAGCGTGTGGATTTCTATCCATCTGAGCGGCTAAATAGTTAATACACAATATTGGAAAAAGTCTCGTAGGACTTAGTGTGCAACATACCTTCGGTAGTGTGTTTGGCTTAAAGCGATGCGAGGTGTGGAGTGCAGTGGTACACCTGCGGGGTTAAAACTATTCGAATAGCCTCGTCCTAGGTTATGGACACGCTTGGGTAAGCTTTTCAAGAGTTAGACTACAACATTTTAATTAAAACTTGATGGGTTGGTATGAGCAGGCGTTCATACTATTGTTGTGATAGCCATTGGGTTGGTCATCTCTAGGATGTCTTTTGTCACTACTTCTTTGTATCATTGTTATTTACGCAAATAAAATTTGAATTGTTAAGCGCCTTCAAACTATTACATTATTGCAAAGAAAACTTGCTTTACTGCTAAAAGTAAGTCGAGCCCCTCCACTTAAATAAAGCTTTCATGTAGTTAAATTATAGTTACATTGCCCTTACATCAGTCTTGCAGTACAAAAACAATTTTTGTACTCGGATGCTGATTAATGTTTTGTTGCGAGAGGAAGAAGGTGAGCCCCAAGGGCTTTCCTTTTTGTGATATGTCTTTGGGTTTGGCGACTAGCTTAGCGGCGGTTGGTTGCCTTGTGGGTAAAGGCACACTAATTGGCTCTTTTATTTATTGCCATCTTATGGCTTTTGCTTCATTGTGTAGTTTGTTATTTATCTTGTAAGTTCTTTCATTTGTATATTTGTAGTTTTATTATTGTAACCTCTCGTGTATGGATTTGATGCATGATTTTGTAGCAGGTGTGTATCTTGCATTTAGGAAGTATACATATCCACGAGGCAGTTTATTTGAATTGTAATGCTAGGGTCAATGGAAGGCTAAGCATTACAAGTCGAATAAATCGAGTCCTCACAATTGGTCAAACCAAAAGACATGACGGTGTACTCGTAAAGACCATAACAGTAGCAAAGGCCGTCTTGGAATGTCCTCGTACGATCGACTTGATGATAGCCCAATCTCAAGTCAATCTTGGAAGACACGTGCTCGGTCAAGCGATCGAAAAGATCATCAATACAGGGGCAAAGGATACTTGTTCTTTACCGTCACTTCATTAAGCGGACGGTAATCAACACACATGCGCAAGGTCTTGTCCTTCTTCTTCACAAAAATAACCGAACAGCCCCAAGGAGATGAGCTAGGACGAATGAAACCCTTCTCTTGCAGCTCACCTAGTTGCTTCTTGACTCCTCCAACTCATTGGGAGGCATGCGATACGGCCTCTTTGAAATAGAGGCGATGCAGGGCGCAACTCTATCACGAACTCAGGTCTCGAGCGGGAGGCATTCGAGCAAATCTTCGGGAAAGACATCGCGAAGTCACACGGTGGGGACATCGCGAATCTCCAATCTTGGCTTTGCTTCAAGGGCATAAAGATGTGACCCTTGTAGCTACGGTGAAAACCAACTGTTACTTTGAGGAGTGGTGAGGAAGACAATCCTCTGGCACAATCGATTTGCCCCAAGTGTTGGGACAACCAATCCATGCCAAGAATCACATCCGGTAGCCAAGTCGAGTAGGATAAGATTAGCCAAGAATCCCACTACTTCGATGTGGATAGGAGCGTCCGGCATACTTGGTCGGCTCTCATTTCCGAACCGGAGGCGAATAAGTAGTGGAACCCCAAAGGAACAGTGGAGACCACTATCAACGACAAACAACCTTGAAATAAAAGAATCACGAGCTCGAGTCAAATAAAAGTGTAGCGGGCGTAAATTGACAAGAAGCGTACCCAACACCACGTCGGGCGCCTCCTGTGCCTCCTCAGCCGAGATGTGGTTGACTCGGTCGCTCCCAAGCCGGGGTCTTACGGTCGGATGGGTGACCACTCCCTTGCCCACGTCCTCCATTGGGGCGAGGGCGCTCGATCTTCTTAGGACAACTACTCGCATAGTGGCCCTTGTTGTGGCGATGAAGCGGTGGCGTCGGCGGCGAGGTCGCGATGAGCAACTTTCTTCTTTGGATCGCGGCGCCGTGGTGAGTCGAGGCCTGCGGAGGGCGTGGAGCTGGTGCCAGGCCTCGGCGGTGGTGAAGCCAAAGAATGGGCCTTGTGCGGGCCTAACACGAGGGGCGAGCAGGCGGCTGTGCGGTGGCCGTGGGCCTCCCACTTGCGCTTCGGGACTCGCTTGAGCGCTCTCGCCTTGTGCTCGGCGATGATGGCCTTGTCCACCAAGGTGCGGAAGTCGGGAAGTCCACAATAGAGAGCTTGCTGGCTCCTCAGACAAGCCCTCCATAAACTTCTCTGCTTGGCCTCATCGGTGGCCATCTCGGCGAGCGTACCTGCAAGATGGTTGAACTTCGTGGAGGTACCCGATCCTGATTTGCGCCTGTTTGGCGCAGGAACTCTTTCTTCTTCAGCTTCATCGGGCGGCGGGAACATGGGCCGACGGAAAGGCGACACGAACTCCTCCCACGAGACCACGTGTCCCGCGGGCTGCATGGCGAGAAGTTCTCCCACCATGAGTCTTGCACCCTCCAAGCGATGGGATGCGAAAAGTGTCAGCTCTGCTCCGGCGAGCAGCGTTGAGCTTCGCTCAATCGGGAGCGGCCAGTCATCTGCGTCCAAGGGTCCTCGGACACGGAGAAGGTAGGAGGCTAAATGCGGAGGAACTCGAGAGCCACGAGTCGATGTCCATGTAACATCCCATTTTCAACTTGTGTTTCAAATGTAAGAAAATTAGTAGGAATTAAAACTTTTTCCTTACATCATGTATTTCTGTGTGTACTAAACAATTATTGCACGGTATGGAGATACAAAGTCACAAATCATTGATCATCTCTGGAAATATTTTCCTAAGTTCTTGGGTTGATATGTGACCCCTCACGAAAAATTTCACAAATTTTTGAAATTGTTTGAAGAGTTTTAGGTCGATCAAACTTGCTTGACTTGTAGTCAAACCTAGCTCAAAGCATTGTATAATTTACGGAGAGAAATGCTCGACATAAAAACCTTTGGAAATTTTATGCAGGTCCATCTCAATGTCGACAAGCTACTACCAAAATTTCATAGAATTTGGAGCTAGTTTGCTAGCTCTAAAAGTCCCTTCAAGATCGGTTCAAAATTAAACCCTAAGCCTGGTCCGAAGTCGAGTTGGACTCGGACCTCAGTCTTGGTCTGCCAGAGCAGCTTAGCCGTGTCGGGCTCGGTCGAGTTGGCTTGAGGTGGTGCGGGCGTTGGATCTTAAATCGGCGCTCAAAGACATCCTCGGGTCTTTGTGAGGACCTCCCACCCGCCACGACCTCCTCGGGTTCTTTACAAAGACAACCCTCGAGGCCTCCCCGGGACCTCCTTTGCACCTTTGCAAAGACCACCTGGCGACCTCCTCGGACCTCCCGACCACCCCTAGCGCTTGGGTGATCGTGGGCCATCTCTCTTGAGATCGTGGCTCGAGACCTCCCCTAGTGTTAGGACCTCTAATATTGGGCTCAAGATCAGAGCCCTTGGATTTCAATCCAACGGCTCGCGACCTCCCTAGTGGGGCTCGGTGCGGATTGTAGCGGTTGAGCTACTTGACTGGTCCTCTCAGCATTGGGTGGGCACAGGCATTATCGATTTTGTGCGTGGCGGTGGGAGCGGTGCCTTGTCAACTCTAGGGGTGACAAGCGGCTATGTCTTGCCAACATTAAATGTCTGGCAGCACCTTTTGCTCAAAAGTCACCACGACACTGCTCCCATCATGTCGTTGATGCCTAGCTCGGTGCACGAGTGGGTGTGACCTTGTTTTCATTTTGGCGCTCGGCTATATATGGATCGGGCTTCTCCTTAAGTTTCTTTGGATCCATTCTTGCACCCCTAGTTTCTTCCTCTGCTCTTGAGCTCAAGTCACCAAAGCCTCTGTCACCATTGCTCGACCTTGGAGCTCTCAGGCGACCCTTGAGCTCCAGTGGTTCATTATTGCAATTTTGGCTAATCCTTTTGTTCTCTTGGTCACCTCGAGCCTCTCGACTTGCTTTGTTTGACCTTCACGAGAGGTTGATAAAGTAGGAGCGTGTGGTTCGTGGCGGGGCGTCGTCTTCTTCACCTCGCGACCTCCACCTTCACCGGAGCTCTTGCGGCCACCTCTAGCTCCCCTCCATTCCACAGTCGGTATTTGATATCGGAAATCCCTATTCTTTTAGACCTCTTGGTTTCGATTTGGTAGTGGTGGTCCCGGCGGTTATCTCGGTTAAGCCGCCGGTTGGTAGTCTTGTTGGTGTAGTTTTGGCACCCTTAGGTCCTCAGTCCTATTTGGAGCTCATTCGTGCCTTTGGTTTCGCCGAGAGGTCCACATCGCGACGACAAGCATTGTCTGCCTTTCGGGTTTTGTCGGTTCAAAACCTCCGATTTAAATCATATTCTTAGGACCACTTTAATGCTCAAATCATTGCTCATCATTGGTGCATTAATTGTGTCCTAATTTGTGCCGATGGAGTCAGCAGCGTGTGGGCCATGGGTTTAGAATTAAAGTTTGGAAATCATTAAGTGTCCCTTTTAGTTTCATTTATTGTCAATCATCCGGAGCATTTAATTTGTCTTAGCAGCCGCCTTTTGTGTCGTTGTCAGGAGGTCTGCGCCATTAAAACCACTCCGGGACCTCCCCAGAAATCTGGCCGTTAAAGACCTCGTAGAGTTAAATCCCGGCCGCTAGGATCACCCTCCTCCTTGGGGTCCTTTGCAAAAGACCTCCTTGAGGTCCTCTGTGCGAAAAGGTCACCGATCGTTTTGTCAAAGCCGCCCTCTCGGACCTCCTTGGGGTCCTCTTTGCAAAAGTCCTTCCTTAGTCGTTTTGAAAAACCACCCCTGAGCCACCCCACCAAGGTCCTCTTGTGCAAAAGACCACCCCGGTCATTTGTAAGAGAACCTTCAAAACTACGTTTAGGGTCTTCTTTGCAAAAGACCACCTCGGCCCTTTGTGAAGAAGTCGTAGGACCTCCCTCACTTCGGTCTGGACCGTTCATGACCTCCCCACGGAGATCGACGAACCGTCGGACCTCTCTCTGTTGAACACACATCGCGTAGGACCTCCCGCGAAGATCATGGCCATCCATGACCTCCTCGGTGAAATCCTAGCCGTCCAGACCTCCTCGCTTCATCTTAGCCATTCGGGACCTCCTATGGGAGATCCGAGCGTTAAGATCTCGTCGATCAATCGTTGACCTTTAGACCTCCCTAGTGCTGGGACGCGGATCTTGATCGGCGGTCACGACCTCTGATAAGCGCGAGGACCTCCTTTGCGTCTTGTTGTCGTGCAGCGGTCGTAGCCATTGGATTCAAGATCTCACGGCAGACCTCCTCGCTAGATCTTGCCGTCTAGGACCTCCTCGTTAGATTCGGACCATCAAGTCTAGATCTAGCGGCTAAGACCTCTCTGGCGCGGCAAGGTCTTTGCGCCCGAGCTCGTGCGGGTTTTAGCATGCGAGATCGTGAGCGTGCGATCTTTGATCAACGACCCACGACCTCCCGATTTTATGGGTTTTCAGTTTAGTCAGAAAAGCTTTTATTTGCACATATTAATTGTTTTAAACTTCAAAATTGCGTAACTTTTCTCTGTAGCTCCAAATTTAACAAACTAAAGTTCGATAAATGCATCTGTTAAAGTACTTTAGCTTAGTATAGGTTTTGCATAATCTTTATCTGAAATTAATCATGTCTTAGATTTAAAACTTAGAAAAATCATAACTAAATCATTTAACTCCAAATGACCTGAAATTTTATATGGGTTATCACTATACCAGTGGGTAGCTACCATAAAAATTTCAGCTTCAAATCTTTCTAGAAAATATTTTTGCTACAGTGCTAATTATGGTAGAAATTAGATTTTTAGAGAATATCTTTTGCACCACAAATCCAAATTAAGTTTTCAGTTTCTATGTCTAGGTATGTTCGTATTTTACCTTGTGTATAAATTACGTCACATTTGGATAATTTTGCTTGCTCTTTTGTTTAAGTGTTGCTCGTCTTATTGGTTGTTTCGCTCTTAGCTTAGGATTCGATATTTCGGTAATCAGAGAGCGACCCTCATAGTGAGGTTGAGCAACGACAAGCGAGCAAGCATTTGATCATTTCCCATTAATCCCATTACTTTTAAAGTCTAATATTTTGTTTAACTTCTATGTATGCATTGCTATTTTATTGTTAAATTGATTAGTTAATCCTCTAGTTGCATAATCTATAGGTAAATAATTATCCTCTACTACAGAGCCTAGGTTATTTCTTTGTGATTAGAGTTCGTTGGATGAGCTTTTGTCACTTAGTAGATTTGAATAAATATTGTAGCCATGCCTAGTATCGGTAGTATTAGGCGATCATCGACTTAGTCGGTGATCTTGATCACAACTACTTATACTACTCCATTATGTCCAACCCTTGTGTTTTATTGATTTACAAATCAAAACTGAAAACAAAACTATATCTTGACTTGGGCACAATGGTATGTTGATGTGATCATTTGGGTGTGTGGAATGGTGCCTAAGTCCCCAAGGACCGAGTTACTTGTGTCACTAAGCCAAGCGCTTATTGCGTGCTAACCACACGAGGGGATATGGGACCTCTCTTGACTAAGTACTTTGGGAGGTGCTAATTATGGTGGTCGGTGGGTGTGTGCGTGTGTGTGTTTGTGGTGTGCGAGGAGCATTAGCTGTCAGGTTAGGCTGTCTAATGTATCCTTCTCCGTGGGTTGCGGCTCTTAATTAGCATCGTCCATTGGAAAGCGTCTTGTAGACTTAGCAGTGCTGCATACCAAAGGAAGTATGCTAACCGTGGGTGGTGGAAAGGCGGTCTATCGTGTGGGTACATTGGTACACCTGCGGGGTTAAAACTATTCGAATAGCCTCGTCCTAGGTTATGGACATGCTTGGTAGGTCGTGCAAGAACTAGACTACAACCTTTTAAAAATTTAAACTTGACATGGGTGGTATGAAGGGTACTTCATGCTATGGTTGTGGTGACTATGGGTTAGTCACTTCTAGGTTGGTGTTGTTCTCTATCTATGTTATTATTGTCTCTCTTTTATTTGAGCGATAAAAGTTAATTGCAAACTTGCTTTGAATCTATTACCTTATTGTAAATGAAAACTTGCTTTATCTTTGAAAATAAGTCGAGCCTCATCCACTTAAATAAAGCTTGCATGTAGTTAATTATAGTTACTGTTATCTCACACGTCGGTCTTGCAGTACAAAAACAAGTTTTGTACTCATACGCTTTCTTAATATTAATTCTGCGAGAGGAAGAAGGTGAGCCCCAGGGCCTCACTTTTGTGGTATGTTCTTGTTATTGTTTGGGACGATTAGCTTGGCGGTCGGTTGGTTGCCTTGTGGGTAAAGGCACACCGATTGGCTTTGTTTCGCCATCTTATGGCCATTTTGCTTCATTGTGTATTTACTTATCTTTATGAATTTTGGCGGTCGGCCTCTCTTTTATAATAACTCTCTTTATATTATCTATGTCTTTGATTTGTTGCTTTTTGCTTGGCTCTATGTGTATGAATGGAATTGATGCATGATTTTGTAGCAGGGTGTGTATCTTGCATTTAGGAGTATACATATCTAGAGCTTAGTTTATTTGATTTGTCTTGTTAGGACCAAGTGGATGGTTAAGCAGTACAAGCCCAGATAATAGGAGTCCTCACAAAGTTGGTATCGAGCCATTCCGCCGTAATAACCAAGCTTGATCGTCTTTAGGATATTTTGGAAAACTTAATTTCAAAGTATCAAATGATTTATGAAAGCTTAAGTAAGTTCTCAGATTTTATTCCTTATCCATCTTAGCTTTCTATCTCATCTTGCTCTAATTGAGTTTTAAAACTGTTTTCCTCTCATCCTCTTCTAAAAAGATAGTGTTATCGTTTAAATTGGGTTTGGGAACCAATGAGTTTGGCAAATTGAAATGTTAGCCGCCCTCTACAAGATTTTGAAGCTTCGAAGTTGAAGGTTTTGGCTAGGAGGCTTGGATGCAAAATCTGGACAGCGATCATTCGGTTCCGGACAGCAAGCTCAAGGTTTCTAAATAGGGTAGAAAATGAGAGGATAATCAACTAAAACTTGTGGGAATAAAAGGGTAAGATGTGATATTAGTTGGCTAAGTATCTAACACCCCTTATTAGTGATTTTACCTGTTATTTAGTTATGATAAGACTTAAGTGGTGTGCTGAAATTTGCATTCCTAAACCGATTGCTCGTTCTTTCCATACGAGTTAGTAAATGCAGGAAGTTGCTCTTGTGATTGAAACTTTGTGCTGATTTTGTGGTTGTTTTGGGCCTTTAGAGTTCATCTCCTAATGAGTTATTGTTTCTTTGCCTTGAGCTTTGGGTTTAATCCTTGTCCGTCTTAGGATCTATCCCACTCCAACTTTACTGCGAACTCCCAAGTCCTTGGCTTTTCTTTCGCACCTTTCAGACTTCTAGTTTCGGGTTGCGTTGCTAACCCATCCCGCCAATGTGAGGATGTTGGGACGGACCAGCGGTGGCGGATTTTGGTCACGTGGCCCAGAGGCAGCGGTTACCTCCCTTTTGTTTAGGGTGTGGTGATGAGAGCCACGTTGTGAAGGTTGCAATCTGGGAAGGTCAAAGTGCGCGTTGTGGTGAGGAAGGACACTCTGACAGCGAGTGTACTCTGACTGCCCAAGCGTGGTGAAGACCACTTGCCGGAAATTGTCCGAGCGCCCGAATCACTTGTTTCCTCTGCGAGGAAAGCAATCACTATCCCAAGAGTGTAGTTTGAACAAGGTAATCTCCAAGTCGTTAGAACTTCTTGGCTGCTTCTTGATCGTCTGTAAGCACGGCAACCGCCAATGCCTCAAACCAGCGAAGTTCTGGATGATTTGTCTCGGAGCTGCGGGACAAATTACGATCTATACCTTCCTAACTTTCAGTTGTGGTGAAGATCCCGTTGTTGCTAGGGCGAGAAGAAAGCTAAAGGATCGTCATAGCGTCGACCAAATAGTGATGTCACTTGTTTCTTTTGCAACAACAAGGGTCACTATGCGCTTAATTGTCCTAAAGAGTGCGACCACCCCTTGTCCTCCGAAGGTGTGTCTCGATCTTGTGCACTGCGAGTCGTGAGCGGCCTCAGTAACCTAGCGAAGTCACTTGTTTCAGCTGCAAACTCGGGGTCATCATGCTTTTAATTGTCCTAAGGAGCTTGCGGCAACCTCTCGATTCTTTCGCGGCTGTGATTCGATCGCATGCACTGCGAAACATCGTGTTGGAGGGTCGTCAGTGCTCAAGTCAATCCTATCTCTGTTGGGAAAGCTCGGGAGGTACGGCGTCGTGTAAGGTACACCGTAGCCCTTACCTAATACTATTGTATTCAATTAGGAGCATTTCATTCCCTTGTATTCCCATCTTTTCTTTGCTTTTTGTGGCATTTGTTTAGCTCTTTTATCTAGTGCTCGGTACCTCCCTGGTTTGAAAGGTCTTGCTAATCTATCTCAAACCCCAATATACCTTAGGGATGTCGTCATTTGTTTGACTAGCGGTAATCTTCCTTCCTTTATATCCTAGGGCATCGCATGCAGTTTTGCCTCAAATCCTGCGACCCCAAAGGGCGCGGCTCCTCTAATCAACTAGCTCGGAGGATGACTCAGTATAGCTAGTTAACCGACCGTGGTCTTGTTCGTTAGTGAAGTAACGGACAATTTGCTTCACCAACTAAGGATGACCATAGTCACTCTAAGATAGCTAGGCTGCGGAGGATGACTCCGTATAGCTAGTTAGCGGTGAGATTCCGTTGTTAGTGGAATTAACCGGACAAATCGCTCCACCCACTAACAACGTGACCTGCACCACCACCCTTAGAATCAGAGAGATCTCTCAATCTGTCAATCCTTGTTATATCTGGACTGGTAAGTTTCCTCGTAATCGACTAAAGTGGCACGTTTCCTACCGATCAGAACCAAGGTTCATCCGGTCACCTAGCGGGCTCTATATCGCCGGGATCATGAGCTTGCATGGGGTGCGAAGGCGATCATCTCGATCGTGGTTCCATCTTCACTTCGATTCGGCATAGCTTGCAAGAAGCTACATGGGAGCAGAAGATCGTCTCGTCTGAACTACCCTCTTTCTTTTAAGTGAACCAAATCTGGGACGAGATTTTGTAAGGGGAGGTTTGTAACATCCTCATTTTCAACTTGTGTTTCAAATGTAAGAAAATTAGTAGGAATTAAAACTTTTCCTTACATCATGTATTTCTGTGTGTACTAAACAATTATTGCACGAGTATGGAGATACAAAGTCACAAGTCTGTTGATCATCTCACAGGAAATATTTTCCTAAGTTCTTGGGTTGATATGTGACCCCTCTGAAAAATTTCACAAATTTTGAGAAATTGTTTGAAGAGTTTTAAGGTCAGTCAAACTTGCTTGACTTGTAGTCAAACCTAGCTCAAAGCATTGTATAATTTACGGAGAGAAATGCTCAGCATAAAACCTTTGGAAATTTTATGCAAGGTCCATCTCAATGTCGACAAGCTCTGCCAAAATTTCATAGAATTTGGAGCTAGTTTGCTAGCTCTAAAAGTCCCTTCAAGATCCAGTTCAAATTAAACCTAAGCCTGGTCCGAGTCGAGTTGGACTCGAGACCTCCAGTCTTGGTCACAGAGCAGCTTAGCAGTGTCGGGCTCGGTCAGAGTTGGCGCGGTGGTGCGGGCCGTTGGATCTTAAATCCGGCTCAAAGACATCCTCGGGTCTTTGTAAAGGACCTCCCACCCGCACGACCTCCTCGGGTTCTTTTACAAAGACAACCTCGAGGGCCTCCCGGGACCTCCTTTGCACCTTTGCAAAGACCACCACAGGCGACCTCCTCGGACCTCCACGACCACCCCTAGCGCTTGGGTGATCGTGGGCCATCTCTTGAGATGCGTGGCTCGAGACCTCCCCTAGTGTTAGGACCTCTATCTGGGCTCAAGATCCGAGCCCTTGGTTTCAATCCAGCATTTCGCGACCTCCCTAGTGGGGCTCGGTGCGGATTGTAGCCGTTGAGCTACTTGACTGGTCCTCTCAGCTGTTGGGTGGGCACAGGCATTATCAATTTTGTGCGTGGCGGTAGGGGCGGTGCCTTGTCAACTCTAGGGTGACAAGCGGCTATGTCTTTGCCAACATTAAATGTCTGCGGCACCTTTTGCTCAAAAGTCACCACGACACTGCTCCCATCATGTCGTTGATGCCTAGCTCAGTGCACCAGAGTGGGTGTGACCTTGTTTTCATTTTTGGCGCTCGGCTATATATGGATCCGGGCTTCTCCTTAAGTTTCTTTGGATCCATTCTTGCACCCTAGTTTCTTCCTCTGCTCTTGAGCTCAAGTCACCAAAGCCTCTGTCACCATTGCTCGACCTTGGAGCTCTCAGGCGACCCTTGAGCTCGGTGGTTCATTATTGCAATTTTGGCTAATCCTTTTGTTCTCTTGGTCACCTCGAGCCTCTCGACTTGCTTTGTTTGACCTTCACGAGAGGTTGATAAAGTAGGGGCGTGTGGTTACGTGGCGGGGCGTCGTCTTCTTCACCTCCGGCGACCTCCACCTTCACGAGCTCTTGCGGCCACCTCTAGCTCCCCTCCATTCCTGGTCGATATTTGATGTCGAAATCCCTATTCTTTTAGACCTCTTCGGTTTTGATTTAGTAGTAATTGGTCCGGCGGTTATCTCGGTTAGCGCCGGTTGGTGGTCTTGTTGGTGTAGTTTTGGCACCCTTAGGTCCTCCGTCCTATTTGGAGCTCATTCGTGCCTTTGGTTTCCGTGGCGAGTCCACATCGCGGCGGCAAGCGGCTGTGCCTTTCGGGTTTTGTCGGTTCAAAACCTCCGTTTAAATCATATTCTTAGGACCACTTTAATGCTCAAATCATTGCTCATCATTGGTGCATTAATTGTGTCCTAATTTGTGCCGTGGAGTCAGCAGCGTGTGGGCCATGGGTTTAGAATTAAAGTTTGGAAATCATTAAGTGTCCCTTTTAGTTTCATTTATTGTCAATCATCCGGAGCATTTAATTTGTCTTAGCAGCGTCACTTTTGCGTTGTCAGGAGGTCTGCGCCATTAAAACCACTCCAGGGACCTCCCATGAAATCTGGCCGTTAAAGACCTCCGTAGGTTAAATCCCGGCCGCTAGGATCACCCTCCTCCTTGGGGTCCTTTTTGCAAAAGACCTCCTTGAGGTCCTCTGTGCGAAAAGGTCACCGGTCGTTTTGTCAAAACCGCCCTCTCGGACCTCCTTGGGGTCCTCTTTGCAAAAGTCCTTCCTTAGTCGTTTTGAAAAACCACCCTGAGCCACCCCACCAAGGTCCTCTTGTGCAAAGACCACCCTGGTCATTTGTAAAGAGAACCTTCAAAACTCGTTTAGGGTCCTCTTTGCAAAAAGACCACCTCGGCCCTTTGTGAAGAAGTCGTAGGACCTCCTCGCTCGGTCTGGACCGTTCATGACCTCCCCGGAGATCCGAACCGTCGGACCTCTCTGTTGAACACATCGCGTAGGACCTCCGCGAAGATCATGGCCATCCATGACCTCCTCGGTGAAATCCTAGCCGTCCCGAGCCTCCTCGCTTCATCTTGGCCGTTCGGGACCTCCTATGGGAGATGCGGGCCGTTAAGATCTCGTCGATCAATCGTTGACCTTTAGACCTCCCCTAGTGCTCGGGACGCGGATCTTGATCGGCGGTCCACGACCTCTGATAAGCGCGAGGACCTCCTTTGCGTCTTGTTGTCGTGCAGCTGGTCGTAGCCATTGGATTCAAGATCTCACGGCTTAGACCTCCTCGCTAGATCTTGCCGTCTAGGACCTCCTCGTTAGATTCGGACCATCAAGTCTAGATCTAACGGCTAAGACCTCTCTAGGCGCGGCAAGGTCTTTGCGCCCGAGGAGCTCGTGCGGGTTTTAGCATACGAGATCGTGGTATGCGATCTTTGATCAACGACCCGCGACCTCCCGATTTTATGGGTTTTCGATTTAGTCAGAAAAGCTTTTATTTGCACATATTAATTGTTTTAAACTTCAAAATTGCGTAACTTTTTCTCTGTAGCTCCAAATTTAACAAACTAAAGTTCGATAAATGCATACATTAAAGTACTTTAGCTTAGTATAGGTTTTCGATAATCTTTATCTGAAATTAATCATGTCTTAGATTTAAAACTTAGAAAAATCATAACTAAATCATTTTAACTCCAAATGACCTGAAATTTTATATGGGTTACCACTATACCAGTGGTAGCTACCATAAAAATTTCAGCTTCAAATCTTTGTAGAAAATATTTTTGCTCTGATTGCTAATTATGGTAGAAATTAGGTTTTAGAGAATATCTTTTGCACCACAAATCCAAATTAAGTTTTCAGTTTCTATGTCTAGGTATGTTCGTATTTTACCTTGTGTATAAATTCGTCACATTTGGATAATTTTTGCTTGCTCTTTTGTTTAAGTGTTGCTCGTCTTATTGGTTGTTTTCGCTCTTAGCTTAGGATTCGATATTTCTGCGGTAATCCGAGAACGACCCTCCGCAGAGTTGAGCAACGACAAGCGGCAAGCGATTTGATCATTTCCATTAATCCCATTACTTTTAAAGTCTAATATTTTGTTTAACTTCTATGTATGCATTGCTATTTTATTGTTAAATTGATTAGTTAATCCTCTAGTTGCATAATCTGTAGGTAAATAATTATCCTCTACTACGAGCCTAGGTTATTTCTTGTGATTAGAGTTCGTTGGATGAGCTTTGTCACTTAGTAGATTTGAATAAATATTGCTTAGCCATGCCTAGTATCGGTAGTATTGGCGATCATCGACTTAGTCGGTGATCTTGATCACACAACTACTTATACTACTCCATTATGTCCAACCCTTGTGTTTTATTGATTTACAAATCAAAAGCGAAAACAAAACTATATCTTGACTTGGGCACAATGGTATGTTGATGTGATCATTGGGTGTGTGGAATGGTGCCTAAGTCCCCAAGGGCCGGAGTTACTTGTGTCACTAAGCCAGCGCTTGTGCGTGCTAACCACCGAGGGGATATGGGACCTCTCTTGACTAAGTACTTTGGGAGGTGCTAATTATGAGCTGGTCGGTGGGTGTGTGCGTGTGTGTGTTTGTGGTGTGCGAGGAGCATTAGGTGTCGGTTAGGGCATCTAATGTATCCTTCTCCGTGGGTTGCGGCTCTTAATTAGCATCGTCCATTGGAAGCGTCTTGTAGACTTAGCCGTGCTGCATACCAAAGGAAGTATGCTAACAGTGGTGGTGGAAAGCGGTCTATCGTGTGGGTACATTGGTACACCCTGCGAGGTTAAAACTATTCGAATAGCCTCGTCCTAGGTTATGGACATGCTTGGTAGGTCGTGCAAGAACTAGACTACAACCTTTTAAAAATTTAAACTTGACATGGGTGGTATGAAGGGTACTTCATGCTATGGTTGTGGTGACTATGGGTTAGTCACTTCTAGGTTGGTGTTGTTCTCTATCTATGTTATTATTGTCTCTCTTTTATTTGAGCGATAAAAGTTAATTGCAAACTTGCTTTGAATCTATTACCTTATTGTAAATGAAAACTTGCTTTATCTTTGAAAATAAGTCGAGCCTCATCCACTTAAATAAAGCTTGCATGTAGTTAATTATAGTTACATTTATCTCACACGTCAGTCTTGCGAGTACAAAAACAAGTTTTGTACTCATACGCTAACTTAATATTAATTCTGCAGAGGAAGAAGGTGAGCCCCAAGGGCCTCACTTTTGTGAGCGTGTTGCTGTATTTGTTTGGGACGATTAGCTTGGCGGTCGGTTGGTTGCCTTGTGGTAAAGGCACACCGATTGGCTTTTGTTTCGCCATCTTATGGCCATTTTGCTTCATTTGTGTATTTACTTATCTTTATGAATTTTGGCAGTCGGCCTCTCTTTTGTAATAACTCTCTTTATATTATCTATGTCTTTGATTTGTTGCTTTTTGCTTGGCTCTATGTGTATGAATGGAATTGATGCATGATTTTGTAACGAGTGTGTATCTCTGCATTTAGAGGAGTATACATATCTCGAGCTTGCTTTATTTGATTTGTCTTTGTTAGGACCAAGTGGATGGTTAAGCAGTACAAGCCGAATAAGCCAGGTCCTCGATCCACCACCTCCGGATCCGGGCGCCGAGGATGGAGGTGTTCCTCGCGATGACCTCCAACACTCTGCGGTCCTCGAGCGGTTGCGTTCGATCTGCATGAGGACTTCACCATGGTCGGAGGAGGTGGAAGCTCCTCATCGGGACTACGGTGATTCCGACCACTACGGGTCCCTCCGACCATCTGTTTCACTAAGACAAGTTAACTACAACTCGAGACCCAAAGCACGGAAATCCAAACTCAATAAAGGGCTCAAGAATAACCACAAAAGAGCATAAGACCATAGGTCACCAAATCAATTTCAAACGACTAACCGTATGGAAAGAGCAGTAATCGTTTGAGAAGACCAAAATTTCAGAACTCAATCCTAGCTCTAAACAGCCCAAAATCAAGGTATAATCACCTAATAGAGCATAGGCATTTAGCTAATTTCATATCACTCCTTACCCTTTTTGTCCCACAAGATTTAGTTAAATTTACCTCTCATTTTCAGCACTATTTACTAATTACAAGCTAGCTGTCCAGAATTTGCGCTTGCTGTCTAGAATTTGTTTCTTTAAGCTTCTGGCCGAAACTTCTTGCTCCAGGAGCTCCCAATTTTGAAAATGGACAGCCACCCTTCAAATTACAACACTCATGGTTCTCCCAAAACCAAATTTAATCGATAAGTAGCTAGTTTTTGAAAGGAAGAGAGGAACAACCTTTGCAAAACTTAATCAAGAGTAAGGTGAGATAAGCAAGCTAAGATAGGTAAGGAGTAAAATCTGGGAACTTACTTAATCTTCATGAACCATTTGAAATTAAGTTTTCAAAATAACCTAAAGGCGACCAAGCTAGGGGTTTCTACGGTCAGTATGGCTCTGATACCAACTTTGTGAGGACCCGGAATGTTTAACTAGTAGCACTTAACCTCCAAATGGTTCTAGCATTACTAATTAAACATTCTAAGCCTCGATGGACATATGCTTCCCAGAATTGCAGCACATGCACATCATCACAAAATTACACATCATTTCCATACAACATACATTAACAAGTCTAGTAAAGGACATAGATAAAGTAAGTTATTACAAAAGAGCCGACCGGCCAAATGACACAATATACAAGAATGACAGCGGAAGCAAAAGGTGCCATGAGATGGCTAGAACAAAAGTCGACCGGTTAGCCACACAACCCACAAGGCAACCGACCGGGCCCCGCAAGCTACCACAACACAGCTCACAAAGTGGGGCCCCTCCACTCACCTTCTTCCTCTGCAACAAATACATTTAAGCAAAATAGCCGAGTACACAAAGCTACTCTTAAGGCGCGTGTGGGATAGCGGACCTATTCATAACTACATGCAAGCTTATTTAGGTGGAAGTTGTATGTCTCATTTTGCACAAAGCCAACTTTATTTGCAATAATGTAATACATTTAAGAGCAAGTTTGCAAATCTATTTTGATGTTGAATATAACAGCAAAATAATGACAAATACAAGCAACCACACGGAAGTGACTATCCCACTAGCCACCACAACATAGCACGAATCCCGATTCGTACCACCCATCAAGTTTTAATTAAAGGTTGTAGTCTAACTCTTGAAAGACCTTGCCAAGCGTGTCCATAACCTAGGGCGAGGCTATTCGAATAGTTTTAACCCTGCGGGGTGTACCAATGTACCCACACTTCGGCGGCCTTTAAGCCACAAAGCACACTTCGAAGGTATGCCGCGTGCGGCTAAGTCCTCTGAGACGTTTTCCAATATTGTGTGTATCAACCACGAGCCGCTCGTATGGATAGAAACCCATGCGCTTACATTGCAAGCGAAAGACAACAAATCCCATCACGGGTGAAGTCTTTCGGACACTACAAACTCCCAACACCATCCCTCCTGCGACCTCCTGCGACCGAAGCCAATACACGCCAAAGTACTAAGTCAGAGAGGTCCCATACCCTCTAGTGTGGTTATGCGCTAGAATGCTTAGTTTAGTGTAACAAGATGTTCGGTCCTTGTTGACCCGGGCACCATTCCAATCACACCCAAAAATCACACCGTCTTACCATTGTGCCCAAGTCTAAATTATTTTGTTTTCAGTTTTAGTTTTCATAAGTAGACATGGCACAAGGCTGAAATCATAGATCATAATAAGTTTTATGTGATCAAGGTTATCGACAAGTCGATAACCGCCCATTTCTACCGGAACCTAAGCATGGCTAAGCAATTATTCCGCAAAACTACTAAGTGACAAGAGCTCATCCACGAACTCTAAATCACATCAAGATAGCCTAGGCTCATGGTAGTAGAGGATAATCATTTGCCTAAGGAAATGCATCTAGGAGGTAAACTAACGACAATAGTTTAACACAAAGTAGCAATGCATACATAGAATTTGTAATCAACATAAATACTTAAAATACTGGGATTAACATGATCAAGCGCTTGCCTTGCTGCAATTGTTCTTCTTTGTAGAGGAGGATCCTCGGGTTCAATAAATTCTTTGGCACCCTAACGAAAAAGCGATAAAACCAATAAGAACAAGAACACCAAAAGGAACTCAATAGCAAAGAACATTCAAAACCCAAGAAATTTATCAGTACCGCTAGAGGATGATTTTAGACAATTTAGAAACAAGAATCACTTCATTTGGACTAAGTATGAAAAGGTACAGCCAAAATACTCTTTCTCGACCTATTTAAATCAACTAAATTAATTAATGAATGCTGTTCATGGCGAAAATTTCTATAATGATGGAACCCAAAATTTTTATGGTAGGTAGTTTATGTCATTCTAATCACAACAAAGATGAGTTTACTAACTTTGGAGTTATAATGATTTACTTATGATTTTTTCTAAGTTGCAAAACTAGCACAATACACTTTCAGAAACATACACATGTTCCAAACCTATTTCATATTAAAGTACACTAACAGAGGAATTTAACAAAATTGATCTTGCACAATTTGGAGCTATACAGGAAAAGATATGCATTTAACAAGTTTAAATCTATTTTTGGGGTATTCAAAATTGGCAGAAAACAAGTTATTTGAGTTATACAATTTTCTACGACAGAAACATGCCCAAACACATTTTTATATTAAACTAAAGAGGCATACAAATTTATTACAGTAGGAACATCTAAAAGGAGTTAAAATGATTTAGTTATGAATTTCTAAAGTTTTGATATAATTTTGGTTGATAAATAAATACTTACAGAAATGAAATCCAACTAAGCGGAAATAAGCAGCGTGGGCGCTCGAGAGCCCTTGATCTAACATCCTCACCCCGCGCGAGAGCAGACTCACGCGCGATCTCTAAAGGCCAGCCGTTGGATTGAGATCCAGCGGCTCACAAGGAAGGATGCAGCCGGTGTGCGGTTGCCTCGGCCAACCATGACCGCAGATCTAAAGATGAGCGGCTCACGAGCACACTTCTAATCGGAGGGTCCGAGCGCACACGATCTCGGTAGTAGATCGTGGGATGGACGATCCCGAGAATGAAGAGAGCCGGATGGTCGACGCATACGGTCCGGGCGCGGATCGCAAAATGGACGGCGGTCCAAGATCGAAGTGCAATCTGGAGCGCTGACATGTGGGGCCGCATGTCAGTGACTGTGAGCCACACACGCAAGCTTTAACACACGTGCACAGAGCACGGGGTCCACATGGTAGCGAGACATTTGGAGGTTTTAGGACAGATAATTAATTACTAATGACCAATGATTAGTGATGATTAGCAATTAATGTGTCCTAAAGATTTTGTGCAGTGGTGATTTAAGGATGAGGCCCACTGGCGATGGGGCGGGATGGCGGCCGGACACATTTATTGCTAACAATGATTAGCAATAAATAAACCAAAATCAGCCCTAACGACTTCGGTTTTGGTTTTATGCTTACGGGCCCACTGGCGGTGCACAGGGGTTATTCCGCGACCCTTTATCACGACACTTGACTAATCAATGATTAGACATTAATGATGTCCTAAACGCGCCGATTAGCTCGGCGGAGGGGATTACAGGGGGGTTGGACCCACATGTCAGTGAGACATTAGGCCGGGTTAGGACACAATTAATACTTCTAATGATTGGCAATGATTAAGCATTTCTGTGCCTAAATAGATGGCAACGAGTTTCACGCGGCAAAATCTGGCGAAACGGCTTGTCGCGGCGACTCGATCGCACGGCGCCACAAAACACCAAAGCGGACTCGCAATAGCGATGCGAACCCAATGGTGATGACCTACATTGGCGGTGGAGACCTAGAAGCGCCGTGGCCGAAAAACACAAAAAGAGGCCATTTCGGCAAAACATGAAAATAGCAAAATGCTCCGTGCGGTCCGAGAAGCGGGTGCCAACACTTCTAGGGACTAATAAGAAGCTACCTCGGCCAAGATGAGCTTCAAAGATGGTAGGAGAAGCTTGAACACGATGGAGTTCACTTTGGAGCGAGGAAGATGAAGAAAATGACAACTGAGCAAAATGAACACCAATGGGTTATCAAAATAGCTTCATTATGGTTCCCATAAGCCCCACAAGTAAGTAATTGCAAAAACCACTTACGGAGTTGGAGAAGAAAGGGGTGAAATCAGTGAAAATCTTCAAACTTAAAATTGAGTGATTCCTGTGAATGCAACTCAAAATTTAAGTTAGGGGAAGTATAAAGGAAGTTGAGGAGCTCAAAAGGGTACAAGAAAGATTGAAGGTGAACCACTGGACACCAAGATCGCCATTGGAGCTCTCGGGTCAACAATGGTGGTTTGAAGATTTGAAGTGGTTTCGAGCTCAAACACAGAGAGTGAGCAAAGTGTGGTGTAAAGGGACACTAGGAGGACCTAGAGGGGGTTTATAAAGAGGAAGGATTTGGGTTTCGAGTAAGAACATGAGTCTATGGTGGGCTCGGTTCATGCTACGACCATGGACCAAGAAATGATGGGAGCAAGTGAGCACGGTGACAATGGAGGAGAAAGCCTAATGCACATTTAATGTCCCGCAGAGAGACGTTGACGAGAGCAAGCTTGAAAAAACAGAGCAAAGCTGCCCTCTCTCTCTCTCTCTGCCATTGCGTGCATGCGCCGCACGGCTAACCCAAGGAAGAAAAAGAACAGAGAAGGCAAGCCACGACCGTTGGATTTGAGATGGACGGTCACGATTTAAATGGGTCGCCGGACGATCAGATTGTTTTGGAAATGCGGGCGGTTGGATTGAGATCCAACGGTCCCAATTGAATAGTGCAACCACATACGATCAGAATGCTCACGCGCGACGTGGGCGGCGATTAAGATCAACGGTGAGATTGCATTGCGCGTTGTAAAAGCGGCTCGGTGTAGTTAGGTGGTTCGTAGAGTTAAGTGGCTTGAGCTCGAGCAGACTCGAACCAAGGAACAGTGAACGGGTTTTGGATTTTAGATGAGCGAGAGAGGCTTTTGAGGATTTATTAGAGGTAGCAAAATAACTCCAAAAATCCTGAAATTTTTACAGGAGCTTGCTGACTCAGATATTGACCTTGTGTAAAATTTTCAGAGGTTTTTATGCATTGCATTTTTCTCCAAAAATTCTACAAGGTACTGGCTCAAGGTTTGACTGCCCTCTAAAAATATTCAAACAATTTCTAAAAATTGTGAAATTTTTCATAGGGGACACATACCATCTCAAGAACTTAGGAAAAATATTTCCAGAGGATGATCAAAAGATTTGACAAGGTTGTTTTTGAAGGATCAAGATTTGGATCAAAGACTTGTGATTTTGTATTTCCTTAGCTCTTGTACAAAAATTGTTTAGTACACACAGGAAATACATGATGTAAGAAAAAGTTTTAATTTCTACTCATTTTCTTACATTAGAAACACAAGTCTGAAACTTGGGATGTTACAGCTCTAGACCGTTAGATCTTCGCCTGTGGAAACCCTTAGTTGCTAGGACCTCCCGTTAGTATAGATCCTAGCCGTCTAGGACCACCCTAGTCAAATCCTAGCCATTTAGATCTTCCCCGTGCGCAAAAGACCTCCCTATGGTCATTTTGCAAAGACCACCCCTTAGACCACCCTCGGGGTCCTCTTTGTAAAAAGCCACCCCTGGTCTTTTATAAAGAAAACCTCGGACCTCCTCCTCGAATCAATCCTAGCCGTTCAAGACCTCCCGGGCTTAGATCGGCGTTAGATATTCTTTGTAAAGTCCTTAGTCTCGGGACCTCCCTCGCGTCGTCTGGGCCCGTTCGGGACCTCCCGGATCCATCAGGCGTCAGGATCTCCTCCGTTAAAACCACTGTCACCTAGGACCTCCCGTGTAGATCTTGGCCATCCATGGCCTCCCTCGTGTAGATCCCAACCGTTCAGGACCTCCTTCGCTCGATCGTGACCGTTAAGACCTCCCTTGCGAGATCTTAGCCGTTCAGGACCTCCCCTGCCAGATCTTGGTGTCTAGGACCTCATCCTTTAGATCCGTAGCTTTAGGACCTCCTCCTCGAGTCTAAGCCGTTAGATTTAGATCTAACGGGCTGAACCTCCCTCCGTAGATTTAGCCTTAGGACCTCCTCGAGGTCGGTGTCAGATCTTGATCTAACGGTCCCGACCAGCTCTAGCGCGAGGACCTCCTCTGTCATCGTTGTGCATGCAGTGCGTCGCCGTTGGATCCAATCTCAACGGCCCGAGACCTCCCAGAGCGGGAGGAGGTCTTTTGTCGCTGAGCTTGAGTGCAATGGCCTTGCGATGCAAGATCAACGACCCACGACTTCCCCGTTTCCTTCAGTTCATTTGGACCTCCCGAGAGCTCAAATTTTCCAAGTCCTTTAAATGTTCCAAATTTCAAAAATGCATATCTTTATCATTATAGCTCCCTTTTGAATGAATCAAGTTGCAGTAGCTTTGCCATGAAATGAACTTCAATATGAGAATGAATTTAGGCACTGTTATGTAGCAGAAAATGATATAAACTGCATGAACTTGTTTAATATAAAATGGTTGTTTAGAAATTATCTCAAATTTGCAAAATACATAACTTTTCCTCTGTAATTTCAAACTGAGCAAGCTCAACTTGGTAAAATTTGTCTGTAGACATGCTTTAATATGAACTAGGCCTTGTCTTTATTCATGTTCCTGAAAAGTGATATATGCTAGTTTTAGAACTTAGAAAAATCATAACTAATTCATTATAACTCCAAACGATGTGAACTCAACTTTGCTGTTCTTAGGATGACCTTAGCTACCTACCATAAAAATTTCAGATTCCAGATCATTCTAGAAATGTTTGCCATGAACAGTAATCGAAATTAATTTAATTAGGATTTTTCAGGCTGAGAGAAATTGTTTAGGACATAACTTTTTCATGCTAAGTCCAAATGAAGTAATTCTTGTTTCTAAAATTGTCTAAAATCAACCTCTAGCTGCTGTATAAATTTCATGGGATTTGGATGTCTTTTACTGTTGAGTTCTGTTTGGTGTTCTTCGTTCTTATCGGGTTTTATCGCATTTTCGCGATAGGTTCCGAAGAGTTTATTGAACCTGAGAATCCTCCTCTGCAGCAAGAGCAATTCCAGCAAGGCAAGCAGTTTGATCATGTTAATCCCTGTATTTTTAAGTATTTATGTTGTTTGCAAATTCTATGTATGCATTGCTAGTTTGTATTAAACTATTGTCGTTAGTTTACCTAGTAGATGCATTTCCTTAGGCAAATGATTATCCTCTACTACCATGAGCCTAGGTATTGCTGTGATTTAGAGTTCGTGGATGAGCTCTTGTCACTTAGTAGTTTGCGGATTAATTGCATAGCCATGCTTAACTTCCGGTAAAAATGGGCAGTTATCGACTTGTCGATAACCTTGATCACACAAATACTTACTGTGTATCTATATTTCGGCTTGATGCTATGTTCAAATTGCAAAAACCAAAAACCTAAAAACAAAAAGATTTAGACTTGGGCACAATGGTAAGACGGTGTGATTTCTGGGTGTGACTGGAATGGTGCCCAAGTCAATTAAGACCGAACATCTTGTGAGTACACATTATCAGAGCAATTTGTGCGTGCTAACCACACTAGAGGGTATGGGACCTCTCTTGACTTAGTACTTTGGCGTGTATTAACCGGGTCGCGAGTCGCGGGAGGGATGGTCTTGGGAGCATTGTAGTGTCAGAAAGGCTTCCTCCGTGATGGTTGGTTGTCTTTGACTTGCAATGTAAGTGTATGGGTTTCTATCCATCACGAGCGGCTCGTAGTCAATGCACAATATTGGAAGCGTCTCGTAGGACTTAGTCGTGTAGGCATGCAACCGGAAGTGTGCTTTGTGGCTTAAAGCGGTCGAAGTTTGGGTACATTGGTACACCACAGGGTTAAAACTATTCGAATAGCCTCGTCCTAGGTTATGGACACACTTGGGTAAGCTTTTCAAGAGTTAGACTACATCCTTTTAATTAAAACTTGTGGGTGAGTGCAGAATCGGGATTAGGTGCTATGTTGTGGTATTGTTGGGATAGTCACTTCCAGTGGTTACTTGTATGTATCTTTATTTCGCTATTATTTTGACAACAAAACAGATTTGCAAACTTGCTTTTAAATGTATTACATTATTGCAAATAAAGTTGGCTTTGTGCAAAATGAGACATACAACCTCCACCTAAATAAGCTTGCATGTAGTTTATGAATAGGTGCGCTATTCCACACGTTAGTCTTGCAGTACCTTAGTGTACTCGGTTGTCTTGCTTAAATGTATTTGTTGCGGAGGAAGAAGGTGAGCTTGAAGGGCCTCACTTTTGTGAGTGTGTTGTGGTAGCTATGGGCGACTAGCTTGGCGGCCGGTCGGTTGCCTTGGGGTTGTGTGGCTAACCGGTCGACTTTTGTTCTACCCATCTTATGACACCTTTTTCTTCATTGTCATTCTTGTATATTATGTTATTTGGCAGTCGGCTCTTTTGTAATAACTTTACTTTATGTATGTCGTTGTTGAACCTAGTGTTAATTGTTGTATGGAAGTGATGTATGATTTTGTGATGATGAGCATGTGCTGCAGTGCAGGAAGCACATGTCCATCGAGGCTTACGATATTTAATTAGTAATGCTAGAACCATATGGAGGTTAAGTGTTACTAGTTAAATACCGGGTCCTCACAGTGCGCTCTTTAGGCTCGTGTAAACTTCACTAACGTAGTAAAGCTGGTCGTTGTACATTTTCACGCTCTCGACTAATCTTGTGCTCATTGCACGTGGCGTGGCGGCTAGATAAATTAGGCGTCTCTTACGGTTTCGGAGAAACCAGAACTGGAGCACGCGTAAGATACCTCTTGACATCCTCAAAGATAGCGTTAGCCTCTTCTGACCACTCGAAACCCCCATGCTTCCTTAGAAGTTTGAAGAAAGGTAGTACTTTTTCTCCCAGTCGTGCGATGAAATGACTTAAAGCCTCCATGCACCCTGTTAGTTTTTGGACTTCTTTCTTTGTGGTCGGAGGGCGCATTTGCACAATGGCCTTTATCTTTTCGGGATTTGCTTCGATTCCTCGTACAGAGACTAGGAATCCAAGAAATTTTCCAAAAGAGACTCCGAACACACACTTATCGAGTTGAGTTTTAAACGATGCTACGAGGTTGTCGAATGTTTCTTGCAAGTCTGTGATATGATTAAGTTACTTGATGTCTTTTACGACTAGATCGTCAACATAGGCTTCCAAATTTCGGCCATGTTGAGGTGAAAAAGTCGATTGCATCAAGCGTTGAAAAGAAGCGCCAACATTTTTTAGACCAAATGGCATTTTGACATAGCAAAATATTTCAAATCGTGTAATAAATGCGGTATTTTCTTCATCTTCTAGACACATATTGATGTGATGATGACTAGAGTTGCATCTAGAAAACTGAATGTTTCACAACCAGCAGTAGAATCAACCAACTAATCGATACGAGGTAAAGAAAAATCATCTTTTGGATAAACTTTATTAAGGTCAGTGAAGTCTACACACATATGCCACTTGCCGTTAGACTTCGTAACCATTATAGTCTTGGCCAACCACTTTGGGTGATCAACTTCCCTTATAAAGCCTGCTTTAAGTAGCTTGTCCAATTCTGACCAAATAGCATCTCGTCGACCAGGGGAAAATCTTCGTAATTTTTGTTTTATGGGTATCTTGTCAGGCCATAAAGCTAGCCTATGCTCGATCACTTCCCTGGGGACTCCGGGCATGTCAAATGCTTGCCATACGAAGACATCTATGTTAGCTCAGAGGAAAGTGATGAGGGCGTCTTTCTATTTGGGGTCAGAAATATCCGTCTGAAGCGTCTTGAGGCTCCTCTGCATCGGAGGAACCTCCTTGGCGAGTCATTCGGCTTTGGTGCGACTTTGAAGCCATTTGCTTGGTGAAGGCGCCTTTGTTTTCTTCTTGAGTTCGTATCTGACCAACCATCTCGAGATCTACGGTCACAGGTGTGCGCTATCTTTTTATCATAGTGAATTATGATTACTCATTTGGGACCTAGCATCTTAAGATATTGATACCCATAATGAGTAGCTATCAAGAATTTTGCCAAAGTTGGTCGTCTAAGTACGACGTTATATGCCGTATCGAAATTGACCACATCAAAGGAGTTTTCTCTGTCTTGAAATTGCTTGAAGAACCAAATGTTAAAAAGATAAACTTGGCCAATAGGTTTGGCCAAAGACCCCGGTACGATCCCATGAAAAGAGTATCGTACCGGTCTTACCTTGGTCTTGGGTACTTGCATCTCGTCCAGGGCACTCATAAATAAGATGTTTAACGAGCTGCCACCATCAACTAACACTCGATTTACTTGACATTTGTTGATGGTGGTGTGAGACCCCGGTTTATTAAGCTTGTAATACTTAACCTCCCACTGGCTCTAGTATCACAAACAGAATAACCCGTGCCTCGATGAACATGTGCTTCCCAGAAAATGCAGCACACATACATTGTACCAAAGCATGCATCAACTCCATACAACATAATATAACAAGTCTACCGAAAGACATACATATTATAAGTTATTACTGAGCAGTGGCCGGCCAAATGATATAAGTATCAAGTAACAATGGAAGCAAAGATGCCATAAGATGGCTTAAACCAAAAACGACGGTTAGCCACATAACACCACGGGCAACCGGCCAGGGCATCAAGCAAATCGCCCCTGCCACCACGGCACAACTCACAAAAGTGAGGCCCTTGGCTCACCTTCTTCCTCTGCACACAACAAGCAATGCGGTGAGTACAATAATGTACTCGCAAGACTTACGAGTAACAAGCCTATACATAGCTACATGGCGGGTGTATCAAAGGAAGGTTGGTTATATGGTTATTTGGGCGCATAAAGCAAGTTTTATTTGCAATAATGTAAGTAGATTGAAAGCGGTTTGTCAATTCAGTTTTAAACATTAAAATAATAACGAGTAACAATAAGTATCAAGTAACCACCTAGAAGTGATTAACCCAATAGCCACCACAAATAGCATGAATCCTTGATTCATACCACCCATCAAGTTTTAATTAAAAATGTTGTAGTCTAACTCTTGAAAAGCTTACCCAAGCGTGTCCATAACCTAGGGCGAGGCTATTCGAATAGTTTTAAGCCTGTGGTGTACTAATGTACCCACACCTCAGGCCTTTAAGCCACATGATTTAGCACACTTCCAAAGGTATGCGACACGGCTAAGTCCTCGAGACATTTCCAATATTGTGGGTCAACTCTGAGCGCTCGTATGGATAGAAACCCATACGCTTACATTGTAAAGCCAAAAAGACAACTACCCCTCGAGGTAAAGCTCTTTGGACAACTACAATGCTCCCACACGCAACCATCTTATTTTACCACAACACAACACACACACGCCCTCCTGCGATTCGTAGCCAACACACGCCAAAGTACAAAGTCAAGAGAGGTCCCATTCCCTCTAGTGCGGTTAGCACGCACAAATGCCTGGATAACAGGTACTCACAAGATGTTCGGTCCTTAATTGACTCGGGCACCATTCCAATCACACCCAAAAGATCACACCATCTTACCATTGTGCCCAAATCCAAATTGTTTTCATTTTCAGTTTTAGTTTTGCAATTTGAACATAGCACAAAGCTGAAATGTTGAGATTATAATAAGTTTGTGTGATCAAGGTTATCGACCAGTCGATAACCGCCCATTTCTACCGATAGCTAAGCATGGCTAGGCAACAAACTCGTAAACTACTAAGTGACAAGGATTCATCCAACGAACCCAAAATCACAACAAGATAAACCTAGGCTCGGTAGTAGAGGATTAACATTTGCCTACTGATAATGCATCTACTAGGTTAACTATCGACAATAGTTAAAACAACATAGCAATGCATACATAGAATTTACAAACAATATATTAGAATTTGAAAATAGTAGGAGCAACATGATCAAATGATGCTACATCACTTGCCTTCTTTGAGTCAGTGGGATCGATGGGTGTGGCTCGAATTATTATCAATATTGTCTTCAGAACCTAGCGCAAAAAGGCGATAAAACCAAATAAGAACGAAGACCACTAAATAAACTCCAACAGCAAAAGACATTCAAATCTAATGAAATTTATACAGCAGCTAGGGGATGATTTTAGACAATTTTAGAAACAAGGAACATGCAATTTGGGTTTAGTATGCAAAAGATATAGTCAAAATATACTTTCTCAGCCTTTAAAATCAACCTAATTAGTTACTGGTACTATTCATGGCGAAAATTTCTAGAATGACCTAAGGTCAGAAATTTTTATGACAGGAAGGTTATGACATCCTAATGACAGCAAAGTTGAGTTTACTAAATTTAGAGTTATAGATATTTACTTGTGATTTTTCTAAGCTGTAAACCTAGCATATCACAATTTTCAGCAACATAAGCATCTTTGAAAACCTATTTTCTATTGCGATATGTTAACAGAGAGGATTTTCTATGCTTGATTTTATATATATTTTGGACTTACAGGGAATTACTTGTGTCTTTTACAAAATTTAAATCAATTTCTGGAAAAGCTAAAATAGCCGAACACAAGTTTTAAGTGTTTACATGATTTTATATTACCGAAACAAGGCTAAAAGCATTTTTAAATAAAACTTTAGGTCAAGACAAAATTATTCTGATTGGAAACAACTAAAAGGGTTTAAAAGGATTAGTTATGAATTTATAAAGTTTTTATACAATGTTAGATGCTAAAACTTACTTACCAAAATACAGACAAACCTAATAAAAGGAAAAAGCGTGGGCGGCTTATTTGTTGATCTAGAATCAAGCGGTACCTTGCGCGGAAGCAGCGCGCGTGCGCGATCCCAAAAGGCCCAGCCGTTGGATCGAGATCCAACGGCTCACGAGGAGAAACATTCGGACGGTGCGGTTGCCTTGGCCAACCACCGTGCCAGATCTGAAGATGGGCGGCTCGGATCGCACCTCCGCCGGAGAGTCAAGCGAGATGAATCTCGGTAGTCCATCAAAGATGAGCGATCGAGAGAGATCAGAGCCGGAGGGTCGAATGTTCTCTAGATGCGGGCGTTGATCACGAGATCGGCGGCCCACAATCAACAAAGTGCTACGCACGGGGCTTTAGTGCGCGGGAGGGGATTTCAATGCGGCCCACATGTCGGTGAGGCCAGGGTCAATTAGGACAGCGATTTAAGTACTAAAGACCCATAATTAGTGATGATTAGTAATTAAATGGGTCCTAATGATCTTGCACAGAGGTGGATCTAAGAGATGGGGGCCCACCTAGCAGCGACTGAAAAAGGCGGCTTAGGACCAAAACAATGCCACTAATGATTGGCATTAGATAAACCTAAACGTGACACTAATAACTTCTGGCTTTTGACTTTGACCCCTCGGGCCCACATGCCAGTGGAACAACGGCCGATTAAGACCTGATTAATGCACCCGATGATTAGCAATAATTGGGCAATTAATGCGTCCTAATTAAATGAAGAAAACGGAAGATTACGACGGCAAACTTCCAAGCGGGTTCAACGGCTTATGCGCGGCGACTCCGTATGGCGTATAACTAAAGCTAAAATGGGAACAAAATAGCACTATGAACCTAATGGTGGTAACCTCGCCGGCGGTGAGTGACCAGAACACCGGCTAGCCGAAAAAAACAAAAATGGAGCTTTTACTGCAATTTGAAAATAGCAAAAAGCTCCGCTGCAGTCCAGAGAAGCGTGTGCCAAAGCCTCAAGGGACTAATAAGAAGCTACCTTAATGAAGAGGAGCTTCAAAGATGGCCGGAGTAGTTTGTCCACGGTGGAGCTCGCTGGACCCGAGGAAGAAGATGATGGAAATGACGATCTGAGCCAAAATGAGTACCACTGGTGGTCAAAATAGCTTCATTACAACTCCTAGAAGCTACATGAGCAACCAATTTGAAAATAGAGCACTCACCTGAGCTAAGGAAGGAGAGGACCAAATTCGGTCGAATTTGAACAAACCCCAAATTGGATAATTCTTGTGAATCAAATCCAAAATTAAGTGAGGGGATATGTTCAAGATAGTGAGGAGGTTAAATTGGTGTAAAGAAATATGAAGGAGAACCACTGGAACACCAAGAACACCATTGGAGCTCTACTGGTCAACAATGGTGGTTTGGGGGTTATTGAGGGGTTAAGCTCCAAAATTTAAAGTGGAGCTTGAGGGTAGTCTAAAGGAATACCAGGAAGTGTTGTAGGTGCTTATAGGGCTTGGGAACACTAGGGTTTTGCCAAAAGGCTGCGGGAGACAAAACTCAAAGCACAAAGCATGGCCGAAAGCAAAAAGGGGTGTAGAAGAAGGTATGGGGTATGGCTTGGCGAACACACCTCCACAACCCTAAATGTCGAATAGAGGCGGCCGTAGGGAGCACGAAATGACACCGCCATCACTCCCCTCTTTTCACGCCACGATCGAGGTTGAAGCGACCACGAAAGCACTCGGGCGATTAGTCGGCGTTGGATTGAGCGTGAATGGTGAGATCATAAGGCCACAGTCTTGAAGAAACACAGAGGTGATCCGAGCCCTTAGATTCAAATTGGGCGGCCACGATTTAGTGTGCCTTTGGAAAATCGAAATTAACACTCAATCCAGACGGTTGGATCTTGATCCAAAGGTTGGAAATGGATGGGGTTTATAAAGAGGGTCAGGTGCGGTTTAGTTGGTTCGACCGGATCAATTGACTCAAGCAGAACAACGATGCAAACGAGTTTAGGGTTTTAAATAGAAACAGAGACTTTGTGGATTTCTTTGGGGTAGCAAAATAACTCCAAAAATTCTGAAAATTTCACAGGAGCTTGTTGACTCAAATATTGACCTCTGGTAAAATTTTCAACGGTTTTTACGCGATGCATTCTCCTCCAAAAATTCTACAAGGCTCGGTTTAAGTTTGACTAGAAGTCAAGCAGGTTTGAATGCCCTCTAAAAATATTCAAACAATTTGTAAAATTGTGAAATTTTGAGAGAGGCCACATACCATCCAGGAACTTAAGAAAAATATTCCCAAAGGATGATCACAAGATTAGAGATGAATGTTTTTGGAAGACAAGGTGTTGGGTCAAAAGACTTGTGACTTTGTATTTCCATAATTCTTGTACGAATTGTTTAGAACATACAGAAATCGTGATGTAAGAAAAGTTTTAATTTCTACTCATTTTCTTACATTTGAAACACAAGTCCAAAATTGGGATGTTACAAACCTCCCCATACAAGAATCTCGTCCGAGATTAGTTTACTCGGAGAGGAAAGGCGGGTGAAATCGGACCGAAGGCGATCTTCTGCTCCCAAGTTGCCTCACCTTCGAATGATTTGACCATGAACCTTAAGGAACTTGATGACACGGTTCCTTGTCCTCAGTTCATTCTTGAGAATCTGAAGCAGGATGCTCACGATAGGTCAAATTTTCACTGCCATCGAGATTTTCCAACGAGTTTCCTCAATTGGAACACGGAGGCATCTCTTCAAGTGTGACACATGGAACACATCATGCACTCCCTCAAGTGGCGGCAACTCCAATCAGTGTCAGCGGCTCCACTTTCTCGATGATACGATAAGGCCCAACATATCGAGGAGCCAACTTGCCCTTGATGCCAAGCGCGATGGCCTCTCAAGGGAGACTTTGAGATACACAAAGTCATTGGGCTCAAAGCTCAACTCACGGCGGCGGCGATCCGCATAGCTCTTTTGCAGGGCGGGACCGCGCGCAAATGCTCACGAATCAGCCGAACGGCTTTCGGCCTCATTGATTGAGTACGGGCGAGGCCGCAGCGTTCACGATTTCGACCAGTTCAATGGGGTTCTACATCTCCTCCCATACAATGCCTCAAAGGTGTCATCCCAAGACTAGCTGGCGTTGTTGTAGGAGAATTGCAAGCAGCAAGCACCAACTCAAGTCATGGGTAGGATAGTTGAGTTTGTGAGACCTCAAGCGCCTTGATGCATAGGCCACTACCTTGCCTTCTTGCAAAAGAACACAAGCGAGTCACGACAGAGGCATCACAATAGATATCAAAGCTCTTGTGTATATCGGGAGAACAAGCCTTGGAGTGAAGTCAACCGCTTTTGAGTTCTGAAAACTCTCATCACAAGCGAGAGGACCACGAAACCACGGTCCTTTTGAGCAACTTCGTCATCGGCCGCGATCTTGGAGAAGTTCTCGATAAAGCGGCGGTAGTAGCCCGCTAAACCAAGAAAACTCCTCACATCGGTGACTAACATAGGCTGCCCGCAAGATAAAACATCGCTGACCTTGCTAGGATCCACTGCTACACCTCCTGCTGAAAGAACATGGCCCAAGAATGCCACTTCTTTCAACCAGAACTCACACTTGCTGAACTTAGCATACAGCTAGCTGGTGCTCACGCAGCTTTCCCAATACCATCTGCAGATGCTCAGCATGCTCCTCTTCACTCTTGGAGTAGACAAGAATGTCATCAATGAATATGTGAGGACCCGGAATATTTAACTAGTAACACTTAACCTCCAAATGGTTCTAGCATTACTAATTAAACATTCTAAGCCTCGATGGACATATGTTTCCTAGAATTGCAGCACATGCACATCATCACAAAATTACACATCATTTCCATACAACATACATTAACAAGTCTAGTAAAGGACATAGATAAAGTAAGTTATTACTAAAGAGCCGACCGGCCAAAAGAACAATATACAAGAATAACAGCGGAAGCAAAGGTGCCATAAGATGGCTAGAACAAAAGTCGACCGGTTAGCCACACAACCCACAAGGCAACCGGCCAAGGCGCCAAGCTAGGCGCCTCTAAGGCTACCAGCACAACTCACAGTGAGGCCCCTCCAGCTCACCTTCTTCCTCTGCAACAAATACATTTAAGCAAGATAGCCGAGTACACAAAGGTACTCATAAGGCGGCGTGTGGAATAGCGGACCTATTCATAAACTACATGCAAGCTTATTTAGGTGGAGGTTGTATGTCTTATTTTGCACAAAGCCAACTTTATTTGCAATAATGTCATACATTTAAGAGCAAGTTTGCAATCTGTTTTGTTGTCAAAATAACAACGAAATAAAGATACATATAAGTAACCACACAAGTGACTATCCCAATAGCCACCACAACATAGCACGAATCCCGATTCGTACCACCCATCAAGTTTTAATTAAAGGTTGTAGTCTAGTTCTCACAGGCGTGTCAGGCGTGTCCATAACCTAGGGCGAGGCTATTTGAATAGTTTTAACCTGCGGGGGTGTACCAATGTACCCACACTTGACCGCCTTTAAGCCACAAAGCACACTTAGAAGGTATGCGCGCGGCTAAGTCCTCTGAGCGCTTTCCAATATTGTGCATTGACTACGAGCAGCTGTATGGATCGCAATCCATACGCTTACATTGCAAGCGAAAGACAACCAGCCATCACGGGGAAGCCTTTCGGACACTACAATCTCCCAGCACCATCCCTCCTGCGACTCCTGCGACCGAAGCCAATACACGCCAAAGTACTAAGTGAGAGGTCCCATACCCTCTAGTGTGGTTAGCTTACGCAAAATGCTCGATCTGTGGCGCAAGTAACTCGGTCCTTAATGACCGGGCACCATTCGATCACACCGAAGCACACAACCATACCATTGTGCCCAAGTCTAAATCATTTTGTTTTCAGTTTTAGTTTTCATAAGTAGACATGGCACAAGGCTGAAATCATAAATCATAATAAGTTTTATATGATCAAGGTTATCGACAAGCCGATAACCGCCCATTTTCTAGGAAGCTAAGCATGGCTAAGCAATTAATTCGCAACTACTAAGTGATATGAGCTCATCCACGAGCCTAATCACAACAATAACCTAGGCTCACGGTAGTAGAGAATAATCATTTGCTAAGGAAATGCATCTACTAGGTCAACTAACGACAATAGTTTAACACAAAGTAGCAATGCATACATAGAATTTGTAATTAACATAAATACTTAAAATACTGGGATTAACATGATCAAACGCTTGCCTTGCTGGGATGTGTCTTGCTGCAGAGGAGTGCTCGGGTTCAAAGTTTTCTTGAACCTAACGAAAAGCGATAAAAGCGATAAGAGCGAAGAACACCAAAGGAACTCAATAGCAAAGAACAACCAAATCCCATGAAATTTCTACAGCAGCTAGAGATTGATTTTATACAATTTTAGAAACAAGAATCACTTCATTTGGACTTAGCATGAAAAAGTTGTGGCTAAATCAAGTTCTCTCGACTGAAAAATCCTAATTAAATTAATTACGGTTACTGTTCATGGCGAAAATTTCTAGAATGATCTGGAACTTGAAATATTTATGGTAGGTAAATATGGTTATCTAACAACAGCAAAACTGAGTTTGCACAATTTGGAGTTGAAATGAATTAGTTATGATTTTCTAAGTTCTAAAACTAGTGAATCATTAATTTTAGTGGTAAGGATCATATGAAGACCTATTCTATATTACAGATACATTCCTAGTGGGTTTTAACAAAACTTAGTTTGCTCGGTTTGGAATTACAGAGAATAAATTATGCATTTTACAAATTTTTAATGAATTTCTAAACCACTATTTTCACTAAACAAGATCATGCGATTTCTATCATTTTCGCTACATAACGATTGCCTAAATTCATTCTCAGATTAAAGTTCATTCTATATGAGCTACAACAAGCTGGAATCATTCAAAAAGGAGCTAAAATGACAAAGTTATGCACTTTTGAAATTTGAAACATTAAAAGACTTAGAAGATTTGAGCTCGGAGGTCCAAATGGCCCGAAAAGAAAAGGAGAGGTCGTGGCGTCGATCCTTCATCGCACGACCCACGGACCTCAAACCGCACGCAAAAGACCTCCTCCCGCCTTTGGGAGAGTGCGGGCCGTTGAATCGATCCAGCGGCCACGACCGATCATGCACAGCGCGCCAAAGGAGGTCCTTGCGCCTGAGTCGTGACCGTCGGATCAAGATCTGCGGTCCCGAGCACAGGGAGGTCCTAAGGTTAAACCTCGAGAGGAGGTCTTTATGGACACGATCAGCGAGGAGGTCTGGCAGTTAGATCTAAATCTAGCGGTTTGAGACGAGAGGGGAGGTCTAAAGCTACGGATCTAAAGGAGGAGGTCCTAAGCGGTCAAGATCTACGGGGAGGTCTTGATGGTGGGATTACGAGGAGGTCTTGGATGGACAAGATCTACTCGGGAGGTCCTATGCGATAGGGCTATAACGGGAGGAGATGCGGGCGGCTCAATTAGACCTAGGAGGTCACGAGATGGCCCAGATCGCGCGGAGAGAGATCCTAAGACTAAGGATTTTCTGAAGGAGATCTAACGCTCAGATCTAAATCCGAGGAAGTCGTGAATGGCTAGAGATTGAGCCTAAGAGTGCAGCGGGGTTTCTCTATAAAAGACCGAGCGGCTTTTACAAAGAGGACCCGAGGTGGTCTTTGCAAAATGACCAAGGGAGGTCTTTGCGGTCGGATTGATCCAAGAGGTCCAGCGACTAAGCGATTTAGTCGAAATGGCTCTCACGGCTCGAGATCTAGCACAGGTGGTCTTAGGCGACCAAGATTAGCGGGAGGAGGTCCTAGCGGTATCTGGAAGTGATCCGGCGGTGGGATTTAGCCTCACGGAGGTCTTTATGACGAGATACTCCGGGAGGTCCAAGGTGCTCCCTCAGTGCGGTTCCTTAGGGCGGTGACAAAAGGTGGCGGCTACGAGGCCAATTTAATGCTGCTAATGATTGGCAATGAAAGAACCTAAAGGGCACTAATGACCGGATTTTAACTCTAAGCCTAAGGCCCACATGGCGGAGAACACAACGGCGAGTTAAGACACGATTAATGCACGCAACGATTAGCAATAAGCGTCCATTAATGATGTCCTAAAAGATGAGCGGAGTTTGCGGCAAAATCCGGCGCATTCAACGGCTTGCGCCGGCGATGGGGACCTCGCCGCGAGAACAGAGACATGGCCCGAGTTCCAAATATCGCCAAGGACCTAAGGGCGTGCTCGGCGGCGATGGCTTTGAGCAGCCGTGGCCGGAGAGAGAGGAAGGAGGCTAAAGCGGCAAAACTACCAAAACTATCACGGGCTCTTACGATGACTAAGCGCAAAGACCAAGCCAAGAAAGGGCACTTGAGGCGAGAGAGGAACCGGGGAGGTGGAGGAGCTTGGAGAAGGTCGACGAAGTCGGCGGTGTCGTGTTTCTTGGCGATGGAGAAGAAGATGATCCCAACCGGCGGCTCCCCTGGTCCACCTCTGCGATGGATAACCACGGCAAGTTAGAGAATGCTCGAGGTGCTCGAGATGACAAGAAAGAAGGCAAGAATGGCGATGGAACCACTGGAGCTCTAGCCGAGGAGCTCCAATGTCCGAGCAATGGCGAGGAGGGTGGTGTTCTTTGGTGCTTGAGTTTGAGGACTAGCTTCGCTTGAGAGCTCAAGCACAACAAAGAATGGAGGAAGAAAAGGAGAAAGGAGGTCTCGGGCTATACATAGCACGGGAGCTCCGTGATAGTAATGGGCAAAGTCCGCGAGCAAAGTCCATGCCACGCCATGGACTTGCTAGATGGACAAGGAAGTAGGAGGGCTCCTTTGGGCAAAGCTCTGGCACAATTAATGCATGGCCAAAGAGGCGTTGGGAATGACCAAGGTGTGAGCCCACGCCCCCAACCGCTCGACGACACGACACACGCCGCAGGCGCAAAAATTCATGCCGACTAGACCTCGGGGGAGTCGGAGGAAGAAGAAACGAGCGAGGAGGTCTGGGCGTCCCGAGATCACCGAGGTGGGAGGTCTTAACGGCTAGGAGGTCGAGGGAGGTCGGGAGCATCGGATGGAGATCAACGGCTAGCACGGCGCACGAGATTGGGCTCGGAGTGCGGCGCTGCGGACATGGCTCGGCCGAGTCGATTGGTTGGTCGGACACGGTGCGACTCGAGCGAGTCGACTCGAGCCTAATTTTGAGTTTCAAACCGGTCTGAAGTTTGGGGATTGATTTGAGGTAGCAAACTCACTCCAAAAATTATGAAATTTTACAGGAGCTTGCTAGCTGAGTTATTGACCTTGTGTAAATTTTGCAGAGGTTTTGTGCTATACATTTTCCTCAAAAATTCCACAAGGTGCAGGTCCTGATTTGACGAGAATTTAATTAGGTTTATTGACCTCCAAAATGTTCAAACAATTTCTACAAATTGTGAAATTTTTGAGAGGGTTACACGACAAACCAGGAATTTAGGAAAAATTATTTCAGGAATTAACCCAAGATGGAACAAGAATGTTTTTGAAGGATCGGTTTGAATAAGCAGACTTGTGACTTTGTATTTCCATAACTCTTGTACAATAATTGTTTAGTACATACAGGAAATACATGATGTAAAAAAGTTTTAATTTCTACATTTTCTTACATTGGAAACACAAATCTGAAACTTGGGATGTTCTGAGAATACTACAACGAACTTATCCAAATACTCCATGAACAGAGTTCAAAAGATTCATGAATAAAGCGGAGCATTAGTCAAGCCAAAGACATGATCCGGACTTGATGATACCCCAATCTCAAATCAATCTTGGACAACACACGGGCTCCGGTCAAGCTGTTCAAAGAGATCATCAATACGAGGCAAAGGATACTTGTTTTCACCGTCACTTCATTAAGCGGACGGTAATCAACACACATCTGCGAGTCTTGTCCTTCTTCTTTACAAAAATAGCTGGACAACCCCAAGGAGATGAGCTAGAGACGGATAAAGCCCTTTGCTTGAAGCTCACCTAATTGCTTCTTGACTCCTCTAACTCATTAGGAGGCATTGATGCAGCGCCTTAGAAATAGAGGCGGTACAGGCGACAACTCAATAACAAATTCTAAGCCTCAGGCGGGGCATACAGGCAAATCCTCGGGAAAGACATCCACAAAGTCATCTTTGTGGGCACATCCTGAATCTCCAAGGTGACTTAGCTTCAAGGGCACAAAGGTGTGGCCCTTGCGGTGTGGTGAAATCCCAACTTGTTAGCCTAAGGAAATTTGGTGAGGTGACCCTCTTCACAGCTGTCGATTTGCCCAGTGTTGGGACAACCAATCCATACCAAGAATCACATCGAACTGCCAGAGTCAAGTAGGATAAGGTTAGCCAAAATTCCCTCCTTCAATATCAATAGGAGCGTCCGGCATTCTTGATTAGCTCTCATTTCCGACCGGTGGCGAATAAGCAAAGGAATCCTCAAAGGAACAAAGTGAAGGTCACAAGCGACAAATGATCTCGAAATAAAAAGAACGCGATGCTCTGAGTCAAATAATACTACATCGGGGCGATAGCGGCAAGCGTACCCAACACAACGTCGGGCGCCTCTGAGCCTCCTCGGTGAGATGTGGTTGACTCGACCACTCCGACACCACGAGTCTTGGATCACCTTACGGTCGGTGGGTGACCATTCCCTTGCCCGTCCTCCATTGGGGCGAGGGCTCCTCGATCCTCGAGGGCAATTGTTGGCGTAGTGGCCCTTCTTGTTGCGGCGGCGGGTAACCTCGGCGGCGGTTGCGGAGGCCACCCCTCTGCTGGATCGCGGTGCGTGGCTGAAACACGACCTGCGGGGGCGAGGCTGGCCGGTGCCGCGGCCTCAACGGTGGTGAAGCCAAAGAACGGGCCCCTAGTGCAGACCCAACACGGGGACGGGAGAGACTAGCCTGTGCAGACCGGTGGGCCTCCCACTTTCGCTTGCGGGACTCACCCAGTGCCTTCGCCTTGTGCTCGGCGACAATCGCCTTGTCCACCAAGGTCTGGAAGTCAGCAAAGTCCATAATAGAGAGCTTGTCCTGCAGCTCCTCAGACAAGCCCTCCATGAACTTCTCCTGCTTAGCCTCATCAGTGGCCACCTCACCCGGAGCATAACGAGCTAAGTGATTAAACTCGTATAAGTACTCCGACACAGACTTGCGCCCCTGTTTAAGCGCAAGAAACTCCTTCTTCTTGAGCTTCATCAGGCCATCGGGGATATGGGCTCGACAGCGAACTGAACTCCTCCCACGAGACCACATGGCGTGGCTGTGCATGAAAGTTCTCCCCACAGAGAGTCTTTGCACCCTCAAGTTGATGGGATGCAAGAGTGCCGCTCTGCTCGGCCTTTGGCGATGTTGAGCTTCGCTCAGCTGGGCGCAGCCAATCATCTGCGTCTAGAGGTCCGGTCGGGAGAAAGTAGGTGGTGAGTGCGAAGAAACTCAGAAAGCCCACCACGAGGTGGTGGACACCACCTCCGGATCGAAGCACGGAGGTAGTGGAGGTGTTCCTCGCGATGACCTCCGAATCAGTGCGGTCCATGCGATTCCGCTCGATCTGAGCAGAAACTTAGCCATGGTCGGAGGAGGGGGAAGCTCCTCATCGGAACAAGCCGGCTGACTGCTACGGGTGGTTCTTGCCATCCTGTTCCACAAAGATAGGTTAAAAACAACTCTGGAATAGGAGACAAAGAAAGACAATTAAACACTCTACAAAATAAACTCTACAGCTTAAGAACCAACATAAAATCCCAGCAAGACCACAAAAACAAATTCCAACTTCCCATTATGACTAACTCGTATGGAAGAACGAGTAATCAGTTTTTAGGAAGACAATTTTCAGCACGTTAATCTAGATTCAAAACAGCTAGGAAACAAGGTGAGAATTATCTAAAGAAAGGTTAGACACTTAGCTAACTCATATCACTTCTTACCCTTTTATCCCCACAAATTTTAGTTGGGTTTGCCTCTCATTTTCGGCACTATATACTATCTATAGCTAGCTATCAAAAATGCGGAACTTGCTGTCAGATTTCCTCCATCAACATCTGACCAAATCCCTTGCTTCAGTGGCTCCTAATCTTCTCAAAGGGCAGCTAACCCTCAATTAAAAACTCTCATGGTTTTCCCAAAACCGATTTAATCGATTAACAACTATCTTTTGGAAAGAAGATGAGACAAATCGACTTTCAAATTCGGCCAGGAGCAAGGTGAGGTGAGCAAGATAAGATAGATAAAGTAAAACCGAGAAATTACTTAAGATTTTCATGAAACATTTGGTATTTGGAAAGTAAGTTTTCAAAAATATACTAGGGACGACCAAGCTAGGGGTTTCTGATCGGTATGGCTCGATACCAACTCTGTGAGACCTCGGTTTATTAAACTTGTAATACTTAACCTCCCATGGCTCTAGTATCACAAACAGAATAACCCGTGCCTCGATGAACATGTGCTTCCCAGAAAATGCAGCACACATACATCATACCAAAGCATGCATCAACTCCATACAACATAATATAACAAGTCTACCGAAAGACATACATATTATAAGTTATTACAGAACAGTCGACCGGCCAAATGACATAAGTATCAAGTAACAGCGGAAGCAAAAGATGCCATAAGATGGCTTAAACCAAAAGACGACCGGTTAGCCACATAACACCACAAGGCAGCAATGGGCATCAAGCTAATCGCCCCACACCTTGCCGGCACAACTCACAAAAGTGAGGCCCTTCGGCTCACCTTCTTCCTCTGCACACAACAAGCAATGCGGTGAGTACAATAATGTACTACAAGACTTACAGTAACAAGCCTATACATAGCTACATGGCAATTTGTATCAAAGGAAGGTTGGTTATATGGTTATTTGGACGCATAAAGCAAATTTTATTTGCAATAATATAAGTAGATTGAAAGCGGTTTGTTAATTCGATTTTAAACATTAAAATAACAACGAGCAACAATAAGTATCAAGTAACCACCTAGAAGTGACTAACCAATAGCCACCACAAATAGCATGAATCCTTGATTCATACCACCCATCAAGTTTTAATTAAAAATGTTGTAGTCTAACTCTTGAAAAGCTTGCAAGCGTGTCCATAACCTAGGGCGAGGCTATTCGAATAGTTTTAAGCCTGCAGATGTACTAATGTACCCACACCTCAGACCGCCTTTAAGCCACATGATTTAGCACACTTCCAAGGTATGCCGGGGCAGGCTAAGTCCTCTGAGACATTTCCAATATTGTGTGTCAACTACGAGCAGCTCGTATGGATAGAAACCCATCGCATACATTGTAAAGCCAAAAAGACAACTACCCTCGGGTAAAGCTCTTTGGACAACTACAATGCTCCACATGCAACCATCTTATTTTACCACAACACAACACACACGCCCTCCTGCGATTAAGTAGCCAACACGACCAAAGTACAAAGTCAAGAGGTCCCATTCCTCTAGTGCGGTTAGCATGCACAAATACTGGATAACGGTACTCACAAGATGTTCGGTCCTTAATTGACTCGGGCACCATTCAATCACACCCAAAAGACCACACCATCTTACCATTGTGCCCAAATCCAAATTGTTTTCATTTTCAGTTTAGTTTTGCAATTTGAACATAGCACAAAGCTGAAATGTAGAGATTATAATAAGTTTGTGTGATCAAGGTTATCGACCGATCGATAAGCCCATTTCTGATAGCTAAGCATGGCTGGGCAACAAACTCGTAAACTACTAAGTGACAATTCATCAACGAACCCAAAATCACAGCAAGATAAATCTAGGCTCGATGGTAGAGGATTAACATTTGCCTCACGATAATGCATCTACTAGGTTAACTATCGACAATAGTTAAAACAACATAGCAATGCATACATAGAATTTGCAAAAATATATTAGAATTTGAAAATAGTAGAACAACATGATCAAATGATGCTACATCTGCTTGTCTTGTTAGGTGCGAGGATCGATGGTGTGGCTCGAATTATTATCAATATTGTCTTGAGAACCTAAGCGCAAAAAGCGATAAAACCAAATAAGAGCGAAGAACACCAAATAAACTCCAACGACAAAGACATTCAAATCTAATGAAATTTATACAACAGCTAGGGGATGATTTTAGACAATTTTAGAAACAAGGAACATGCAATTTGGATTTAGTATGCAAAAGATATAGTCAAAATATACTTTCTCAGCCTTTAAAATCAACATAATTAGTTACTAGTACTGTTCATGGCGAAAATTTCTAGAATGACCTAAGGTCAGAAATTTTTATGACAGGAAGGTTATGACATCCTAATGACAGCAAAGATGAGTTTACTAAATTTAGAGTTATAGATATTTACTTGTGATTTTTCTAAGCTGTAAACCTAGCATATCAAAATTTTCAGAAACATAAGCATGCTGAAAACCTATTTTCTATTATGTTATGTTATGAGAGGATTTTCTAGCATTTATTATATATATATATTGGACTTCGAGAATTACTTGTGTCTTTTACAAAATTTAAATCAATTTACGGAAAAGCTAAAATAGCCGAACACAAGTTTTAAGTGTTTCTGAGATTTTATATTCACAGAAACAAGGCTAAAAGCATTTTTAAATAAAACTTTAGGTCAAGACAAAATTATTACTGATTGGAAACAACTAAAAGGGTTTAAAAGGATTAGTTATGAATTTATAAAGTTTTTATACAATGTTAGATGCTAAAAACTTACTTACCAAAATCTGAGACAAACCTAATAAAAGGAAAAAGCGTGGGCGCTTAACGGTTTGTTGATCTAGAATCAAGCGATGCGCGGCGAGCGGCCGCCTTGCCACGGTCCCAAAAGGCCCGTTGGATCGAGATCCAATGGCTCACGAGAGAAACACCGGGCGGTGCGGTTGCCTTGGCCAACCACGCTGCGAATCTGAAGATGGGCGGCTCGGTCGCACCTCCCGGAGAAGTCAGCGAGATGAATCTCGATCGTCCATCAAAAGATGAACGATCGAGAGATCAGAAGCCGGAGGGTCGAATGTTCTCTAGATCTAGGCCATTGATCACAAGATCGACGGCCCACAATCAACAAAGTGCTACGCACGGGGCTTTAGTGCGCGGGAGGGGATTTCAATGCGGGCCCACATGTCAGTGAGACCGAGGGTCAATTAGGACAGCGATTTAAGTACTAAAGACCCATAATTAGTGATGATTAGTAATTAAATGGGTTCTAATGATCTTGCGAGGTGGATCTAAGAGATGAGGCCCACTTTGGCGTGGCGAAAAAGCGACTTCGACCAAAACAATACCACTAATGATTGGCATTAGATAAACCTAAGCGTGACACTAATAACCGGCACGGCTTTGACCCTCGGGCACATGCGGTGGAACGCGTGCCGATTAGACGATTAATGCACGATGATTAGCAATAGTGGGCAGTAATGCGTCCTAATTAAATAGCGAACGGAAGATTCGACGGCAAACTTCCGGCGGGTTCAACGGCTTGCGCGTGCGACTCGACGTGGCGGCTAACTAAAACTAAAATGGGAGCATAATAGCACCATGAACCTAATGGTGGCAACCTCGCGGCGGTGAGTGACGAGCATGCCGGCTAGCGAAAAAGCGAAAATGGAGCTTTCTTGCAATTTGAAAATAGCAAAAGGCTCCACTACTGATCGAGCGTGTGCCAAAGCCTCAAGGGACTAATAAGCTACCTTAATGAGAGGAGCTTCAAAGATGGCGGAGTAGTTTGTCCACGGTGGAGCTCGCCGGACCCGAGGAAGAAGATGATGGAAATGATAATCTGAGCCAAAATGAGTACCAGTGGTGGTCAAAATAGCTTCATTACAACTCCTAGAAGCTACATGAGAAACCAATTTGAAAATAGAGCACTCACCTGAGCTGAGGAAGGAGAGGACCAAATTCGGCCGAATTTGAACAAACCCCAAATTGGATAATTCACGTGAATCAAATCCAAAATTAAGTGAGGGGATATATTCAAGGCAGTGAGGAGGTTAAATTGGTGTAAAGAAATATGAAGGAGAACCACTTTGGAACACAAGAACACCAATGGAGCTCTGGTCAACAATGGCGGTTTGGGGGTTGTTGAGGGTTAAGCTCCAAAATTGAAAGTGGGAGCTTGAGGGTGGTGAAAGGAATACCGGGAAGTGTTGAAGGTGCTTATAGGGCTTGGGAACACTAGGTTTTGCCAAAGAGCTGCGGGAGACAAAACTCAAAGCACGAAGCATGGCCAGAAAGCAAAGGGTGTAGAAGAGGTATGGGGTATGGCTCGTAGAACACACCTCCCACAACCTAAATGTCGAATAGGGCGGCCGTAGGGAGCACGAATGACAACGCCATCACTCCCCTACTGTTCCGCATACGATCGAGGTTGAAGACTACGAAGCTTTTCGGGCGATTGTCGGACGTTGGATTGAGCGTGAATGGATGAGATCATAAGGCCACAGTCTTGAAGAAACATAGAGGTGATCTGAGCCCTTAGATTCAAATTGGGCGGCCATGATTTAGTGTGCCCCTTTGGAAAGTCTGAAAGTCACACTCAATCTGGACGGTTGGATCTTGATCCAAAGGTTGGAAATGGATGGGGTTTATAAAGATGGTTCGGTGCGGTTTAGTTGGTTCGACGAGATCAATTGGCTCGAACACGAACCTTGATGCAAACCGAGGTTTAGGGTTTTAAATAGAACAGAGACTTTTGAGGATTTCTTTGGGGTAGCAAAATAACTCCAAAAATTCTGAAAATTTTACAGGAGCTTGCTGACTCAAATATTGACCTCTGGTAAAATTTTCAACGGTTTTTATGCAATGCATTCTCCTCCAAAAATTCTACAAGGCTCTGGTTTAAAGTTTGACTAGAAGTCAAACATGTTTGAATGCCCTCTAAAAATATTCAAACAATTTGTAAAATTGTGAAATTTTCAGAGAGGCCACATACCATCCCAGGAACTTAAGAAAAATATTCCCAAAGGATGATCACAAGATTAGAGATGAATGATTTTGGAAGACAAGGTGTTGGGTCAAAAGACTTGTGACTTTGTATTTCCATAATTCTTGTACACAATTGTTTAGAACATACAGAAATCGTGATGTAAGAAAAGTATTAATTTCTACTCATTTTCTTACATTTGAAACACAAGTCCAAAATTGGGATGTTACAGGTGGGTTCGACCATGAGCGAAAATCGACCTAGTCGAAGTCGAAGGGATTGGCGGTCACTCTTCTCGAAAGAGATGGTGACTTGAGCCATCGGCATTTTATTGACAAGAGGAGGAGTCAATGGAGTTTACCTCATGTTTGGCAGCCTTAACCTATCATTTTGACTTGTATGCCAACGATCCCCGTAGATGTGCTCGATGGTGTGTTGCGGATCTTGGGCGGCATCTCTCGTCATCGTCATTTGCTACGACCACTCGTTTGTCCTACCTGCTCAAGAGTAGGAAGTGGCCCTTTGTCGGAGTAATAGTCTTCGAGATTTCATTGGAAAACCCGGTAGTTGCGAAGGTCATGTCCTTCCTTTTTATGGAAAGGACATCACCTAGGCTTATCATTCTTCCACTCGGGACGCTTACCTTTACCTCGGTCAGAGTATTGCTTGGAACATCGTGGCTCTTTATCGCTTACGGCCAAGACTTTCTTGGAACTGTTGGCTTGAGGCTTTTGTCCCTTCGCTTTGTTCTTGGATTTCTTGGCCTTTTGTGGGGACCCCCGGTTATTGGAAATGTTACTAATTAAATTCATACTGTAGCACAATTATTAATGAAGGAGCAGTCTGCCTTTATTAATACCGGGCTAAAGATATAAATTTAACGATGACAAATCGATGTGAGATTCCGGATATATATGATTCTCAATGGTTCCCGGATCAATGACCATTGCATATATATCCTTCATCAACATTGCATCAAACACATACAAGTCATACATTGATATAATTAAACATAAGGTTACATCATTCGGTGATACTACAATATTAAGTGACTTGGTCACTTTAATGATATCTGTGGAAGCAAAATAAGCGGAAAATGGTCCTGTGGCCCCATCCACCCGCGAGCAATTGCGTGGAGGAAAAAGTGGCGCTACTCGTTAGCGTCACCACGATCGGCGCTAACGGGTGCTTCATACTGACGCAGTCCTCACTGCAACAATAGGTGGTAGCACCTTGAGTGCGGAAGGTACTCAACAAGTCTTACTCAAACTAATAAAATAAAGTGGTGATTAGAGCCTAACCAAAGGGTAGAGTTTTTACATGCATAAGGTTACAACGAGGAAGGTATAAAGGTTCAAATTTGCATAAGCGATACATCTTAACCTACAAAGGCTAAATTTTGATAAAGCGATTTAATAAATCAAAGTTTGCTTAAAGCAGTAAGTAAATGGCTTAAAAGTAAGCATGATGCGATGCATGATTCTCTCATGCCGGCCGAAAATAAACCAAAACCAGATTTTTGAACATCAAAACTTCTATCAGATGACATCAATTCAAGTTATCGTCCATGGCCGTGGACACGGCTATTCGAGCGATTTATACCACTGCGGGGTGTACATCTTTACCACATGACTTAGTTAGCAGTTGCCTTGGATGCCTCGAATGATGACACACTTCCTTTGGTATGCGGCCAGGAAACTAAGATTTGGTATTTTCAACAAGTTAACACTATTGAGTTGGACCCCATGTGTGAACTAATCCCATAGTGTAGGCTACACCACCTACTAACCACAGGGCACACATGTTGTGTCGTAATGCCGATCAAACAATTTAAAAACAAATTGGGCTCACCACCCATAATAGAATGCTATCGGCACCATTAAGGTATCGTATATGCGAGAGGCACATATACGCCCTCACCCTCCTAAGAACATCGTCTTGACATACAAAGCTCACATGGCATAAGACACGGTCCTCGGACCTAAGCATCTATGCCATGCAAGGCCAATACACATATCCTTACTCTCTGTTTCCAACTCAATAGTCTCAACATTTTACTTAACCAAGCAGCGCCCATACTTTGCATGTGGAAATGCGTGGGGACTTGAATTGAATAATCGAGTTCGGTCCTTAATTAACGGACAAGTCCACCACAAACCCAATCTCGTGCACGAAAGCACCATCACTAGCTTCCTCTTGTCGAGATCAATTTAAATTTCAAATACAAGACTGATTTAAAGGCTGGACAAAGAGTTGAAAATGACAACGATTGATTGTGATTCCCATGTTTGACAAGATATGCTTGTCAAACTCTAAAATCTCTAGGCGCATATCTAAGCCAAATCGAGAATAGACCATATATTATCTGATTACTACACTAGAGTTGAGTGTATGGTCATAATCAAGGTAATCCACCATGTCGGTCATAGCTAGCTACTACAAGTCATATTTTGTATTTTCGGACAAATAGCATGCTCGGATATCCTTTGGATTTGTAAAGACTATTGTACAAAATCTGGGTTCAATATGGTGCAAAGAGGATGCTTGCCTTGGTAATAATAGACTTACATTGCGAGCTCAGTTGCTCGAGAAAAAGATTCGATGGCTTCAACGAGAACAGATTCTAAAGAAACAATAAGATCAATAAATACCAAAAGCGACAATAAGTCTAACATGGAAGAAATATGCATGATCAATCTAGAAATACATGATTACGGTATGCTTAAGCCATAACTACCCATAATAATGATAATATCCCATTATCTAGCTCCTTTGTTTTCAAAAAGCAGAATTAGAGTTTATTGCAAAGTTCGGTTTTGATTTGAAAAGAGTGAAAGCAGGACCAGATTGCAATTTTAGAAAGAAGTATAGATCATGCAAAAGTTCATAAATGAATCTTAGCATGATCTTTTAGAAATAATTAATATCCCAAACCAACCTTAGTCTAACCTAACTAGTTAGATTACAAAAGCTAAAGCAAAACCTATTTTGTCGGTTGGTACAAGAAAGCGAGCAGATTTCAGCTAAGAGTCAAAATAGATGATGACAAGAATTGAAAGATCAACTTGTCATCTGCTAGGTGTAGTCAAAACCTAAATAAGGTGATAAGTTGTGGGAAGAATTCCTAGGCCTTGAAAATGACATGAAAAACCGAAAGGTATAATATCAACTTTTGATTTAAAGCCGGTTGAAACTCACGATGCTTAAAGAAGGATTCAATGACTCCTAAGGTTCCTAGGATGCTCAAGATGTCGAAACTAGGGTTTTGGCTTACGGTATGGAAAGATACCAAGAACCACGAAAATTTGAGGTTGATCGCGAGAGAGATCAAATCGATTTAACTGCAAAAGACACCAAATCTTTAATGCGGGGTAACATCGGTGTAAGGATAGATAAGCAAATGATAGGAGCAAAATCCCTTGGCGGCAAGGAAGAAAAGTGAGCTCCAGTGGTCAACAATGGCTGCGGCTCCAAAGCTAGGGTTTATATATGTGGGAGTTTAGCTACGGGATAATTGAGAAAAGTCTAGAGCTTGATGAGGTGTCCCTTTAGGGCTAATTATCCCAAAATTTAGTTACAAAAACTTTGGGGATAATCCTCTCCTTGAGTTCAGAGAGAGCTGCGCGAGAGATGAAGGAGATGATAAGAATCATCGACATGTGGGTCCATTGCGATCACGGCCGTCTGCATACTCCTAAAATGCGAAAGAACAACAGCCGTCCGATTAAAAATGGCGGTGCGATGAAAACAGTGTTTAGAAACGATCAGCGGTATCGTTCAATGTGGACACACGATCTCACATGAGCGGTAGCGATTTAATGTAGTTTCGCGTAACCGCGAGTTACATTCAAAGGGCGTTGGATTAGAATCAGCGGTCACTAAAAGGAATACGTCACCCTACTTAAGTGCGGCGATGCGGCGCCGTTAGATGGGCTTCGGCGGTCAAGATTGGAAATTGAGCCGGATGGTCGATTGCATACACCCATGTGGTCCATACGATTAAAATCAACGATCCACCTATTTTGGGCTTTAAAGGCCCACGGTAAAAATGGAGTGCCGTAGGATTGAAATCCAAAGGCCCACATGCATACGCCTCGATTTGATTTGAAATAAGCGTACCGCTAGATCAGGATGGGCGGCCACGATTGTGCGGGGATCGGAGTCGTCGAATGCATACACAAATCGGGCCACACGATGAAGATCAATGGTCGGAAGTGAGTGCGAGCTTTATAACACGCGGGAAAAAGGAAAAGCGTAGGATTTGAATCTAACTTGGTGAGATAAAGCGCCTTTAGGTTTAAAGCGAAAAGGCGTCACGGTTGGATTAAAGCGAGCGGTGGAGATTGAATAGGGATCGGAGTTGTCCGATTGCATACTGCGATCACGCTCGTTGGATTAAGATCAGCGGCGCAGTTAAGTGGACACGTGGGCGACTCGCGGGCGTTATTGCCGCGGTTCGATGGAAGATCGGCGGCTCATGTTAGTCGTGGAGTTGGGCTCGCGCTTCGAGCGTGACCGAGCAGAACAAATTTGATTGGGTTGGACCGAGACACATGAAAGGTGAGTCGCTCTGATGCAAGTCGGGTTTGGGCCGGTTTGGTTGACCAAACCTTATTCATATATTTAAAAGGTTTGGTAGGACTTTAAAAATAGCAAATAAATTTATAAAATCATGAAATTTTCTGTAAGCTCTTTGGGATGATATATTTCCCAGATAAATTTCATAAACCACATTTTCACTTTATAAAATACATAAATATCTATTTCAGGCCGAAAATATTTATTTAAAGACCATAAATTTTCTTTAAGTCCAAATAATTTCTGAAAATGCAACAAAAATATTTTTAGCCAAGATAATTTATCTAGGCTTTAATAAAAATACTTCCCAGTCATAATACAAGTGTTACCTTGTATTCCTTTAAATATTCTAAGTAGGTTTTTGGACTTTGGCAAAAGAAAGGTTTTATTTAGTATGACAACTCCCAAGCGAGATTAAGAACAGTAATGATATGAGCAGTAGTCTATTACTGTTCATAATCTGATTATTCTTGTTGATAAGATTGGGGCATTACAAACCTACCCATAAGAAAAATCTCGTCCAGAGATTTGGAACAAGTTGGAGATCAAGAAGAAGTGAAATGGAAATGAATTATGAGGAAACTCAACATCTGTTGTTTTGGTTTCCTTCAAGGATAACAAAGAAGATTCTTACATAACAACATAGTGTTATTATTACATCTTTGTTTACATTGCTTTGTTTAAACTTTCCTTTCTTGATTCAAAGGAAAGTACTATACAATAAAGAGATGGGGGTGCTCAATCTGCATCAGATCTTCGCGCTCCCAAGTGGCTTCATCCTCGGAATGATTAGCCCATTGAATTTTCAAGAATCGACGATCACGATTTCTTGTCTGCGTTCCATTGTGTCGAGGATACGTCTTGGTTGCTCTTGATATGAAAGATCGAGTTGGAGATTAAGATGCTCATAGCGGTTGCCTCAATAGGAACACGAAGGCATTTCTTTAATTGAGACACATGAAAAGTATCATGTCTTCTTGAGAGTGATTGGGTAATTCCAATTGGTAAGCTCGACTCCTCGCAGCAATGATTCGGAAGGGTCAGATATAACGAGTCTGAGCTTTCCTTTACTGAAAGCGATGAGTACCCTCATGGGTGACACTTTAAGATAGACATGGTCATCTACCTCAAAGCTCAATTCACGACGGCGATGATCAGCATAGCTCTTCTGACGAGACTGTGCAGTTTTCAAACAATCTCGAATCAGACGAACTTGCTCTTCTGCTTCCTTTACTAAGTCTGGACCATAGAATGATCTTTCACCAGACTCGGACCAATTCAATGGAGTCCTACAAGCTCTCCCATACAAGGCTTCAAAAGGTGACATTTGAATACTTGCTTGGTAGCTATTATTGTAGGAAAATTCCACATATGGCAAAGATTTCTCCCAGTCTTTGCTATAAGATAGCACATAGGCTCGAAGAAGATCTTCCATCACTTGATTCACTCTTTCGGTTTGGCCACTAGTTTGAGGATGATAGCGATGCGAAGAGAGTTCGGTTCCATAGCACGATGAAGGCTATTCCAAAAGTGTGAAGTGAGCGAGAACCACGATCGAAACAATGATTTTAGGAACACCATGAAGACAAACAATTCTAGCAATATAAAGCTACGCTAATTGCTTGCCATTGAAATCGATCTGGCCAGGAATAAAATGAGCCACTTTAGTCAAGCGATCGATGATGACCCAAATGGCATGGATCCTTGGAAGTCTTGGGAAGACCGGTGACAAAATCCATACCGATCTCTTCCCACTTCCATTGGGGAATAGGCAAAGGTGAAGGGTACGGTGGCTTGGATGTTCAGCTTTAACCCTTTGGCAAATATCACATTCGACAACATCTTGAGCAATTTGCCTCTTCATTTGGCTCCACCAAAATATTTTCTTCAAATCTGGTACATCTTGGTACTCCCGGGATGCAAGAAAATTTGGAATCATGAGCTTCTCAGAAATTAGACCCTTCAATGGAGGATCGCGGGTACTACCAAGCGATTGCGATATCGAATCATCTGCGATCATCTTGAGAAAATTCGTTGGCTTTACCTTTCATATTCTCCTTGATTTGGCTACCTCGGCATCGGTTTACGGGCCTTGAGTCTGAGATTCTAATGTCGGCTCTACATGTAATGCGGCGAGAATCCTTCTCCCACAAATTCAAGACTTAGCGCGAAAATCAGCACACAAGTCTTTTTGGCGAGTAGAAAAGATATGCGATTGCATTGTGACTTTACGCTTAAAGCATCTGCCACAACATTGGCTTTACGGGATGATAATGAATACCCATGTCGTAGTCCTTGATCGGTTCAAGCCATCGTCTTTGCCTCATATTCAAATCAGTTGAGTGAATATGTACTTTGAAACTTTGTGATCGGTGTAGATTTCACATCGATTACCTAGAAGGTAATGTCGCCAAATCTTTAATGCATGGACCACGACCAATTCCAAATCATGAGTAGGATAATTAACTTCATGAGGCATAGCTGCAGGATGCATATGCCACAACAGCCTTCTTGCATAAGCACACAACCAAGTCCATGGCGAGATGCATCATAATAAATGTCAAGCTCTTAGAACATCAGGAAGAGTAAGCGGAGCTTTGGTCAGAGGGTTCTCAAAGTCGAAAACTCTCTTCACACTTAGTTGACCATTCAAATTTCTTCCCTTTTTGTAAGAGTGAGTCAAGGTCTAGCAATCTTGGAGAAATTTTCAATGAACCTACGGTAATAACATGAAGTCAAGAAAACTCGAATCTCAGGACATTCTTGGGAGGCTTCAATTTAGCACATCTTGTACCTTGCTTGGATCTCTGATACCTCCTTGGATAACACATGCCCGGAAAGGCAACTTCTACGAGCGAAGGCACACTTGCTAAACTTGGCATACAATTGATCCGAAGCGAAGTGTTTCGGCACAAGTCGCAAATGTTGTTCATGATCCTTATCGGACTTGGAATAAATAAGGATGTCGTCAATAAACACGACAACGAACTTATCCAAGAATTCCATGAACAACGAATTCATAAGGTTCATGAAATATCTTTGGAGCATTGGTGGACCAAAGGACATAACGGTATACTCGTATAAACCATAACGAGTAGAAAAGCTGTCTTAGGAATGTCCTCGGCTCTAACCTTGATCGATGATAGCGATCGCAAATCAATCTTTGAAAGACACGGGCACCAACCAAGCGATCAAAAGATCATCAATTCGAGGTAGAGGATATTTGTTCTTGATAGTGACCTCATTTACGGACGGTAATCCACACACATCCGTAAAGTGTTGTCTTTCTTCTTAACAAAGATTGCGGGCATCCCCAAGGTGAGAACTCGGTCGAATAAAACCTTTGTCAAGCAATTCTCATTTGCTTCTTCAATTCAACCAACTTCGTTGTGGGCATTCGATAAGGACTCACGGATATCGGGCGATTCGGGGAACTAGTTCAATCACGAACTCCACTTCCGATGCGGTGGTAATCGGAAGGTCTTGAGAAAGACATCAACATACTCACGGACAATTGATGCGACTCCAAAGAAGGAGTGGTATCAACTTGGTGAGCACAAAGATGAAGCCAAGCGCTTTAGAATGATAAACAACTTGAATGCGTCGGCATTGGTCATAGAAATAGAGCGTTGGGAACAATTGATTTGACCACGGTTCTTGGGCGACCAATCCATACCCAAAATGGCGTCCAACCCTTTAGAGTCAATCACAATTAGGTTTGCTAAAACTTCACCCCAAGGATTGTTATGTTGACCCCACAACAAATCGATCGGTTTTGAAGACCGACCAGGTGATTGAATAATAAAAGATGGTTGGAGGGTATGCATGTTTAGCGGTGTTTACTGACAAAATGATTGCTAATAAAGAATGAGATGCTCGAGTCAAATAAAGCGATGCATTGGTGAAATTAACTAGGAGCATACCCATAACAACCAGTGTATCGGTAGCCTCTTGGTGATCGGTTCACATGCCTGAACTGGGCGGATCGGCTTTAATAGGAGCCTCTGCGAAGGGCTGGTCGCCGAGAACGCTGGATATGGTCGAGCAGGAGGCAATCGCTTTTGTTTTGCCACACACTTGTTGGCATAATGCCCGGACGACCACAATGATAACAGATAACCACAGGTTAGCATTGTTATGGGGCGGGGCTGATTTCCACTTGGCCTGGCCCGATTGGTGGGAGGAGAGGGCGAGGGGCAAACACCGTGGCCTTGGTGAAAATGGAGTGGTGCTCGTGGTGGTCTGAACAACCACATCGAGGCCTTGGTGGCTGCTACGAGAACAAGCGAAGTCGGCGTAAGCTTGCGTGACTCATCCAATGCCTTGCTCTTGCTCTCGGCCACAATTGCTTTGTTGACCAAATGAGAGAAGTTCCGGAAGTCATGCAAAGCTACAGCCATCTGCAGTTCTTCAGATAGCCCATTCAAGAACCGGTTTCGACGACGTAGGTCAGTCGAAACGTCATCAGGGGCATATCTGGCCAGGAAGTTGAACTCATGCAGATATTCGGTCACGGACTTTCGCCCTTGCTTGAGCGAGAAACTCTTCTTTGTTTGATCATCATGACCCCTTGAGAATATGAGCTTCGCGAAAAGCTTCCACGAACTCATCCCAAATAGGAACATGCCCAGCAGGTTGAATGGCAAGAAGATTATCCCACCATATGCTAGCTGGTCCATCAAGCTGATAGCTGGCAAAAAGAACCTTTTCCCTCTCAGAACATTGAGCAATCAGAAGCTTCTTCTCAATGGTCGAAGCCAATCTCGGCTTCCATGGGATCACGAGCCCGGAGAACACCGGCGGGTTAGTCGTGAAAGTCGACAAGCGCCACGCACATGGTGGCCTCTGCTCTAGCTGCGATGCAAGAGAGTAGAAGTATTGCGCGCAATCTGTTCCAAGATCTTGTGTCGATCCATCGGTTGCGCTCAATTTGCATGAGCACATCGGCCATAGAAGGTGGTGGAGAAGCTCCTCTTCGAGGACCACCTTGCGGACCACGAGCTGGAAGGTTGATCGGCCCTCCACGAGAATGGGAGCAGAAGATGAAATACTCTTCCCTTGTTGCGCTTGCGCTTGCAGTAATAGATCTGTCATCTGTTACCACAACATGGTTAACAACACAACAAGGACATACTCGGCAAACACAACCAAGTTTATAATTAGAAAGGAAGCAAATCTTGTACATATAATGCATCATGTTATGGTATGCATTCAAGTTAACACCAAACCGAAACTTCATATATATATACGACAAAATTTGGTTCAGTCTTACATTATAGTCGGCCATAATGTCGGATTACAAACCGAAATTTAAGCTTACATACTATACAAGATACTCTGCCTATTACATACAATTTATTTAAGGGCAACTACTAGACTAAAGACACTCAACCACGGGGATTCATCGTCGAGGTGCTAGCGTAAAGATCCGATTAAAGTTCACGGAAACTCATTGAAGGTGAGCTCGGGGAACTGTGTCAACGGATCAAAGGACTAATGGCGCCTCGGAGAACCCAACAATGGTGATGACCTCCGGGAGGGCGGTCGCGAGTGCGAGAAACCTGCGATCATCGGGCTTGGCGCACTTGTCCATAAGCAGTGCGCGCGGCCGCCACGGAAGGCGGTAAAGAGGTGGTGCGGCGGCGGGGAGGTCTCGTTGTCACCATAAAGCACGTTGCGAGGAGCGGTTCATGTTGACTCCAAGAAGCGGTACTCTGGGCCTCATTAAAGCGATGCCTAGTTTCCATAGCTCCCTCACAAACGGCGATGGACTTGGTCCATGATACGGACCATCCTCGCTAAGCTATCGCTTTGAGGTCTTCACCAAGCGTATCTCGTGAGCGTGCTCACCGGAGGTAGGACCTTGATTCGGAAGTGGTCATAGGGTGGTTGAGACAATTAGTCAAATCATGGCGAAGAAGACTCATCATCCTACTTGCGCTTCTGAACGCTCGCTCGCCTCGGAGGTGGCAAGCGCTTGACACAATAAGGGACACTGCGGCTACATGCCTAGCGATGGCGTTGATGAAGCGCGGTATTCCTCCATCCACGGTCCTCGATCCGTCGATAAATGGCATACTCCGGTGGTAGGTGAAATTGGGCGCCACATCATATCCCGCGGCAAAGTGAAACCCATCAACATCCTCGGCTCTAGTCTCATGACCAAGTACCAACCGCTCATCTATAAGCAAAGAGGCAAGATAAGAAACAATTCACTTTTAAATAAACCAACGGAAAGTTGGACAAGAAGTGACATTAAGAAAGATAAGGAATAAAAGATGCCATGCTCGGTTTGAAAATACTTTCTTGTTGAAAATAATTTTATCGAGAGGACTCTCTAATAACTTGGCCATGCTACTTCTAACCTACGAGGCAGCGTATGCTCGATACCAGTATTGTGTAGGACCCCGATTATTGGAAATGTTACTAATTAAATTCATCTTGTAGCACAATTATTAATGAAGAGCAGTCTGCCTTTATTAATACCGGGCTAAAGATATAAATTTAACGGTGACAAATCGATGCGAGATTCGGATATATATGATTCTCAATGGTTCCCGGATCAATGACCATTGCATATATATCCTTCATCAACATTGCATCAAACACATACAAGTCATACATTGATATAATTAAACATAAGGTTACATCATTACATTGATACTACAATATTAAGTGACTTGGTCACTTTAACGATATCTGACGGAAGCAAAATAAGCGGAAAATGGTCACCAATGGCCCCATCCACCGCGAGGCAATTGCGTGGAGGAAAGAAGTGGCGCTACTCGTTAGCGTCACCACGTCGGTGCTAACGGGTACTTCATCTGAAAACCGTCCTCACTGCAACAATAGGTGGTAGCACCTTGAGTGCGGAAGGTACTCGGCAAGTCTTACTCAAACTAATAAAATAAAGTGGTGATTAGAGCCTAACCAAAGGGTAGAGTTTTTACATGCATAAGGTTACAACGAGGAAGGTATAAAGGTTCAAATTTGCATAAGCGATACATCTTAACCTACAAAGGCTAAATTTTGATAAAGCGATTTAATAAATCAAAGTTTGCTTAAAGCAGATAAGTAAATGGCTTAAAAATAAGCGATGCAGGTGCATGATTCTCTCATGCGGCGAAAATAAACCAAAACCAGATTTTTGAACATCAAAACTTCTATCTGAGATGACATCAATTCAAGTTATCGTCCATGGCCAGTGAACACGGCTATTCGAGCGGTTTATACCTGCGAGGGTGTACATCTTTACCACATGACTTAGTTAGCCCGTTGCCTTGGATGCCTCGAATGATGACACACTTCCTTTGGTATGCCGGCCAGGAAACTAAGATTTGGTATTTTCAACAAGTTAACACTATTGAGTTGGACCCCATGTGTGAACTAATCCCATAGTGTAGGCTACACCACCTACTAACCACAGGGCACACATGTTGTGTCGATAATGCGATCAAACAATTTAAAAACAAATTGGGCTCACCACCCATAATAGAATGCTATCGGCACCATTAAGGTATCGTATATGCGGCGAGGCACATATCGCCTCACCCTCCTAAGAACATCGTCTTGACATACAAAGCTCACATGGCATAAGACACGGTCCTCGGACCTAAGCATCTATGCCATGCAAGGCCAATACACATATCCTTACTCTCCTGTTTCCAACTCAATAGTCTCAACATTTTACTTAACCAAGCAGCGCCCATACTTTGCATGTGGAAATGCGTGGGGACTTGAATTGAATAATCGAGTTCGGTCCTTAATTAACCGGACAAGTCCACCACAAACCCAATCTCGTGCGAAAGCACCATCACTAGCTTCCTCTTGTCGGATCAATTTAAATTTCAAATACAAAGTGATTTAAAGGGCTGGACAAAGAGTTTGAAAATGACAACGATTCGATTGTGATTCCCATGTTTGACAAGATATGCTTGTCAAACTCTAAAATCTCTAGGCGCATATCTAAGCCAAATCGAGAATAGACCATATATTATCTGATACTACACTAGAGTTGAGTGTATGGTCATAATCAAGGTAATCCACCATGTCGAGGTCATAGCTAGCTACTACAAGTCATATTTTGTATTTTAGGACAAATAGCATGCTCGAGATATCACTGGATTTGTAAAGACTATTGTACAAAATCGGGTTCAATATGGTGCAAAGAGGATGCTTGCCTTGGTAATAATAGACTTACATTGCGAGCTCAGTTGCTCGAGAAAAGATTCGATGGCTTCAATGAACGATTCTAAAGAAACAATAAGATCCAATAAATACCAAAGCGACAATAAGTCTAACATGGAAGAAATATGCATGATCAATCTAGAAATACATGATTACGGTATGCTTAAGCCATAACTACCCATAATAATGATAATATCCCATTATCTAGCTCACTTTGTTTTCAAAAAAGAAATTAGAGTTTATTGCAAAGTTCGGTTTGATTTGAAAAGAGTAAAGCAGGGCGGTGCAATTTTAGAAAGAGAAGTATAGATCATGCAAAAGTTCATAAATGAATCTTAGCATGATCTTTTAAATAATTAATATCCCAAACCAACCTTAGTCTAACCTAACTAGTTAGATTACAAAAGCTAAAGCAAAAACCTATTTTGTCGGTTGGTAGACAAGAAAGCAGACGATTTCAGCTAAGAGTCAAAATAGATGATGACAAGAATTGAAAGATCAACTTGTCATCTTTGCTAGGTGTAGTCAAAACCTAAATAAGGTGATAAGTTGTGGGGAAGAATTCCTAGGCCTTGAAAATGACATGAAAAACCGAAAGGTATAATATCAACTTTTGATTTAAAGCCGATTGAAACTCACGATGCTTAAAGAAGGATTCAACAGCTCTAAGGTTCCTAGGATGCTCAAGATGTCGAAACTAGGGTTTTGGCTTACGGTATGGAAAGATACCAAGAACCACGAAAATTTGAGGTTGATCGACGGAGAGATCAAATCGATTTAACACGCAAAAGACACCAAATCTTTAATGCGAGGGTAACATCGGTCTTAAGGATAGATAAGCAAATGATAGGAGCAAAATCCCTTGGCGGCAAGGAAGAAAAGTGAGCTCAGTGGTCAACAATGGCTGCGGCTCCAAAAGCTAGGGTTTATATATGTGGGAGTTTAGCTACGGGATAATTGAGAAAAGTCTAGAGCTTGATGAGGTGTCCCTTTAGGGCTAATTATCCCAAAATTTAGTTACAAAAACTTTGGGGATAATCCTCTCCTTGAGTTCAGAGCTGCGCTTGCGAGAGATGAAGGAGATGATAAGAATCATCGACATGTAGGTCATTGGCGATCCACGGCCGTCTTGGTATCTCCTAAAATGCGAAAAGAACAACAACCGTCCAGATTAAAAATGGTAGTGCGATGAAGCAGTGTTTAGAACGATCCAGCGGTATCGTTCAATGTGGACCACGATCTCACATGAGCGGCGCGATTTAATGTAGTTTCGCGTAACCCGAGTTACATTCAAAGGGAGCGTTGGATTAGAATCAACGGTCACTAAAAAGGAATACACGTCACCCTACTTAAGTGCGACGATGCGGCGCCGTTAGATGGGCTTCGGCGGTCAAGATTGGAAATTGAACCGGATGGTCGATTGCATACACCCATGTGGTCCATACGATTAAAATCAACGATCCACCTATTTTGGGCTTTAAGGCCCGCGGTAAAAATGGAGTGCCGTAGGATTGAAATCCAAAGGCCCACATGCGCGCATCTCGATTTGGTTTGAAATAAGCGTCCGCTAGATCAGGATGGGCTGGCCACGATTGTGCGGGGATCGGAGTCGTCGAATGCATACACAAATCGGGCCACCGATGAAGATCCAATGGTCGGAGGAGTGCGAGCTTTATAACACGCGGGAAAAGGGAAAAGCGTAGGATTTGAATCTAATTTGAGATAAAAGCGCCTTTAGGTTTAAAGCGAAAAGGCGTCACGGTTGGATTAAAGCGAGCGGTGGAGATTGAATAGGGATCGGAGTTGTCGATTGCATACTGCGATCACGCTCGTTGGATTAAGATCCAGCGGCGCAGTTAAGTGGACACGTGGGCGACTCGCGGGCGTTATTGCCGCCCGTTCGATGGAAGATCGACGGCTCATGTTAGTCGTGGAGTTGGGCTCGCTCGAGCGTGACCGAGACGAACAAATTTGATTGGGTTGGACCGAGACACATGAGGCTGAGTCGCTCTGATGCAAAGTCGGGTTTGGGCCGGTTTGGTTGACAAACCTTATTCATATATTTAAAAGGTTTGGTGGGACTTTAAAAATAGCAAATAAATTTATAAAATCATGAAATTTTCTTGTAAGCTCTGGGATGATATATTTCCGGATAAATTTCATAAACCACATTTTCACTTTATAAAATACATAAATATCTATTTGGGCCGAAAATATTTATTTAAAGACCATAAATTTTCTTTAAGTCCAAATAATTTCTAAAAATGCAACAAAAATATTTTTAGCCAAGATAATTTATCTAGGCTTTAATAAAAATACTTTCAGTCATAATACAAGTGTTACCTTGTATTCCTTTAAATATTCTAAGTAGGTTTTGGACTTTGGCAAAAGAAAGGTTTTATTTGTATGACAACTCCCAGCGAGATTAAGAAACGATGTGATATGAGCAGTAGTCTATTCTTGTTCATGTCTGAATTATTGCTGTTGATAAGATTGGGGCTGTTACACCTTTTTATCCTTCCTTTTGCCACTTTCGCCAGTCACTTGAGGAATTTTGTCGTCTCAATCAATGGTTTTGTTCCACTCAACTGCTTTAGCAGCAATTGCATATCGATCGGCCATCTCAAAGAGCTCGGCTATGGTAGAAGGAGGATTCAAAGCGATGTCCTTCGTAATTCTTCTACTGCGGACTCCTTGCTTAAAGGCTCTGATAACAGATGAGTCAGAAACCTCTGGAATTGAATTATGAACTTGACTGAAATGCTTGATGAATTAGCGTAAGGTCTCGTGGTCATTTTGTCTCATCTGTGTAGGCCGTCCTCCTTTCCAAGGCGATTGTAGGTGCCCTAAAAATTAGCTAGTAGAAGATCGCGGAGGTGTTGCCACTAGTAGATCGACTCGAGTGGTTGGTTTAGCAGCCACGATCGAGCGGACCCTTCGAGCACAGTTGGAAGGTAATTTGCCATGACGCGTTCTCCTCCCCCGGTTGCTTGGACAGTAGTCGTGTATATTTTAAAGAATTCAATGGGATTTTGAGACCCATCAAACTTCTCCATGTTCCGGTGGCGGCGGGCGGCCGACTAAGCGCTCAAAGGTAGGGTGAGAATGCCTGATGTTCGGTAATGACTTCCTAACATGTTCTTCGCAGGAAAGAATGGTTGATATCAACAGGTGATCGTACACGACGATACCTGGTCGTGGGTAGACCCGACCTATAATAGGTCTCGGTCTTACAAGGGAAGTACTCCTTGTGTTTCATCTAATCTTTGTAGATCTACGGATCGGGCGGTGAGCGATCACCTCTCACGGGAGCTCATTGATCATCGAGCGTTAGAGGAGCTCTCCTCGGCGGACTTAAGCAGGGGAGCGATGTAATTTGTTGTCGCATGCGATCTCCATGTGATGAAGCTGTTCGAGCAGTGGTAGGCGATGGAGCCATCTTTGTTATGGCTTCGAGAATGATGTCAACGAGGATGCTCGAGTGCGTCCTTTGTGCTTCAAAGCCTTCATGCGATCTCTTCGGCGAAGAGATCGTAGCCTACCGCTCGAGCAAGCTCTCGAGTTGAGTTCTTGAGTAGATCATTGATGTGTTGGAGTTCCTAGGCCTCCTCCAATTGGTGTGAGCGTGTATGAGGCAAATTTCTCTGAGCCACAATTCTTCTCCGTTTGGTTGTCTCAGGATCACCCACATCCGATCCTTGAGTTTTCCTCAATGGAGTGTGATTATGTCGAGGATTTCCCTCACACTCATTAGAGTGTTGACCCTAGTCATCACTGGAGGCATTCTTACTATTGCCATGACAGGGCACAGTGTGTGATCGGAGGGGAGCATCCTCAGTGCGTCTCTTGGGCGAGATCATTATTTGAGGAAGGGCGAAGACCTCCCATTGATAATCTCCACTTGCGCTTGAGGGCTCCTCACGAGGAGTAGTTGAAAGACACCATCGGCAACTTGGGTAAACCCCCTCGGTAAGGGAATTGCAGGTCATGTCGTCTCGTCATGCGGTAAATCCTCTGAAGGGATGGTCAAACTCGCAGGAAAAGCATGTTTGACCCCCATCCTCTGTGGGGCTAACCAGAGAGAGAGAAACACCTGTTGCTGATGAAGCTCCAGAATGATGGCTTCCATAACCTATCTCACCAGGTCGGACTGCCTCAGGTGGACTTGAACATTCGGAGGGAAAACTGTGGGGACCCCGGTTTATTCGGCTTGTAATGCTTAGTCTTCCATTGACCCTAGCATCACAAATCAAATAAACCAAGCCACGAGATATGTATACTTCCCAGAAATGCAATATACACACCCCGTTACAAAATCATGCATCAATTCCATACAACACAAGAATAACAAGTCTAGCAAAAGACATACATAAAAGAGATTTATTACAACAAGGGCCAACAGGCCAAATGGCAACTAAATAATAGTTAGACAGCGGAAGCAAAAGGGCCATAAGATGGCAATAACAAAAGAGCCAATTAGTGTGCCTATACCCAGAAGACAACCAACCGGGCCACCAAGCTAGTCGCCAAACCCGAAGCACATCTCACAAAAGGGAAGCCCTTGGGGCTCACCTTCTTCCTCTGCAACAAAAATATTAAGCAAAGCAACTGAGTACAAAAATTGTTTTTGTACTACATAAGAAACTGACGATGTAAAGATATGAGAACTATAATTAACTACATGCAAGCTTTATTTAAGTGGAGGGCTCTGGACTTACTTTTAGCATAAGCGAGTTTTCCTTTGCAATAATGTAATAGATTCAAAGCAATTTGACAAGCTGATTGTAATTGTTGAAATAACGATACAATAAGTATAAGAGCAACCACCTATTGGTGACTATCCCAATAGCCACCACACATATACGAATCCCAGTTGTACCACCCATGTCAAATTTTAATTTAAAAGGTTGTAGTCTAGTTCTCACGGGGTGTATCAGGCGTGTCCATAACCTAGGGCGAGGCTATTCGAATAGTTTTAACCTGCGGGGTGTACCAATGTACCCACACTTGGACCGCCTTTAAGCCACAAAAGCACACTTAGAAGGTATGCATGAGCACGGCTAAGTCCTCTGAGCGCTTTCCAATATGCGCATTGACTACGAGCGCTCGTATGGATCGGAATCCATACGCTTACATTGCCCGGCCGAAAGACAACCAGCCATCACGGGAAGCCTTTCGGACTCTACAATGCTCCCAGCACCATCCCTCCTGCGGCTCCTGCGACCAAAGCCAATACGCGCCAAAGTACTAAGTCAAGAGAGGTCCCATACCCTCTAGTGTGGTTAGCACGCAAAATGCTCGATCACGGTGGCGCAAGTAACTTTCGGTCCTTAATTGACCGGGCACCATTCGATTCACACCCACAAGCACACCAACATACCATTGTGCCCAAGTCTAAATCATTTTGTTTTCAGTTTTAGTTTTCATAAGTAGACATGGCACAAGGCTGAAATCATAAATCATAATAAGTTTTATATGATCAAGGTTACCGACTAAGTCGATAACCGCCCAATTCTACCGGTATCTAAGCATTGCTAAGCATCATATCGTAAAGACAAATAATAGGCCCTAAATCATTCACCGGGCTCTAATTCACCGGTGAGGATAATATTCATAAGGTAGTGGCAGGGGTGAACAAGTTAAGGGAAACAATGCAATAGGAATAGCTACCTCTATTCGGCAAAATTAGTCATTGACACAAAAGCATGCATACATACAAGTAAAACAAAGTATTAGATTTTAAAAGTAATGGGATGGAGTGGATATGATCAAACTGCTTGCCTTGTTGTAGATCACTTTCTTGCTGCAGAGGATTCACTCACGTAATCAATAATTCCTTGAACCTAACTTGAAAAGCGATAACCAAATAAGAACAAGAACTCCAAATAAAACTCAACAGCAAAATTTATCCAAATGCAATGAAATTCCTACAGAAGCTAGAGGTTGATTTTAGACAAATTTAGAAACAAGAAACAAGTCATTTGGACTTAGCATGAAAAAGTTATGGCTAAACTAAGTTCTCTCAGCCTGAAAAATCATAATTAAATTAATTACGGTTACTGTTCATGACAAAAATTTCTAGAATGATCTGGAACTTGAAATTTTTATGGTGGGTAGATATGGTTATCCTAACAACAGTAAAACTGAGTTTGCACAATTTGGAGTTGAAAAGAATTAGTTATGATTTTCTAAGTTCTAAAACTAGTGAACCATTAATTTAGTGGCAAGGATCAAATGAAGACCTATTCTATATTCTGGTACAATCCTAGTGGGTCTTAACAAAACTTAGTTTGCCCAGCTTGGTATTACAGAGAATAAATTATGCATTTACAAATTTTCAATGAATTTCTAAACCACTATTTAATATCAAACAAGTTCATGCAGTTTATATCATTTTCTATTTCATAACGGTGTCTAAATTCATTCTCAGATTAAAGTTCATACTCTATGAGAACTCGACAATTGGAATCATTCAAAAAGGAGTTAAAATGACCAAGTTATGCACTTTTGAAATTTGGAACATCAAAAAAACTTAGAAAATTTGAGCTCTCGGAGGTCCAAAAGAAGCTGGAAGACAAGGGAGAGGTGGTGGCGTTGATCTTGCATCGCGAGACCCACGAGACCTCGAAGCATAACGCACAAAAGACCTCCTCCCGCCTTTGGGAGAGTGCGGACCGTTGAATCGATCCAGCGGCCACGATCGATGCATGCAGCGCCGCGCAAAAGGAGGTCCACGCGCGCTGCGGAGTCGTGGCCGTCGGATCGAGATCTGGCGGTCCGAGCACTAGGGGCGGCTAAGATCTCACGGAGGAGGTCTTTGCGGTCCACGACCAAGCGAGGAGGTCCTAGGCGGTCGAGATCAGCGAGGAGGTCCCGCAGTGGGATTTTACGAGGAGGTCTTGGATGGCCAATATCTACTGGGAGGTCTTATGCGACGGGGTTTTGGCGGGAGGAGCTCGGGCGGCTCAGTTGGAGCTAGGGAGGTCTGAGCGGTTTAGATCAGCGGAGGAGGTCGGAGGTTACGAGGACTTCTTTATAAAAGACCGGGGTGGTCTTCTACAAAGAGGACCACGAGGGGGTGGTCTTTTGGGTGGTCTTTGCAAAAGACCACGAGAAGGTCTTTTGTGCAAGCGAGGTCCTAGCGGCTCAGTTGAGTTTAACGAGGTCATGGGCGGCTGAGATCTAACCATGGGAGGTCCTAGCACTTAAGGTTTTCCACAGGCAGATCCAACGGCTAGAGCCAATCCATGGAGGTCTTTAACGGCGGAGATTACTCTAGGAGGTCTTGGGACTTAGAATTTACAGAAAACCCTCTACGATGCGGATCGACTGGGGGTGATCTAAGCGGTGAGATTAAACTAGTGGGAGGTCACGAGGCGAGAGGTCTTCACGGAGGAAGATCTCGGCGGTCAAGATGAACCGGAGGAGGTCAAGCGATCTGGATTTTACGGGGAGGTCACGGGGGAAGGATTTTAGCGGATGAGGAACCCGATGGCTAAGATCTCCCGGGAGGTCTTTGCAGGCTCAAATTGCTCGGGGTGGTCTTCTTGCACGGAGGACCTCAAGGAGGTCTTTTGCAAAGAGGACCCCAAGGTGGAGGTGATCCTGGCGGTGGGATTTGCCCTACGGAGTGCGAGGTGCTCCAAGCCCAGTGCGGTTCCTTAGGGCGCGACTAAAGGCGACTACGGACCATTAATCTTGCTAATGATTGGAATTGCGAGAACCTAAAGGGCACTAATGACTTACGGATTTTAACTCTAAGCCTATGGCCCATGCCGAGCACAATGACACAAGATTAAGGCACGATTAATGCACCCAATGATTAGCAACAGCTGGGCATTAATGATGTCTTAAAAGATGGCGACAACGAAGTTTGCACGGCAACATCGAGTGCGATCAAGCGGCTTGCCGGCGATGAGGGCCTCGCGGCGAGAACCAGGACATGGCTGAGTTCCAAATATCGCCAGAACCTAAGGGCGTGCTCGGCGGCGATGGCCTTGAGCCGTGGGTGAGAGAGGAAGGAGACTAATACGGCAAAACTACCAAAAACTACACGGGCTCTCGATGACTAGAGAACGCAAGGACCAAGCCAAGAAAGGGCACTGAGGGAGAGGGGACCAAGGTGGTCGGAGGATCTTGGAGAAGGTCGGCCAGTCCGGCGATGAAGAGCTTGGGAGAGGAAGAAGAATATGACCTCGACCGAAAAGCCACCACCCAACTCGTCCACCTGCGCAATGTGCACTAAGCTCGGTTAGAAACACGCCTAGGTGATCAAAATGACAACGAAGAAGGCAAGAATGCTGATGGGACCACTTTGGAGCTCAAGCCGGGGAGCTCAAGGTCCGACAATGGCGAGGAGGGTGGCGTTCTTTGGTGCTTGAGTTTGAGGACCGGCTTCGCGCGAGGAGCTCGAGCACAACAAAGAATGGAGGAATAAAAGGAGAAAGGAGGTCTCGGGCTATACATAGCCGGGGAGCTAGGGCAACCCTCGTGAGCAAGAACCATGCCCCGCCAAAGGCATGCACAGCAGGACTAGTGGCGAGCGGTGAAGACTTTAGGTTAAAGGCGCAAGGCATTGAATGCATGGCAGCAAAAGGAGCCGTTGACAAGGACAAAAGGTGACATATCACTTTGCTCCAAGCTGCTGGAAATGACACACACGGCAGCGTGACAGCAGAGATGACCGGACCTCGGGGAGGTCGGAGGAAGAAACGGTGAGGAGGTCACAGCGTCCACGATGCACTCGGGGTGGTCTGGGCGTCCCAGGTCATCAGGGTGGGGAGGTCTGGGGAGGTCGTGGGCCTTAGATTGGGGATGGGCGGCCACGAGCACCTCAAACCTCGGAGGCTAGCGCACCGGGAGGTCGTGAGCCTCACGATCACAATCCGACGGCCCGACTCACGCGCACGAGGCCAGGCGAGGAGGTCTGGAGGCTGGCTCAGCAGCAGGCCCGTGGTGAGCGACTCGGTGCAGTCGGACTCGGATCTAGGGTTTCAGTCGAGTTCCAACAAGAGCTGATCTAAGGAGAATTATTTGAGGCAGCAAACTAACTCCAGAAATTATGAAGTTTTAACGGGAGCTTGCTAGTGAGTTATTGACCTTGTGTAAATTTTGCAGAGGTTTTTGTACTATACATTTTCCTCCAAAAATTCAACAAGGTCTTGGTTCAGTTTGACGAGAATTAAATAAGTTTGAGTGACCCCAAAAACATTCAAATAATTTCTAAAAATTGTGAAATTTTTGGAGGGTCACCTACCATCCCAAGAACTCGGGAAAAATATTTCGGGGAGATGATCAAGAGGTTTGACAAGATTGTTTTGAAAGCTCAAGATTTGGATCAAAAGACTTGTGACTTTGTATTTCCATACTTCTTGTACAATACTTGTTCAGTACGAATAGGAAATACACGATGTAAGAAAAAGTTTTCATTTGTACTCATTTTCTTACATTTGAAACACAAGCCCAAAATTGGGATGTTACAAAAACTCTCGTCATGGTGTGGTTTTGCCTTAGTGCAGTCCTCATCGTGGTCGGATAGTTAGTGCATGTAACATCCCAAGTTTTAGACTTGTGTTTCAAATGTAATAAAATGAGGGGAAATTAAAAACTTTTCTTACTACTTGTATTTCCTGTATGCCTGGGCATTTGTTGTAAAGAAGTTATGGGAATACAAAAGTCACAAGTCGTTTTGGCCACATCTTATTCTTCTTAGACATTCTTGTTCCATCTTGTGATAATCTCCTGGAAACAATTTTTCTAAATTCTTGGGTTGATGTGTAGCCCCTCTGAAAAATTTCACAATTTTTAGAAATTGTTTGAATATTTTGGAGTCGTCAAACCTATTTAAATTCTGGTCAAACATTAGCCCAGACACCTTGTAGAATTTTGGAGAAACTATAGCCCAAAACCTGCAAAATTTACACAAGGTCAATGACTCAGCTAGCAACTCCTGTAAAAATTTCATAATTTTTGGAGTGAGTTCTTACCTCAAATATATCCCCAAACTCGGATCGGTTTGGAACCCAAATTTAGGGTGAGCGGACTCGGGCTCGAGTCGGACCGAGTCGACCCGACCAAGCGGCTGGTCGAGCGAGTTCGGCCGAGCTAGGGCTCGGACTCGTGCTGTGGCGTGTTCAAGGCCGTCGGATTGTAATCGTGGGGCTCCCAACCTCCCGACTCTCTTACATTCTTCTTCCTCCTCCGCGTAGGTGGCGGTGCGAGCTCCGGTCACCTCGTGGGGCCACGCTGCGGCTCGAGCCCCCTATTGTCAAGCGTGTTAGCTTTGCCTTGACTTTACCCGCCTCCTCGCCTCGTTTTCTCGCGCAACCCCCCTTTGTCCGTCGCCATTAAACCATCGTCCTCGTGCTCGGTTGGCCTCCGGGCTACATGGCGCTCCTCGAGTCCTCCTTGAACCCCTCCTTCCGCTCTCGGCCACCCTCCACCTCTCCTCCGGTGTGTGGAGCTCAAAAACTCTGAGGTTCCCAAATCCACCATTGTTGCGGAAGCTCGCGGTGGCCTTGGAGCTCCGGTGGTTTTAATTGCAACTTGGAATGCCAACTTGTTCAATTAACCACCGGAGCCTTTTCCCTAACTCATTTTGGTTGATTTCACGAGAGGAAGTCCACAGGAGAAGCTGTTCTTGAGGCTTCTTCGTCTTCTTCATCGACTCAGTGTTGCTCCACCGTTGGGTCTCCTCCAGGGTTCCTCGGGGTCTTCCTACACTCGGGTGAGTTCATTTAGTCCTTAGAGCTTAAGGTCTAGCTAGTTTAGCTCGTGGCACTTGTTTTCGCCGTTTTGGTTTTTGCGAAAACTTATCCTCCGCCCTTCTCCGGCTTCGCGCATTCTAGGCCTGCTCCACCGTCGAGAATGCTCCCATTAGGTTTGCAATAGTATTGCGAACATATTGGCTTAGTTGGTTAAGCGCCGCCATGGCTTTGATGCGTCGGCGGCGTGCGGTGAGCTCAACGTCGAGCTCTGTACCTTGTCGCGATTTTGTCAAGTCACCAGACCTCCTCGGGTTAATCGTGGCCGTCCACGACCTCCCCAGGTTTAGATCTGAGCATTAGATCTTTGTTGAAAATTCCTTAAGTCTTGGACCACCCTTCGCCAAATCCCAACCGTCCAGGACCTCTTGAGATTAGATCTGGACCGTAGAGCCCTTGTCGGTGAAGCGCTAAGTCTGAGGACCTCCTTGGATCCATCTCGTAGATAAAGACCTCCTAAGTTAGCTCTAGGCCGTTAGATCTGATCTGCGAAAACTATAAGTGCGGGACCTCCCCCTAGAGTCGATCCCAACCGTCTAGGACCACCATCGTTAAATCCTAGCTGTTTAGATCTTCCCCGTGCGCAAAAGACCTCCCCTTGGTCATTTTGCAAAGACCACCCTCGGGGTCCTCTTTGTAAAAAGCCACCCCGGTCTTTTATAAAGAAAACCTCAGGATCTCCCTCCGCTTTAATCTGGACCGTTCAGGACCTCCTCCGTGAAGATCTTAGCCGTCCAGATCTCGTCCGTTTAAACTCTGTCCTTAAAGACATCCCCGCGTAGATCTTGACAATCCATGACCTCCCTCGGTGAGATCCCAACCGTTCAGGACCTCCTTCGCTCGATCGTGACCGTTAAGACCTCCCTTGCGAGATCTTAGCCGTTCAGGACCTCCCCCTGGAGATCTTGACCGTCTAGGACCTCATCCTTTAGATCCGTAGCTTTAGGACCTCCTCCTCAGGTCTAAACCGTTAGATTTAGATCTAATGGGTTAGACCTCCCTCCGTAGATTTAGCCTTAGGACCTCCTCGGAGGTCGAGTGTCAGATCTTGATCGGTAGTCGGGCCACCTTTAAGCGCGAGGACCTCCTCGTGTGTGCTTGTGCATGCACCAGTGCGTGGCAGTTGGATCTAATCTCAACGGCGGACCTCCCAATCTGGAAGAGGTCTCTCGGTGCGGCTGTGCCAGTCGTGGCCGTGCGATGAAGGATCGGCGGCCACGACCTCCGTTTCGTTAAGTCTGTTAGACCTCTTGAGAGCTCAAATTTTCAAAGTATTTGGATTGTTAATTTCAAAGTGCATAACTTTGTCATTTCAGCTCCTTTTGAATGATTCAGTTGCTTTAGCTCTGTTATAGAATGAACTCTAATCGAGAATAAATTTAGGCACTTTATTATGTAGAAAAGGATATAAACTGCATGATCTTGTTTAGTGAAAAAGGTTGTCTAGAAATTCATTGAAAATTTGTAAAATGCATAACTTATTCTCTGTAATTCCAAACTGAGCAAACTAAATTTTATTTAAAACCCACTAGGAATGTCTTGTAGTGTAGAATAGGTCTTAATATGATCCTTGCCACTGAAGTTAATGATCTACTAGTTTTAGAACTTTGAAAAATCATAAGTAATTTATTTCAACTTCAAATGAAGTAAACTCAACTTTGCTGTTCTTAGGATGACCTTAGCTACCTACCATAAAATTTCAGATTCCAGATCATTCTAGAAATTTTTGCCATGAACGATGCTGAAATTAATTCAATTAGGATTTTTAGTGAGAGAACTTAGTTTAGCCATAACTTTTTCATGCTCAGTCCAAATGAAGTAATTCTTGTTCCTAAAATTGTCTAAAATCAACCTCTAGCTGCTGTATAAATTTCATGGGATTTGGATGTCTTTTGCTGTTGAGTTTTGTTTGGTGTTCTTCGTTCTTATTGGTTTTATCGTATTTTCGCGTTAGGTTCCGAAGAGTTTAGTAAACCTGAGAATCCTCCTCTGCAGCAAGAGCAATTCCAGCAAGGCAAGTAGTTTGATCATGTTAATCCCTGTATTTTCAAGTATTTATGTTGTTTACAAATTCTATGTATGCATTGCTAGTTTGTGTTTAACTATTGTCGTTAGTTGACCTAGTAGATGCATTTCCTTAGGCAGATGATTATCCTTTACTACCATGAGCCTAGGTTATTGCTGTGATTTAGAGTTCGTGGATGAGCTCTTGTCACTTAGTAGTTTTGCGGATTAATTGCTTAGCCATGCTTAGCTTCCTGTAGAAATGGGCGGTTATCGACTTATCGATAACCTTGATCACACAAAACTTATTATCACTTATGATTTCAGCCTTGTGTCATGTTTACTTGTGAAAATTAAAACGAAAACAAAATGATTTAGACTTGGGCACAATGGTATGTTGTGTGCTTGTGGGTGTATTTGGAATGGTGCCGGGTCATGAAGGGCCGGGATACTTGCGCACCCGTCTTGAGCATTTTGCGTGCTAACCACACTAGAGGGTATGGGACCTCTCTTGACTTAGTACTTTGGCGTGTATTGGCCGGTCGCGAGGAGTCGCGGGAGGGATGGTGTTGGGAGCATTGTAGTGTCAGAAAGGCTTCCAGTGATGGTGGTTGTGTTTGACTTGCAATGTAGCGTATGGGTTTCTATCCATACGAGCGGCTCATAGTCAATGCAAAATATTGGAAAGCGTCTCGTAGGACTTAGCGGTGCGACATACCTTGAGTGTGCTTTTGTGGCTTAAAGGCGATGAAGTGTGGGTACATTGGTACACCTGCGCAGGTTAAAACTATTCGAATAGCCTCGTCCTAGGTTATGGACACGCTCGGATCGCCCGTGAGAACTAGACTACAACCTTTTAATTAAAACTTGATAGGTGAGTGCGAATCGGGATTAGTGCTATGTTGTGGTGGCTATTGGGATAGTCACTTCAGTGGTTACTTGTATTTATCATTATTTATTTGTTATTTTGACAACAAAACAGATTTGCAACCTTGCTTTTAAATGTATTATATTATTGCAAATAAAGTTGGCTTTGTGCAAAATGAGACATCGACCTCCACTTAAATGAGCACGCATGTAGCATATGAATAGATGCGCTATTTCACACGTCAGTCTTGCAGTACCTTTGTGTACTCGGTTTTCTTGCTTGAATGTATTTGTTGCAGAGGAAGAAGGTGAGCTTGAAGGGCCTCATACGTGAGTTGTGTTGTGGTAGTCTTAGAGCGTCTGGTGGCGGCCGATCGGTTGCCTTGTGGGTTATGTTGGCTAACGGTCGACTTTTGTTCTTAGCCATCTTATGGCGCTTTTGCTTCATTGTCATTCTTGTATATTGTGTTATTTGGCGGTCGGCTCTTTTGTAATAACTTTACTTTATGTATGTCGTTGTTGAACTTAGTGTCAAATGTTGTATGGAAATGATGTATGATTTTGTGATGATGAGCATGCACTTGCAGTGCAGGAAGCACATGTCCATCGAGGCTTAGGATATTTAATTAGTAATGCTAGAACCATATGGAGGTCAAGTATTACTAGTTAAATACCAGTCCTCACAAAGTTGAGTATCGAGCCATCTTGTAGTGAAACCCTAGCTTAGTACGCCATTAGGATATTTTGAAAACTTACTTTCAAGCAGTTCATGAAGATTTAAGTAAGTTCTCAGATTTTACTCCTTACCTATCTTAGCTTGCTCATCTCACCTTACTCTCACTTAAGTTTTGAAAAAGTTGTTCCTCTCTTCCTTTCAAAAATTAGCCACTATCGATTAAATTGGTTTTGGGAGAACCATGAGAGCTTGGAGAAAGAAATCTGGACAACTAACTCTTAATTAGTAAATAGTGTTAAAAATGAGAGGTTAATTCAACTAAAACTTGTGGGAATAAAAAGGTAAGAAGTGATATTAAATTAGCTAAATGCCTATACTCTATTAGGTGGTTATACCTTGATTTTTGGGCTATTTAGAGCTAGAATTGAGTTCTGAAATTTTGGTCTTCTCAAACGATTACTCGTTCTTTCCATACGGGTTAGTCGTTTCGGGAAGTTGATTTGGTGACTTATGGTCTTATGCTCTTTTGTGGTTATTCTTGAGCCCTTTTAATTGAGTTTGGATTTCCGTGCTTTGGGCCTCGGGCTGCGGCTAACTTGTCTTAGTGAAACAGGATGGCTAGAGGACCGTAGTGGTGGAATCGGACCGGTAGTCCCGATGAGGAGCTTCCACCTCCTCAGACCATGGTGAAGTCCTTATGCGCATGGTCGAGCATAGCCGTTCGGAGGACCGTGGGGTGTTGGAGGTCATCGCGAGAACACCTCCACTCCCTCTGGTGCCTCGGATGCGGAGGTGGTGGACATCGGTAGCGTGGGGGCTTGCGAAGTTCCTCAGTGCTCGACCTCCTACCTTCTCGGTCAGAGATCCTGCGGCGAGGATGGTAGTTGCGTCTGGTTGGCGGAGCTCAACGTTGTAGTGCTAGGAGCGGGGCGGGCACTTTCACATCCCATCGGTTGGAGGTGCGGCACTCTCATGGTGGGATAACTTCCTCGCCATGCGACCCGCGGGACACGTGGTCGTGGGAGGAGTTCGAAACAACTTTAAAGTCGGGCTCATGTCCTCGCCTGGCTGATGAAGTTGAAGAAGGAGTTCCTTGCGCTCAAGCAGCGCAAATCGTGATGAGTACCTCCATGAGTTCAACCATCTTGCAGTGCGCTCTGTGAGTGGCCAGCGTGAGGCCAGCGGGAGAAGTTCATGGAGGTTTGTGCGAGAGCTTGAGGACAAGCTCTCCATAGTTGACTGCGAGACTTTCGGACCTTGGTGGACAAGGCCCGCCGTCGCCGAGCACAAGCGAGAGCGGCTGGCGATCCATAAGCACAAGTGGGAGGCCCATCGATCGGCTCGGGCGACCTTGTTAAATCCTCGTGTTGGGCGGCACGGGGGCCCATTCTCGGTGCACCACTCTACCGAGGCCTTGGCACGGCTCCACGTCCTCGCGAGCGTGATTGATCACGTCGCGCTGCGATCGATGCGGTGTTCCCGCAACCCGCTGCCAGCGTCACTGCTGCGCCACAACAAGGGCCACTATGCGATGGTTGCCTAAGAATATTGGGCGGCCCCTCGTCCTAATGGAGGGCGCCTTGAGGAGTGGTCACCCACGACGAGAAGACCGGGGCATGGGGCGGCGAGTCAACCACATCTCGGCGAGGCGCGCAGAGGCACCCGCGTCGTGTTGGGTGCGCTTCTTGTCAATTTACGTCTGCTGCGGTGTTATTTGACTCGGGAGCCGCATTCTTTATTTCGAGATCTTTTCTTGCGATAGTGGTCTCCATTGTGTTCCTTTGGGGTTCCCGCTTATTCGCTCTCGGGTTGGAAATGAGGGTGACCAAGGATGCCGGGCGTTCCTATCACGTCGAAGAGTGGGATTCTTGGCGAATCTCATCCTACTCGACTCAGTAGCGCTGGATGTGATTCTTGGCATGGATTGGTTGTCCCAACACTTGGGGCCGTCGATTGTGCCGGGAAGATTGTCTTTCTCTGACCTCGAGCGAGCGGTGGGGTTTTCACACTGCTGCAAGGGCCACATCTTTTGCCCTTGAAGCAAAGTCGACGTGGAGATTCGCGATGTCCCCTGTGTGTGACTTCGCGGATGTCTTTACGAAGATTTGCTGGAATGCCTCCCGTTCGAGACACAGGTTAGTTATTGAGTTCTTGCCGTCAGCCCCTATTTCGAAGAGGCCATATCGTATGCCTCTAATGGTGGAGAAGTGAAGAAGCAACTAGGTGGGCTACGGGAGAAGGGTTTTATCCGTCCTAGCTCATCTCCTTGGGGCTGTCGATTATCTTTGTGAAGAAGAAGGATAAGACCTTGCGCATGTGTATTGATTCTGGTAAAGCTTAATGAGGTGTGGTGAAGAACAAGTATCCTTTGCCCGTATTGATGATCTTTTTGATCGATTGGCCGAACACGGGTATTCTCGAAATTGACTTGAGATTGGGCTATCATCAAGTCGAGGATCGAGGCGAGGATATTCAGAAGCGGCCTTTGCTACTCGTTATGGTCTTTACGAGTACACCGTCATGTCTTTTAGTCGATCAATGGTCTGCTTTATTCATGAACCTTATGAACTCGGTATTCATGGAGTATTTGGATAGGTTTGTGGTGGTATTCATCGATGATATCCTTATCTACTCAAGAGTGAAGAAGAGCATCTTTGAGCATCTTAAGCTTGTGTTGGGCAAGCTGCGAGCAGCTGTTGTATGCAAAATTCGGCAAGTGTGAGTTAGTTGAAGGAAGTGGCATTCTTGGGCCATGTTCTTTCAGCGGGAGGTGTGGTGTGGATCCTAACAAAGTTAGTGATGTGCTATCTTGAGGTCAGCCAAGTCGATCCAGAGTGCGGAGTTTTCTTGGTTTGGCGGCTACTATCGCGCTTTATCGAGAATTTCTCCAAGATTGCGAAGCCTATGACCAAATTGCTCAAGAAGGACAAGAAGTTTGAGTGGTCTGCTGCTTGTGATGTGAGTTTTCAAGAACTCAAGAAGCGGTTGACCTCAGCCCTAGTGCTTGTTCTTCCTGATATGAGTTTTGATATCTTTTGCGATGCTTCTCGTCAGGGTCTTGGTTGTGTTCTTATGCAGGAGGGCAAGGTAGTGGCCTATGCATCAAGGCAGTTGAGGCCTCATGAACTGAACTATCCTACTCATGACTTGGAGTTGGCTGCAGTGGTTCATGCACTCAAAATTTGGCGGCATTATCTGATTGGTAACCGTTGTGAGGTGTATTCTGACCACAAGAGCTTGAAGTACTTGTTCACCCAGCCAGATCTGAACCTCAGGCAAAGAAGATGGTTGGAATTGATCAAGGACTATGACATGGGTATCCAGTATCATCCGGGCAAGGCCAATGTCGTTGCGGATGCACTCAGTCGGAAGGTGTATTGCAACATGTTAATGCTCCAAGAGCAGCAGCCTACCCTCATTTCTGAATTTCAACGTCTCAATTTGGGTTTGATTGAGCACGGTTCTCTTGCTACCTTGGTTGTGCAGCCAACCTTGGTGGACCAAATCAAGACTGCACAGTAGACAGATGTTGGTGTGAGTCAAATCAAGCAGAACATCAAGGATGGGGCAGCCAAGTGCTTCTCAGAGGATGAGCACGGAGTTGTGTGGTTTGGGCAGCGTCTTGTGGTTCCTAAGGTCATGGAATTGCGAGAGTTGATTCTCCGCGAAGCCCATGATTCTCCCTTGTCTATCCATCCCGGGGCTACCAAGATGTATTAGGACCTTCGTCAGAGATTCTGGTGGACCCGAATGAAGTGCGAGATTGCCAAATTCGTTGCCATGTGCGACGTGTGCTGTCGTGTGAAGGCCTAGCATCAGCATCCAACAGGTCTTCTTCAGCCTCTGTGAGTACCTGAGTGGAAGTGGGATTCCGTTGGTATGGACTTCATCACCGGGTTGCCCCGTACTTCTTCGGGGAAGGATGCCTTGTAGGTCATCATTGATCGGTTGACGAAGGTGGCCCATTTTCTTCCAATGCGGGCGAAGATTGATGTGAGTCAGTTAGCGGATCTCTACATATCCCGCATTGTGTGCCTGCATGGTGTGCCACGAACAATTGTGTCAGATCGTGGTTCTCTTTTTACCTCTCGGTTTTGGCATCGATTGCAAGAGGCCATGGGGACAAGTCTTTCTTTGGTTAAACACCATCCCGGTGATGGTCGACGAGAGAAAGTCAACCAAGTGTTGGAATATATGCTCATTGTTTATGTTTCTTTCCTATGGGAGGAATTGGGAGAAATGCTTGCCGTTTCTTTGAGTTCTCCTACAACATGCTATCGGGCGGTCTTGGCATGGCACCATTGAGGCCTTATATGGGAGGAGATGACGAACCCCATTGGCCGGTGAAGCGGTGAAGGCGGTTCTTGACCCGGTCGATCAGCGACCGAAAATGGGTTCGATTGATCGCGAGCATTTGCGCACGCCCATCCAGAGAAGAGCTATCACGGATCACCGTCGCGTGAGTTGAGCTTTGAGCCCAATGACTTTGTGTATCTCAAAGTCTCACCTTTGAAAGGCCATCAGCGTTTTTGGCGTAAGGGCAAGTTGGCTCCCCGATATGTTGGGCCTTATCGCATCATCGAGAGAGTTGGGGCTGTGGCATACAGATTGGAGCTGCCGGCACATGAGGGGTACATGATGTGTTTCATGTATCCCACCTTAAGAAGTGCCTCCGTGTCCCAAGCGAGGAAACTCGTTGGAGGTTCTCGATGTGCAAGAAGACTTGACCTACGCGAGCATCACTGTTTGTTTTCTCGAGGAATCGAGCGAAGGACAAGGAACCGTGTCATAAAGTTCCTTAAGGTTCGATGGTCAAACCATTATGAAGATGAAGCAACTTGGGAGCGGGAAGATCGCCTTCGTGCATTATCCATCCTTCTTCTCCTAGCAAGCGGAATCTCGGTCGAGATTCTTGTAAGAGGAGAGTTGTAACATCCCAAGTTTTAGACTTGTGTTTCAAATGTAAGAAAATGAGGGAAATTAAAAACTTTTTACATCTTGTATTTCTGTATGCACAGGCATTTGTTGTAAAAAGTTATGGGAATACAAAAGTCACAAGTCGTTTTGGCCATCTTATTCTTCTTAGACATTCTTGTTCCATCTTGTGATAATCTCCTGAAATAATTTTCCTAAATTCTTGGGTTGATGTGTAGCCCCTCGAAAAATTTCACAATTTTTAGAAATTATCCAATATTTTGGAAGTCAGATCAAACCTATTTAAATTCAGTCAAACATTAGCCCGACACCTTGTAGAATTTTTGGAGGAAAATGTATAGGCCAAAACCTCTGCAAAATTTACACAAGGTCAATGACTCAGCTAGCAAGCTCTGTAAACATTTCATAATTTTTGGAGTGAGTTTGCTACCTCAAATAAATCCCCAAACTCCAGATCAGTTTGGAACCCAAATTTAGGGTGAGCTGGACTCGGCTTGAGTCGGACTCCAGTCCGACCCGACCAAGCGGCTCGGTCGAGCCGAGTTCAGCCGAGCTAGGGCTCGGACTCGTGCGCGCGTGTTGTGAGGACCCGGAATATTTAACTAGTAACACTTAACCTCCAAATGGTTCTAGCATTACTAATTAAACATTCTAAGCCTCGATGGACATATGCTTCCTAAGTGCGGCACATGCACATCATCACAAAATTACACATCATTTCCATACAACATACGTTAACAAGTCTAGTAAAGGACATAGATAAAGTAAGTTATTACAAAAGAGAGCCGACCGCCAAATAGAACAATATACAAGAATGACGGTGGAAGCAAAAGCGCCATAAGATGGCTAGAACAAAAGCCGACCAAGTTAGCCACACAACCCACAAGGCAACCATCGGACCAAGCTAGACGCCTCTAAGGCTACCACAGACAACTCACGAAGTGAGGCCCTCTGACTCACCTTCTTCCTCTACAACAAAAACATTTAAGCAAGATAGCCGAGTACACAAAGGTACTCAAGAGGCGCGTGTGGAATAGCAGCGACCTATTCATAAACTACATGCAAGCTTATTTAGGTGGAGGTTGTATGTCTCATTTGCACAAAGCCAACTTTATTTGCAATAATGTAATACATTTAAAAGCAAGTTTGCAAGTCTGTTTTGTTGTCAAAATAACATTGAAATAAAGATACATACAAGTAACCACCAGAAGTGACTATCCCAATAGCCACCACAACACCAGCACGAATCCCCATTCATTGCCACAAAATCAAATTTTAATTAAAAGGTTGTAGTCTAACTCTTGAAAAGCTTACCCAAGCGTGTCCATAACCTAGGACGAGGCTATTCGAATAGTTTTAACCCTGCAAGGGTGTACCAATGTACCCACACTTGCACCCAGCTTTTAAGCCACAAAGCACACTTAGAAGGTATCTTTGGCACGGCTAAGTCCTACGAGACGTTTTCCAATATTGTGTATTAACTCACAGTGGCTCGTATGGATAGAAACCCATACGCTTACATTGCAGCCGAAGACAACGACCATCAGGGAAGCCTTACGGACATTGCAATGCTCCCACACCATCCCTCCTGCGACCCCACTGTGACCCGGAGCCAATACGCCAAAGTACTAAGTCAAGAGAGGTCCCATACCCTCTAGTGTGGTTATACGCACAAATTGCCGGATAATGTGTACTCACAAGATGTTCGGTCCTTAATTGACTCGGGCACCATTCCAGATCACACCGAGCACACCAATCATACCATTGTGCCCAAGTCTAAATCCTTTTGTTTTTAGGTTTTAGTTTTCATAAATAGATATGGCACAAGGTGGAAATCATAATCATAATAAGTTTTATGTGATCAAGGTTATCGACAAGTCGATAGCGCCCATTCTAGGAAGCTAAGCATGGCTAAGCAATTTATTCGCAACTACTAAGTGACAAGAGCTCATCCACGAGCCCTAATCACAGCAATAACCTAGGCTCACGGTAGTAGAGAATAATCATTTGCTAAGGAAATGCATCTACTAGGCCAACTAACAACAATAGTTTAACACAAAGTAGCAATGCATACATAGAATTTGTAATCAACATAAATACTTAAAATACTGGGATTAACATGATCAAACTGCTTGCCTTGCTGGGATTGGTCTTGCTGCGGAGAGGGAGTGCTGGGTTCAATAAATTCTTGAACCCTAACGTGAAAAGCGATAAAACCAATAAGAGCGAAGAACACCAAAGGAACTCAACAGCAAAGAACATCCAAATCCCAAGAAATTTCTACAGCAACTAGAGGTTGATTTTATACAATTTTAGAAACAAGAATCACTTTATTTGGACTTAGCATGAAAAAGTTATGCCCTAAACAATTTCTCTCAGCCTGAAAAATCCTAATTAAATTAATTTCGGTTACTGTTTATGGAAAAAATTTCTAGAATGATCTGGAACTTGAAATGTTTATGGTAGGTAGATAAGGTCATCCTAAGAACAGCAAGGTTGAGTTTGCTTCATTTGGGGTTATAATGAATTAGTTATGAATTTCCCAAGTTCTAAAACTAGCATATATCACTTTTTAGGAACATGAATAAAGACAAGACCTAGTTCACATTAAAGCATGCCTATAGACAAATTTTACCAAGTTGAGTTTGCTCGATGGGATTCTGAGAGAAGAAGTTATCTATTTCACAAATTTTTAATGAATTTCTAGACAACCATATTCACAAAACAAGAACATGTAGTTTATATCATTTTCTCCTACCTAACAGTGCCCAAATTCATTCTCAAATTAAAGTTCATTCTATAACAGAGCTACAAAGCAATGGAATTATTCAAAAAGGCTAATATGACAAAGTTAAGCACTTTTAAATTTGAAACATTAAAGACTTAGAAAATTTGAGCTCTTGGGAGGTCCAAATGTGAAGGAAAAATGAGAGGTCGTGGGCGTTGATCTTGCATCGCGAGGCCACGGACCTCGAAGCCTGCGCTGCAGGAACACCTCCTCCCGACCTTTGGAGGTCCGACTGTTGAGATTGGATCCAACGGCCACGACCAGTGCATGCACAGCGCACGCAAAGGAGGTCCATGCGCCTAACGGAGGCCGTGACCGTCAGATCGAGATCTGGCGGTCCCCAGCACTATAGGGGAGGTCCTAAGGCTTTAAATCCAAGGAAGGAGGTCTAGCCCGTTAGATCTAAATCTAGCAGTGTAGACCAGGAGGAGAGTCCTAAAGCTACGGATCTAAAGGATGAGGTCCTAGGCGGTCAAGATCTCCAAAGGGAGGTCTTGATCGGTGGGATTACACGAGGAGGTCTTGGATGGCCAAGATCTACTTGGGAGAGTCCTATGAGATAGGGTTTTAATGGGAGGAGATCGGGCGGCTCATATTAGACCTAGGGAGGTCCAGAACGGTCCGGTCGGCGGAGGGAGGTCTGAGACTAAGGATTTTACAAAAGAGATCTAACGCTCGAGATCTAAAACCGGGAGAGTCGTGACGGCTAGGATAGAGCCTAAGAGGTCTTGAGGAGGGTTTTCTCCTAAAAAGACCAGGGTGGCTTTTACCAAGAGGACCCGAGGTGGTCTAGGGTGGTCTTTACAAAATGACCAAGGAGGTCTTTTGCAAAGAGGACCTCGGTGGAGAGTCGAGGTGGTTTTGGCAAAATGACCAAGGAGGTCTTTTGCGCACGGGGAAAGGTCTAAATGGCTAGGATTTAACTGAGGTGGTCCTAGGCGGCTAGGATCGACACTAGGAGGTCACGGCACTTATAGTTTCGCGAGACCGGGATCTAACGGCTAAGAGCTAATTCAAGGAGGTCTTTTAACTACGAGATTGATCCAAGGAGGTCAAGGTGCTCCTAAAGGTGCGGGTCCTTAGGAGGTCGGCGGGGTGGTCTAGGCGGGGTTTGCCGTGCGACAACAGCGGGAGGAGGCCCACTCGCGGCGAGGAGGCTCCGCGATGACCCGACAGCCCATCATTGGCTCGAGGGTGTCCGATCTTACGCGACAAAAGCCCGAAGGTCTAACAGAGCTCACCGCCGCGATGGGTACCTCACGCGCCGACCAAGGGCACCGATATGCTCACAATAGTGCAGCGGACCCACGGAACACTCGGCCAGTGACGGCCTTGAACACGCGAGCCGGAGATGGATGAAGGAGTGTAATACGGCACATCTACGAAAACTAAGCGAGCTCTCGACAACTAGAAAATGCAAAGACCAAGCTAAGAAAAGGGCACACGAGGCGGAGAGGGAACCGGGGAGGTCGGAGGAGCTTGGAGAAGAGGCGGCGAAGTCCGGCGATGAAGAGCTTGCCGAAGAGGAAGAAGAAGATGACCTCGACCCCGAAAAGCGGCTCCCAAACTTGTCCACCTCTGCAATGTAAACCAAGCTAAGTTAGAGCAAGCCCTAGGCGATCAAGATGACAACGAAGAAGGCAAGAATGTTGATGGGACCACTTTGGGCTCGAGCTTGGCGGGGGCTCAAAGGTGACAATGGTGGTAAGGGGGTGGTGTTCTTGGGTGCTTGAGTTTGAGGACCAGCTCAAACTGAGGGAGCTCAAGCACAACAAAGAACGGAGAAAGAAAAGGAGAAGGGAGGTCTCAGGCTATTCATAGCCTGGAAGCTTGGCAATGGCATGGGCAAATGTCTACTGTGAACAAAGTCCATGCTCAAGGACACCCAGATTTGACAGAGCGAAAGGATGGCTTCTTTTAGGGCAAAGCTCGCGCAATAAATGCATGGCGAAAGAGGCGTTGGGAAGGACCAAAAGTGTGACACCTCGCTCCCATTGCTCGACCACACACTGCATGCGGCGCGCGAAAATCATGACAACCAAACCTCCAGGAGGTCGTGAGGGAGAAGAACAGGGCTGAGGGGGAGGTCCTGGACGATCCCGATTTGCATGGGGTGGTCCTGGATGTCCCAGATCACCCGAGGTGGGGAGGTCTTAAGCGGATGAGAAGGTCCAGAGGAGGTCGTGACCGCAGGATGGAGATCTAGTGGTCTGGACCACCCCGAGGCGCTGAGGTCAGAGGGGAGGTCGGGGCGGCTGGATGGAGATCCAACGGTTTAGAGTGATGAATGCAACCGCAAGGTCCGAACGTTCACTCGAGCGAGGACCGTGCGCATCGAGATCAACGGTCGACGCAGCGCGCGATCGAGATCGAGCCCTAGTGCGGCGCTGCTGACTTGACTCGAGCGAGTCCAATGGCTGGGTTGGAGGATTTATTTGAGGTAGCAAACTCACTCCAAAATTTATGAAATTTTTACAGGAGCTTGCTAACTGAGTTATTGACCTTCTGTAAATTTTGCAGAGGTTTTGTGCTATACATTTTCCTCCAAAAATTCCACAGGTGTTGGCCCAAGGTTTGACTAGATTTGAGCAGTTTGGTGACCTCCAAAATATTCAAACAATTTCTAAAAATTGTGAAATTTTTCAGAGGGCTACACATCAACCCAGAATTTAGGAAAATTATTTCAGGAGATTATCACAAGATGGAACAAGAATGTTTTGAAGGATCAAGATTTGAATCAACAGACTTGTGACTTTGTATTTCCATAACTTCTTGTACAATACTTGTTCATTACAAATAGGAAATACATGATGTAAGAAAAAGTTTTAATTTCTACTCATTTTCTTACATTTGAAACACAAGCCCAAAATTGGGATGTTACACGTGTTGAGTCGGTCGCTTGATTGTAATCGTGGGGCACCCAACCTCCCGAAACTCCTCTTACATTCTTCTTCCTCCTCCCCGCGTGCGCGTGCGTAGGTGAGCAATGCAGGCTCCAGTTCCCAAATCCACCATTGTTGCCGGGAAACTCCGCCGGTGGCCTTGGAGCTCCAGTGTTTTTAATTGCAACTTGGAATGCCCACTTGTTCAATTAACCACGGAGCCTTTTTCCTAACTCATTTGGTTGATTTCACGAGGAAGTCCACGGGAGAACTCGTTTCGAGGCTTCTTACGTCTTCTTCCTCGACTTGGTGAACCGCTCCACCGTTGGGTCTCCTCCGAGTTCCTCGGGGCCTTCCCTACACTCGGTGAGTTCATTTAGTCCCTTAGAGCTTAGGTCTAGCTAGTTTTGCTCGTGGCGCTTGTTTTCGCCGTTTCGGTTTCTGAAAACTTATCCTCCGCCCTTCTCGGCTCGGCGGCGTTCTAGGCTGCTCACGCTGCCGAGAATGCTCCCATTAGGTTCGCAATAGTATTACGAACATATTGGCTTAGTTGGTTAAGCGCCGCCATGGCTTTGAGTGCGTCGGCGTCTTGCGTGAGTTCAACGTCGAGCTCTGTACCTTGTCGCGATTTTGTCAAGTCACCGGACCTCCTCGGGTTAATCGTGGTCGTACATGACCTCCCTAGGTTTAGATCTGGGCGTTAGATCTTCGTTGAAAAGTCCTTAAGTCTTGGACTACCCTCCGCAAAATCCCAGTAGTCGGGACCTCTTGAGATTAGATCTCGACCGTAGAGCCCTTGTCAGAGAAAGCGCTAATCCACAGGACCTCCTTGGATCCATCTCGGCGATAAAGACCTCTAGGTTAGTTCTAGGCCGTTAGATCTGATGCGAAAACTATAAGTGCCGGGACCTCCCCACAGAGTCGATCCCAACCGCCTAGGACCACCCTGGTTAAATCCTAGTCGTTTAGATCTTCCCGTGCGCGTAAAGACCTCCCCTTGGTCATTTTGCAAAGACCACCCTGGTCCTCTTTGTAAAGCCACCTGGTCTTTTTATAAAGAAAACTCGAGGACCTCCCTCTTTAATCTGGACCGTTCAGGACCTCCTCCGTGAAGATCTTAGTCGTCGGATCTCGTCCGCTTAAACTCTCCCCAAGGACCTCCCCGCGTAGATCTTGACCATCCATGACCTCCCTCGGTGTGATCCCAACCGTTCAGGACCTCCTTCGCTCGATCGTGACCGTTAAGACCTCCCTTGCGAGATCTTAGCCGTTCGGGACCTCCCCCTGGAGATCTTGACCGTCTAGGACCTCATCCTTTAGATCCGTAGCTTTAGGACCTCCTCCTCAGGTCTAAACCGTTAGATTTAGATCTAATGGGCTAGACCTCCCTCCGTAGATTTAGCCTTAGGACCTCCCTCGGAGGTCGGTATGTCTGAGATCTTGATCCGGCCGCAGGTCAGACCACCTTTAGGCGCGAGGACCTCCTCTGTGCGCTCGTGCATGCATGCAGTCGTGGCCGTTGGATCTAATCTCAACGGCCCAGACCTCCCCAATGCGGAAGAGGTCTCTCGGTGCGCTGTGACCGGAGTCGTAGCCGTGCGATGAAGGATCGTGACCACGACCTCCCGTTTTCGTTAAGTCATTAGACCTCTTGAGAGCTCAAATTTTCAAAGTATTTGGATTGTTCGAATTTCAAAGTGCATAACTTTGTCATTTGACTCCTTTTGAATGATTCGATTGCTTTAACTCTTTATAGAATGAACTCTAATCGAGAATAAATTTAGGCACTGTTATGTAGCAGAAAAGGATATAAACTTATTATTTATTATTCCAGTTTGATCATGTTAATCCTGTATTTTCATGTATTTATGTTGTTTACAAATTCTATGTATGCATTGCTAGTTTGTGTTTAACTATTGTCGTTAGTTGACCTAGTAGATGCATTTTCTTAGGCAAATGATTATCCTTTACTACCATGAGCCTAGGTTATTCTTTGTGATTTAGAGTTCGTGGATGAGCTCTTGTCACTTAGTAGTTTTTATGGATTAATTGCTTAGCCATGCTTAGCTTAGGTAGAAATGGGCGGTTATCGACTTGTCGATAACCTTGATCTATAAAACTTATTATCACTTATGATTTCAGCCTTGTGCCATGTTTACTTGTGAAATTAAAAAGCGAAACCAAAATGATTTAGACTTGGGCACAATGGTATGTTGGTGTGCTTGTGGGTGTGATGGAATGGTGCCGGGTCATTAAGGACCGAGTTACTTGCGCCACCGTGATCGAGCATTTTGCGTGCTAACCACACTAGAGGGTATGGGACCTCTCTTGACTTAGTACTTTGGTGTGTATTGGCTTCGGGTTGCGAGGGAGTCGCAAGAGGATGTCTTTGGGAGCATTGTAGTGTCCAAAGGCTTCCGTGATGGTCGGTTGTCTTTCGCTTGCAATGTAAGCGTATGGGTTTCTATCTATCTGGCGGCTCGTAGTCAATGCACAATATTGGGCGTCTCGTAGGACTTAGCTGTCTTGGCATACCTTGGAGTGTGCTTTGTGGCCTAAAGCGATGCGAGTGTGGGTACATTGGTACACCCCTGCAGGGTTAAAACTATTCGAATAGCCTCGTCCTAGGTTATGGACACGCTCGGATACGCCCCGTGAGAACTAGACTACAACCTTTTAATTAAAACTTGATGGGTGGTACGAATCGGGGATTCGTGCTATGTTGTGGTGGCTATTGGGATAGTCACTTCCAGGTGGTTACTTGTATTTATCATTATTTCGCTGTTATTTTGACAACAAAACAGATTTGCAACCTTGCTTTTAAATGTATTACATTATTACAAATAAAGTTGGCATTGTGCAAAATGAGACATACGACCTCCACTTAAATGAGCCTGCATGTAGCATATGAATAGGTTTGCTATTTCACACATCAGTCTTGCGAGTACCTTTGTGTACTCAGTTTTCTTGCTTAAATGTATTTGTTGCAGAGGAAGAAGGTGAGCTTGAAGGGCCTCACTTGTGTGAGTTATGTTGTGGTAGTCTTAGAGGCATCTAGTGTGGCGGTCGGTTGCCTTGTGGGTTATGTTGGCTAACTGGTCGACTTTTGTTCTTAGCCATCTTATGGCGCTTTTTGCTCATTTGTCATTCTTGTATATTGTGTTATTTGGCGGTCGACTCTTTTGTAATAACTTTACTTTATGTATGTCGTTGTTGAACTTAGTGTCAAATGTTGTATGGAAATGATGTATGATTTTGTGATGATGAGCATGCGCAGCAATTCTGGGAAGCACATGTCCATCGAGGCTTAGGATATTTAATTAGTAATGCTAGAACCATATGGAGGTCAAGTATTACTAGTTAAATACCCCGTTCCTCACAGTGCAGTCCTCATCGTGGTCGGATAGACCCTTGCTCTCTGAGGAAAATGGCCCTCAGTTGGATGTACCGTTGTGGGGGATAAGGATCCCTCCTCAACTCCATCGATGGCATGGTCTCCTGGATCTAGTAAAGATCTCTGGAGGCTGCATCACCATTGAACGAGATACTCGGCTCGTAGTCGAAACCGGCATCCATGTCAATATCTGCATAATCGGCCAAGTCGAACCAGTTCTCCCCGTTCCACTCTCCTGCCATGGAAGCATTTAGAGAAAAGAGAATTTGTTGACAAGGAATTACTAGAAGATCCCCACGGTCAGCGCCAACTGTCGGTGTTTTAGAACCAATCTTACGTAAAGATTGTTTGATTTGGGGGGTCTCCACAATTGATCACACAGAGAGAACGACACAAGGATTTTTATACAGGTTCATGCCTTCTCCGGAGATAATATGTGAGACCCCGGTTTATTTAGCTTGTAATACTTAGCCTTCCTTTGGCTCTAGCATCACAAACAAAATACACCGTGCCTCGATGGACATGTGCTTCCCAGAATTGCAGCACACATACATCTTTACAAAAGCATGCATTAATTCCATACAACACATAATAACGAGTCTAGCAAAAGACATACAATATATAGAGTTATTACACAGAAGCCGACCGGCCAAAAGACAAAAACTAGCAAGAGACAGCGGAAGCAAAAGCGCCATAAGATGGCTATAAACGAAAGTCGACCGGTTAGCCATAACCCACAAGGCAATCCAACCGGGCCGCCAAGCTAGTCGTCCCAACAGCAGCACAACTCACAAAAGTCGATCCCTTGGGGATCAACCTCTTCCTCTGCAACAATTAAGCAAAGCAAATGAGTACAAAAATATACTCGCAAGACTTACGGGTAACAAACCTAGTTACTACTACATGCAGGCTTTAATCAAGGAGAAGGCTCAAGGTTAATTTTCAGCATAAAGCAAGTTTTATTTGCAATAGATAATATGTTGAAGGCAATTTTTACAATCTGAATTTTATTTGCATAAATAACAGCGAGACAATAATGTATTAACATAAAGACAACCTGGAGATGACTAACCCAATAGCCATCACAACAATAGTACGAATTACCCATTCGTACCACCCATGTCAAGTTTTAATTTAAAAAGTTGTAGTCTAACTCTTGAAAAGCTTACCCAAGCGTGTCCATAACCTAGGACGAGGCTATTCGAATAGTTCAAAACCCTGCAGGGGTGTACCAATGTACCCACACTTGGAGCCTTTTTCGCCAAGCTATTAAGCACACTTCCTTTGGTATGCCAGCACAGCTAAGTCCTACGAGACATTTCCTATGGACAATGCTAATCAAGAACCGCACGTATGGGGGTTAACCCTTAGTGATCTGCCAGCGAAATATGGATCACGAGGACCCATACATAGAGTAGGATACACCAGCCTCGACGGGTGCTCCCCTCCCTACAAACTTGTCCATGTTGCATATAATCAAATATGCAACCCACCACGTGACTCATTAATTAACACCTCCCAAAGTTCTAAGTCAAGAGAGGTCTCATTTCCTCTAGTGTGGTTAGTAACGCAAAATTGTGCGGATATGAGAGACTCACAAGATGTTCGGTCCTTAATTGACTTGGGCACCATTCGAGCCACACCCAAAAGCACACCATCTTACCAATGTGCCCAAGTCGAAATCATTTTGTTTTCATTTTTAGTTTACACAAATAAACATAGCACAAAGGCTGAATCATATGGTCAAAATAAGTTTGTGTGATCAAGGTCATCGACTAAGTCGATAACTGCCCAATTCTACCGGTAACTAAGCATTGCTAAGCATCATAGCGTAAAGACAAATAAAAGACCATAAATCATTCACCGGGCTCTAATTCACCAGTGAGGATAATAACCTATGGCAGTGGCAGGGGTGAACAATTTCAAAAATGCAATAGTTATCTCAATCTCATGAAATAGGCTTAGCTACCTCTAATCGGCAAAAATAACTTTGACACAAGAAGCATGTATACTTAAGTTTTGCAAACAAGATATTAGACTTTAAAAGTAATAGGAGCAATATGATCAAATGGTGTTACACTACTTGCTTTCTGGAGATCATTTTCTTCTTTGTGAGAGGATCACTCACGTAATCAATAATTTATTGAAACCTAGCATAAAATGCGATAAAACCAATAAGACGAAGAACACCAAAAGAAACTCAATAGCAAAAGTTATCTAAATCTCATGAAATTTTACATTAGCAAGGGTATGATTTTAAATGAATTTAGAAACAGGAATCAAGTCATTTGGACTAAGTATGAAAAAGTTATGGCTAAAACCATTTCTCTCAGCCTGTTAATTCAACTAAATTAATTACTGGTACTGTTCATGGCATAAATTTCTAGAATGACCTAGAGTTTGAAATTTTTATGGTAGGTAGAATAGGACATCCTAAGAGCAGCAAAGTTGAGTTTACTCAATTTGGAGTTAAAATGGTTTACTTATGATTTTCCTAAGTTGTAAAACTAGCAAATATCATTTTTCAGGAATAAGAACATGAGAAAAACCTATTTCATATTAAAGTATGCTAACAGAGGAATTTTACAAGCTTGAGTTTGCTCAGTTTGGAATTATACAAAAAAGTTATGCATTTTACAAGGTTCAAATTAATTTCTGGAATATTCAAATAATGGCTGAAAACAAGTTATTATTGTTTATAAAGTTTCCTGGCATGGAGCAATGTCTATGCATTTTTAGATTAAACTTTAGTTAAACATGAATTTATCCCAGTTGGAATCATCTTAAAAGGATTTAAAACGAATTAGTTATGAGTTTTGAAAGTTTTAATAAAATTTTCAGTTGACAAATAAAGGCTTACCGAAATAAACAGACTCAAATTAATAGAAAAGGACGTGGGCAAACGTGGGCCTTTGATCTGAGATCGCACGGCTCACGAACACGGGCGTGAAATCCTCCACGAGCACCCATGCGAAAAGACCTCAACGCGCCTAGGGGAGGTCTTAACTGTTAGATCAAGACTTGATGGTCCGGATCTAACGAGGAGGTCCTAAGGTGGAGATCTAGAGAGGAGGTCGAGCGGTGAGATCTGAAGGAGGAGATCTTGGTGGCTAAGATCTACCGAGGAGGTCTTAATCGCCAAAGCCTCCACCGATGGATTTAGATCCAACGGTCCATGAGAGAGGAACATTCGGACTTCCCGAATGCCTCACTAAGTCTAGGCCATGGATCTCAAAAGGAACAGTTTAGATCAAGACCACATTCGGAGGTCCGAATGTTCACGAGATCTGAGCTGTAGATCTAGAGATGAACGTTAAAAAGAGAAACTAAACAACAGAACTCTAGACATGCTGAGGAGGTCTAGCCCGTTAGATCTAGATCTAACGGTCCAGAGTTGAGAGGAGGTCCTAAAGCTAAGGACTTAACGGAGGAGGTCTTAGATGGTCAAGATCTCGGGGAGGTCTTGAGCGGTCAGATTTAACTGGGAGGTTCTCAAAGATAGGGTTTTAGCGGGCGAGATCTCGGATGGCTCGAGATCACCCAAGGGAGGTCCTAAACGATCCGGATCAAAGCGGAGGAGGTCCTAGCGTCACGACCTAATCGAGGAGAGGTCACGGGCGGCTAGGATTTCAACGGGGAGGTCCTAAGCGGCCGAGATTTACGAGGAGGTCCTTAGAGATAAAATTTTAACAGAGAGAGTGCAGGCGGCTAAGATCCCGGGAGGTCTTCAACGGCCCAGATCCGCTCGGCGGTGGTCCTGTAAGGTTAAAATCTGCGGGAGGAGATCACGAGGTTTTCTTTGCAAAAGACCAACGGGTGGTCTTTGCAAAGAGGACCCTAAGGTGGTCTCGAAGGTGATTTTTACAAAAATGACCATGGTGGTCTTTTTTGCATAAGAGTGATGATAATGGCTCAGTTAAACCCAAGGAGGTTCTAAATGGCTAGGATATAACTAGGGAGGTCCCGACTAAAGACTTTACACAAAAAGATTTAACGGCCAAGATCTAATTCTAGGAGATCATTTAACGACCAAGATTACACCAAGAGGTCCTAGGACTAAAGCTTTAGTAGAAAAGACTCTGGTGAGATCTAGCTTGGGGTGATCCTAAACGGTGAAGATTAAACCTAAAGAGGTTCTTAACGGCTAAGACCTAGTCTAAGAGGTCTTGAGGGTGGTCTGGGTGGTGGTTTAGCGTACTACAACAGGGGATCGAGGTCCACAAGTAAGCGACACACTAAATATTTTCCGACAGCCATTAATTGCTAATCATCACGCTCTGAGATGGTCAGAGTGCAAAGACGATAAGAACCCGAGTGCAAAGAAAAGCTCACCACGGCGATGTGGACCACGCGGCGTGAACCAAGGGTAGGGATGGGTCTAAAATAGCAAGGTGGACCTAAGGTGCCAAAGCGGTGCTAAAAGCTTTCTCGGCGGCTGGCGAGATAACCACCGGCGACAAAATACGACAAAATGCAAAATCAAGTAGCTCGCACCATTAGAGAAAGCGTTCAGCGCTAAGGGACTAAAAGAGTGTACCCGAGTTCGGAAAAAGCAAGGGATAGAAATAGAGCTCCAGACGACCAAGCCTCTTAGGAGATGGAGAAAATGATGGCGACAGTGAGTGCGGCGAGAATGATCATGAGAGAAAGGTAGGGTTAGATGCAATAGGGCCTAAAGAGGGCCCAAGAGTAAGGAATTGACAAATGGGGCACTTAGGAGTGGGAGAAGAAAGGGGGTGATTTCGGCCTCAAATATCCAAACCCAAATTTGACAAATCTGTGGATGCCAAACAAAATTGGATTAGGGTTTTACTCAGGAGGTCAGAGGGACAACTAGGAGTAAAAAGATTGGAACGTGAGCCACTGAAACATTGAAGTCCAAGGAGCTCGCTTGCGGCCTTCAATGGCGGATTTGGGGCTTCTTTTGCATTGAGCTCAAAAACACAGAGAGGGTGCTAGGGTTTACGAGGGCATGTGTAAAGGGACCTTAAGGATGAGTTTGGGGAGCTTTATAAAGCTGGAGGGCTAGGGTTCGGCGAAACGAAGTCCTCAGGTGAGCTAGGTCCATTCTTGTTGCCATGGTCCGACAAGAATTGATGGGGGCAGGAGTAGGGCAAGTCTCCGGCCGAAAGCACCTGCGCACACTCAATGCCCGCCAGAGAGAGTTGACGAGGGAGCAAGACATGACCAAGCCATGCCACCCACTATGCTGCGCACGGCGCGAGGAGGAAGATGACCAGAGAAAGGCTAGGGTGATTGTGAGCGGTTAGATTTTAATCGGACGATTGAGATTGCCCCAGAGCTCCCAGTGTTCAAAGGAGTAGGGGAGGTCGTGAGCGTTGGATTTTAATCCAACGGCTCAGAAATGAGGTTCTCAAGTGCGGCTAGGACGAGTTGGCTCGACCGAGTCAAGACGGTTGGGCTCGGGTCTGACTCGAGCCCAACACACTTTTACTTAGGGTTTAAATTAACAACTGAACTTTGGGAATTCAATTGGGGTAGCAAAACAACTCTAAAAATTCTGAAAATTTTACAGGAGCTTGCTGACTAAGGTATTGACGTTGTGTAAAATTTTTAGAGGTTTTGGTGCTGCACAATTTCCTCTAGAAATTCAGCAAGGTGCTGGACTAGGGTTTGACCAATTTTCAAATTGGTTTGACTAGCCTCCAAAAGTATTCCAACAACTTCCAAAAATTGTCAAATTTTTCAGAGGTGCCACACAACAACCCTAGAACTTGGGAAAGATTTTTCCAGTAGATGATCATAAGGTTTGACATGATTGTTTTTGAAAGACAAGGTTTTGGTTCAAAAGACTTGTGACTTTGTATTTCCATAATTCTTGTACAATAACTTTTCAGACCATACAGGAAATACAATGTGTAAGAAAAAGTTTTAATTTCTACTCATTTTCTCACATTTGAAACACGAGTCCAAACTTGGGATGTTACATAATAACAACCCTACTCCTGTGTATATTGTATTGAGTATAGTGGTTACAATTAGGGGAAAGACTAAGGCTTTAGTTGCTAGTAGTGCTTGTTGTCCTCCCGATTGCTTGTCTCTCTCTCGTGTCTTTGTCATCTGACTGCAGCCTTTATATAGTGTGCGAAGAGATAGCCGTTTCTCCATGTCAAGAGGTGCCTCATCATTTTATATAACGGGCGCATTGGTGGTAGTAATCACCGAAGTAGTAACCCCTCCACGTCACCTGTCAGTTACTTGTCAGAGATAGTGGCACATTACATGCAGTTACTCCAGAGAATAACAGCGTATATTGACTACTTAGATTCCCTAATCAATTGGGCCCACCCTTCTGTAGGCTCTATTGATTATAGGGTGGTCGTAGTTGACTTGGTCATAGAAGAGCTTACGACCTTGAGGTAGTCATAGAAGAACTTACGACTGGGTACTATTCGTAGAAGAACTTATGATCAAAAGATGATCGTAGAAGAACTTACGATCAATTGCTAGTCATAGAAGGACTTACGTCAATAGGGGTGCTCGTAGAATGACTTACGACCACCTAGTTGGCTTCTCCCTTATGTACATTAAGGGGTATACTCAAGAACCATACAAAGGCATATTTGTCCATAATAAGAATTATAGTTAAATAATTAAATGAGGATTATTATATCCTCATCAACTCCTTTCCCACCCTTTTCAGAATGTAATATAACTTGCCCGCGTCCAAAACTTGGTTTTGTATTTTATTTTTATACAAAATAACAGAGACACATCCCTTTGAACATTTTTCATAAATATTCCAAATTCACATTTATCATGTTGTCCTTTTATAACTTCTTGGAAAACCTATTACTCTAATTAGCACTTGTGCGATAATCGCACTCAAAATTCCCAAATAACATTATATATTGTCTAACCCATAACCTAATGTCTACAACAGTAAAGATATCAACAAGTCAAAGGATTTCATGCAGCGAATAGGATTTACAACTATCGACATCCCAACATAACAGTTTAATACTGAATATACACGCATGCAATAATAGACTTTGCAAAAAGAAATACAATAAGTAAAATAGTAGGATCGACATAATCAAAGGAGATGCTTGCCTTGCTCTGGTAGTTCTAAATATAAGATTGGTTGGTCGTCGAAGATTTCGCTTGCACTATCAACGTCTGTTGCAAAAAGAGCCAAAAATCAATTTAATAGTGCAAATAAATTCTAACAGTAACCAAATTCAAATATTTTTACATATTTAGGTAGATTATGATTTTAGACAAATTTATAGATAAAAATCATTCAATTTGGAGTTTTGTAGCAAAAGTTATTAAGGTTTGAAGTTGGTTTGGTTTGAAAATCCTTGGAAAAAGAAAAAGGAGAGAGAAATGTCTCTTTGACTGGTGGGACTTGCAGCCTTTTCATTTTCTTTTTGATTTGTTTTCCTATCGGTAATTACTAGTAGATGACATGTAACAGCCCCAATTTTATAAACAGTAATAATTTGCTTTATGAACAGTAATGGGATACTGTTTATGATATTACTGTTCATAAATAACAATTTGGAATTGCTGTTACCAATTGAAACCTTCATTTTCTAGCCAAAGTCCCAAAAAAAACTATTTGAATTCTCAAAGGAAATACAAGATAAAACTTGTATTGTGACTGGGCAGTGTTTTCATTAAAGCCTAGGTAAATTATCTTGGCTAAAAATATTATTGTTGAATTTTTAGAAGTTGTTTTGACTTGAAGAAAAATATTTGCTTTTAAATAAATATATTCAGGTCAAGATAATTATTTATGTATTTTACAAAGTAAAACTGTGATTTTAGAAAATTTATTTGGGAAATATATCATCCTAGTAACATCCTTGTAAAATTTCATGATTTTACAAATTTATCTACTATTTTTAAAACCCCAGTCAAACCTTTTGGAGATTAAAAAGGGGTTAGTCAACCTTTTCAGTCTAACCCTAGCCGTTTGTCCTTTAGTGACCAAGCCAAGTGGGTTTAGGTCTAAAGCGTGCAATCGTCATCGCAATCGAACGCCGCGTTGCGGCGTGCTCAAACATCTAGCAAACGTGAGTGCCGATTTCTTTGATGGATCACGAGATGCGCAAAGCCTTGCGGCTATCCACGATTGAATGCGATTCTCACCGTTGGATCTTCATCCAACGGCATCCAACTTTAGTTCCCAAGTCCTAATGCGCCTTCAATCCTCCGTCGTCAGATCTTAATGTACGGGCTGGATTGAACGGGCTGTTCGGGTCATCCCGTAGGGCTCATTTAATCTTGGCCGTGGGATATTGATCGTACGGCGCTCACTTTTTGGACTATACCACTTTTCCTATGGAAAGGTCCAATTAAACATGAGCCATTGGATTCTCAATGGATGGGCCAGATCTGGTGGGCCGTTCGGGTTACCCGAAGGCACCACTCCACCTCCACCTTTGGATCTTAATCGGACGGACCGCCTCGATTGGGCCGTTCGGGTCGCCAAAACCCCTCTTCAATCCTCACCGTTGATCTTAAATCCAACCGCGCCGCTCTTTTCGTTTTTGAACTCAAGGGCGCGCATTTATTCCTGGCCGTTGGATCTCCATCCTACGGTATCCTTTTGACCGCGTGTGTTTAGGGCCCGATCCCTTCTCCTTTGCCCTGTAGCTCAACCCCTATATATAACCCCTAGCTTTTTGAGCTGCTGCCATTGTTGACCACTGGAGCTTATCATCTTCCATTGTTGTCCAGTGGAGTTTCTTGCTTCTCCAATTTGTTCATCCATTCTAAACCCTGGTATCAGCTTGTAATAAAGATTTGACATCTTTTGTAGGGTAAACCAGAGTTTATCTCTCTGTTGATCCAACTCGGTTTTAGGAAACTTCAGTGTTTTCCTTAGCCTGGTAAGCTAAAGCTATGAGTTTTGCTACCTTAAGCATCGTAGGGACCTTAGCAACTCACATGAATCATTCCTTTGAATGTCAGTAGCTTTAACTTGCTTTAAGCTGAAAAGTAGTTTTCATAACTTTTCGGTCTTTCCTATCATTTTCAAGAACTAGGGTTTCTCCTGTCAACTTATCATCCTGTGTAGGTTTCAAATGAACCCTAGTAGCATAATAAGTCATTCTTTTGATATTTCTTATCATTTAATTAATCTTGTAGCAGAGATTTATCTCTGTCCTTTATTGTCGGTTCAACCGACAATATAGATTTTTCTTTAGTTTCTGTAATCCAACCGATTAGGGTTAGGTTAGGGTTAGTTTGGGGTATTAATTACTCTAACAGATCAGGCTAAGCTTTATTTTAGAACCTTTGCTTGACCTATTTTCCTTTTTCCCAAAATCTGTAATCTATCCTGTTTTTGTTCTTTTCAAAATCTGAAAACTGAAACTTTGAACTAAACCCTAGTTTCTGCCTTTGGAAATCAGTAGGGGATAATATGGGTTATTATCATTATTAGGGTAGGTATAACTTAAGCATGCTGTTAATCATGCATTTCTTTATTGATCATACATATTCTTTTATTCTGCACTGGTTGTCAATTTTGGTATTTATTGGAGTGTATTGTCTTTTATAGAATCTGGTTCTTCTGAAGCTTTTGACTCTATTTCTGAACAACCGGAACCTGCACAAAAAGTTTATTATTGTCAAGGCAAGCATCCTCTTTGCACCATGTTGATCCCAAATTTTCTACAATAGATTTTTTCAAATCCAGTGATAACTGTTGCATGCTACTTTTCTGAAAATACAAATGTGAATTGTATTAGTTAGTTATGACCTGACATTGTGGATTACCTTAATTATGACCATACACTCAACTCTATAATAGTACGGTATACTATAAGATTTACTTCTAGAGTTGGCTTAGACATGCAGTCTAGATAAATTTAAAAGTTTGACAAGATTAACTTGTCAAACCTGGGAACAGCAAATCAATTTCCGTAACTTTAACTCTTTGTCTAGTTTCTTTAGTTCAGATTTAAATTTTTTTTAAAAAAAAATTTAATTGATCTGGACAAGAGGATGCTAGTGATGGTGCTTTTGTGCACGAGATTGGTATTGTGGTGGACTTGTCCGACCAATTAAGGACCGAACTCGACTATTCAATTCAAGTCCCCACGCACTTCCACGCCGCAGTTGTATGGGCGCTGCTTGGTTAAGTAAAGGGTTAAGATTATTGGGTTGAGACGAGAGTAAGGATATGTGTATTGACCTTGTATGGCATAGATGCTTTGGTCTTTGACCGCGTTTATGCCATGTGAGCTTGTATGTCAAGACGATGTTCTTAGAAGGGTGAGGGCGATATGTGCTCCGTCGCATGTACTTACCTTAAAGATGTCGATTGCAATCTAATATGGGTAGTGAGCCTAGTTCGCATTTAATTGTTTGGGTCGGCATTCCTGACGCAACATGTGTGCCCCGGTTGAGCAGATGCTATCAGTCGTTGTTTAAGCGAGATCAGTTCACACATGGGTATCCAACTCAATAGTGTTAGCTTGTTGAAAAATACCAAATCTTAGTTTCCCCGGTCGGCATACCAAAGGAAGTATGTCATCATTCGGAGGCATCCGAAGGCAACGGGCTGGCTAAGTCGTGTGGGTAAAGATGTACACCCCTGCAGGGTATTAAACTATTCGAATAGCCGTGTCCACGGTCATGGACGATAACTTGAATTGATGTCACCTATATAGAAGGTTTGTTTTCAAAATCTGTTTGGGTTTCTGGTTTAGCATGAGGGAATTCATGCATTGTATTGTTTATCTTTATTCTTATTTACTTACTGTTTTAATCCAACTTTGATTTATGAAATTGCTTTATCAAAATTTGGTAATTGTAGGTTAAGATGTATTGCTTTACGCAAACTTTAACCATTATACCTTCTGTTGCAACCTTATGCATGTATAAACTCTACTCCTTTGTATAGGCTCTAATAAACACTTTCTTTTAGTAGTTTGTATAAGTCTTGTTTAGTATCTTCCGTACTCAAGGTGCTATAACCTATTGTTGCGGTGAGGACGGTTATTTATATGAAGTGCCCGCAAGCGATCGTGGTAACGCTAACGAGTAAAGCTACTTTTTCCTCCACGCAATCGCTCATGTGGATAGGGCCATTGGTGGATGTTGTTGTTTTATTTTGCTTCCATTGTTAAACTTTTGTAGTGACCAAGTCACATGATAATGTAGTACTAAACCAAAGTTGTATACTTATGTTTAATTATTTAAATGTATGACTTGTATGTGTATGATACAATGTTGTTGAAGGATATATGTGCAATGGTCGTTGATCCCGGGAACCATTGTGAGACATATATCGTGGAAGCTCAATATTGATTCACACTTATTAAACTTATGCTTTTAGTATGATCCTTACCAAAGGAGCAAAGACTGTTCCTTAAGTAAGAATTATGCTACAGTATAAATTTAATTAATTACATTTCCAATATTCCGGGGCGTCCACATGACAGGTGAGCCCTACACATATTCTTTTCTTTTCTGTTATTTTCTTAAAGGAAATCATTCTCTTATTTAGGTGGGACCCATGTGTCGCTGGCTCACCACCAAATAGTTCATGGACTAGAGTCTAAGCACTTGGTCTACTGGTCCATAGACCACGGTTTACAATGCACTTAAGGCGCCAGGGCCCACGTGTCAACGAGACTTGGCGATCATTAAACCAGATTTTACTAATGATTAGCTTTAAACATCGCTAAGCCACGATTTGGTATGTAATTGCGATGCTACAGCCCCGCCGGGCTGACACGGCAGAGAAGCTCCCGAGCCCTGGGTCCTCCAGCTAATCGCCAGCAACAGGGAGCATGGCTGTACGAGATAATGGTAAAAATGGAATGCTTGCACGCTCGCGCACCTACCGATGCTGGTGGTGATGGCCGAAACGGCCGGTAGCGGTGGTATGCCAAAATGGCGGCGGTGCTACGGTCAAACATGCAACTTTGAATCAAGCGCACCCTTAACCAATTAGCGTGTGCACAAGCAGCTAGGGGGTATAAGGATCCTACCGAAGTGATGCGATTGGAGAGAACTCGCTGGAGTTGAGCTAGCGACGGTGGGCAACAATAGCGAGAATGATGTTCACGTGGAGGAGACGATGTGGAGGACAATGATGCTTGGGGCAGCTTGGGGAAGCTTGAGGATCTCCATGTGGTGCTTCTGACGCTATGAATTGGGCTAGGCTTCACTAGAGCTAGTGCGGCGGAGGAAGGAGCGGTGTTTGCTAGAAATGGAGAAGTGTTAGACCCCAAATTTTGAACTTGGGACCCACTGTGTATAGTTGTGTCATTTCCTGGATCAGTAGCTGACACACACAATTACATTGTTGGATCAAACACATATCACGTAAAGGTAAAGATATTGCATAATATTAAACAATACGTAAATATATCTTACGGCTTTTGACTTGCAGAATGGCTGAACAAACCAAATATCTAACAGAGGTTAGTCGTGGGCAAGTCAGAAAGTGCAGAAGAACACTTGGAACTCCCACGATATGCCCACCCAGAATGACCGTGGGCTCGTGACCTAGTTCTTGGCCTTCTGATCTTCAATCTTGATCAATACTCATAACTATCCATATAGCCTTCTTGATCCTCAGTCTTGAGCAGTACCCAAAGTCAGCCCACTGCAGGCCTACGACCAGGTAATGGCTGATGGTTGGGGACGTGTAGTGCAGGGATCATTAGTTTAAGTCTATGATCATACTTGGTTGTAGAGGAGGTCCTGGGGTGGCCCCGAAGGTTCTGGAGAAGTCCTGAAGAAGTCCCGAGGGGGGGTCCCGAAGTTGTCCCGAGGAGATCTTGGGGAAGTCTTCAAGAGGTCTTGTGGAAGTCCTATGGTGGTTTCATGAAGATCCTGGAGTGGTCCTGAAGAGGTCAAAAGAGGTCTTAGAAGGTCTTGGGAGGGGGTCCTGAGGAGTCAAGGGAGGTCCTGAGGGGGTCCTGAGGGGAGGTCCTAAGGAGGTCGAGGGAGGTCAAGGACGATCCAGATGAACTCAGGGGAGATCTTGGACGGTCCAGATGAACCAAGGGAGGTCCTGAATGGTTCAGATAGTATCAGGGATGTCCTGAACGGTTCGGATGAAATCAAGGGAGGTCCTGAACAATCCAGATGATATCAAGGGAGGTCCTGAATGGTTCAGATAAGATCAAGGAGGTCCTGAACGGTTCAGGTGAAACCAAGGGAGGCCCTGAATGGTTCAGATGAAGTCAAGGGAGGTCCTGAACGGTTTAGATAGTATTAGGAAGGTCCTGAACAGTTCAGATGAGTCCACGTGGGTGTTCCTAAAGAGGTCGTGGGAGGTCCTGAGGAGGTCTCAGAGGAGATCTTGGAGAGGTCCAAGAGGGGATCCTGGAGAGGTCTTAGAGGTGGTCCAAGAGGAGGTCTTGGAGTGGTCCAAGAGGTGGTCTTGGGAGATCCTGAGGGGGGATCCTGGGAGAGCCAGAGGAGGTCCTAGAGCACCTGAGGAGGTCCTATGACACCTAGAAGCGGTTGTAGACTAGCTGAGGTGGTCGTAAGACAATTATTTAGTGGTAGTAAACCAACTGATCCCGAACCTTGTTCCTTGTGAATAATACCCTATGTGAACAGTGCAACCCGCGACATAATATCTTTATATATGCCAGGCTGTGCGGCCAAGTGTTTTACAGAAGAGCCAAGAAAGCAAAAATCTTACAAAAGCCAGAGTACTAAAACGAAGATAAGTGCAGAGGCAGAATAAGTCGTGGTGGATCCATTCACTCCGCCCATAGGCAAGCGACTGGAATCCCAACCTAAGCTTCATCATCCTCAACACCATCTGGTTCAGCCTCTGTGAAGTACTGGTAGGGGTCTTGATCACTTGGGTCTGAAAAGATTATAATGACAGAGCATGAGTACATAACCGTACTTGCGAGCCAACACACAATGTAATTTTATAGATGCAGGGCTAGTCAAGGGGAGTTGAAGTTCTTTTATTTACATAAAGCCAACTTTGAACTAGATTTAGTAGAAAATCCTGAGACTTAACATTTTTACAAGCTAGTTTCAAAAATGAGTTTTCATTTGTAAAGTACTAGGAGAGGTCCAACCTCCTATAATATTGAGTGGCTCCATCCACTCAATGCTCGGGCTATCCCGTATTTACCACTGGTCCCCGACCAGGCATTCTCAAAAACCCCTAAGGTCCCACCCCATCCTTTCTTTCCATCATAAATGGTTTTATAAAAACAAAAGGTATATCCGGCAAGTTCTTAGCACAGCTCTTGACTGTGAGCACGGCTATCTAGATAGTTTTCTTACTCTGCAGAGTTCGCATACTTTACCCACAAGAGATAATCGTCTTGACATATACACATGTTTCCCTAGACATGTGAATCAAGGAGAGATCATCACAAGGCCTTTACAATGCTCAACCTCAACGCAACCCCACCCACTAAAGTTTCCACCGCCCGGTGCCATGCACTTCCAGGAGGCCCCCTCTTGCGCCATGTGCTTTCGTTGTGGCTTCTTTCCCCTTTACCCACGCCACATTCCCCCTATGGTGAAGCCACGCCGAGGCGAGCAAATTAGTTGGCCAAGTCATACCCATTATAGACTTGTGGTTGTACTATTTTTACGTGAGAGGTCATCACCAGATTCGATCCTTAAGTGACTTGGGTGGTACATCCACATACCAACACTCTCTCGTGCACCCGGCATCAACCACTCTTTCCGGCCGCCCAAGTCATAAACAGTTCTCAGGTTTTATTTGTTTTGGAAATAACCTTTTTCTCAACATACCAGTCAGGCTCCCAGCCTCACTACCCCAAACCATTTTTCCAAAGTTTTTAAGGATTGTTGTTGGGCAACTAAATGCCCACATGATAGTATATTTAAGCAAGGATAAGCATGACATTTAGATACGCACTTATCGCCTAGTATGTATTCCATTAAGTCTAGGGTGACAAGGATAGTGTCCAAGTTCAAGGGTTGGAAGTTTATACACAATTACGCTTAAGGCATTAACTATGAACTAGACCAATTTAGCTTGATAAAACATAACAATGCATTTTCATAGTTTAAAGCAAATATACTTTGCAAAAGGTAGGTGCAATATGGTCAAAGTGTTGACTCGCCTTGTTCAGAGTATTCTCGATCGTGATCCCGATCCACGAACGGTTCTTGATCGCCGCTTCTATAATCGCAAATACAACAAGAAAGGCAAGTAAACATATATTCAATCTCAAGTCGTTTGCAAATATGCAATAAACTCCTATTGGTGCAAGGTCGTAGATTATAAGTATTAGACCAGCATAGTCGAAGACTTAGTGGTCGTAGGGTCTGTGGTTATAGAAAGATACAACTGGGAGGTCGCGAAAGTATTGTGACTTGAGGAGGTTAGGGAGGTACTCTTGACCCTGGGAGGTCGTGGGGGTACTGTTGACCTGGGGAGGTCATGGAGGTATCGTTGACCTGGGGAGGTCGTGAAAGTACTGCGACCAGGGGAGGTCGTGGGTACACTATGACCAGGGGAGGTCGTGGGAAACACTATGACCTGGGGAGGTCCTAGAAGTACTGTGACTTGGGGAGGTCATGAAGGCACTGTTGACCTGGGGAGGTCCTAGAATCACTGTAGCCAGGGGAGGTCCTGGAATCACTGTAGCTAGGGGAGGTCCTGGAATCACTGTACCCAGGGGAGGTCTTTGAAGTACTGTGATCAGAGGGAGGTCTTGGAAGTACTGTGACCTAGGGAGGTCGTGGGAGTACTAGGATTAGGGGAGGTCGTGTGAATGTCATGAAGAAGGGAGGTCGGGTGAGGATCTATGACCTGAGGAGGTCGTGAGAGTGTTACGACCCAGATGGTGGTTTTTGAAAAATAGGAGGTCATGACCCAGAGGGTGGTCTTTGTAAAACAGGAGGTCACGACCAAGAGGGTGGTCTTTGTAAAGTGGGAGGTCATGACCCAGAGAATGTCTTTGTAAAACGAGAGGTCACGACCAAGAGGGTGGTCTTTGTAAAGTGGGAGGTCATGACCCAGAGGGTGGTATTTGTAAAACGGGAGGTCACGACCAAGAGGGTGGTCTTTGTAAAATGGGAGGTCATCGACCCGGGGGAGGTCAAGGGAGCATTTAAGCCGTGTGTGGTCGAATGAGAGAAGTATACGACTATACCGCAGTGGCCAAAAGAAACCAAGGTTCGACTTCATTGACACATACGAATGAACCGGTGGGAGGGCCAGAGGGAGAATCAGAGGAACACTAGAGAAAGAATAAGATAGCTCGATCTAGGAAAACATCTGGCCACGAAGAACTCACTAGTACAGAGCTAGGGAGATGAGCTAGCCGGAGTTAAGCTGGCAATGTGGACTCCGGTTATGAGAGAGCTCCGTCTGCAATAATAGCCTGAGGACGGAGGTGATCATCGGTCTTCAAGATTGCTCCTTGGAAGCAGATTGATGGTCCTTCAAGGAGGTGTTGGAGTATCTTGGCCAAAGGGAAAGAAAAGTGGTCTCCAAGGTAGTTCCTACAGATCAAGGAGTAGGGTCAATTTAGGGGAACACCACTTTGGGGCATGGGGGTGAGCAAATGCGCACGGTATAGGAGTGGCCTTACCAATGGTTGTCGCCGGCGAAGGAATCAGTGCAGTGGTGCTCGACAGAGGCGGGCGCTGGGGACTGGACTAGAGTTCAAGCTTACCAAGAGGAGGAGGAAAGTGAGGCTAACACTGAAAATGGCAAGGAAAGCAATAAGGGTCTTGGAGCAACTATGTACATGCACCTTGGCACAATTGACGAGGATGAGTGGTTGAAGCTGTTGACGGTATGGGCAGCATAGGGCAGCTGAATAACAGCTTGGATGATGGCTATTAATGACTGCTTGACTGAAAATTGGCTAGCACACTGAGAGAGGGAAAGGAGGTGCCACTGGTCCTAGGACCAAGGAGTTGTCCCGATCGACCAAGTTCGACCAGAGCTGGCCTGAGGTGTGAAATAGAGAAGGAGAGTAAAGCACAACTAGTGCTCAACCTTATATTGCTAAGTGTATGTACAGACATACAATAGCACAGCGTGCATACAATAGAACGAGAGGGAGAGGTGAGCGAGAGTGGCAGAGATTTGACAGAGCCAATCGAGACGTTAGCGCTGCAGTGTGTGCGCATTTAGGACCGGTAGCTCGAGAGGGGGTGCATGCACTGGTGAGCATGCATGCACAAAGTCATGTCCGTTAACGAGAAGGAACAGCAGAGAAGGGGCAATTACATGGCACTGGCTGGGCTGGGTAAATACGAAAAAAGGAATGCAGGGGAGCTAGTCGAGTTAGACCAGAACCAGGCTAGCTGGGGCTAAGCCACAGGGAAAACAGGTAACAAGAAAAGGCTCGAAAGAATTTGGGAAGAAGACTAAGAATAGAATTTTGGGTTTATAAAATTCGATATTCGCTTAAGGAATTCCTATACAAAAATATATAAAACCATGAGAGTAGAAAGACAATGCCCACAAGTAACTCTCAAAGATGCAAAAACGACACGACAATAGATATTATACCAAAAAGTTTTAAAAATCCCGATTTTTTGCATTTAGGTATTTTTGGGTGTTATAAGAAGACACTGAATCTAATGGTTCCTGTGGGGCAAATGCAAAATTAGGTTTGGGGAAAGACTCATGGAATCCCGAACACATGATGACGCAAGGGAAAGAAAATCTTCACCGATCACCATGACGTTGAGGTGGTGCAATGACGAAATGGACTTGAGCTTTCTCGCGGTCTCACTCGGTGGAAGGGAAAGGAAGGAGAGTGATGGATCGGGAAGCAAGAGAGAAGAGAGCAAGGCTCTAGACGGCTACTTATAGTCGGTGGACGATGAGTGCAAGGAGGAGCGTGTGGGAATCCCAACGATGCACTCGTGACTCTCAGGCATGGACACAGTTAGTGGCTGAGCGACGGGAGTAGTTGGGGACTGATGATGCGGGCAGGCAATGAAAACGGTGAAGCAGGCCGAAACCGAGGGCGCTGGCAAAGACGCCGACATCAAGTGAGTCGGGCATCGTGCTTAGCATGCGCTAGCGTAGTGGGTTGTGCTGTGTGGAGAAGAATGCCTAGTAAGTGGGGCTCGCTTGCCAACGAGAGAGGTAAGTTAGGGTTTAGATTTTTCTAATTTTTATTTATTTGAGAATGGCTGAGTTTTAAGGGATTTATTTACATAGTTGAAGGGCTCCAAAATTCATGAAATTTTTAGGGTAGGTTATTGGCACCGTGTAGATTATTATGAAATTTTTCTAGGGTTTTTCCTATTTTACATTTTTCTCTAAAAAATATTTTTAGTTTTGGTTTACTTGTATTTTCATTTATTTGACTTGAGGAAAATTTGCAAGGTGTGCTTTAACTAAATTCCCATTTCATATTCAGTTTAATTATGCTAGGTTTGGATTTTTAATCAACTTTCATTTTCATTTATTTTTAAGTGTCCATTTTGTTTGGGTTTTCCATAAATTCATGTTTAGGTTTTAAAATCAACAAAGAAACCTTAATTGGAAATCCAAATAAACTAAATGACAACAAGATATAGTAAAAGTTTTAAAAAGATCATATTTTTATACATTTGAAACACAAGCCTATTTTTGGGTTGTTATAGACTTACCCCCCATACAAAGAATCTCGCCCCCGAGATTCAGTAGACTCGGTAAAGAAAGAGGGGAATTAGGCTCTAAGACGATCTTCTTGTTCCCTTGTAGCCTCGTCTTCGGTGTGGTTGCTCCTCTCGACTCTTAGCATCTTGATGGTGCGATTGTGAGTGTAACATCCCAAATCTGGTATGTGTTTCAAATGTAAGAAAATGTGTAGAAATTAAAAACTTTTATTGCATCTTAAAGTTTTTGAGCTTTTCTGTAATTCTTGTAAAGGAATTGTGGGAAATTAAAAACCCAAACCTCCATATTGACTAAAGTCATGACCCTTCTTTTCCAACCCTAGTCAAATCTAGTGATCATCCACTGAAAATAATTTTCCTGGGTTCTAGGGATGATGTGGGACACCTCTGAAAAATTTCACAATTTTTAGAAATTGTTTGAATATTTTTAGAGGGCAGTCAAACCAGTTTAACTTTGAGTCAAACCCTAACTCAGCACCTTGAGAAATTTCTGGAGAAAAATGCACTGCATAAAAACCTCTGGAAATTTTACACAAGGTCCATCTCAAAGTCAGCAAGCTACTGTAAAAATTTCAGGAATTTTGGAGTTAGTTTGCAACCTCTAAAAATCTCTCAAAGTTCAGTTCAATTTTAAACCCTAAGTCAAAGTCCTGTTTGGGCTCAAGCCGGACTCGAGCCCAAACCATTGTCTCTGTTGGACTCAACCATCTCAGCTCAGCCCCGAGTGTGTTGGATCTCAGCTTCTGGATCCCCATCGGGTGGTCCACATTACCATGAACGTTCGAACCACCCGAACGCGCCACTCATGGTCAGCCATTGGATCTTCATCGGGCCGCCCACTTTTGTTTGGACCTCCTCTCGCTCGAGACCACCTCGGTCACGACCACCTCGGTCTTCTTGCAAAGGCCACCTCCCGACCTCCCTGGACCTCCTTTGTATCTTTGCAACGACCACCTTGGGCCGGGAGCGAAGACCTCCTCAAAGACCACCCGCAGATCACCTTGGCGTTTTTGCAAAGACCACCCCGTTGATCTTTTGCATAGACAACCCTCTAGACCACCTCGGGCGACCACCTCTGTTAGCGCCTTGGTAATCGTGGGCCGCCCATATCTTGATCTGTGTCTCAGATCCCCTCGAACGTTAGGACCTCCGAACCTCACTTAAAATCGGGGCCCTTCGTTTCAAATCCAGTCGTCAAGACCTCCCCAGCTCGAGCTCCACACTCAACTTAAACATTGTATTCCTTGACCAGTCCACTTTGGGTCTCTCACTGACTGGTGGGACCTCCTCGAACCTGGTCATCATCATTTTCACACGTGCGTGTGTGCCAGAGCCATGGCAGTGTGGAGTAGTGCCTTGTCATTTCATGTCCTTGTCAACGGCTCTTTGCCACTTTGCATTTAATGCTGGTCAGCTTTAGCCCCCGAAGTCGCCCTTCTCTGGCTCCCATTCCTCAAAGCATGTGCTTGGCCGAGCTGTGAACCGAGCCATGGGTTAAGCTCACCATGGAGCTTACCCCTAGCTCAAAACCGTGCTCCTCTGGCTATAAAAGGCCATAGAGCCCCCTTGAACCCTTTTTCCAAGACCCATCGCAAGCCCTAGCTTCTGCTTAGTTGAGCTCATTTCACCAACTCCCAAAACCACCATTGTTGGCCGATAAGAAAGCTTGTCAAGACAGCGCCTCAAAGGGCTCAATTGCAACTCTTGGCATGCCCTTTGTTTCTCTCACCACTTTGAGCATCTCTCATAACTTATTTTGTTTGACTTCACAGAGGTGTCAAATTGGGGACTTGCACTTTGTTAGTCGGATTTGCCCCTTCTTCCTCAGCGCCAGCCAGCTCCTTCTTCGCCAAAGCTCCTCTGACCACCTCTTGACCTCCTCTGTCCTCAGGTAATCCATTCTTTAGTACCTTAGTGTTTGAACCCCTTCTCTGTTGGACCACATTAGTTTTTGTGTTTTGCCGTGTTTGTCCTCAAAGAGATCATCTCGGCCAGCCCAGAGGTAGTGTTCTAGCTTTGGTTTTTTGTACCTCTAGGTTCACCTCACTATTTTGGACCTGTCCATGTCCTTGGTTCCCACCGCCGTGACTGGAGTCGCCGGCAGTGAGCTCCAACTCAAACTCGGGCTTTTTGCCGTGTCGTACTCGGACATGTACTATAGCGCTGTCCGCTCAGGACATAGATTTTGTTCATTAATAGTTAATCTTTGGCTAGCACTTAAGGGCTGTCGGAAATGGCTCTCGTGTCGCTTACATGTGGGTCGTGTTTCCCATTGTCATACGTTAAACCCCCCTCCTTGACAACCCTCAGGACCTCCTAGATTAGATCCTAACCGTTAAGGACCTCTTTAGATTTAATCTGGACCGATAGGATCACCCTTTGAGTTCCCGCAAAGACCTCCCTTTGGGCTTTTCGCAAAAACCACCCTAGGACTACCCTCGGTCCTCTTTGCAAAAGATCACCCTTGGTCTTTTGTAAAGAAAACCCCTGTGACCTCCTCCCAGATCTTAACCTTTAAGACCACCCCAGTGCAGATCTTGACTGCTCAAGACCTCCTAATGGAGATCCGAGCTGTTAAGACCTCCTCTATTAAGGCCTTATCTTTGCGGACCTCCCCATGGAGATCTTGACCGTTAAGACCTTCCCTCGCGAGATCTTAGCCGCCGGGATCTCCTCTGTTAGATTTTGACCGTAGGACCTCCTCGTGAAATCTTAGCCGTCAGACCTCCTTGATTTTCATCTTGATCGTTGAGATCTTCCGTCGTGAGGATCTCACCGCTAGGACCTCCCCGTCTAGATCCAAGCCGTCCAGGACCTCCTCTGGTAGATCTTGGCAGTCCCCGACCTCCTCCTTTAGAGCTATCCCTTATGACCTCCCCCTTGTAGATCCGGACCGTTAGATCTGAATCTGACGATCACAACCTCCTTAGCGCGTGTAGAGATCCTTCGCGCGCGCTGTGCGTTCATTCGTCGGGGCCATTGGATTCAATCTCAACGGCCACGACCTCTCCGTTTGAGTTGGTTCTTTTGGAGTAGCCCGAGGACTTTTATTTTCAAACTGTTAATTGTGTTAAAGTTCAAAAGTGCATAACTATTTCATTTTAGCTCCTTTTTGGGTGATTTCAATTGTGTGACATTTCTGTTTAACTAAACTTCAATCTAAAAATGTATTTAGGCACTGTTCTGTACCAGAAAATGTGCTTAGTGAATTATCTTGCTAGCATTAAATGTTGCTCTAGAAATTCATTAAAACTTGTAAAATGCATAAGTTGCTCTCTGCAAATCCAAACTGAACAAACTAAAATGTGTTAGGTTCCTCTGTTACTATGTGTAAGCATAAAATGTGTTTCATGTAGGTCTTTGCTTCTGAAATTAACTTAGTGCTATTTTTACAACTTAGAAAAATCATGAGTAATTCAATTTAACTCCAAATGAAACAAATCTAGTTTTGTTGTTCTTAGAATGCCATGTTCCACCTACCATAAAAATTTCAGGTTCTAGAACTTTCTGGAAAATTGTTCTATGAACAGTACCCGAAATTAATTTAATTTGAATTTTCAGGTTGAAAGAAATTATTTAGGCCATAACTTTTGCATGTTTAGTCCAAATGAAATGATTCTTATTGCAAAATTCATTTAAAATCATAACCTTGCTGCTGTGTAAATTTCATGGGATTTGGATGACTTTGGATTTTGAGTTTCTTTCGGTGTTCTTCGTTTTTATTGGATTTTCTCATTCTTGCGATAGGTTTCGAAGAAATTATTGATTGCGTGAGTGATCCTCTGCAGCAAGAAAGTGATCTCCAACAAGGCAAGAAGATGTAGCATCATTTGATCATATTGCTCCTATTACTTTTAAAGTTTAATATCTTGTTTGCAAAAACTAAGTATGCATGCTTCTTGTGTCAAAGTTAATTTTTGTCGATTAGAGGTAGCTAATCCTATTGCATTGTTGCCTTGAAATTGTTCACCCCTGCCACTGCCCTAGGTTATTATCCTCACTGGTGAATTAGAGCCCGGTGAATGATTTATGATCTTTTTATTGTTTTTACGATGTGATGCTTAGCAATGCTTAGTTACAGCTAGAATTGGGCGGTTATCGACTTAGTCGATGACCTTGATCACACAAAACTTGTTATTACTTATGATCAATACCTTGTGCTTTGTCTATTTGTGCAAACTAAAACTGAAAATAAAATATTTTAGACTTGGGCAAAATGGTATGATGGTGTGATCTTATGGTGTGACTAGAATGGTGCCCGGGTCATCAAGGACCGAGTTACTTGTGTCACTAAGCCAAGCGATATTTGCGTGCTAACCGCACTAGAGGGATATGGGACCTCTATTGACTAAGTACTTTGGGGTGTGTTAATTAATGAGCCGCGTGGTGGGTTGTATATTTCTATATGCAACATGGGACAAGTAAAGAGTGGAGCACCGCAGCTGCTACTACCGGGTCGGTGCATCCTACTCTCACGATGGGTCCCCGTGATCTATTTCATCGGCAGTCACTAAGGGTTAACCCCATGCGTGCAACTCTTAATTAGTATTTTCCATTGGAAATGTCTCAAAGAACTTAGCCGTGCCGGCATACCAAAGGAAGTGTGCTCAATCTAGTGGCAAAAAGGCAGTCTGAAGTGTGGGTATATTGGTACACCCCTGCAGGATTCAAACTATTCGAATAGCCTCGTCCTAGGTTATGGACATGCTTGGTAAGGTCGTGCAAGAACTAGACTACAACCTTTTAAATTAAAACTTGATGTGGGTGGTACGAATGGGTAATTCATGCTATTGTTGTGATGGCTATTGGGTTAGCCATCTCCAGGATGTCTTTATGATTATTACTTATTGTCTCGCTGTTATTTATGCAAATAAAACTCAGATTGTTAAAACGGCCTTCAACATATTATCTATTGTAAATAAAATCTGTTTTATGCTGAAAATGAACCTTGACCCTTCTCCTTTGATTAAAGCCTGCATGTAGTAGTATCTAGGTTTGTTACTCGTAAGTCTTGCGAGAACATTTTTGTACTCATTTGCATTGCTTATTTGTTGCAGAGAAGGTTGATCCCTAAGGGATCGACTTTTGTGAGTTTTGTCATGTGGACGACTAGCTTATGCTCACGGATTGCCTTGTGGATGTATGGCAAACCGGTTGGCTTTTGTTCATAGCCATCTTATGACATTTTTCTTCCGATGTTGAGTAACTCTTTTTACTTGTCTTGGTCGGTTGGCCTCTCTTTTGTAACAACTTTGCTATATGTCTTTTGCTTGTAAAGTTCAAGTTTTGCTTCTGTGTGTTGTATGGAATTAATGCAATGTTTTGTAAAAGGGTGTGTATACTGTAATTCTGGGAAGTATACATTTTTCCCGAGGAACGGTATATTTTGTTTGTAATGCTAGAGTCAATAGAAGACTAAGCATTACAAGCTAAATAAATCGGGGTCTCACAGTGAGTATGCCTGATGGCTTCGTCTAAGATTCAGATCTGGTGTTCCCTATCTGAACTTTTGGTTGGAGATCAATGTTCTCCAACTGAGTGAGTTTGGTTGGGGCTCAAAGACAATTCTTGAGCTATGATATATGGAAGATGTTGTGCACATCTGAGAGTTGTGGTGCCATCACAGATATGCCTAGAGGTAATCATAGAGATGATTGTATCATATCTATGTTTATGAGTTATTGAATAAAGGTTATTATGTTCCTTGAATGAATCAATCAGTTATATATAGATCAACGAGTATGTAACTTGTTGGTGAAACTCTTTAAACTTATTTGATGTCGTTCTAAAAGTATCCCTAGTCGAATGTCACTAGTTGGAACACCAGTGACTCTACGACCAGCACATGTATTGATTGATGACCATGTTTCACCGGTTGTGGATATGGGGATATCGAATCAATAATGTGAGCACATGTTAGAGAACATGGGGTTGGATAGACCCACCTTGAGACGCTATTGAGATTGTTATGATTCTATGTGTCATTAGTTGGTCTCAAGCAATGATGATGTATAATATTGAGATTGTTATAATTCTATGTGTCATTAGTTGGTCTCAAGCAATGATGATGTATAATCCTTAGACCTGAGATCAGCAGGTTCCCTAAATATGTAATAGCACTCTTAGGGGTTGCCAAACGTTACTCGTAACTAGGTAGTTATAAAGGTAGCTTTCGTGTATACTATGAAACATGCGGAGGGATGTGACTGGTGGATATGGATTTGTCCCTCCTAACATAACGGAGAGATATCTCTAGGCCCTCAAGTGGTCAACAAAGAAAGTGCATGGTCATGCCACTCGTGATCGAAGAGTTCGACCACATAAGATTACCGATACTCGATCGAGAAAGTATTGAACAGTCCATGGATGACATATATCTCACCGGAGTTCAAATCGATATCGTGAGGCAAAGGGAGAATACACGAGTAGGTTGCTTAGTTCAATCGCCACAAACTAGTCGATAGAGATACGAGCTAGTCGAGATTCATCGAACGTAATCATGATTGGTCATGACGAGATACGAGCTGGTCATAAGTGATGAGGACTTGGTCGTAGGTCATATTGTATTAAGGTTCGCCTGATATAATTTGTGTGTATTCAGGAATTGTTATGTACTGCTAGGGACCGCTATGACTCGTGGTCCGAAAAGGGTTTCCGAGTCACAATTGACTACGCATAAACCTAACGGGTCACACACTTAACGGGTTGAAACAAAACGTGTTCGGATAGGATCCATCATGGGCACTATATATGGAGATGCTTGAGGCTGTTGGGAAGAGAGAGGACATGTGAGCGACGTAAGTTACTCCACCAAAAACACTAGCCACCATCTTTCTGAGAGAGCCACGTCGTGCAATATGGTGCTAGCACATCGGCATTCGATTGTTCCTACCTTGGACGTGTGGATACCGTAGAGGCGCTACTGTAGTTTCTGTTGCGCTTGAGGATGATCCGCGATCTTCACAAGGACATTAGCGGTTGCTAGAGGAGACGATTGACTCACGAGGACGTTGGACGATCGACTACGACCACTTCACCGACATGCTCTTCGTTGGACCAGGCTGCTCCAACTCATCTTCCGCTACACTACGCGTCTGGTGGTAATGATCTATTATCATCTACTTGCTTGGCATCCTGGTTTACGTGGTAGATTTTTGATTTGTTGCTATCGTAGCCTACCCGTATCCCTTCAGCTACCCTAGTTGGTATGCCACTTCACCTTTTATTTTCCATGATTCGGTACGGTCCAATGTACCGAGGTGCCAGTTTCCCATGCACTTGGAAACGACGGACGCCTCGCAGCGGTGAGACCTTGAGATAAACATAATCATTCACTTCAAAGGTTAGCTCACGGCGGCGACGGTCGGCATAGATCTTTTGTCGTGACTACGCTTCTCTTAAGCGTCTCTTTATCGCGTCAACTTGCTCTTGTGCTTCTTGGATGATGGCTGGTCCAAAGATCCGCTCTCACCAACTTCGCACGTAACAAGGGTGTTCTGCACTTTCTCCCATAAAGTGCTTTAAATAGAGACATTTGGAGACTTGCCTAGAAGCTGTTGTTGTAGGAAAACTCAGCAAACGTCAAACATTTCTCCCAATTTGTGCTATAGGACAGCACACAAGCTTGTAACATGTCTTCTAGGATTTGGTTTGTCCTTTCGCTTGACCTCCGCTTGTGGGGTGAAATGTTGTGCTAAAGAATAGCTCGGTTCCCAAACGCTCATGTATGCTATCCCAAAATCTTGAGGTGAACCGAGAGCCTCGATCAAAGGTTATTGTTTTGGTACACCATGTAGGCGAATGATATTATTCATGTCGAGCTCGCAAGTTTGTCTCTCGGTGGACGGTGCTAACCGGAATGAAATGAGCAACCTTGGATAGACGATCGACACTAACCCATATGGAATCATGTCCATTTTTGGTCTTAGGCAATCCAATTGTGAAATCCATGCCGATTTCATCCCACTTCCACTCGAACTTGTAAAGGTCAAAGCAATCCTGGCGAAGCGTTGGTGTTCCACCTAACGCCGACACACGCCGCATATGGCAACATGCGCAGTGGTGTCTTGCTTCATACTAGTCCACCGTAATTACTTCCGAGATCCCGATACATCTTGGTGCTTTCGGGTGGATGGAGAGTGGCAACCGCAAGCTTTCTAAGGATTAGGTCCTTGATATCGAGTTATTCGAGACAAATAATCGCTGTCCGCACATAACCCTCCATTCGGCTTTCAGAGAATTTCGATTTTAAGCCATTCGCAAGTTGTGCTTGATTTTGGCAACAATTGGGTCCTTGAGTTGAGCAAATTGAATCTATGATTCAAGAGAAGGTTGTAGTACTAGAGCGGCAACGTAACCTTCTCAACAATTTATAGGTTGAGCTTTGGAACTCTTCATGCAACATCGTTGATTTGCTTCAATTGAGGCACCCATGCAATGAAGTTTCGCCGAGGCATCACTACAATATTGGCTTTACCATGGTGGTAATGAATGCCTAACTCATAGTCTTTGATCAATTCAAGCCATCTTCATTACCTTAGGTTCAGATCTAGCTGTGTGAAGAAGTACTTCAAAATCTTATGATCAGAGTAGATCTCACACCGATTTTCGATGAGGTAATACCTCTAGATCTTGAGAGCGTGAACCACGGCTGCCAATTCCAGGTCATGAGTTGGATAATTAGCTTCATGAGGCCGCAGAATCGCCATGAAGCGTAGGCCACTACTTTCCCTTCTTGCATTTGCACACAACCGAGGTCATGGCGGGATGCATCACAATACATAGTAAAGTCCTTGTGTATGTCAGGCAGAGTAAGCACTGGGGTTGTTGTGAGTCTTTTCCTTAACTCGTGAAAGCTCTCATCACAATCTGCTGACCATTCGAACTTCTTCTCTTTTTTCAGAAGTTGAGTCATTGGTCTTGCAATCTTGGAGTTCTCAATGAACCGGCGGTAATATCTTGCCAGACCGAGGAAACTTCAGACTTCTGGAATGGTGCGGGGCTGTTTCCATGCTAATACATCTTGTATTTTGCTCGGATTTACTACCATGCCTCATTTAGATAAGACATGGCCTAAGAATCCGACCTCCTTTAGCCAGAACTCGCACTTGCTGAACTTGGCATACAGTTGAAGCTCACGTAGCTTGTCGAGCACCCTCCTCAAGTGTTGCTCATGTTCTTCTGAGGTCTTGGAGTAGATAAAAATATCGTTGATGAAGACTACCACGAATTGATCTAAATACTCCATAAAAATCTTGTTAATGAGGTTCATGAAATTTGCCAGAGCATTGGTTAGTCCAAAAGCATTATGGTGTACTCAAATAGACCGTAACGAGTGGTAAAAGCAGACTTTGGGATGTCTTCTGGTCTGATCTTGAGTTGAAAATATCTGAGTCTTGGGTTAATCTTGGAGAAGACACTTGCACCATTCATCTGATCGAACAAATCATCAATCCTCAGGAGAGGGTATTTATTTTTTATGGTGACTTCATTTAGAGAACGATAGTTAACACACATCCGTAGACTGTCATCTTTCTTCTTTACAAATAGCACAGGGAATCCCCAAGGTGATTAGCTAGGACAAATGAATCCTTTGTCCAACTACTCTTTGAGTTGTTGCTTCAATTCGGCCAACTCGTCAGATGGCATTCGATAGGGTTGCTTGGACCTAGGTGTTGCTCCTGGTATCAAGTTGATGACGAACTCCATGTTGCGATCCGGTGGCATTCTCGATAGTTCATCCGAAACACGCCGGTACTCACATACGATAGGCACCTAACTTAGCTTGAGGATGGAGATGGAATTGAGCGTGGGCTGCTGCGATGGAGCGCATAAGTGGAGGGGAAACGACCGCTCTCGCCGAGTTGACAAGAGATACGACTCATTCTGCACAATCTATTACTCCTTTGTGTTTGGCTAGCAAATCCATCCCTAGTATTATATCTAACCCAGTAGTATCTATCATTATGAGGTTGGCATTGAATCCTACCCCACTGATTTCAATTGGAACATTAAGACATCCGAGTTTTGTCCTCATGACAGACCCGGGTGAGTGAACTAGCATAATGCTTTTTAGAGATGTAGTTCCTAGGTCTTGCTGCATGGCAAACTTCTTGGAAATAAAATAATGAGATGCTCCCGAGTCAAATAATGCCAATGTAGGTACGGAGTGAACGAGAATGGTACTCATCACCGCATCTAGCGATGCATCAGCCTCCTCGACGGTTGCGTGGTTCAGATGGCCACGTCCGAAGCCTTGCGCCAGCTTGGGTGCTTACTGTCCTCCTTATCCTCATGCGAGGACCTAGAGTCGCTGCTGGACACCGAGGGGTTGAGGTTGTGCCGCTGGAAATCTTCTCTTCAGGCACGTACTTGCAAAGTGCCCGCGTTCTCCGCATACATAGCAGGTAAAATCTGCTGCCCGATTTTGTGTACCGGACGGCTGCACTCCACGGTTATTTTGCTAAACTGTGGCCTACTGAGGGCTAGGACCTTGGGCTTGAAATCTTGGAGGTGGTGGTGCTGAAGGATGTGCACTTGTTGGTTGCCAAGCACGTGGTCGAGACGCACCATCGCTAATTTTTGCACAGCCACTTGCACTTGCGCTTTCCACCATCGTTCGGGTGTTGTCTTTAACCCGTATAGCCTTATCGATGAGATCCTGAAGTTGGGGACGTCATGGGCGCAAGTGACCACTTCAACTCATCGTTGAGGCGCTCTCAAGAGAGTAATTTTCCTCCTTCATTTGGTATCTCTGACGCTACATAGCAAGTAGATAATTGAATCGGTGGAGAAACTCCATCACTGACTGATTCCCCTAGCGAAGTTCATATAATTCCCACCTCTTGATATCCATGATGCTTGAGGGGATATGGGCATTACGGAATGCCTCCTTGAAAGCAACCAAGGTGAGAGTCTCGCCTTCTGGAAGGATGGCCTTATGATTCTCCTACCAGCGCTTGCTATGCCTTGCACCGGTAAGATGTGTACAACACCTTCTCCTCATCATTGCACTAGGTAATGACCAATTTACTCTCGCGAGCGAAGCTACCGCTTGCGTCGAGAGGATCACCGCCGGTGAAGGTTGGTGGTCGAGTTCGCATGAACTCGCCCATCTAGGACGACGATTGGTTTGCGCAAGGCTATGTTCCTCTCGCAACGCGTTTAGGGCAGCGGTATTTTGCACCAATTGTTGGAGCAAAAGAGTGTTCGCCTACCACCCTTATTCGATCATGGCCAAGACTTGGGCCATGGTGGGTGGTGGGCAGAGCTTCTTCTTCAACGGTGGGCAGACGCAGCCGAGGTTGCTCACCTGGCGTTGACGTTGATGGGTGCTGTGCATTGGGTTGCGAGGGTGTAGGGACCTCGCCTCCCGGTTGTTATGATCCGAAGGTAGCTCCTGTTGCCATGAGTTGGTGAATTGAGCAAGTTACCGGTATCCTATTCAACAAAAAGCAGTTCAAGCGAAGTGCGCAAGACAAGGGGGAATAAGCACAAGTTAAGTGGGTCGGCAAGTATTCTCGTCTCAACTAATTTAACTTAATAAAACTAGAAATATGCAAATTTTTAAACCATAAGGGCAGCACACATAAAATTAAATATAAGATCAAATTTTACATGGCGCACATACAGTGTTTTTATATTACAAAAGAAGCAACTAGACCAAAAAAGTAACAACCTATAATCATTATAAAATGACATCCACCTAACTCTAGGCCTACAAAATGTCCAAAAGTGCTCACGCTAAGTCCTACCAAAGTGAGCTCTAGGCTATCCGCTCTATCCGGTCGTCCGACGACGGAACCACTCGCAAACATGCGAGGAGGTAGGGTGCTGGACTGAATGCGGATGTTGGGCTCGTGTAGCTCCTCGACGGGTGCTAGTACGGTGTCCTCTCGCACAAGACTCTCCGAGTGAAGAGACCCTAGACTACTGGGCCGTGCAATGTCAGTCTCGAGCAGGAGAGCCGCTAGCGGGCCTTTAGCACTCGCGAGATACTCGACAAAGGTATCCGCCGAGAGACCTCACAAGGCCGTAAGGTGCATGTGGGGAGGAGAAATGGCCTTCCGCCACCCGGTAGGTGTGTTCCTCCTAGTCCACCATCCGGTAGGGAAGTGGAAGAACGGGTCTCCACTCGGCGGCCATGTCGAGACGACGATGGTGACGAGGTCGCATCGTAGAGTGACATTAGGATGGTAGAGCCCTCCCGTAGTAATGAAGTTGGGATCTCCCAAGTGATGTCCTTGGATGAGCACTGGGTGAGGTACTCATGGATGCCGTGACCGAGAGCATGCTAAAATCGATATAGAGGTGTACACGCCACCCACTTGTCAAGCATTGCCCAAAGGGTGTGCTGTAGGGTACCTTCTTCGAAGGCACGGGTGCAGTACTACGCTTCCCAGTAGGTGGTCATCTATAATTTAAGAGCAAGAGGAGTTAGTAAACATGTAATAAGAGACATGGATAAGAAATGATACTCGACAAGGAGGGAACTGTAGCACATTTTTCTTATTTATTATCCATGTTATTTAACCAACACCTATGGCTCAACTCAAGTAATACAACCCTTGGTCTTTATATGCTATTAGATGTTTATAATAGCCATCAATTTAACTCAAATGAAAGTAGGAGGAGTTTAAGGAATATTACATCACACTAATTTCAAGAAGTATATGTTCTGAATTTTTTTGGAAAAGAGGTATCTAGAATGATATCCTTAGTAGTTCAAAGATGAATATTCAAAAGAACTTTGTATGGTATGGTTTAAGGACTTTTGTAAAAAAAAAAAATTGGGTCTGTTTTAAGATCCTAAAAGTGTTTATAAGCTTTTATTTTTAGAGAGCATCCTATCTCTCCAAACTAGAGTTCTTTTGAATGAGATGAGAATAGATAATCACAAGAATGATTTTAGGTAAGAAGAGAATGCTACGGCGGATAAGATTAGCAAAAACTCCTAAGTTTTTAGAATCATTCCTATGATTAGATTAGGTTGCATTTTTAAATCTAAGTTCTAATCTAACAACCATTCTATCTAGGGTTTGTCCTACTTTCAGTATGGCTCTGATACCAAGCGTTGTCAGACCCCCGGGCGTGGAATACCTAAAGATCTTATGTGTGTACCGTACTAGTCCTATGATCAGTGGCTAGTACACATATTCACAACATTTGGCATTCATATTCATACATTCATATGTATAAGTAAAGCAAAGGGTAATTAACTTAAGCGATATAGTTATTACATCAGCGGCCGACTGGCTAAATATAAACAAGTATTAACAGAGTAAAGTGGCAGCGGAAGTAAAGACAAAAGTAGCAAAATCCCAGTGGCATGCCCATCCAACCCTTAGGCAACCGAGAAGAATTAAGGTCCTAGATAGTCCCATCACCAAACCCTCCGGTTCCGGGTGCGAAGATAGCGTCGTCTGGCTTTGGCTCTTCCTCATACTCTAAACATCAACATAAGCAAGATTGAGTATATTGTGTACTCAGCAAGACTTGTAGTGTATCGCAAAATTTATATAAATACAAGGCTATCAAGACCGAGGCTCTACTCTACAATTTATTTTGCATTAAGCAGATTTGATTTGCAATATTCATAAGTAGTACTTTGCAACGGAATTTTGAAAGAGCAGTTAAATAGATACTGGACAGGAATAAGTAATTGAATGAATCCTCATTAATAACAACTACAACTCACAACCCTCCTCGGTTGCGAGCAACATTTCATTTTCAGCCATAACTCGATAATTAACTCAATAAATCAAAAACCATTTCCAAAGTTTTTCTGATAAGACAGTTTTTGTGAAAATCAAGTCTATACCCGATGTGACTGCACTAGGCACTCTCATGACCATGAGCACAACTATTTAAATAGATTACAGTCTGTAGAGGTGTAAAACTTTACCCACCGCACACAAATTCTCTAGTTTGTTAGGCATCCGTCGATACCACTGCTCACTACCTTAGGTAAGCAGTCTAGAGCACATGTCGAAGCCTTTACATCATCTAGCCCAAGCCTTGCACTTAGCCCATCGAATGTTGTTCCTCACTTCACCCGGGCATACCCATCTCAGTACCACATGTCTCACACTTCACCGGGGTATCCCCGTCTCAGCGAGGCATTCGCCGTTATGTCAGCAATCCAACTTCATGCTCACACATCTGCTGCCTACCCCTCATGCAAGGTTAGATCTCGATAACTTAGTTAGCTAAGGCTATCCCACACTAGCACATGTGGTTGTACGTTTAGACTTAGATTGGCGGCACTGGTGTTCGGTTCTTAATTGACCCACGCGAGAATCTCCCCCAATCTATGAGTGAGACTCCTTTCCCACCTTTTTTAGAATGTAATATAACTTGCCCGCGTCCAAAACTAGGTTTTGCATTTTATTTTTACACAAAATAACAGAGGCACATCCCACTAAATATTTTTCATAAATCTCCCAAATTCACATTTATCATGTTGTCCTTTTATAACTTCTTGGAAAACCTATCGCTCTAATTAGCACTTGTGTGATAATCGCACTAAAAATTTCCAAATGACATTATATATTGTCTAACCCATAGCTTAATGTCTACAACAGTAAAGATATCAACATCTCAAAGGATTTCATGCATCGAATACGATTTACAACTATCGACATCCCAACATAGCTTGTTAATATTGAACATACACACACGCAATAATAGACTTTGCAAAAAGAAATACAATAAGTAAAATAGTAGGATTGACATGATCAAAGGGTGCTTGCCTCGCTCTAGTTGTTTTCAATATAAGATTGGTTGGTCGTCAAGATTTCGCTCATGATATCAAGTCTTATGCAAAAAAAAGCCATAAATCAATTAAATAGTGTAAATAAATTCTAACAGTAACCAAATTCAAAGATTTTTGTATATTCAGGTAGATTAGGATTTTAGACAAATTTAGAGACAAAAAACCATTCAATTTGGAGTTTTCTAGCAAAAGTTATTAATGTTTGAAGTTGGTTCGGTTTGAAAATCCCTGGAAAAAGAAACTAGAAAAAGAAAAAGGAGAGAGAAATGTCTCTTTGACAGGTGGGACCTGCAGCCTTTTCATTTTCTTTTTTATTTGTTTTTTGCCGGTAATTACTAGTGGATGACAGGTGGGCCCTACGTATATTCTTTTCTTTTCTGTTATTTTCTTAAAGGAAATCATTCTCTTACAGGTGGGACCCATGTGTCAATGGCTCGGCTCACCAAATAGCTCATGGACAAGAATCTAAGCACTTGGTCTTCTGGTCCACGGACCACAGTTTACTGTGCACTTAAGGCGCCGGGGACCACGTGTCAGTGAGACTTAGCAGTCATTAAAACCAGCTTTTACCAATGATTAGCTTTAAACATCGCTTAAGACATAGATTTGGTATTTAATTGCGATGCTACCGTCCCGGTCGGTTTCGGACATGGCAGAGAAGCTCCCGAGCGCTGGATCCTCCAGCTAATCACCAGTGATAGGGAGCATGGCGATACAAGATAATGGTAAAAATGGAATGCTCGCACGCTCGCGCACCTACCGGTGCCGACGGCGATGGCCAGAACGGCCGGTAGCGGTGGCGCGCCGGAAAATGGCGGCGGGGTGCTACGGTCAAACATGCAACTTCGAATCCAGCTGTGCCCTTAACCAATTAGCGTGTGCACGAGCGGCTAGGGGGTATAAGGATCCTACCGGAGTGACACGGTTGGAGAGAACTCGCCGGATTTGAGCTAGCGACAGTGGACAACAGAGGCGAGAATGATGTTCACGTGGAGGAGACGATCTAGAGGACGATGATGCTTGGGCCAGCTTGGGGAAGCTCGGGGACCTCCACGTGGTTCTTCTGATGCCGTGAATCGGGCTAGGCTTCACCGGAGCTAGTGCGGCGGAGGAGGAGCAGTGTTTGCCGGAGATGGAGAAGAAACCCGAATCCGATGATTCTTGTGGGGCAAATGCAAAATTAGGTTTGGGGAAAGACTCATAGAATCCTGCAACACATGATGACGCAGGTGGGGGAAGAAAATCTTCACTAGATTGCCAGCGGTGTTGAGGCGGTGCGGCTACCAGAAATGGACCTGAGCTTCTCTCGCGGTCTCACTCGGTGGAAGGGGAAAGGAAGGAGAGTGATGGATCAGGGAAGCAAAGAGAGAAGAGAGCAAGGCTCTAGACGGCTACTTATAGCCGGTGGACGGAGAGCGCAAGGAGGAGGACGTGGGAATCCCAGTGATGTGCTGGTGATCCTTGAGCATGGGCAGAGTTAATGGCCAAGAGACAAGAGTAGTTGGGGGATGCGGCCAATGCGGGCGAGGCAATGAAAACGGTGGGCACGGCTGAAAACTGGGGGCGGGCAGTTGGCCGGCGCGTCGACCCAGGCGGAGCTGGCACGTGCACTGGCGCAGTGGGCTACGCCACATGGAGAAGAATGCCTGGCAAGCGTGGCCCGCTTACCAGTGAGAGAGGTAAGTTAGGGTTTAGATTTTTCTGATTTTTATTTATTTGAGAATGGCTGAGTCTTAAGGGATTTATTTACATAGTTGCAGGACTCCAACATTCATGAAATTTTTAGGGGAGGTTATTGGAACTATGTAGATTATTGTGTAATTTTTATAGTGTTTTCCTATTGTACATTTTTCTCTAAAAATATTTTTAGTTTTGGTTTACCTGTATTTTCATTTATTTGATTTGAGGAAAATTTACAAGGTATGCTTTAACTAAATTCCCATTTCATATTCAGTTTAATTATGCTAGGTTTGGATTTTTAATCAAATTTCATTTCCATTTATTTTTAAGTGTCCAGTAGGTTTGGGTTTTCCATAAACTGATGCAAGATATAGTAAAAGTTTTAAAAAGATAACATTTTTATACATTTGAAGCACAATCCTATTTTTGGGATGTTACAATGGAGGATCATCGTAAAATTCGCTTGAACAATCGACATCTATTCAAAAGAGCCAGAAGCAAATTGAATAAGAAAAAAAATAATTTTAACAGCAACAAAATCCAAATAGTTTTTTGCTTATTCAGGTAGAGAATGATTTTAGATGAATTTATAAAAATATATTCATTTGATTTGGAGTTTGTATGCAAAAGTTATTAACATTTTAATTTGCTTCGGATTGAAAATTCCAGAAATGAAAAAATGAGGTCGAAACCGTATTTTTTGATGTTTACTCTTTCCAATAGAAAACGATTTTCCTCTCGAGATCTAGTGAGGTTTACACATTCCAACAGAGAAAGCGTATTTTCCTCTAAACCGAAAGCGGTTTTTCATATATTTTTTTAATTTTTATTAACTTACATGTGGGGCCTACTTATCAGTGACTCATATTTTTATTTTATTGATTTTATTTATAAACGGGAGGCGGTTCCACATGTCATATACTCATTATTTGTTAACTAATGATTAAACCTATTTCTTATTTTAATTAACTAATAGCTGGGGTCCACATATCAGTCTCTCAAGTTTTAAATGTGTTCTTAAAATCGAGAATAGTGCGTGATCCCACATGTTAGTGACTCATTTACTAGACACGCTTAAAATTAGATTTTCGATTATCTTTTCAAATTGGTCCTACCTATCATTGACTTTGTATGTTTAAGTACTATCATTTAGCGCAAACTAATCTTCCAACGACTTGGGTCCCACCGGCGAGAGATAGAGAGTGAAGCAAACAAATGCGTGCGTGTGCACGGTCGAGGAGAAGCTCACACGACGACAGGCACGCACGGCTGGCTTCTGGCGCACCAAAAGGGTAGAGGGTCCAATGCGATGCTAGGAGAGGTGAAGGTGGGCGAGAGGTTGACGAAATCAGCGGTGCGACGGCAAGAAGCCTCGGGTGAATATGGTACTCATGCTAGGGGCTAACACTAGGTGGCCTTCGGGCTCAAATCGGCTTAAGATGCTATCGCAAAGGGTTTAGGTGTGGCTCGGGGCCCTAGGTTTGCTTGAGGCGAACCGGCGGCAACATCCCGCGGCGGCGCCATGGGCCTCACTAATGATTTCGGCGCAAACGCACTGCACTATCCAAATTAAAGGAAGCTTGTGCTCTAGTAGCTCACCACGATCACAAGGAAGCTGACAATGAGGTTGGAGAATGACTGAGACAGCTTGACGACAATGAACAGAGATGGCGGCGGCAAACTTCACGGTGACAGTCTTCTCGGTGGGAATCAGTTGAAACAAGGTACATGCACAGCTTCAGGGGGACTCACAGATGGAGAAATTAGCCTCAGTGGGGTCAAGGTCTCCCATCGAAGAGGCATTTTCGTCGACGGCTACGGCGGAGACAGAGAGGTCCATAGTGGCAGCTCCATGTGGGCGAGGAAAGCTGGAATGGGTGGTGCGGGGAGGTTTAGTGAGACGAGACGATGCTCAAACTGGACACAGAGTAAACTGGAACTCACCAGACTTCAGCATCCTTCGCGGCTACCTTGGCGCCGGAGGTGAGGAAGAAGGCCCGATTGAGCGCTACACTGCAGTAGAAGAACATGGAAGTGAGGAGGTGATTAAGTGAACCAAACGGTGCAAGATAATGCTCACGTTGAGGGCTTGGCTTACCAGGATGTGCTTGTGCTTTGGCGGAGCACGAGCACCAGAGCTTGGGACGATAAAGTGTTCTGGGGCTATGGTGGATGAAACTTACTGACGATGGGAGAAATGGAAACGGCAATGGAAGTGAAGTGTTTTAACACACAAGGGAGAGCTTCAAGTAACGAGATGGAGACAAGAACAACGATGAGAAAAATGTGGGTGGCTCAGGTTCTTGCGATTATCTCGCGTGGTGACGAGACCCTGGCAGAGAGAAACGCTGGGCGGGGCAGGTGAGACTGGGCGAACGCGATCTCCTCCCGTGGGCGCACAAGGGTGACGGCAGCGCCGGCATGGGCGTTGTCTACTGCTACTACATGGGCGGAGGGCATGGCAGCGCGAGGTGGGAGAAAGGCCCTAACATGTGGGTATCACACGTCAGTGGGAGGAGAGAGGAATTTTATTCAGGATTTTGAAAAGAAAAAGATGAGGGAATGAGGGAATTCTTAAATATAGAAATATAGCTCCAACATGTATGAAATTTTTTTTTGAAGGCTTATGAGACCGTATGGTTTCTTATGTAAATTTTTCAAGATTTTATCTGCTTGTGGTTTTCTCGAAAATTCTTACAAGTTTCATTTTCATGTAAATGCATTGTTACCTTTAATGAAAATTCACAAAACATGCTCAAATACATTTTCCTCATGCAAACATTCCCAAAACTATTCTCCTACTTACTTTAATTCTATTTCCAAAATTGGGATTTTGGGATGTTACATTTATTGTGTGTTAAGGTTTAAATTGGTAGCTAGAGTAGTTTAGGTGACATTCTGACTCGTGTTAATGGGTGTTACACCCCTGAGTTACAAGTAATTATCATTTTGGACATTGACATGGTCTCTAGAACTTAGATTTGGACACAAATTACTGTTGTAGTATACCTTCAAAACATAATAAAAATATAATATTATGAAACTATTTTTTTGAAATAAATCTACTTGTAACATTTTCATATGTTTGTTCTAAATATTCATAAAATATTTGTTAGTTAAAGTTAAAATAGTTTGATTGCATGCACATGTTTTATGACGACATTTATTTTTGACTTGAGGAAGTATTACATTCATTGGGAATTAGGTTGTAGTATACATTAATATATGTATCAGTATTTTTTTTTAGAGTATTCAAAGTACTTGGTATCATTCTGACCGGTACGAATAATTTTTGGATATATCTCAATGGTCGTTTCTTCCCGTTATGGAACAGACTCTACGGAGGGAATCGTATTCGCGTATGTTTGTGGGCTAATCTTGAATAGCAGCAGTTCACTACAGGACTCTACTCCGTAGTTAGCCTATATAAGGAGAGGCACAGGAAGAGAAACTTACCCATTATTCTCAGATCAATAAAGAAGGCTACAAGATTTTCCTCTCTAATGTCTCGTGTCTACGTATTCATCTACTTTTCTAGTTTCCTAATTGCTCATGATTGTTCTCGCTTCTAGTGGTGTTGATCGGCTGATTGGATCACTTGTGGGCACCAGTTAGTCACATGGGAGACAAAACAAGCAATCTACTATGGGAAAGAGGCATACATAGTGGAAGACAGAAAATAGAGGAGAGACTGCAAAGCTCCACACAAACCACACACTAAATCACTACAAAATTGTAGATATGCTAATTATCAATCAAACTCTTCCCTCAAGCTCTCCCCAATTTAGACATGGAAGAAGCAAGGGGGAGGATCTCCCAATTTCGGGTAGCAGCAGAATATGCCTTTTTATGCCCCCAAAACATCTGTGAAATGTGTTGATGAATGTCCCAGAAAGGTTCCTTCAAGAAAAAAAAAATCCTAAAAAGGCTCCTACGGCGATAACACACAAGTGGGTCTTTATTTTACCACATGGGCTGCCAAATTGAGCCCACATAGCCTTAAAATGGGGGCCATACATCACACTTAGGAACATATCCTACTTGTTGTATACTTTTGTTTTAGCCAAAAATTGCTATAGCTGTGGTGGACAAATAATTTTCAAAATAAGATCATTCATAGCATGGATTAGGTAGGCTTAACCCCACCATTGAGTCTTCAAAATTAATTCATAGCATGCATTGATGATCGGACGAAACTCGTGCCATCGATGCAACCAGAACGACCCTTAATCTAAATCTAATACTCCCTCTGGTTCACATAATCAAAGTCCATAAAATACAACTTTGATCACTAATTACTATTGTAATTATTTGTAAAACACAACAAAATTATAATATTATCAAAGTACTTTCCGAGACGAATTGAAACACACGATTTTCATATATCTAATCTAATATTTAAAAAGATATTAATAACCAAAGTTTTTAAAGTTTAACTGCACGCATTCCAAAATAACTTGTTTTTGTGAACTGGAGCGAGTATATAGGACCTTCCAATAAGTCATCACTTGCCTACAACATCATATACTTTGAAGGATGCAACGCCTAGCAGGGTCGTGGGTGGCAACAAGGCTGCAACTCCAAGAGAAAGGGAAAGGTGAACTGTCGGATTCGGATTTCGTAATCCGTAATCCTCTGCGGAAAACTTGTGCTATTCTCTGATCGTGAGATAGCACTCACAGATACATCACTGAATCAATTCATACATGGCGTAGAACCATACCATTCATTAATTTAACACATCAGAGTTTACATAGACCGCATCGGGTCAGGCTTTTTACAATAAGGACCGAGCAGGCCAAACTAATTACAGTACAAAAGCGAAAGCGACAACGGAAACAAAAGGGTGAGAGCATATCTCTTCACAGGCAAGCGACTGGAGAAACCCGTGTACGTCCGATATTACCCGAAGACTAAGATAATATAGGATGCACGCAAGCACCAACGAGTCAGCTGGACTGAGGCGAGACTAGAACAACTAAAGACTACATTGCGCTTCATCATCTCCTGGGCCTCCAACTTCCGGATCCTCGTAGTAGTCCTAATCTTCAGGATTTCCTGCTTCTGAGCGAGAATGAGCACAACTTCCGTGCTCGCGAGCTAACACACAATACAATAATATACATGTAAGGCTTAACAATGATGGCTCTAGTTCTTTTATTTGCTAAAGCAATATTTTCAATTATCATAATTACAAATTCCTAACACTTAGCATTTTAACCAAATTGCATTTTATTAAAGAGAGTAATTGTGCAATATTAAATAACAGCAGAGGTTTCCTCCGTCGGAAACTCTACCTATGCTTCATTTGATTGGAGCTACCTTCAATTATTAACATCACTAAGTCCAAAACCTAAGAAAATCCAATCTCGTGGCTAGTGAGCCACCACATTTTCATACCACCCACAACAGTTTTTTTTGAAATAAAACTAACTCAAGTTAAGTTCCCATGTCTGCCTTTGACCGTAGACACGGCTGTTTAAACAGTTTATTACTCTACAGAGATTGTACACTTTACCTACAAGAGATAATCGTCTTGATATGTACATATGTTTCCATAGACATGTGAATCAAGGGAAGATCACCACAAGGCCTTTACAATGCATCCCTCAGTATTAGTTACACTTCGCTAAGGTTTCGTCCACGAAGGGTTATGCTCTTTTAGATCCGTTAATCCTTACTCAGACCCCCTCTTGCGCCATCCAACGACTTACGTCGCGCACCCTGACACCCTTCGCTACAAAGGCTTACGGCGTCGCGGATCATCTATCTGATGCAACTCGTACTGATGGATACAAATTATTTAGCCAGGTTGTACTTTAAATACTTGTGGTTGCATTTGTTTTACACGGGAGGTCGCGACAAGATTAAGTCTTTAGGGTTATCTGGACGGTTCATTCCACATACCATCTACAACACAATAGTCCTTGGGCTACATTAGCACCCACTGTTGAACCATCCATCACACCAGCCGCCCAGATAGGGTAATAGCAATTTAGGGTTTTGAGGAGTAAAACCAACTTATTTCATTTTCTTCAGTCATGGACCACCAATGACTACTCAAAACCGTTTCATGTTTGAAGAGATGATGATTGGGATATTTTAATATCTAGATTTAAGCAAGACTAGCATATCGCTTAAGTACAACCTATAGCTAGTATTACCACATAGTTACTAGGGTAACAAAGGAATAATGGATTCAATTATCAAGGATGGTATAATAATTAACTAATCAACCAAATGAGTATTTAACTACCTTAAGTTTTAACATACATTTGATTAAAGAATTAAAGCATGCAATTTGCTATTTTTAATAATATAATTTGTATAAAATGTAGATTCAATATGATCAAAGTATTGACTCGCCTGGGTTAAAGGTAAGAGAGTCTTGATAATCTGGAGCTTGATCGAAGTAGAGATCCTCCGTGTCTTCAAATCCTAATCGGACGAATGCACTGGAAAAAGGCACAAATAAGCAAAAAGAACAAATAAATACTAAAGCAATGACAAATGAATTCCAATTTAAACAAGACCTATACCATTAGTAAGATCTTGAATTAACAAAAATTTTGAAACAAATTTCATAATTTTTGGAGTTACGGCAAGAGAGAACGGGACTTCCAAAGTTCAGGTTTGAATTAAAACAAAAGGGGAGAAAGGATTGGTGCACCCAATAGTACATAGACCGAGTCCATGAGCATGGGTCCAGGGAAGTTTACTGTGGTCAGGCCCACTTGGAAGAGAGAGGGAGAGGGCTTAAGGCCATGACATGTGGGCCATTCAAAACAACCCAACACAATTCCCCTTTTGATTTCACTCAGCACAAAGAAAAGGGAAGCGAGGGGGCGCATGGCGGTGGCGAAGACCAGTGAGCGGTGGCGCGAGGAGGCGGCGAGCAAGAAGATGAGATCCCATGGGGTTGGGGTCCCCATGAGTGGCAGCGGTGGCTCTGGAGAGGGGCAGGAGCGGTGGTGGCGAGGCCAAGGGCGGTGGCGGCCTACACAGCTTGGAGGCGCGGGAAAGCCGGCGGCACTGGGAAGGAGATGGCGTGTGCATGGGCGGCGCGAGGGCGTGAGGAAGCCGGAGGTGGAGCAGGGGTGGCTCGGGGGTGGCCGTGGTGGTCCGGCAGCGGCGACCTGGGGCGGAGGAGAAGGGACGGCGGTGGTGGCGAGGTGTTGATCACAAGATTTGGCGGCTACAATGGTCGTTGCAATGCCAATTGGCCTAATGATAAGATCTTAAAGCTACTGCCGATTCAACTAATATTCTGTTTTGAATCGGAAAGCAGAATGGTCTGAAAGATCTCCCGAGAGATCTTGGACGACCTCTACAAAGACTTCCTGGGTGGTCTCGAGCGACATCCACAAAGACCTCCTAGGAGGTCTTGGAGGGTGGCCTCAAGGACATGCTCAAAGACCTCCTTGGAGGTCCTGGACGACCTCTACGTAGACCTCCTGAGAAGTCCTGGAAGGTGGTCTTTGCAAAATGATCACTACTACAAATACCTCTTAAGAGGTCCTGGAAGACCTCCTAGGTGGTCCTGAGCAACATCCATAAAGACCTCCTGAGAGGTCTTGGAGGGTGATCTTTGCAAAATGACCAAAAGGGTAGTCTTTGCAAAACAGAATATCTTAGCTCAAAAGGGTGGTCTTTGCAAAGGAGCATGTCGTGAGGACAAGGAAAAGTGCGGCCAAGACCTCCTTAGGAGCATTCACGTGGCTTCATCAGAACCGTTCAAGACCTCCTTAGGCTTCATCAGAACCGTTCAAGACCTCCTCAAATTTCATCAGAACCACCCAGGACCTCCTCCGGAGTGTCCACGTGCCCTCACCAAGACCACCCAAGACCTCCTCAGGAGCACCCTTGAGGACCACCTCAGGACCTCTCTAGGACCTGCCATGTGGACCTCTCAATACCTCCCAGGAGCAATTGCAACTGTCTAGGACCATTCCCAGGCGATCCACACCGTCCAGGACCACTCTCAAGGGGTCTGCGCTGTCCAGATCACCCTCAGGAAATCCACGCCGTCCACGACCTCCTCAGGACCTCCCGCGAGAACCTCCTAAGGACCTCCCGTGAGGACCTCCTCAAGACCTCCAATAGGACTTCCCGCCAAGCATACAAGACCTCCTTCTAGGAGCTCCTTAAGGGAATTTACGTGATCGGATAGGAAAGATATGTCAATTATAGAAGATTTGAAGATCGTAATTGAATCATATCTGTAAATATTTTGTTCGGTTTAGGAGTCCTGAGCTCCCACGGCTAAGACCTGCCGCTCTTTAAATAGAAGAGGGTCATGGCCGATTGAGAAAATCAACCAATCGATCAATACAATTTACATCTACTATTTTTACCGTAGCTTTCCCATAGTCCTGTCTCTTCTCCGATCTCCCTCTGCTTGTTGCTCGACTAGGTTTCAAGACCAAGCTAGGGCAAATCACCATCGCGCTATACCACGGCTAGCTCCGCCTATGTGCTGCACCTTGGTGCTGTTTTTCGCGTGTTGATTTTGGCGTCAACACAATTTAGCAACTCCGCTAGGGAATCGATCTATTCTCCGACCATGGCAAAGGATGGTTCTACGGTCAATTCTAAGAACATCATCATTCCTACACTTGAAGATCTACACGAGGAATACCGTCAGGAGTACGAGAAGCACAAATTAGAATTCGACAAGCTTATGTTATCGTGCTTCCAGAAGACAAGGCAATGTGTTATCAAGAAAGAGGGTGAATTGCCATCTATTTACATCAAGCCCGAGGTAACTCCCATAGTGAGTAATTCATCCCTTACCGAAGAGAAAGTTGCCTTGATGATTGATCAGCAAATAGGTGCTTCTGTATCTAATACTTTGGATAGATTGCTATCTAATCGTCTTAAGGCTATGGGTCTTGAAGTGCGAAGTGAAAAAGATTTGAAACGACCCGTCTTACCTCATGCTAATGCTTACAATGTTGGCTATGATAGCAGCTGCTCAAAGATAGCTCCTTGCCTGTTAATACATTGACAACAAATATACCATCTAGAGTCATCCCGCAGGGTGTGCCGATGCAACACATGCACAGCCGAACTAACGTGTTAAGCTCGGTTGGTCACAGTGCATCATTGCATGTCGATCCAAATATTGCTGGACCCGAATCTACATCCCTTGTGCCTTCATCGTATACAGATGCTAGTATGGTCAATTTGGGTGCACCTAATGTTGGCAATTACACTAGTATGGGAGAGAATTCAACAAATTTGCAAACACCTTTGTACTGCACTATAGCGTATAGTACACCTCCCATACCTCCCCGAGGTTCGGGTGTTGCATATGGGCCATTGCCAATCAATCATTTTAATGGTCCTTTACAACATGTATCACTTGCACAGCCGAACCAAGCTCCACAATACGCTTATGACACTCCACAACCTAATGTTTTTAGGCCACCACAACTGGTCAATGAGACACCTAATCGGCCTATGGCCGAGACATATGTTGGGCTTAAAAATATTAGAGAGCAAGTAGCTAGTATGTTTAGAGAGACAGTCGGGGTGGAGCCTAAAGTAAGATCACGTGCCTATCAAAAACCATACCTTGATATTTATGATACTGTGCAATATCCTAGAGGATTCAGAGTGCCTGAGTTTGTTAAGTTTACCGGGGATGATAATAAATCCACATTAGAACATATAGGTCAATTCATTGTGCAATGTGGTGAAGCTAGTGCTAGTGATGCTTTAAAGTTAAGGTTATTTCCTTTATCTTTATCTGGCACTGCATTCAATTGGTTTACTTCACTTGCAACTAACTCCGTTCATACATGGTCCCAGTTAGAACAAAAATTCCATGAATATTTTTATACTGATGATATTGAGTTAAGGTTGTCACATTTAACATCGGTTAAACAAAAATACAATGAACCTGTTGCTGATTACATCAGAAGGTTTAGGGAAACAAGGAACCGATGTTTTAAGCTAATAATGTCTGATAAAGACCTAGTTGATCTAGCATATTCTGGTCTACTTTCTCACTTGAAGGAGAAACTAGAAAATCATGATTTCCTGGATGTTAGCCAAGTGCTACAAAAAGCTCTCGCATAAGAGAGCCGAGCTAAAGAGTCAAGGAATTTCCAAAGGTCAAGTGATAAAGTAAAGGTTGATCGTCCTAGTGTTCACATGCTTGAGTATGAATCTGGGAATTCGGACGATGATGATATTGATGTTTGTATGGCCGAATGGGCTTGGTCTTCAAAGTCTAAACCATTCGTTTGTTCAGCTTTAAAGCTAGTTTCACAAAGAATCAGTAGGAGGAAATTAAGTATACCTTTGATATTGCTAAATGCGATAGAATCTTTTATTATTTGCTGGGAGAAACAAATTAGATTGCTCGATGACCATGTTATACCAACACCTGAAGAGTTAAAAAGGCGTGCGTATTGTAAGTGGCACAATTCTTATTCTCATGCTACTAATGACTACAATGTTTTTCGTCGATAGGTTTAATCGCCATTAATGAAGGTCGATTGAAATTTCTTAAAGCCCAAAATGCAGCTAGACCACAACCCCTTTCCTGTCAATGTGATTGATTTTGAGATCAAGAAGGTGCTTGTTTGGCCATCTCAGGCGAGTCTACAAAGGGCAAGAATGTGGTGATAGACGAGGGGGGCACAGGAACATCAAATTCTGGAGCTATGCAAAATGTTAAGCCAAAGATGATCAAACCAAAAACCCCAGAAGTTGAGCGTTGGAAGGTGAATAAAGGTAAAGGCAAGACCAACAAAAGGTTTGGGAAGCCAAAGCCCATATTTAAGGAGCTTTTAACCAAGTATGAGGTGGCAAAGTCGCCAAAGCAACGCTAGTCGGCTCAAAGGTTTCAAACGACCAAGATCACCGCAGCGAGAGTTTGATGGTCGGGATCGCCGTCAAGAGGACTTCCATGCAGCAGCACCATATCCTCCTTTTGGGCCACCAATGCCCACCCCATGGGGTTCTCCTCTGTTAGTTTTCCTCCTTGTACTTTGTGGGTGTACGGTCCATGGATGCCACCCCAATGCCTTTTGGACCCTTCCATCCGGTGGACAGCACCAAGAAAATCTGAGTTTAATAGGTTATCACATCCTAATATTGACCGCTTTAATCAAAGAAATCGGTCTTACAATGGGAGAAGTGATAAAATGGTGAAGAAGGTGTACCGTGTCAAGAGTAATGGTAATCTGGTGAAAAATCAGATTTGAGTTCAAAGACGTAAGAGTGATTATCGAGAAGAAGGAGAAGCAAAAGCGATGGCCATCGTTGTTTCAAGTGTTAGCAATGGGGATTACACGGCAAAAGAAGAAGAATGCATGGTTCGAACACGAGCAATAGCGGCGTCTCACGTGAGCCATGAACAATACCATGACTACAGTGCCCGTGAACCTCAGTTTGGCTATAGTAGCAGCTGAGCGAACTACATCGCATGCTGATTTTGAAGCACCAAAAACAGTGGAGAAAGTTAGAGGAAAGATATCTTTGCTACCCGAGACAAAGCCATAGCCCTATTGGTGTCCTCTTGGTCTTTCTCATTCCCAAAAGAGAAGGTTGCAGCGGCTGCGCATGCAAGAACTTAGAGAGGCTAGAGCAGAGAAGGTGAGAGAGGAAATATTTAACGAAATAAAGCCTATGGTGCTTGTCCGAAGAGAGTGGAGGGTAAAGTCAGTTGAAACACCAGTTCAAGTACCTAGTGATGATGAAGATGATTTGCTGGATTATGAAGGCTCTCCAATGATTAAAAATGATACTCCACCCCGTGAAGGTATGGATATTAATATGGTGTTTACATTGCCTTCAGAGTTTCGGATTGTTAGTGAGGAGGTTGCCCAGTTATGTCTTGGCCCTAAAAAAGCTATTTTTGAGAATCCTGAGGAATCGAGCCGACATTTGAAACCATTATATGTTAGGGGGCATATCAATGGTAGGCCGATTTCTAGGATGTTAGTTGATGGTGGGGCTGTCGTGAACTTGATGTCGTATTCAGTTTTTAAGAAATTAGGGTGAGAGGACAGCGAGCTTATGAAGACTAATTTGATGCTCAATGGTTTCATGGGTGAGTCTATAGAGGCCAAGGGTGTTATTTCTATGGAACTTAACTTACTATTGGGAGCAAGACTCTACCTATGACCTTCTTTGTCGTCGATGTGCAAGGTAATTATAGTGCTTTATTGGGTCGTGATTGGATGCATGCAAAACGTTGCGTGCCTTCTACCTTGCATCAAACTTTAATACAATGGATCGATGATGATATAGAAGTGGTTCAAGCGGACACATCGGCTTATGTTGCTTTGGCCGATGCTTCAGCTGTTTGGCAGCACGGTAATGTGCAATGTTTGACAGGTCTAGACCTCTCTAGCTATGATTATCTTAGTGTCACTAAGGATGGTTTTGTACCCGTGTCTGTATAGCCGGCCTCCGCAGCTCGGCTTAGTAATATGATGTTATTAATGAATAAAGAAAGCAGTTTGGAATGGTTGCGACAGCGTACAGAGCAATGTCGGTCAAACAAGAACGATATTTGTGAAGCTATTGATGATTTTGATGAAGTGGAAAAGTTAGGACAAGGTTTCTCGTCGGATGGCCCTTTAGAGGAAGTTGATATAGGTGATGGGACTATTCCTAGGCCGACGTTTGTAAACAAAAATATGATTGCTGAATATAAGAGCAAAGTGATAAAATTGCTTAGAGAGTATGTTGATTGTTTTGCTTGGGAATATCATGAGATGCCGGGACTCAGCCGAGAATTAGTTGAGCATCGGTTGCCTATTAAGTCTGGTTTTAGGCCTTATAAACAACCATCTAGAAGATTTAATCCCGATATATATGATCGGATCAAAGAAGAAATAGATCGATTATTGAAGGCTAGTTTTATTAGGCCATGTAGGTATGCTGAATGGATTTCCAACATTGTCCCGGTTGAGAAGAAGAATACTGGTAAGTTGAGAGTATGCATTGATTTTAGAAATTTGAATAAAGCTACCCCTAAAGATGAATATCCTATGCCTATAGCCGACATGCTAATCAATGATGCTTCAAGACAGAGTAATTAGTTTCTTAGATGGTAATGCTAGTTATAATCAAATCTTTATGGCCGAAGAGGATATGTCAAAAACAGCCCTTCGATGTCCTGGTTTTGTTGGTTTGTTTGAATGGGTTGTTATGACTTTTGGTTTAAAGAATGCCGGTGCTACTTATCAAAGGGCTATGAACTTAATTTTTCATGATCTACTTGGTGTTATCCTAGAGGTATACATTGATGATATAGTTGTTAAATCAGATGGTATGGACCATCACTTAGCCGATTTATGTCTAGCCTTTGAACGAATGCGTCGATATGGTTTGAAGATAAACCCACACAAATGTGCCTTTGGTGTGTCGGCTGGCAAGTTTTTAGGATTTAAATACATGAAAGAGGCATAGAAGTAGATCCTACCAAAATAGAGGCTATTAAGAAGGTGAAGGCGTCACAGTGTAAAAGGGATATGCAAAAGTTCCTAGGAAAAGTGAATTATTTGAGGAGGTTTATATCAAATTTGTCTGGAAAGGTTAGTGCATTCACTCCTATATTGCGGTTGAAGAAAGAGACCGAATTTACTTGGGGGCAGATCAGCAACAAGCATTTGAGGAGATCAAAAAGTATTTGTCTACACCTCCTGTGTTAAGGGCGCCCAAAGTTAGGACACCGTTTCGGCTATACATTGCTGCAGAAGAAAATGTCATCGGTGCCGTTTTAACACAAGTAATAAATGGCAAGGAATATGGGATTACTTACTTGAGTCGGCGTCTCCTGGGAACTGAGATAAGGTATGTATTTATTAAAAAATTATGTTTATCCTTGTATTATGCTTGCACCAAGTTGAGGCATTATTTGCTATCTAGTACTTGCATTGTTGCTTGTCAAACCGATGTCATTAAATATATGTTGCAATAGCCGATTCTAAGTGGTAGAATCGGGAAGTGGGCTTATGCATTAATAGAGTATGATTTAGCTTATGAATCTTTGAAATCTCGAAAGGCGATTGTAGCTAATTTCATTGTCGATCATAGGATTGATGATGGTATAGAGTTGGTTGATTATTTATCTCAGACGTCCATGGAAATTGTATTTTGATGGCTTGGCTTGTAGAGAAGGACAAGGTGTTGGTATTGTTTTAATTTCGCCTAGAGATGTTGTTTTTGAAACATCGATTTGTTTAGAATACTTTTTTACCAATAATCAGGTCGAGAAATGAAGCTCTTTTGTTAGGATTACAAATTCTAGAGTCCATGGGTGTAAAGAATATATAAGCGTTTGGTGATTTATTATTAGTTGTGCAACAAGTTTCTAAGAATTATCAATGTTTTGATGGATCATTGAATATTTATTTGGAAAAGTGCTTAGAAATAATAGCAACTTTGGACGATTTTACTATTATCCATGTTTTTAGAGAAGAGAATAATAGAGAAATGATTTAGCACAGCAAGCATCTAGTTATCAAGTTAAAAGAGGTAAACTGTTCATGATAGAAAAAACCGATGCTAGAAGGTGCTACAATTTGTGTAGCCGAACAGCATGATGGCAGTTCAGATGTTTTGGAAACATCAAGTTTTGTCGAACCTAATGACTGGAGAAAACCTCTAATTGGTTATTTAGAAAACCCTAGTCAATATGTTGATAGAAAGCTTCGGCGACAAGCATTGAAGTATACATTGCTTGATGGAGAGTTATATCACTGGACTATAGATGGGTTGTTTTTAAAATGTTTAAGTTGAGATCAATCTAAAGTTGCTATGGGTGAAGTGCATGAAGGCATACACATCAGTCGGCCTATAAGATGAAGTGGTTATTAAGAAGAGCTGGTTTTTACTGGCCGACTATGTTGGAGGATTATTTTAGATATTATAAAGGGTGTGAGTCATGTCAGAAGTTCGGTGATGTGCAATTGGCACCTGCTGCTATGTTACATCCTATAATTAAACCATGGCCGTTTCGTGGATGGGGTTTAGATTTTATCGGCCAGATACACCCTGCATCTTCTGAAGGTCATCGTTTTGTATTAGTAGCCACAGATTATTTCACTAAGTGGACAGAGGTTCTTCCTCTAAAAAAATATGACTCATGAAGAGGTAATTGATTTTATTTTGGAACATATTATTCACAGATTCGGCATACCACAGACTTTAACTACTGATCAAGGTTCGTCTTTTATGTCTCATCAAGTACGTGAGTTTGCCGAATCATTTAGAATCAAGCTCCTTAATTCTTCACCTTATTATGCTCAGGCCAATGGTCAGGCCGAGTCAAGTAATAAGCCCTTGCTTAAGCTCATTAAGAAAAAGATGGAGGAGCATCCTAAGAGGTGGCATGAAGTGTTATCTGAGGCATTATGGGCTTATCGTATATCTAAGCATGGTGCTACAAAGGTAACACCGTTTGAGTTAGTGTATGGGCAAGAGGCCGTTTTACCTGTCGAGGTAAATCTAGGTGCTCTTAGATTGGCCAGGCAAAATGATTTGTCGGCCATAGATTACCATAGCTTGATGATGGATAGGATAGATGAAGTTGCAGACGAGAGGTTTAGAGCCTTGAGAGAGATTGAAAAAGATAAAGTGAGGGTAGCCAAGGCCTATAATAAGAAGATGAAGGAAAAATTGTTTTAAATAGGAGACTTAGTTTGGAAGACGATTTTACCTATTGGGTCTAAAGATAATAAGTTTGGGAAGTGGTCCCCGAATTGGGAAGGTCCATATAAAGTTGTAGAGATTGTTCTTGGAAATTCTTATATAGTGCAATGTTTACGGGGAGATAGATTGCCTAAAACTCTTAATGGCAAGTATTTGAAAAAGCACTACCCGAGTGTTTGGCAGGGGGCATAAGAAACATACATGTGACCGGTGTTTATTCATTGTCTTGAAAGGTATTTGAAGACATTATTGTTTTGTGGCAAACATGTTTGTTTACCAAAAACAGGGGGCATGTGTTGATGACAAGATTTGGCAGCTATAATGGTCGTTGCAATACCGATTGGTCTAACGATAAGATCTTAAAGCTACTGCCGATTCAACTAATATTCGATTTTGAATCAAAAGGCAGAATGGTCTCAAAGACCTCCTGAGAGGTCCTGGACGATCTCTACAAAGACTTCCTGAGTGGTCCCGAGTGACATCCACAAAGACCTCCTGGAAGGTCCTGGACGACCTCTACGGAGACCTCTTGAGAGGTCTTGGAATGTGGTCTTTGCAAAATGATCACTTCTACAAAGACCTCCTGAGAGGTCCTGGAAGACCTCCTAGGTGGTCCTGAGCAACCTCCACAAAGACATCCTGGGAGATCCTAGAGGGTGGTCTTTGTAAAACGACCAAAAGGGTGGTTTTTGCAAAACAGAAGGTCTTGGCTCAAAAGGGTGGTTTTGCAAAGCAGCAGGTCGTGAGGACAAGAAAAAGCGCGGCCAAGACCTCCTCAGGAGCATTCACGTGGCTTCATCAGAACCGTTCAAGACCTCCTGAGGCTTCATCAGAACCGTTCAAGACCTCCTCAAGTTTCATCAGGACCGCCCAGGACCTCCTCCGGATTGTCCATGTGGCCTCACCAAGACCACCCAAGACCTCCTTAGGACTACCCTTGAGGACCACCTCAGGACCTCTCCAAGAACTGCCACGTGGACCTCTCAAGACCTCCCAGGAGCAATCGCAACCATCCAGGACCACTCCCAGGCGATCCACACCGTCCAGGATCACTCTCAGGGGGTCTGCGATGTCCACGATCACCCTCAGGAAATCCACGCTGTCCACGACCTCCTCAGGACCTCCCTCGAGAACCTTCTCAGGACCTCCCACGAGGACCTCCTCAAGACCTCCCACGAGACTTCCCGCCAAGCATACAAGACCTCCTTCCAAGAGCTCCTTAAGGGAATTTACGTGACCGGATAGGAAAGATATGTCAATTATAGAAGGTTTGGAGATCGTAACCGAATCATATCTGTAAATATTTGGTTCGGTTTAGGAGTCCTAAGCTCCCACAGCTAAGACCTGCCGCCCTTTAAATAGAAGAGGGTCATGGCCGATTGAGAAAATCAACCAATCGATCAAATACAATTTACATCTACTATTTTTACCGTAGCTTTCCCGTAGTCATATCTCTTCTCCGATCTCCCTCTGCTTGTTGCTCGGCTAGGTTTCAAGACCAAGCTAGGGCAAATCACCATCGCGCTGTACCATGACTAGCTCCGCCTAGGTGCTGTTTTTCGCGTGTTGATTTTAGCGTCAACACGGGGAAGGAGCAATAAGGTGGAGGTGAGCTTCCTCGGGCCCTGAGGCGCGTGGTGACGGGGCCGACGCGGTGAGGGCGCTCACCGGGGCGAAGAATGGCGGCGAGGCGGTACGGCCGACAATGGGGGCGCTCTGCTCTTTCTTGGGTGGAGCTTACCAGAGATGGGGCGACATGGGGAGAGCAAAGGAGGAGGCTCAGGGTTATATATCCCCGGTGGGGAGGAGCCGGGGGAGGCTTGGCGCAGGCGGCGCAAGATACGGGATGGGCGACATGGTGACTTACGAGGCCGGGGAAGCGGTCATGGTGCGCTGGCGACACGACAGAGCGAGGGCGAGCAGGTGCGGGCATGCAGTGCGCGGGCGCACGGCTTGGACCGGGCGGCTTCGGTCAAGGGTGGCGAGGACGCGAAGGACGGAGGGACGGGACGCAAGCGACGACTTGCGCGGGCGGCGTCGTGCAGCCGTGCGGGTGATGGGACTAGCCGAGGACGACGTCGAAGTCGAGGATGGCAGGGGAAGCTCGGGTGTGGGGGATGTCAAGGGAGCTGGCACGGTTGTCGCGGAGGGACACAGCAGGTGAGGGAGTGACGGCTCTGACACGGGCAGGTGGTGAGCTAACGGGGCGACGTGCTGGGCACGGGAGCGGGCATGCTGCACGGGGCAGGGGGTGGCAGGGAGCTGCGTGCGGGGTGGCAGGCGCACAGGAGCTTGGCGCAGGCGGCCTCGTGGCTTGCGGCTGGCTCAGCCAGGGAAGAAGAAGGCATGGGAAGGGAACTGGGCTAGGCCGAAGGCCGGAAGGAGGAGGTGGGCCAAGGGAGGAGCTGCTAGGCCGGGTGGGCCAAGAAGCAAAGGGGGCCGACCCAGATGAAATGGGGCTGAGCCCAAAGAAAGGAGGAAGAGCTGGGAGAGAAAAGGGGCCCAAAATCTGAAAAGGAGAATTCAAGTTTGAATTTTGAATTCTGAAACTTCAAGGAGGTTTGAAACACAAACCTGAGCTAGAAGGAAGCTAGAGATTTTGAAATTAATCACTAATTTGAAATACGGATTGAAAATCCAAAGACAAAGGGTAGTTACTATACACGTCCGTAAAATGGACTGTGACATGAACCAGTTGGGAAGGGACAACTGTAGCAAATCCGGCTCGAATTGCAGCAGATGGTCGAGCTCACAGCATGCAGAATGTTGGTATACTCTGAGGTCTGAGCAATTTCGTCGAGATCCAACGGTAGAGCATAACATGCTATTTGTTTGACATCTTTCAGAGTATCAGGTGCTGGAGCACCACACTCCGGTTTCTTTGAGCCCAAACAAAAGGTCCTTCTGTACAGATGGGTTTAGACTTCAGTTCAGAGCAAGCAAAAGAGATCAGGAGTTTATAGTCTGAAAAGTGCAATGGAACAGTGAACTTGAGCAACATGACATTCTGTTGTTTGTGTGCAATAATGCTGGACAGCTGCAGTCACTTGGAAACAAAAGCAAGGCATGTCAGCTAACACCTGTGCTGGTCGCTGTAGGAAGGGAATTTGTCCAATTGCTGCTTGATCTCCCGCCGGTGAAACCAATCCATCTTTCTTGTGTGTTCAAACCAATCCAAATAATTTGTCCAATTTCTTGTGTGTTCAGATCATATTGTTCGCGATTTTACTGCACGCATCATCCTCTAGGAACTTATTTACAATCTTAAAGCTACAATGTTCCACTCGGTGTAGACATCTATGTCTGAACTAACGGTGTTCTTGATTTGATCACTCGTGTCGTGTAGACGCTTCTTTCAACATGTACAGAACCACACCTTGCACTGTGTAACTTAACTTCTAAAGAAATCTGAAGCTAAAAGCCTCATTTTTGTATCTCGTGGCATGAGTTCAGTTTCATGCACGCAATACTGTACTGCTGCTCTTATTTCTTATCCTGGAGCAGAAATATATTCCATTTTATTCATTGCAATTTCAACTAGAGGTGTCAGATTCTCGGAGTTCTTGGTGAGAATGGAACTCACGTTACGTATGCCTGGATGCTTGAAAGCCACAGCACGTCCATCCGGATCTGACTGCGCGGCAAATGGAGACAAGTGAGCTTTGAACTCATCGTGAATTCGCGGCGCTCGCTGTTCGATCGGTCGCTTTTTAGTGCCACCTGTCTTTGGATTGATTTGAACACACAAAAAAGATGGCATATGAGCACAGGAAATAAAAACTGCTATGGCATAAGGCCCACTAGACAGCGGCGAGGACAGGCTTGGAAGCTTATCTCTGTATCTTAATATTAGGAAGTTGCATTAGTTAACATATCTTAGGATTTGGCCGTTATGACATGCATATCTTGTAATTGATTACATGCATATCGGATGGTTAGTTTCCATCTTATTAGGAGACCTATGCCTATTTATATGGCTGTCATATTTGTATTCCTCAAGCAAGAAATAATAAGTTTATAATCATCTCTAGTCTCTTCTCTCCCCAAGGACCCCACTGCTATCTGGTCATCCTCTCGGTGTAGTTTACCCTTATGGTATAAGGGTCTGTTTGGTAGAGCTCCGGATTCTCATTTTTCAGATTCTGCTCCTGATTCTCTGAGAATCTGAAGCTGTCTGTTAAAAGCGTTTGGCTAGTAGGTTAGCTCCCAAAACCATATGAGGGGGATTAGAGGCAAATGGACTATGTTACCCCTGGTTGTAATAATTCAATTGTATTTGTGTCTTTCTCCTATGTATTTGTACATAAATTATAGAATTTTCCCCCCTAAATTTGTTTAGACCATGTGAATGTATATACGTTGTATCTTTACACAATGCCAGGTTATATTGCATTTACATTTCATGATAGATTACAACTGTGTATAAGCAAATTTTGTACTGTTGTCGCTGTGATAGATGAAGCTAGAGATATCGCATTCATATCGTAAAAGTGTTCAAATGATATTATGTACAAGTATTGAAATGGTAAATGAGTCATAACAAAAGACCACAAAAATTCACAAGTAGTGTGTCCATCATCCTGAATGAGTAATTGCACTTGCAAGGTCATCACGGAAACTATCCATGGATGTAGCACTAGTTTGCGACGTTGACGCATCCGATGCACCCCTGAGAAATGACATATTTGGCATATCTTGATGGTATTGTGGGCGCATAATTAGGATTCCGATCTAACCTACGAAAATGCATGTCCGGCGAAGCATGTTCACATATGAAGTTGTGGATTCCCATGGTTGCTGCAACACTCATTTTTTGCTTGGACATAGGAAAGCTCGGCATCTTAAGAAGAATTCTCCATTTCATCTTTCATACACCAAGTGACCTCTCAATTACGTTGAGAACCCTCGAGTGCAAATGGTTGAATTTCTCTTTCTCACCACTAGGAGCAACACCTCTCCGAAATTCTGGAACATGATACCTTTGGCCCTTGTATGGCGCTAAGTACCCAGGCCTGTTCAGATAACTAGCATCGACAAGATAATATTTACCTACAACATAAGACAGAAAATTCATGTATATCAACATCCAATGCATGAACATTATAAGTAAATAATTTTGTAAATTATACCAAGCAAAGAAAATTACCCTGTAGAGGATGTGGAAAGACTTCCCAATCTACATCCAATGCATGATAAAGCATACTAGTATCGTGCATAGCTCCTGGTTGTCCAATAGATGTGTATGTGAAGCGCATGTCAAAATCACATACCACCATGATATTCTGTGTTGCACTTCCTGATCTACCAATATATCTAATTAGATCTTACGAGCAACGATTGCAAGAATGTGTGTACCATCGATAGCTCCAATACTGATCTTTGAAATGTTGCCACATCCTTGATCATTTCTAATTCTCACGTGAGCGTAGAGAAGTTTGGATCCTTTGGCCTCACAAAATCTTTAGACATTCTGATCACATATTGCAAAACCTCATCAAACTTCCTGCTAATTGTCTCACCAGAATGCTTGAACCGATTCTGCGCTCTTCGGTTAGATTCACAGCCACCACATATGTATAGGAAAAGAGCTAGTGCTTCAATTGAACTTGTATGCGTAGTTGATTTCAAATCATATGTACTCACCAAAAGGTCATGTAGACTATGACAGATCGTAGCATTCATATGAAACATGTGGTAGCTTTCTCCCGGAGTGGTCAAAGTTTCTTTCACCCAACCCATTCCACAAGCCGAGAAGTCCTAGGCTCATTCTTGTCCAAGTAGGTTGAGTGATAATTCTCTATGATAATTGCAGTAGCAGCAAGGTGACTTGACATGTCTTGCCACAGACGCATCATCTGTATGTCACACTCATGTTCCTCATCTGATATATTACTCCCTTCACTATCACTTTCAGAAGACGACATCTGTACATGAACATACAAAAACACAACATCATAAATGACAATTTAAAAATACATGAGTACGCATTAGGTCCAAATAATAATTTATAACTAGTGAAAAATGTCTTATAATCCAAAAAAGGTCTTACAACCAATAGAGAAATAAAGAATAATAAAGGCGAATACAAGATAAACTACTTGTAGTAATGTCTCCAGAATCATCCTAACGTTACAATAAATTTTCTATTTGCCATACTTGGCATCGTACTTCCTTTTGAGCCATGCAAATCGTTCTTCACTATTAGACAAGGTCATAAACATTTTCCTTTGCTCCTTCTTTACGAAAATTTCAGATACAATGAAGTGCTCATTACTCCCATTAATAGCACCACACTCTTTAACCGATTCCATTACATCCTTGATGCTACACACTGAGTTTTCCTCTCTCTTTTTTGCAAATGCTTCAAAAGATGCATGCGACTTCTCATTCAACTCAAGAATTCTTCTCAGGTGATCTTGAATGACCACAGAACCACTCTTTGGTTTTTTCCCCTTATCATTGCTAGGGTCGTAAGCTCTCTTTCCTTTCCTACCAATTGGGGATTCATCTTCACAATCACTGTTATATTTGTCATCACACTCATCTTCAAGCTCTTCAATATCAATAGCTGTCGGTGCACGCACAGGGCTTTGAGGCAATGTTCCCATTACAGGAGACCAATGGTCTTCACCGGTGTTGCGAATGTCATCAAACATCTTGGACAACAACTCCTCATTTTGAAGTCTAGCCTTCTCAAACTTGGAACATCCTTTATATTCCTGTCAATGCCAAGTGTTACACGTTAAACCTTCACTAATAATCGAGCTAGGTGTGTACATTAATGCATTTAAAAATAGGTAATGAGTAATAACATACTTTTTTTAATTTCTTCCACCGTTCGGCGGTGGCCTTTATTGTATTCTTTTCATGGTCCCAACCTAAGTCTGTATCCTTTGTCCTCAATTTCCTCCAAATGTTGTAATCGTTCTTTAATTTATCCCATTTGTTCTTTAATTGCATCTTTTTGTATTGCAGCCCAGTTTTCTCTACAAATTTTTGTATCACAAAAGTATACCCTGGATTGTTCAGATGGGTATTCGGGCGATTGTCTGCCTCTACTTGTTCAATGAACAATTCACACACTATTCTAGTGTTCTCGTTGTTCCACTCAGCGTTATCAGCCATCGGCATATTTGGCCCATAAATTTTGTTTATCAAATTGACATCAATAAGAAGATATGGACACCTAGAACTATGGGCATACAAGTAGACAGAGATGTGATCGAGAAGCTAATCCGAATGACAAAAGAAATTGGTGGTGATAATAACTCAGAGATGGCCTTTTGGCCTAGATATATGTGTGGTAATTTGGTAAAGGCTAGTGACTCCTGCTCCTCTTTGACCCACGATAAAATCTCTACCATTGTCATCATACATGGCTAGAAATCAGAATCAACAAGTACATATGAGCAGCCAAGAAAAAGAAACGTTAAAATCAACAACTAATTTGGTTATGTCATCTCATCTACCTATATTTGGAGCAGCATCGTCAATCACAGAAGCATCAGAGAACTAAACATTTGACTGATCATGTAATATCCCGAAAGTGAGATAAGCGAATCGCCGGGAGAGATTTAATTAATCGGGAGAGAATAAATTGAATCGAGAGAGTGTTTCTTTCAGCAAATCACCAAATCAGAAAATGAGAGGGGGTTTTCCGCATTTATATGGCAACTCGGGCCCTAGGCCTTGGCCCATGTGGGCTGGCCTGCAAAAGGGGAGGCGCCACCCTCTCCCAAAACCCTAGCCGCCCCATTCTCACCTCCTCCTCCTTGTGCCGCCACTTTCCCACCCTCCTCCTCCCTTGCGCTCAACCTCCTCCTGGTTCCTCTCCTTGCACCTCCCCTAGTCCTCCATTGCTGCCGGCCAAGAGAGGAGAAGAGATCGCCTATGGGTGGCCGGCCAAGAAGGAAGAAAAGAGGGAAGGAAGAAGGGAGAAGAGAAGGGAGAAGAAGAGGAAATGGGATCGCCATCCGGAGTCGTGATCTTCAGCTGCTCCAAGGGTAACTAGCATCGTTTGTTGTTGTGCGTTTAGTCGTAGAAGAGAAATCGGGTAGTCTTGGGCTAGGTTGCAATCTGCCGCTGTTTTTGCAGATTTCGTCCAGTAGCTTGCGCGGGCAATAGCAGATGGTTAGAGGCCGAATTAGGGGTTTTGGTCTCCTAGAGAGTTGTAGGTTATGTTCGTAGCTTTCAGTGGCCACCAAGATCACCCAAATCCGATTAACGGTCAGGAATTTATGAATGTTTTAGTATCGCTGCTCTGTTAATCTGTCAGTTTTGGGCAGTCTTTAGAAACCTGGTTATTACTGCTAGTTAAAAGGAAAATCAGGGAATCTCAATATAACGAAAAAGATGGGTAATGTCCATACCTTTTCATAGAGATAAAGAACACGAGATTTGGACTTTTGTAGCAAAAGTTATGGTGGTTTAAGCGTACTGTCCAGAGAACCCGACGAGAATTCTGTCGTCTGATGTGTGGTTTGATAGGGGAAGTTAAGGGCAGAATCAAGAGGGCTCCCCAACTAGGTTTATTTAGGTAATTCAATTACCTTTTCATAAAGTCTAAGAGCATCTCAATTGGACTCCTGAGCAGGAAGTTATGTATTTTAGAATTTGGCTGTTTCCAGTAAGCACCAAAACGATCGCTAGAAATTGGGGGTTTTGTTAACACTTGAGAGTTAGCGAGTTTTATTGTGTTATTATTTATGCTCTTGGTCCAGCGTGTTGGTCTTAGATTGGGATACCTTTATGTTCAGGTGGGAGCGCGGTTCGGGGCAGCACCCTCTTGCGTCCACCATTCTCGCACGGTTGAGGCAAGTGCATCGTTTGTTTTTGGTTGTGATTTGCTTGGATATGAATGCGTGTTGATGCATGTTAGTGTCGTATGGCTGTGAACAAGCGTGCATAACAAGAATGGTGAATGTTCAAAGTATGGCTTTGCATTATCCATAAATGTCGTTCATCGCTTTGGTACTTTGATGATGAATAGTATTGGTACATGTGCATATTGATATCATGTGGAGACTGGTCTTGTGAGGACCAAGTATGCACATCTTTGAAGAATTTATTTGATGAAATGATTATGAGGAATGATGCAGGTTGCAAGTATTCGGGCTATTATATATGTAAGCTTACAAGTTGGGATTGTGATGTATTTTGACAAGATAGCCTTGCTTTGTTAATGAGATGAATTCATGTTTTATATTGATGATCATTAGTTATGGTTAAATGGTTCTACCGCATGTTGTTATTGCTTACATGATAATGAGAATATGATGTATTTACGCTTATGCATATGTTATCATGGTGCATATGTATGTTGAGCATACAGTGTCACAGTCACGTGGTGACCAAGCACATCTGATTGAGGTCCCGTCATGTAGATGACGGGCTTGAGGTCCCCGCATTCGTGGAATGTGGGCTATGAATATAAGAGGTCCCCATCATTAAAGTGATGGGCAAAGGTCCCTATACATGTGGTGTATAGGCTTTTGAGTCCCTGTGCCGAGAAGGCGCAGTGCATGGAGTATCTGGCGGTTGCATACTTCGCATTCGATAAAATGCAAAAGTTAAAGAGAAAGAGAAAGTGCACTGAGCATCTTGCATCGCATGAGCATAAGACATGTTTGTATTTGAGATGGTATATGGATGTTGATGATTCTGATAGTCTATGTTATTATTGCCATTTAATGTACTTGCTGGTCTTTGGACTCACTCTGTCGTTGTTGTGTTTTTAGGTACCCTTTACAAGAACGGCATGCATGGGAGGAATAGAAGTGGTTGCACAATGACACGATCTACTCACATTTGGACTAATAGATTGATAGATTAGTAGTTGAGTAATTGCATAAAGGATTTCTTATGATTACTCACTATGCATGCTATAATTTGTAATAAAGTTGATTAGAGGATTATGATTGTCATTCTGTTTATGTTTTAGTTGTTTAGCATGTTATGGAAGTTGTAGTGACGATTAGTATAGTTTTGGCTATCTCTTGTCTATGCTGGAGGTTGGATTAATTAATTATGTTATATTTAAATGTTGGGAACTTTCGTTTAGTAACTAAACAAAGGAGGTGCTATCAGATTTTAGAGATTTGTTTCAATGTTAAAAATGTTATTGTGTTGGTTTAGTAGCATTCCAGGCTCATGTGGGGCTGGGGTGTTACAGATCATATCGAAAACAGCAAGGAATAATCATTTTGCATTTAATTGCAATTGACTGATTAAATCAAAATTTCACATGAGACAATATATCCTATCTTGCAATTAATTGATAATATCAGGGAACACAATCTGAAGTTCAATACTGACATTAAAAAAACTATTGATTTCTACATCAAGATCACAAATGACAATATTCATCCCAAAACTAGCAAGAATTCAAGATGATGTGTTCAAAGCTTGAACATTGTAGAACTGGACAACATGGATAGCATGCCTTAGATAAGAAACAGGTTTCAGATCCTCCTTTACTAAAGACTCAAGAATATTGTCATGATACTACTCAGTACACATGACTATTGAATTCTAGAGAAACTGGATCAGTTGTTCTCTCTAGGTGACTGCTTGCTAAAGAAGAAGAATCAGTCCCATGAACCAGTAGCAAGCAGCATGCCATGATACATTTGATGTATACCATAAAGAACATAGTGATTTAACAAAATACATCACTGATGGTACTTGCATACATGTTGGAGAACTGATAATCTGAACAAGAAATCTACACTAATTGCTATCATTCACAATATTCATAGATACTCACAGATTCAATCACGGATTCAAACACATCCAATCACAGAATCATAGCCAAAGGGAGGAGTAGGGAGGGCAAGGCGGGGCGGGCGGTGCTGGAGGCCCAACTTACCTTCACGGACCGACGGTGTAGTCTTCATGGCCAGCGCGATGGAGTCGGTGGGGTGCCCTCGGGGGCCGAAGGTGACACACTCCGGGTCCTGCTGCCTCTAGGGTTACGGGTCGACGGTTGTAGTCCTCTCGCGGCGGCGCACACCGGGTCCGGTGGCGGCGCAATGGAGGTCCGGCGGAGGTGCCCTCAGGAGGTGCGGCGGTGGCACAGTGGAGGTCTGCCGACGGCTGCATGGAGGTTCGGCGAAATCGCCTCTGTCGCGAGAGAGGACAAGAGGAAAAGAAGAAACGCGAAGGAGGCCGAAGGGGTACGCGCCGGGGCGGGTGGGAGGGATAAGTAATGGCATTTTGCGGGTAAATATACTCAACTCCAAGGGGTATTTTTCTTCTATCAAGTTGGATTCTCACGAGAATCCAAGGAAAGGCTGCTTCTCCTCGCTAGTGAATCGAGTGGTTTTGAGAATCAGGGTGTTTGGTAGGCTCCACGATAATCGATTGAGAAGCTGGGAGTATAAGTTGTACCAAATAGGGTCTAAGTAAGACCATAACAACTCGGTATCAGAGCCACCTACCACATCTTCATCCATGGGCAGCGGTGGTATCGATCCCGCCAAAATTGATGAGATCATCACGCAACTAGGGCAGCCAAAGATGATCAGTGAGACGTAAGAGGCGCGCATTGTGCAATTGGCCAGCATCAACTTCCGCCTTGACAACCACGACGAGCGTATCACGAGCTTGGAGAAGGCCAAGCTTGACGAATCGGGGACCGTCACACCGAGCGGTGGCTTCCTCGGCGTAGCCCCTGCGGAAGTCACTGCCCTACCAGGAGACGGTTGTTAGTGATTTCAAGCCATGGTAAAATCAGAGTTAGTGATTTTAAGCTATGGTAAAATCAGAGAGTTAGTGATTTCAAGCCATGGTAAAATCATAGAGTTAGTAATTTTAAACCATGGTAAAATCACAGAGTTAGACATTTCAAGTCACAGAGTTAGGTAAAATCGGGAGATACTTATCACATACGGTTTTTAATATGAACCATCTGTTATACTAGCTCACCACAAACGGTTTTTGTTTGAAACTGTCTGTAATTCGCGGAAATTTTTGAACGCTTTGTGCGGGAGGCGAAATGTTTTGGCGCTGTCCTTATATATTATACCCACCGGGCCACCCTCGCCTTGTCTTCAATCAGTCTCTCCCTTTCCCCTCCCCACGCTGAGCTTCGGCGACCACCCTCGATTCCCCGACACGGTTCGATTAGGAGACGCAGCCTACGACAATGACGAGGAGGAGGGACGCGCAGGAGCTCCATGTCTGTCGTAGGAGGTAGACTACCGAAAGGTACGTGTATATCCCCAAAACATACATAATTTGTTGGCTGTTTGATAGTTCTTATTTTATTTGTACCTAATGCCGGAGCACCGCCAGAGGTTTTCGGTTGTCTCTCATTTTCTTTGCCGACGAGCTTGAGTCGAATTCGGACGACAGGCAAGAACGATTTGTGATATACTGGTGAGGTACATAGAGGAGCTCACAAAACCAATCCAAGAAGCCGATGAGTTCTTTATGAGCTTGGAGGCACAGATGGATTCTAACTAGTTTAATTTTGTAATTTTATTATTTTTTTCCCATTCGGAGGGGACGTTGTGAAATCTTTTAATTGCCCTTTTGCTAGATAGGTCTCTCCTACAATGTGTTTGCCATCAGAATTTTAATTGAATTTTAGTTCTCTTGCTAGAGGTTACATATGGAAACTACTATCCAGCAACTGATTGGTTCAAAATCCAATTTTTTTCAATAGAAAAAACTATCACAGACAATAATTACTTATCACAGATGGTTCTTATTTAGAACCTCTGTGAAAATAGACTATCACAGACGGTTCTTGTTCAGAACCGTCTGTGATAGCTTTTTTCACAGATGGTTCAAAAACCGTCTGTGATAACAAGAACCGTCTGTGATAGCTTTTTTCACAGACGGTTCAAAAACCGTCTGTGATGAACTCATGTCATTACCGACCTATAAACTCAGACAGCTCACGAAACCGTCTGTGATGATATTTTGAACCGTGTGTGAAGACCTTTTCTGTAGTAGTGCACAGGGCTACCCGGTCGCCCTCCCCGCTCGGCGCCCCAACGACAACAGCCCGATCGGTGGCCGGTGCTTGACCTTGCTCCTTCGACCTTCGCCCTACCGCCACGTTTGGCTTCGTCGTGGCCGCGTCACCGCATCAAGGGAGAGAGGAAGAGAGTCGACTATTGTCTGTTGATTGATAGAGTTAGAGAGAGATGAGGGGGAATGACCTTATTGTGGTTGGACCGAATGGTCCAATGTCCAAAGGGTAAAGGCCGAATGGTGTGTGACCATGGACTAGCCATCACATGTGCCAGTTTGAGGTTGTGGGACGCCGGAGGAAGACATGGTTTGATGGGCTGAGAGGAAGTTGTTGTCTGGTTAGCCCAATTAAGAGTTTCATTATATATGTAATAGACATACTATACAATCAGGCTTTTTTTTTTAGAACATCACAGACCAGAGGTGTAGTTTTTCAGACTTAGTTAATTTGTAAGAAGGGAATAGAAGACCAACTTATGATCCATCTCCATGGTCATAGGCTCATAGCCTCATGGGTTTGTGCTTCAGGTTAGTCTTCCATGGATGTCATGAGAGGTCAAACGGGAGATGCAGACATGAGCTAGTCCAATGTGTATGGGAAGAGCTTCCATGCTGACTTGACCTGTGCACACTGCAGAAGGACGTATAACAGTGGCTATCGAACATCTTATTGGGGTTAAACTGCTTTCTCCTCGATTACTCTTTCTAAGCAAACGTAACCGAAGCCTCGTTACGAATGAGAGAAGAAAAACAAGAGGAAATTCCAGTGCAACTTTTTCTCCTTTGATTGCTACAAGTCCATATCTGTGATAGATGGTTTCTGTAGAGAATAATGCTTGTATTCAATATGGGGCCAATGGGCCAGTATATATACACAAGTACATGTGGTGAATATGCAAAGAACCCCTTATAACAATGGGGAATAACACATATACATATATATCTCTAACACCCCCCCTCAAACTCATGGTGGATCAACAACACATGAGTTTGGAGAGGTAGAAGCCGTCTTTGTGCTCGAGTGCGGGCCTTCGTGAAGAAATCCGCTATCTGAAGCTCGGAAGGCACATACTGGAGAGCAATCACCTGATCATGCACACAAGACCGCATGAAGGAAGCATCAACACCAATATACTTGGTAAGCTCATGCTTCACGGGGTCGCGGGCAATATTGATAGCACTTGTACTATCGGACAAGAGAGGAGTCGGTGTAGTGACAGAAACACCAAAATCCTCAAGTAACTACCGAAGCCAAGTAATCTCTACTGTCAAGAGAGCCATAGCGCGTAACTCAGCCTCTGCACTCGAACGGGACACTACAGTCTGTTTCTTCGTCTTCCAGGCAATGAGAGAACCACCAAGAAAAACATAGTAAGCAGAGATAGACCGGCGATCAGAGGGGTCGCTGGCCCAAGTAGCATCCGAATAAGCCTGAAGCTGTAACAAGCTGGAGTTTGGAAAGAAAAGACGGCGAGAGATAGTCCCACGAAGGTATCGCAGAACTTCGAAGAAGGTGGGTGTAGTGGACCTAAGTGGGAGCGGATCGAATTGACTCGAGAATGTGGCCGAATAAGTGATATCGGACGAGTAATGACAAGATAGACAAGACTCCCAACAAGATGGCGATAGCGAGTCGGATCGAGAAGAGGCTCGCCATCGGAGGGTCGGAGGTGAACATTGAGCTCCATGGGAGTCTCAACGATCTGTGTCCGATGAGAGAGCGCGATCAAGAAGATCTGAATATACTTCTCTTGGGACATAAAGAAACCATGCAGGTGGAAGTAACCTCAATCCCAAGGAAGTAACGAAGAGGACCAAGATCCGACATAAGCGCTCACTAAGGCGAGCCTTGACAAAGGCAATGTACTCGAGAATCATCTCCGTAATGATCATATCATCAACATACGAGAAGAAGAAGAGTCGAGACCACGAGACAAAGTGTGGACAAAGAGCGAGATCATGATCACTAGCGAAAAGAAGCGGCGGTGACCACGGAGAGAAGCGTTCAAACCAAGCACGAGGGCATGCTTAAGGCCATAGAGAGAACAGCGAAGACGCATGGACTATGCCCTTAGGAGGCAGAATACCCGGTGGCGGAAGCATGTAGACCTCCTCACGCAGCGCGCCATTAAGAAAGGCATTCTTGACATCAAGGTGAAAGCAGACGATGGCGAGCAGGCGCCACCGCAAGAAGAAGTGCGGGCGGTGGTCATGTGAGCCACGAGCAAAAGTCTCGTCGTAGTCACGACCATGCTCCTGCTTTGAAACCACGAGCAACAAGACGCGCCTTATAGCGCTCAAGAGAAACCATCGAGCGAGTCTTAATCTTATAGACCCACTTACACGTGATGGGGCGAGTGAGATGGAAAAGGAACAAGATCCCAAGTACCGATGCGCTCGAGGCAGCAATCTCCTCGGCCATAGCATGCTGCCACTCGGGATGAGTATGACATCCGATAGGAGAGCAGGCTCAAGAGTAGCTGCACGGAAAAACCAAAAGCAGGCGGGAGGCCGAATCGGTCGCGATCGCGGAGGCGTAGCGAGGAGAAGATAACCCATCGGGAAGATGGATCATCGGAGAAGATAGAACATCGGAGAAGATGGCACATCCGGAAGATCCTCAATACGAGGTCGGCGAGTGTAGATGAGTGTAGTGGGAGGAGCACGAGGAGCCGCGGGAGACAAAGCAAGCGGCGACAACGGCGGAGAGGCCACGGGAGGAATATGTGGAGACTCGATGGGGCGGGTGGATGAGGCAAGGCAGATATAGATGTATCCGGAAAGGTCAAAGGGCGAGAGACTCAGAGCAAGTCGGCCGGCCGAAGGAGATGTAGGACGCGGGTAGAAGGGCGAGACTCGTCGAAAGTCACATCAGAAATCCACATCCGTCGACCAGCAGGATCCCGGACCGATATCCCTTGTGCTCGACAGCTGTATCGAAAGACACACTCAACGGTGGCGATCGGTTTGAGTACGTTCTCGAGGCGAGAGAACATAGCAAACGCAGCCAAGCAGACGAAGAGCGAGTAGTCGGGAAGAAGACCACAAAGACGCTCAACAGAATCGCACACGAAGAGCGAGAAGAAGTGGATGTTGCGAGATAGGTGGCGATGGAAACGACCTCGGCCCAAAAGTGAGGTGGAATAGGCGGCAATCATCGATTATGCGAGCCGTCTCAAGGAGATGACGATGCTTGCGCTCAGTGACACCATTCGAGCATGAGACGGGGAGGCGGCGAGTACTGCTCGATGGGAAGGAATGTGCGAGTAACGAGAGAGGTACTCGCCGGTGAGTCACCAAAAGACACGAATAGGGGTGGAGAAGCGTGTATGGACCATAGTGGAAAATTATTTATAGATAGATAAGATCTCACTAAGAGAAGACATGAAATATATCCAAGTGTGGAGAGAAAAATCATCTATAAAAATGATATAATATCGATGACCCCTTTCAAGCGAAGGAGCGGACCCCAAACATCAGAATGAACAAGATCAAAAGGGCCGAGACACTCACTCACTATGAGGATAAGGAAGTGAATCATTTACCTAACTTACATTACGACAATCTAAAGACACATATCCTGAGACAGACCCCAGAAGACCACGACGAACCAAAGACGACAGACGAGATCCACACAGATGACCAAGACGGTGATGCCACTGCTGAAAAGAGCTGGTAGGCGAAGTGGCAGAAGCTGAGAGACTGGCAGCAACGATAGCAGCGGAAGGAAGGTGAAGCCAGTCAAGTTCCCAAAGACGCTGTGAGTCAAGGCGCCGAGGGCTAGAACCAACCAGAGCTCCCGTGTGGCGGTCCTGAACACAACAAGAGTCAGAGTCAAGAATGACCCGACAACCAAGATCGATGTCTGCCCGTGAGAAGAAGAAGCGCATGGTAAGGCGAGGAACATAAGCAACAGAAGGAACATGAAAAGATGAGTTGCTAAGAGGGCCTCGACCAGAGACAAAAAGAGATGTACCATCAGCAGTAAGAACACTGACAGGAGAATCAAGGGGTGTAATGGAAGACATAGTGGAAGGATCAGGAGTCATGTGAAAAGATGACGGCGGCCCGACGGCTCCTCGATCTTGTGGCCCGGGAAGACAGGCGCGCGCCTCGATGCGAAGAGTGGGCGACGCTCGATGGCGAAGAGTCCATGACGTGGCGATGAGAGGCCCGCGCGAGCAGGCCGGAGAAGAGACGAGGCCGAGGCGCGCGCATGCGGGCGCCGGAGGTAGCACGTGGCGGGACAAGCAAAAATGACGGCAAACCCTAGGTTCGCTCTGATACCATGTAGAGAATAACGCTTGTATTCAATATGGGGCCAATGGGCCAGTATATATACACAAGTACATGTGGTGAATATGCAAAGAACCCCTTATAACAATGGGGAATAACACACATATATATATATATCTAACAGTTTCTATATCAGAGGTGCAGGGAAGTATGTTCCCCATTGAACCAACTGGTAGCTCTTTATTCGGTTGTAACTCGAGAACTCGACAAGCACCATGAAAAATTGAATTTTTTTATTATTTAATCCTTTTTTAATTTTATTTTAAAGTTAATTTCTCGCAAACTTTATTTCTAATTCTAACCCATTTGGTCACACTACCACCAGTAGCGTGACAAAACAACACTGTCACGTCAGTCCGTATCTTGTCAAGCTCTTGTCACGCCACCGCTAGTAACGTGATAGTGTTGTTTGGTCACACCACCGCCAGTGGCGTGACAAAAAGTGCTATTTAGCGGACTTATCCTGGCGTGTGACAATATTATTTTGTCACGTCCGTGACCAAAGAGGTCAGAATTGGAAATAAAGTTCGCGAGAGGTTTGCGTAGACAGATTCAGCCTTACTTGCCTTCGTTGGTGTCATCCAAGAAAAGGCACAAAATTATTTGCAACACCAAGTGGAGAACACAAATATTCAATGCAAACTGCAGAGACAAGCCTAGAATGACGGATCCGGATCCTCTGCAGTAAATGCAGAGGACGCTATGTGAACAATTTTTAGGTTATGTGAACAGTTCTCTGTCGTAGCAGCATAGCAACAGCAGTGCTTTTACTGTAGAAAAATACTATGGTGATTGACCGCGTCCTTCTTCTTGATCGGACGGTGGAAATCACTTCTAATGCCAATATACTGTACATCTCTGTATTTATTACAACAGTGCAGAGGATCCAATTCCTAGAACGACCGTCTTTCCTTCAAATTCTGCAACAATTTTTTTTTCAAGAATGCAAATATAATTATCGACATTAAGAGAAAAACATGACAACATATTGATTAAGGAAAAGGGCCCACTTTTTTTTATCATGAAACTCGGATTTTTTTTGTAACCTTTTTTTTTCTCTTTTCTTGCATTTATTTTGAACTTTTTATTCTTTTCAGTTTTTATTGAGGCATGTTGCGATTCTATACTCATTTTCCATCAAACGTTATATTGTTTTTAATTTTCAAAATACCTAACTTTTTATGATATCATTACAATGTGAAAATGTCAGTTAGCTTGCACAGTTGCACTTCTTCGTAAGTACACAAAGCTTCCTACACTAAATTTGTAATGCCATGTGCCACATTGACTAAACTAATTATGATGATTAACATTTTGGATACACTTGACTGCAATATTTGCAAGTATGTGGGATTCGATTGTAGTAATTAAATTTTGATTATCCATTGATAATAAAAAAACAAAATGTGAGACCTCATGAGTGAATTACCCAATTTTGTTTCTTCTGCAATCTGAACTCTGTTATGAGACCGTAGGACCATGCGAGAAAGGTCATGGTTATTTATGATGTTCAATTGGCAAGTTTGGGAGAGTTGACATTCAGTTTTGTGAAAGTTTAGAGCTGCTGCCAGTATGCAATTGATCCGATCAGGGGTCACTACGATCTGGTCGTCACGATCAATTGTAAAAGGCTTCTACTTGGTCGTGACATACCAACTAGTTGTAATGAGATTCGAGGTGGTCGTGAGTGGCGTCGACCTAGTCATCGATCATGTTGCATAAGGTTCGTCCGATTTGATCTGTGTGTAGGCTCGAAGATCGTTAGGTTTGAGGAGGTTTTCGAGCTGAATGAGTTGGGTGCTAGTATGGAAGTGGCGTTCAGATCGGCCTTTGGTTGGTGGTACAATCATTGTCCTGCCTCCAGCATTTGAAAAACTGAAGATCAATGCATACATGTTGCATGATACATGGTTGAACTAACGTGGGTTAAGTTGTGAAAAACTTATGCCTGGATACAATTTCTTGGTCTTTGGATGTGTAGGAGGCTTGCAGTCAACTATTGTCAATGATGAGAAGGACCGAAACTTGGTTGGGAGAAACAAGGTCCAAAGCGGTCATGTAAGCTAGGTGAGATGGTTGAGCTCAAGCAAAACACAAGGTGGACAAAGACGAGGAAGGCAAGGTTTAAGCAAAGGGTTGCACAAGGGACTTGGTCGGTGCAAGTAGAGATGGTTCGGTGGGATCCGAATGTGTGAAGACATGACAACAAGTCATTGGGCACCACGGACTACGGTTCAAAGCACGCAGAGATGCTTTGGAATGAAGGAATGACAACCGGTCGGGATAAGGGTAAATTGATAATTTGCCAAATACCAGGGAAGGTGGTTTGTTTGCAAAACTGTGGGCGGTGGCCCAAGTGGTTTAGGACATGAAGAGGAGGACAAGACATGATGAATTTGGGCTATTGGAGCAAGGTGTAAGTGGCACTTTGAAAAGCGCACTTTTGTGAGTAAAAAACACATTATGTGTTGGGTTGTCGATTTTCATGGAGAGTGTTAGGGTTTCATGGAAATTGGTAGGTAGAGCCTCCACTATAAAAAGAGACAGAGAGTAGGGGAGACTTGGGTCTCTTGAGTCTTGTGCTCATGAATAGGTTGAGAGGGTAAGAAATATCATGAGTTGTGTGCGCCCTTGAGAAATGTTGTTAAAATCACAATCGTAGTCGTAGAATCATACAATTCTATGATACCCAAACACCAATATGACTCGAATCGCACTCTGAGTCGTATCTAGTAGAATCATGATCCTAGTCATAGAATCGTGTAGGATCATGGTAGAATTGTGACAAAATCATGTAGAATCACACACCATCTTAGATTATGAAAGACTTAGGTGTTTGGTTGTGTCTTATCCATCATTCAAGTTATATGGTAAGTACTAAGTAGTTAATAGTTTAGACATTAAGATTAAGAGGTTTGGAAAAATAAAATTAATTTGATTATTTATTTATTTATTTTACCTTTTTAATGTAAAATATTCAGGTAATAGCAAGGATGATAAAATCGCTATTCTAGTCGTAGCTATTAATGATAGGGAATCAAAACCGTGATCCTGATCGTGAATAAGATAGAAATTATTAATCAATTTAGATTCCAAATGACCAAATAAACACTCATATCACTCTTGAAATCCATGGTAAATTGAAAAAATGTGTTCTTCAGTAAAATCAAGTAGGATATTAGATTCTACGATTCGATCCTAAATTGTGATCCTCTTTGGGCGTCTCCGATCCGATGTAGGATCACAATTATATTCAACCTTGCTCTTAAGTGAGCTCTTGTCCTTCGGTAGGAGTGACTGCAATCATTCCTCTTTAAGTTGAAATAGGGATCCTATTTCCTTTCTATTGCTTATGCTCAAGTCTCTTATGGTGTCTTTGTGATTTGCTTGGTCTTGCTTGTAATTTGCTTGAGTCTTTTCTCTCCTCTTGAAATGGTTAGTTGTCAGGGACGTGTAAGTGACGAAGAAACCTCTTGGAGATTAGATCTCATCCTTCTAGGCATCCTCTGTAACAAGCTCTTGGAGTTGCTCGTGCTTTGATTGAAAAGGGTGCAATCTTGGGTACTTTTGCTTCTAGGTGTTATGACTTAAGCTCTTGTGATTTTGCTTGCCAGGATGCGTGGGAGTTCAACCAAGGTCATCTTGACCACCCTAACCGATCAAACCAGCTCACAACTTGTGCACAGACCATCGATAGATTTCTTTCTTGGCTTTTGTTTAAGTTTTCCGTTTGCGGGTGTTATACTATGACCTTCATAGCTTCTCATAGCGCTATTGGAGTGGAAGAATCTTGGAGTACCAGGGGGAAATGCGAGGCTCTGATTCACCCCCTTTGATCGCCGGCATGGTCCTACCGAGACACAGAAAAGAAAATGCGCAGAAGTGGCTTCGTTGGCCAGATGTTAGAAACAGATCTCAAACTGTTGTGATGCTAACTTGAAATTACAAAGCTATTGTTCATCCAACACAAGCACTCCAAATATGACGCACTACTTTTTTTATATATAAAAAAGCATATTTAATTCATCTATCTACATAAAAAGGTTGGAAAGTACTTGAAACTATTTACTAATTATTACCATCATGAGGATAACCATTACTCATCCATTCATCCATGATGTATTTCTAAGAGCATCTACAATAATAGTTAATGCCATTTGTTACTAAAGGATTGACACATCAGCATTTAGGTGATGTGGAGGAGAGAAGGTAAGTTTATTTCTAGATGAAAAAACAAGCAAGTTGTTGATACCAAAATACAAGAAACAACAAAATAGCTATTTGAGACTTGCTTGTTACCGAAAAACCTGTTTTGTATATAATAATGAAAGTAGGAATTAAGGTCTTAGATACGAGCTCAACGAACAATCTATTGGAAGACTTGTTTTATTTTTAATTAGATTGAGTACTCTCTCTCATCTCAATAACAAGCTAAGAAAATAAACTATTGTAGATGCTCTAAGTAGTTTCTTTGTGCTGTGTTCTTCAAAATATACTCTCTCCATTGACGTTTTTCCCTCTTGGACGTGGATTGCCTTTTCCCTTGGTTGCTGGAATAGAAGACACAGAACAATTCTTGCTCCCTTGGTTGCTGCAGTCCAACATATCGTCAGAGCAATGGAGGCAACACAACGATGAAGCAAAGCACAACGATGATTGATCATGTGGTAACCAAATGATACCGATTTACGAAACGAAGCAAATGCACTGGCCGTAAGGACTGTAGGTGTATATCTGGATCATGGAAAACATTTTGGTGTGATTGTGAGAAATTAAACATGCACGCAGGCATGTGGTGTGCTCATACCTTTTGAGGAAAAAGAAGCCAATCAGTAGCAGCGAAAGTTGAAGACCTCTGCATACACATACCTTAAAGCTAGCTCACAATATCCCCATATGTTCTGCTAGAAGAAGATGAATAGATTGGAAGCCAGGGAAATCCCAGAGCTAGATATGAGATGGAGAGAGCAGAGGCCATGAGCGCGCAGCTGGAGCTGCCTGGGGATGCGCTTGGAGAGGCGCAGACGAAGCAGTTGGCCGGGGAAGCGACCCAAGGGTGGGTTGGACGGCCGGATGGCCTCCTCCTGTGCAGCTGAAGGTTTGATTTGCTTGGGGCCCGGCCCGCGCGTGAGAGGGCAGAAGCGGCCAATGAGGACCCTATCTGAAATCTCCACCATTCCACCCTTATCAACCCCAGCCCCTCTCGTTATCTTTCCCTCCCTCTCACGCTCCTTCCTGCACTCCAGCGCTGGCTTGCTCCCCTCAACTCCCAAGTACCCCTACTCTATCCTTTCACTCACTGCTGTTGCTGCTGCTGCCTATCCCGATAATGCCTAGCTAGCGAGCTCCTGTTTCTGCTCGCATTAGCTGCTGCTCTCCTGCTACCAAGCGCAGTGCTTGCTCCGGTTAGTTGCTTGGGGAATTCAGCTCCGCGCTTTCTCGCGCTTCTTGGGGCCGTCCTTGCTGGTGTAATATTGTGAGGAGCAGCTGAGTTACGCACAACCGGCCCATTGGTAAATTCTTGGAGCTCTTATTGTTCTGTGCTTTCTTATGCATGTATTTGCCCAGCTGTGTGACCTTTTCTTGGTTATTTTTGCACTTGTGTGCGGTGCTTCGGGCAAATATTGGGAAGTTGTGAGCTGTTAATTTGGCCTCTCTCTTCTCGCACCGTTCTTTCGTTTGTTGTTTCATTTGAATGTGAGTACGCGCGGCACATGAGTTTGTGCCTGCCTGGATGGAGATGGAACAGTGGACACGTACTAGTGTTCATCTCTCTGCAATTGTTTTGTCCTCTGCCCATTTACAATCAGTATACTTCTTTTGTTTGTGTATGTTTCGAATTATAACAAAACATTTCAGTCTTGTTGTTAACTACTTGTCTAGGATGCTGAATTTGAGCATTCCTCTCCTTGTCGCAGTAAAATTATCCCTTTTTTAACAACAGAGTAAAATTATCCTATTGCTTCGCCATTTCTAGCCATGGTATAAACTTCAATCCTCTGCTGAATACAGTCATGTGTTCCCCGTATTATTTATTTGCGCGGATTTGTCTTGAGTTTAATTTTGTACAAAAAGGACTGGATTTCTCTTGGTCCATTGGTTCTGCTGCTCCTTATCCCTTTGTAGTTGGTCAGAACGTATAACCACTTGCTGAATTCTTGAGCCTTCTATTAATCTTGCAATCTTTGCATACGCAAAAATTTTCTCCTGTTGGATATATAAATAGCAGCCGAAGAAAAGTGAAATACCTGAATTCACCTTGTGCTGCAAGTACAAACAGTGTTGCTTGTAGTTCTTTCTGACCGTCTGTACATCTTTTTTCTGGTCAATATTGTGCCGTGGGGCGAACAAATACATGAAAAATACGACGATTGTTTCTCTTTCACGCCCCAGTGGTATGTGTATACACATGTGAAGGACAGCTCCCTAATTTGTCCTCACTGCACTTTTCTGGAACAAGTCCTGCAACCATTTCTTCACTCTCTTCTTCTTCTCAATAGGTGCCACATGTTTCTACGCAGCATGTATGTGCAGTTGTCATGGTTTATTAGTTATTCGTGCCGCCTTTTGTTAAAAATTAGGAGAGAAAAGAAGGAAAGCAAGTGCGTTTTCTTTTGTGTTGCTGGTCGGTCATGATGGTTGTTAAGCATGGAAATGGAAGATAGAAAGGTTGTGTTTTAATCCTTTCTGAAATACTGAAGATAGAAAGGTTGTGTTTTAATCCTTTCTGAAGTAATGAAGATAGAAAGGTAGTGAGGGTGTTTTACAAAGATACCTATCCTCACTCTAGCAGTGTTATCAAATATTGCTACATGCTCCACCAAGTGTGGCCATTGTGTAAATTTAGGTTGTTGGTGTGAAACTAATTAATGTTTGATTTTGTCTATATGGTATAGGTGCGCTGTTTGTGCTGAGCTTGCTCGCCATTTGGCGCGCGCATGGCGCCCAAGAGCAAGCGTGGGAAGGCCAAGGGTGAGAAGAAGAAGAAAGATGAGAAAGGTGATTGTTGTGACCTTCATTAGCTTTTGCTTGAAATTGTCAGATAGATGTAGTTGTTTGAGCTTATCATTTCCAATTTTCTTTGGTTCCTAGTTCTCCCTGTGGCCATTGACATCACCGTGAACCTCCCGGACCAGTCCAATGTCACTCTGAAGGTTTGTTTTCTCACCATCCATTGTAGTTCTTCTCTCCATGACAGTTTTTTTTTCGTTTGATTTCACTTAAATCTGCATTGCTAAGTTGAACCATTGGAAAAGAATTCACAAAGCATTCTGGGGGTTTACTTCATCATGCGTGTAGTTACTTGCCAAATGTTCTAGCCTCGTAGCAAAATATACATTCCGATAATTAAACAAAAGTTTGGATTTTGCACTTGCCCATTTGATTTTTCTTTCTATTTTTGAGAGAAAAGATTCTTCCTAATTTGATGTGTAACACACACAAACGAAAACCGTAGCATGGAAATAAAATTATGTCCCCTCTAATCTTTCACTTTCCTAATGCGACGCAAACTTCAAAGTTACATGTTAGCACAAATCTTCTTGTTCGATAACTTGGCTTCATTAACCTGTGTTTCTTCTGGTGCAGGGGATTTCGACTGACAGGATCATTGATGTCAGGCGGCTGCTGTGCGTCAACACTGCTACGTGTGCCATCACAAACTACTCCCTCTCGCACGAGGTATTATACTGCTTTTTTTCTTCATATAGTAGAGCAGTCAAAGCAGGTTTAAGTTCTGCTTCCTCTTGTGCAAACGAGAAACTAAACTGAAGGGCTAAGCTTGACATGTAATCCACATGAAACTCATTTATTCACCTTGGAAAGTTGGTCTTGCCATCTGTCTTGTGTTCAAACTGTCTCATGTGAAAACTCAAGACTCTTGTCGTCGTCTCCTTGAAATCTAGTTTTGGAGCTCTTTAATTGTGATAGTTGATACTAGTTTGCCTAATGGTAGATTAAGGACACTTATTTGGTAAGTGTGTACGTTTTCTTTTGCTCACACCGAACAAAAATTGACATGCTTTTGGCTGGTAGACAGTTAGTAGTTGAGTTACTACTACTATCTTTATTCTTTGCAACAATGGCTCAGCCTGTGCCTTGCCTGAAGTCAGGTGAATCCTAGCATACTCCACCCATGTAAATGGAAAATGAGGTTGTCTATTTAATCAGGTGATTGATTTTTCTGAAGTCGAAATAAGAATCAAACACACAAATTGGAGAATGATCAATGGTCAGAAAAATTGACTTGTACTTAACAAAGAAAATCGAATAACTTACCAATATCAGAATAAAAAAAATTATGATGGTTCCAAAAAAAAAATCAGCTCCTATGATGAAAAGAAGGGCAACATTTTAATTCTGTTCCATATTTGATTCCATTTGTTTTCAGGTACGTGATGGACAGTTGAAGGATGCTGCTGATATTGCGACGTTGAAGCCATGTACTCTCACCCTGGTAGAAGGTAGAAACCATGATACCCTCAATTTCAAAATAAGTATAGCAAAATCATTCACAAAGAACACAATGCATCTTTTTATTTGCTAAAACCCGTACCTTTTGTTGCGATTATAGTAAAATAAAAAAAGCAAGGCATTATAATTTTGTACTATCTATATTTAAAAATTTAGGCATATTTTTCTAGATTATAAGATATTTTTGTTGAACCCACTGTTATTACAGGAGTCCGGCTCAGCTGTAATGTCCTTTACACTTATACATTTGACACATGTTCGATTGCATCCGTTTATATCTAATTTGCGTACTTTTTTATTATATAATTTCTTTTAATAATATTTCAGTGATAAACTCCTACTGGATTTATTGTCAAAGATAAACTCCTACTGGATTTATTGTCAAATATAAATCACACCTGCAAACCCAATATGTGGTGGCGTTGGCTTACGTAAGGTTCAAAAATAAGTTTGGAACTACCAGCGGTTGCAACACCGCCGTTTTTGGCATTGCAGGGAAGGTTTATTTTCAAAATATAAGTTCGGGACAAACTTATTTTTAGAAATAAGTTAATTTTTTTTATTGATTTCCATCGTCTTTTATGTTGATATAGATATCTAAGAGAACAATAGCATGTAGACTTCTAGTCCACCGAAAACCATTTTTAAGAAAAGGAATTTCCCACAAAATTAGCAGAAATGAAACAGATCTCGAAGTCGAAGTCCTCCATTTTGAATTTCCAAAAAAAAAAAAAAAAATGCAGAGGAGTACGACGAGGAGAGCGCGGTGGCGCACGTGCGGCGGCTGCTGGACATCGTCGCCTGCACCTCCTCCTTCGGCCCTCCGGCGCCGGCGCCGCCTCCGCCATCCCCAAGGACGCCGCCGCCGCCGATGCCGCCAAGGAGCCCTCAAACTCCACCTCCAAGGCTGCAGCCCCCGCCTCCTCGGGCGGGCGCCGCACTGGCTCGCCGCAGTCTCCGCCGTCCGCCGGAATCGCGAAGGAGTCGGCTACAAAGGACGCCGCGGCGGCGGCAGCGGCAGCTAAGGAGTCCTCGGTATCGGCGGAGCTGGAGGCGGAGATGAGCGGCGCGTGCCCCCGCCTCGGCGCCTTCTACGAGTTCTTCTCCCTCGCCAACCTCACACCGCCCCTCCACTGTAAGTAAAGCCTCAGTCACAGTCTCACCGAAACCCTATAAAGTGATCTCTCTCGGTTTCCCCCTCAAATTTAGACTTTTTCTTGGCGCATTTTATGATTAGTGACCCGAACATTAAAATGATTTGCAAACAAAGAACATTAAAAATGCCGTGCTACAACCAGAAATTTGAAGTGGAATTAACAGGGTCTCAAACTGAACCATGTGCCTGCTGTAGTGAAGTGTCGGCCCGTTCGATTTAGATGTGGTCATTGAAATAATATGCCCCTTGTATGGAACTGGTGCTGTGATCTATGACCAATTTGTGCATCTCTTTGCTGTAGATTTGACCATCATTTGCCGTTGTGATAGTACTTACTCCACGCAATTTAACACTTTCCTCATTATTTATTTTGAATACCAAGCATGGGATATCTGTTCTTGAACTTTCTCATGCCGAACAGTTCTCTCTAGTCATGCAAACTCTTGTGTCGGCTTTCTTTCAGTTATAAAGCGAGTGACTCAACCTCGACAGGAGGAACCACTGTCTGATGATCATCTCTTTTTTCTTGAGGTAAACATGATCAGTGATTGCATTGTTGACAACCCCTTCACGCTAAAAAGCTTCCTGAATTTGTCATCTGTGCCCTAATTGGAGAATCGTTGGCTGACTTACAGGCAAAAGTTTGCAATGGGAAATTTGTCATGGTTGAAGCTCGGAGAAAGGGATTCTTCAGTTTGGGGAAGCAGCGTGTTTTATGCCATAATCTTGTCGATCTGCTAAGGCATCTTAGCAGAGCATTCGATAATGTTCGTCTATATCACTAAATTTCTTTACTTTCTAGCTATAATAATAATAATAATAATAATAATAATAATAATAATAATAATATTATTATTATTATTATCAGTAGGACAACTTATATAACCTTGTCCCCATGGGATATGACCTTGTTATTCTGTATCCCAAGTAAAGTTGTTGCCACTTCTGGAACAATGAACTGATATACACTTTACAAATGTCAATTCTAGTTGAATTTAGGATCTTTTTTTTCTTTGCATATGCATGCTTCTGTCCATATGTGTATGTAGTGTGCACACCTTTGTACAGTAACAAAAACATTGAACTGACAGAAGCTAAAGCATACTTAGGATAAAATACCTAGGATTCCCAGTTGCAAGCAATTTTGAAACGTCAATGGCTATTTTAGTAGCAGCACAGACTTCCTTCACATTTCATGTTTCATACAGATGCAAAAAAAAAAAAAAAAAAAAAAAATCCACATTGGCACATTTTTTGGTGACTATGGGACGACAAATATTGGACTGAAATCATAAGTAGCTTGGCCAGGTTAAAACTACATTCTAAAAACTACATATGGTTCCCAGTTGCAAGAAATTTTTGAAGTACCATGGACCTTTTTGTTATAAGCAGCAAGGTTTTCGATGTTCCATATTGCTACAATTTTTATGACTTCGATCTGTGAATTTAATTCTTTTTGTTGCTTGCATATGTTTAGGCGTCTGAAGATCTTATGAAGGCATTTTTGGAGCGAAACAAGGTTTGTTGTTACCTCTTTTCCGGTATTTAAATCGCACTGATTTCGTTGGCATTGATGGAACTTTTCACAGTATTTGTGTTAGGATTATTGTATACTTGGGCATGCATTCAGAATATCTAGTGATTGGTCCGAAACAGAGCTAAGAAAATTGTAATGTACTTCAAGTAGCAAAGTACAATTTGGGTTGTGTTCTAGGAATCTCTCCTTTCCATCTATAGCTATGCTCATGTAGCTAAGATGCCAAGTATTGTCATGCTTCATAGCCAGTTTCTTCCATGCTAATGGTTCAGCATTAAAATATGTTACACGCTGGACTCTTGCTCTTGGTGATAGCAAGATCCTTACTCTCATGGAGAGGATGACACTTGGAGATGGGGCAATTTTTCTTGTATATTTCTCTTCACAATGCCATGCCAACTGAGGGTTGGGTATACATATTTATAGGTGCTACTCACCAAGCATATGCCAAGATGCTAGTCTAAGATGCTAACAACTTTGTCCTAGATGTTGTCCTCTAAGATGCTAACAACCGTCCTAGATCTTTGGTCAAGATCTTTGCCCTAGAATCTTTGTCCTCTAAGATGCTAACAACTGTCCTAGATCTTTGGTCAAGATCTTTGTCCTAGAGATGCTAACAACCAGTCAAGGATCTTCATCCTTTACAAAAGCAAAAGCCGACACAAAAAGCCGACACGAGACTTATCCATCATTCTCCCCTAAGTCTTGTGTGTCTCCTTGAGAGAATCTGAGCCATCCCGATCTGGCGCGAAACTCACGGAACTTGATCCGCCAAGAGACTTGGTCGAAGAAGTGCAATGGTCTTGGGTGTTGATGTAGTTGGCGGATACTCCCTTCATCCAGCAACGATGAAGTGATACCTCACCCGGATGTGCTTGCTGCGCTCATGGAAGACGGGGTTCTTCGCGAGGCCAAGGCGGACTTCTTTGCCCACCTCGAAGCTCCACCGCCAGCGTCTGTCAGGAGATCGCCAGCGGCCGTGCGACCCGCGAGCACGAGTAGAAGCGGTGAGTGGTGCAATGTACTCGCCCGCGGCTGACAAAGCCACTACTACGCTGGACGATCGGTGACCGACGGACACTTGCCGAGGAAGAACAGCGTCCGCTAGTGCTCTTGCTCGTGTCGATGTCGCCGGCGTGGTCATTGTCGTAGACCCGATGAAGCGCGCGCCGGCACCTTGGTAGTAGTCTGGCGTGCGGAGGTGCCCGCGACGTAGCGGCGATCCTTTTCATGGCTCTCTTTGGTGTTCCGTCGTCGGCATTTGCATGAACCGGCCGCGTGAGCCGACGGCGAACGCCAAGTCCGGCCGCGTGTGGACAAGATAGCGGGTCGCCCATAATCGCGATGCTGCGTTGCGCCCACCTCTCCGCCGTACTCTCACGACTCGGCCGCCTTTCCTCCATGTGAGTGTGGGGTGAGTTGCGATCGGCGAGCTCCGCCACTTCGACGATGCGCTTGGCGTAGGTCGGCGAAGGGAGATCGAGCCGCCCCGTGGACCTCGATCCCGGTAGAAGGAGAGAGCCCAAGTCGCCATCCGAAGGCGGTCTTCATCTCCGCCTTGAACGCCCGACCTCGGCCTCGCTTGGGCGGTGATCACCAAGTCGTCGACGAGCGCCACCGCCAGGCGTTGCCGCCCTTGCCCGCCGGTGAGACCGCGACCTGCGTGTGCGCTCTGCTGGAACCCCATTTGCGAAGGTGGAGTCGGCTTAGCGTTCGGGCTCGTGGTGCTGCCGCAGCCGCAGAGGCGCTTGCGCAGCGAGGACCTGCCTCCTGCGGGGATGACGAATCCCGCCGGCGAACGTGACCTCCTCCTTCAAGTCGCCGTTGAGAAGGCGGACTTGGACGCCCATGTGATGGACGCGCCAACCTCCCTGGCCGCAAGTGCGAGGAGAAGACGAGCGGACTCCATGCGCGCGACGCGAGGTGCGGCGTCGTCGAAATCGACCCTCCCGCTGCATGAATCCTTGTGCTACCAAGCGAGCCTTGTGCAGCGACGATGGCGCCGCTTCATCCCGCCGGCGAACACCCACTTAAGAGTGATCGCGCGGTGGCCGGCGGAAGATCCGCCGGCTCCCACGCCCGGTTCGCTCGGACGGCGTCCATCTCTCGCGCCATCGCGACACGCCACGCCGCGTCTCCTCCGCCTCGGCGAAGGAGCGGGGCTCGCCGTCGTCGCCGCGCCGCCGCGCGCAGCCTGAAGTCGTGATGCGCCACCGAGGACGAGCACTCGCCGAGATGTTATCCATGGTGCGGTAGCGCAGCAGGCTCGCCGTCATGGTAGCGTCGGCGCGTCCTCGTCGTGGGACAATGAGATAGCGAACTCCACCGCGGCGCTTCGCCGTGGACCGGCCGCTGGGCCGATCTCGGTGGTGTGGCCGCGGGCGGAGAGTGCGAGCCGTGCGGGAGCGTGGAGTGTCCGGTGGTGAAGAGTGGGCGTAGCCTCGCGGAGCCGGTGGCGAGCAAGGTGTCGAGTGGACGAGCTCGGTGAAGACGAGCGCTAGCTCTCGCCTTCGAAGAGGACGAGTCGACAACGAAGTCCCGAGAGTCGAGTCGAACCGCTGCCCACCGCTTGTCCCGACGCCCGCCGCCGTCGAACACAACGCCACGCGAGATGCGGACGCGTTGTGTGACGGTCGAGGATGCGGTAGGCCATTGAGCCTCCGCGTGGCCGGCGAACACTCGAGTGCTTCGCCGCCGAGCTTGCCGATGTGGCCAAGCTCGCTGGCGAACGCGAGAGCCGAAAACCCGCAAGTGAGAGACCGCGGCTTGCGCCCATGCTAAGCCTCGACGGCCCCGCTGCCGTCGGCGCCAGTAAGCGAGCGGTTGAGGATGTAGGCGGCCGTCACCACCGCCTCTCCTCGTAAGACGGCATCCTGCGCTGGAGGAGGGCTCGAGCCATCCCCACAACCGTCTGGTTGCGCGCTCGGCCGACGACGCTGCTCGCTGCGGCCAGATGCGGTAGCGAGTAGTGGCGCCAATGCCTCATCGCAGCAGATGACGCGACCACCGCCGAAGTCGATTGCCGCGAAACTCTGTGCGCGCAAAGACGCGCAGCCTTGCGCGCACGCCTCCGCAGCACTGCGTCGCGCTGATGGCGCCCGCATGCCTCTCCCTTCCGCCGAGGACCATCACCCATGTAGCGGGAGAGGTCGTCGACGCAGCGCAGAAATAGCGTCGTCCTCTGGTGTGGCGGTGTCACGGGCCACACAAGTCCCGCACGAGCTCGAGCCTCTCCTTGGCTCGGAAACCGCTTTCTTTGGGAAAGAGGAGTCGCCTGCGCCCGTCAACACGCAGACGTCGCGCAGCCGCTCCACATGGTCAAGGCACGGCAGCTCGCACCATCTCCGCGGGCACCGAGCCGCCTGTGGCCTCGAAGTGAAGGTGCCCAGCGCTGCGTGCGCGCACGCCTCGTCGTCCGGACGAGCAATGAGACAGGGGTTGTGCCACCGCACGCGTGAAGGATGTAGAGTCGATTTCCGCCTCCGGTTACCTTGGCAAGAAGGCGGTGGCGAAGATCCCAAATCCGCGACACCGTGCTCGATCTCGACACGCCGAGCCGTTCTCATCCACCGTCCCAAGGCGATGATGGAGTTCCGCAGATCAGGGGATGTAGTGACGCCGTGAGCACTGTGCTCACCGACATGGCGTGAAGATGACGGAGCCGACGCCTTGATTTCCACGCCGAGGCGCCCAAACTTGACTGAGTCTCGGACGCTAGAGTCAAGCTCGAGAAGAACTCCCGCCGCCCGGTCATGTGGTGGGTGGCGCCGTGTCGAGGCACCACCCGTCGGTCTTGTTGTTGTCCGAGCCGCCGCCGAGGAGGCGTGTGCTTTGGCTTGTCAAAGTGGAGAGCCGCTGGCGGCGGCGCGCCGAGGTAGTTCAATGCTCGCGACGAGCAATGAACGGCCGGCCGCTCCTCCTCTCCGCCGCGCGACGTGGGCTCGGCCGCTGCGTCGTGGTATCGGCAATCCGCCCAATGACCAAGCTTGCGCGATTGGCAAGAGTCGCCTCGTCTTGCTTTGCTTGCCAGCGCCGCCTCGGCGCCTGCGAGCATCACCTCGGCACGTCCTCACGCCCGGCCGGGCGCTGCGCACCTTGCGCGCTTGCCGTGCTTGCGCGCTCGTCGGGAAGAGGACTCTCTCTCTGTCACCTTGGCAAGCATCCCACCGCTCCCGTGAGAAGGAGCTTCCGCCAATGGTGACGGTCCCAGAAACGCCGTGGCTCATCGTCATCAACGACCTTGAGGCGACCCAACGCCTCCTCGATCGACATCGTGGAGGTCCACAGAGACCGGATCGAGCGAGCCATCCGCTTGTACTTCTCGGGACGCGGCGAAGAGCTTCTCAACGCCTCTCTCTCACCGAGTGTCGTCGCCAAATCGCACGGCTACGCAGCGAGTGTTGAGACGGAGCAAAGTCATCGACGTCCTCACCGCTTGAAGGCCGTGTTCTCCCACCCGCGCGGCGCTCTGCGGTGTGGACTTGCGGCGCTGCCGCCGCCGTGCGCGCCGCCGCCGATGGCGTCCCAAGCCTCCTTGGCGATCCGCTTGTTGGTAAGCGAATCGCATCTCGGCGAGGCAGCGGCGATGAGGCGTCCGCGCCGTCGATCTGGTTGTAGTCGACGCCGCCGCACGGATCATCCACATATGCCGCACTGGAGCTTTACCTCATCACCGCAGCCACTCGGCGAGTTGGACTTGGCGAGGTAGGCCACCCGCCGGGAGCCGACGCCCTCGACGGCACGGTACTCGTGGTGACCACGATCAACCGGAGAGAGAGAGCCGTGTTACTGGAAGGCCGCGCTCCGTCGACCGCACGCCGCCGCCGTCGTGCCTCCTCCAGAGCGCCGCCGCGCGTCGCGCACTATCTGTGCCGCCGCGGCCGTGGCGCGGCGCGCCGCCATCGCGCCGCTTCGCCGCCGTCGCCTCTCTCGCCGCTCAAAGTCCGCGTGTGCCGCATTAGCGCAGATGGAGCTGCTGCCTGCCGCTGCAGAACCTCGACCTCGCTGCGCCGCGACGCGCTGCATCTGCGCCGCCGCGTTTCCGCCTCTCCGCCGCCGCCCGACTCTCCGTGCCGCCTCCGCCGCTTCTTTCGCGTGCTGCCGTCTCGCCGCCACTCGCTCGTCTTTGCTCTGCGCTGGCGGCTTCGGCCGTCACGACGCCGCATGCTCGAGGCGCATCGGAAGGCCGAGATCGCCTGCGGACATGGCGCGCATCGTGGGTGTTGCGTGGAGAGAGGGCTGCCGACGAGCCGCTGCCGTCTCGGAGAGGAGGAGCGTGGGCGGCCGAGTCGCTGCCGCACTCTGCATGGGGCTGCTGAGGCGGAGAAGGAGATGAGCAGGAGATGCTCAGGCTACAGGATAGTATAGCTCTGATACCACTTGTTACACGCTGGACTCTTGCTCTTGGTGATAGCAAGATCCTTACTCTCATGGAGAGGATGACACTTGGAGATGGGGCAATTTTTCTTGTATATTTCTCTTCACAATGCCATGCCAACCTGAGGGGTTGGGTATACATATTTATAGGCTGCTACTCAGCCAAGTATATGCCAAGATGCTAGTCGAAGATGCTAATAACCTGTCCTAGATGCTGTCCTCTAAGATGCTAACAACCTGTCCTAGATGCTGGTCAAGATGCTGTCCTAGAGATGCTGTCCTCTAAGATGCTAACAACCTGTCCTAGATGCTGGTCAAGATGCTGTCCTAGAGATGCTAACAACCAGTCAAGGATGCTGTCCTTTACAAAGCAAAAAGCCGACACAAAAAGCCGACACAGAGACTTATCCATCAAAATATAGCTAAATTATTGCATCTTCACAATGAATCTTGTTTTTTGTTACCCGTGTGCTCTGTGCTTCACGCTTCATAATATCTTTGTCAGACAATTTGTTTTCCTATCTAATGCTACGTCATCACCTAGTTGTAATTGCTTGTATACTGCAGTTTGGAAATTTTCCTTATGGATTTCGTGCAAACACATGGCTTGTTCCTCCAATTGCTGCCCAGTCACCATTAACATTTCCTCCCCTTCCTGCTGAGGATGAAACTTGGGGAGGCAGTGGAGGTGGTTGCGGAAGGGATGGTAAAAGTGACATGTTGCCATGGGCAGATGAGTTCCTGTATCTCACATTCATGCCTTGCAAAACCGCTGAGGAGAGGGAAATTCGTGACAGGAGAGCATTCCTGCTTCACAGCTTATTCGTAGATGTTGCCATCTTTAGAGCTATCGCAGCCGTAAGACGTGTAATGGACTGCACGGAGGTCTCAACATCGACCAAGATGGATGAAGTTTTGCATTCTGAGACAGTGGGAAATTTTAGCATCACTGTCACAAGAGATTCTTCGGATGCAAGCTGCAAGTTGGACACTAAGATAGATGGGGCGAGCCACAGGAATGGACTCAAGCATCTTGCAGAGAAGAACCTTTGAAAGGAATAACTGCGGATGAAAACACATCTGCCCATGTATGAGTTCTAAATTAAATTGATCTTGCTAGTATTCTGGTAACAGTGTGGTTTTTCCTAATTTTGTCTATAATTTGCAGGATGTTGACAGTTTGGGCATTGTCAATCTTAGATACTGTGGGTATGTTGCAGTTGCAAAGGTTAACAATATCGAGAAAACAAAAGTAAATTCTTCTATTAATCCTATTGATATCACAGACCAACCTGAGGGGGGTGCCCATGCATTGAACATCAACAGGTTGGTTGCAATGCTTTTCTGTTGTTCTTCTAGTTCTTGAAATTTTTGTAGCTTCTCCTAAAATTCTTTTTTTGGTAATGATATTCTATTTATTCTTTTAGTTTGAGGATGCTCCTAAATGAAGCCAATTCAACTGGAGAGAAAAAGATATCAAACCTTTCACAAAGTCATAGGCAGGAAGAACTAACTGCAGCACAAACTTTTGTTGAGAACTTGTTGAAGGAAAGTCTTCAAACGCTTGAGGAAGAGGAAACTGATAAAAAATCATTTATGAGATGGGAACTTGGTGCCTGCTGGGTTCAGCATTTGCAGGATCAGAAAAATTCTGATAAGGATAAAAAGCAAGGTGGTGAGAAGGAAAAGAAGAAAACGGTGGACAAAGCTGTGAAAGAGACAAAGATTGAAGGGCTTGGAAAGCCTCTCAAAGCTCTTAAGCACTCGAAAAATGTGGTGGATGCTGCTGACAAGGGATCCTCATTGGGGACAAAAGCTTGTCTGATGGAAAAGCTCTGCAGAAAGCCATAAAGTCAAGCCATCAGCTGTTGAATTGCCTCAAGGAGAATCTAGTGCCTCTGAGAATGAAAGCTTGTTGAAGGATTTGTTACCTGATTCTGCCTTTACCAGGTTGAAAGAGTCAGAAACAGGACTCCATCAGAAGGTACAAATTCAGTACTATTCATGACAAAGTCCTGAATTGGCTATCTGTCGTTTGGTATCGAACACATCCTATCTCATATCTTCCTTATTTCAGTAATTCAGTGTCAGAAAATGAAATTCTGATTAAAAATTAATTTGGCTTTCTGTTGTGATTGGGAATCATACATGAGGCATAGATAATGGGCAACATTAGGATGCATGTGATATGGTATTGGCTGATATGAGGGATATCATGGTAAGCTATGGAGGGGTTAAGAAAGTGGTTCTTACCTGACCCACAACATCAAACTTTTGGACCCTACCTCAGGTGCACTAGTTATAGACAACCTCAAATATCCAAGAGTATTTTCTCCTTTCTTGGTTTTGGTCAGATTCACTTCTAAATTATACAAAAGAATAAAATTAATTTGATCAAATATGCATTGGTTAGTTACCTGTACACATGCACTAGATAGAAGCTCTCATAAATACTATTATTTTTTTAGATAATTCATTTACTTGGTGCTTGAATTCTTCTATTTTATCATTTTAAATGAAGCTATTTTTGTTTTTTGTAGGAAAAGATAAATTAATTTTCATATATGCGTTGTGTTTATTCTGGTTAGCTAGTTGCTTTGTTTTACCGTGTTCGCTACCAAATGGTCATCCGTTAATGCTAATCCTGCATGAAGCTTATAGACTAACTTCTTTTGCTCCACAGTCACCACCTGAGTTGATTGAGATGGCTCTGAAGTACTATGATGAAGTTGCACTTCCTAAGCTGGTACAAATCAACATGTGAAAGATGAATTTCTTCCATATATATATATATATATATATATATATATATATATATATATATATATATATATATATATACATGTTCAGACTCACAGGAGTATATACTCCCACTTTCAATATACTACTTAAACGAACATATTATACTTTCTTATCACTTTCAGTATACTTAAATACTAATTATAAGATACTCTTATGTGATTTGATTGAAAAATTTCCAATGGAGCCTTTTAGTTTAGTTATATATCTTTTTTCATATATAAAAGAAGTACATATACAAATTTTGCTATAAAAAGTGAACTATAATGAAATTTTTCATAGAACTCACTTTGGAGTATCTTATAATCATTATTAGAGTATACTCAAATAGATAAAGATATATTATCATACGATTTAAGTGGTACATAAGAAGTGAGAGTACGTACTCGCAGGAGTACCATACCATTTTCCTATATATAGGGAAATGATGTTGCATGCTAGTGAACTCTAGTACCACATATCCATATCATGAATCTTGCATGTGGATGTGTGTATAGGTTGCCGACTTTGGTTCTTTGGAACTTTCACCTGTTGATGGTAGGACCTTGACTGATTTCATGCATACCAGAGGCCTACAGATGCGCTCCCTAGGACAAGTTGTAAGTTTGTAATGATGTTTTCATTTGAATAGGATGAATGCCATTTCTTTTGATGTACTTGGTATGTGCTGATCCGATAACTTATATAGGTCAAGCTTTCGGAGAAGCTTTCACATGTACAGTCCCTTTGCGTGCATGAGATGGTAGTGAGAGCATTCAAGCATATCGTTCGCTCTGTGATTGCTGCTATTTCAGACATGCGACAGTTAGCACTAACAATAGCTGCAGCACTGAATTTACTTCTCGGTGTTCCCGAGTCTGAAGTCTCTAGAAGTTCTCCTAGTGTGCATCCCCTGGTGTGGAGATGGCTGGTGGCCTTCTTGAAAAAGAGATACGCATTTGAGCTCACAGAGCAACATTACGATGATGTGAGGAAATACGCTATACTGAGAGGACTATGCCATAAGGTACAATTGTTTTATTTTTTAAAATCCTCGTTGTATTTGAATTGAGGAATAACCGTTACTTTTAGGTGGGCATTGAATTGGCTCCCCGAGATTTCATTATGGATTCCGCTTTCCCGTTTCACAAACAGGACATTATTAGCCTGGTGCCTGTACATAAGGTAAAGTCTACAAGCTATGATGTTTATTTTTCCCAAGTTAATTTTACTCATAATACAAAATCAGAATATGTATTTCTGTCATGGCTTGATCATCAGATATTACAATCAGTATTTCACAATTTCCCTGATGTTGATTGGAACTTTGTTGGACATAATAGAGAGTGACACATAAACATAACTAACTAGTTTTTGAATATTATGCAGCAAGTTGCATGCTCATCTGCAGATGGAAGGCAACTTCTAGAATCATCTAAAACTGCCCTTGACAAGGGCAAACTTGAAGATGCTGTTAATTATGGGACGAAGGTACCTTTCGTAAAATCATTTCTAATTCTTTGCACTTCTTTAGATATCATATCTTGAAGACTCATCATAATTCTATGTATGAATGCAGGCTCTTGCTAAGCTCATAACGGTGTGCGGTCCCTATAACCGAATGACAGCTGGAGCTTATAGTCTTCTAGCTGTCGTTTTGTACCACACTGGTGATTTTAATCAGGTACATGGTTATTCAGCTGGATAGCAGATCATTTAAATAATTGATAAGCATATTTAGAAAATTTGAGAACGACAACGCTACTGGTAGCTGCGCGAGGAATATTGAACATTACTCAATAGAATTTTGTGCCTCATCAAATCCTTGATGGTCATTTATAAGTTTATGATATAGTTTTTTTATCCTAGCTTTTAATCATCTACATTCACAATATAATATGTACCTCAAAAAACTGCAGGCTACTATTTATCAGCAAAAGGCCCTAGACATCAATGAGAGGGAACTTGGGCTTGATCACCCTGATACAATGAAGAGTTACGGAGACCTTGCAGTGTTCTACTATCGTCTACAACATACAGAATTGGCTCTGAAGTAAGCAGAGTTTATAACATATCTTTTTGGTTCCGTACAGTTCATCTATAATTTCATAAGGACATACAGGGCCAAAATAGTCCTTTCAGATGTTAGTTAAAGTAATATTGCATGTAGCCTCCACAGACCTAGGTTGGTCTTACGGTATTCTATCTAATTAAGTGCTATATCATGTTGATGATGTTTGCCAAAAGAAAAGAATGAAATACTTGTTATTTCTGTCAAGAATACATTGTTTTGTTTCGATTACTATCCTCTAACTGAGTAACTGTTCTTCTCACAAACTTATCATGTCAAACGTGCATATTTGGTTCTCTCTCTTTATGCTTCAATGTTTATTCACTGAAAGTTAATCTGGTTCTTAAGATAATAATGTGGGAGGGAGATGCTATCTCTCAGTTTTCACACCATCTATGGGGATCATAACAATAGACATAATATATGAACCATGAATACGTTCAATAATATGACCATGAAATGGAATACTGACAGATGTTACAAATTCACAGATGGTAAGTGAACCCTTAGGTTGTAACATGTAGTTTTTTATGTTCTTGGGAAACGTTGGAAAGGACAAAAAAAGGTTTGATATTCATTTCTAGCCTCAAAATTTATCATGTTATTAATTGTTGCTGGTTCCCTTTTTGTAAGTTTGTTATTGAGGATGTATCATAATTCTTCTTAAGCTCATGTATGTTTAAAATTTAAAGATCTCAATACCTGTTGTTTTTAGTTTATGAGCTTGTCTTGAAGGTTGTTTCTTAAGATCTTAAACTTGCATTTACATGGAAATCTAAGGATCTGAATAAACAGGAGTGCACTGTTCCTGCTATTTGTTCGACAGTCTTTGTAGAATGTACAGTTCTGATGATTTAAGTTCACTGCCACAGTATCTGCAAAACATTAACATTTGGTGTAAACATTAACATTAACAAAAAAAGGTTTGATATTCGTTTCTAGCCTCAAAATCTATCATGTTATTAATTGCTGCTGCCTGCTGGTTCCCTTTATGTAAGTTTGTTATTGAGGATGGATCATAATTCTTCTTAAGCTCATGTATGTTTAAAATTTAAAGATCTCGATACCTGTTGTTTTTTTTCTTATGAGCTTGTCTTGAAGGTTGTTTCTTAAGATCTTAAACTTGCATTTATATGGAAATCTAAGGATCTGAATAAACAGGAGTGCACTGTTCCTGCTATCGGTTGAATGGTCCTTGTAGAATGTGCAGTTCTGATGATTTAAATTCACTGCCACAGTATCTGCCAAACATTAACATTTGGTGTAAATCAGGTATGTCAAGCGTGCGTTATATCTTCTGCATCTTACATGCGGGCCATGTCATCCAAATACAGCTGCTACATATATTAATGTAGCCATGATGGAGGAAGGCTTGGGCAATGTGCATGTAGCTCTCAGATACTTGCACAAAGCTTTAAAATGCAACCAGAGATTACTTGGGCCTGATCATATCCAGGTAGTAGCCTTTCTTTAAAATTTTAAAATATCTATTTTTTGTCTTTTTGAAGGACATGCTTAATATGCTGATAATTGTGAAATGTGAACCTTGTTCTTTTAAAAGTCTCTTCAAAAAATATCAACTGTTGACTGGGAAATACTTCAGAGTTCAGACAATCTTGAGTTGATAACATAAGATGTGATGGTCGCACAATCATATAGGGAACCATTTGTTGGTCGGTTGGTGGAGATGTGGGAGTATGATTCCACCCATTAGGGTTCAAGTCTTGGTTGCCCACCTTCACACACATGCAAGTGCCTCTCAGTGGGAAAGTGATTGCCCGCACTCTATGAGGCCATGGATTTATCTCCAGCCTCCACAATTCTAGCCATGTGCTCAGAAGCTCACTCATGCGTATACGCGCATGCATACTGGTATGCGTGTGTCCACTGTTGTAATCTCGAAAGAAAAAGAAGCAAAATCATATGGGTGCCTAGTAATGAGGAGCTTTTGGTCCTGAATTATAAAGGCTTTTGATAGCTTTGGTTCATGCATGGTGCTGGACGGTAGCTGTATTTCCAAAAGCCTATTTGCAAGAAATTACATTAGCTGGATCAAAATCTGGTACTAGCCCTTTACATTTTACAAAGCTAAACATACAAGTCAATGGAGTAAGTGGGCTTGCAGTTCCGCGGTGTCAATTTATTACTTATTGACTATATTTGTACATCTCAGCCCCAGAAAGAAGACGACAATTGTTTCATCATTTCTTATCATATTCTATGATTGACTGTCACTTTCAACTGACATACTCTTCTGTTATTTTTAGACTGCCGCGAGCTACCATGCTATAGCCATTGCACTCTCGTTGATGGAAGCTTATTCCTTGAGTGTTCAGCATGAGCAGACAACCTTGCAAATCCTTCGTGCAAAACTTGGACCAGATGATCTGCGGACTCAGGTTTACTTCTATGAAACAATAGTGTTGACATGCAGAAAAAAGTACCCCCTTGGTTACCAAATTGATGTCACTCTAGAATGCATGTAGTCAAGATTTTTCAACTTTGACCACTAAGATAAACAAAAATATTTAAATTATCCATATGAAAAATAATTAGTATATTTTGCAGCAAAAGTACTTCCATAATTCTAATACTTTATAATAGTAATATATTACTAATAGTCAAAGATGCACATTGAGAGCATGTCAATGTCCAAAATGATTTAATAGTTTGTAACAGAGGAGTACTTTAATTTGTTTTCCCTTTCAACAGTTCCTTTATTGTTATGAAAAGAACCATTCCCTCTTTTTATTATTTCCAAGAATATCCTTAATCTTGTGGCCTTTCCACATTGCAGGATGCTGCTGCCTGGCTTGAATACTTTGAATCAAAAGTAATTGAGCAGCAAGAAGCTGCACGCAATGGAACTCGGAAACCAGATGCATCAATAGCTAGTAAAGGACACCTAAGGTGCAATCTTAATTTAGTTTTGCCAATTAAATTCGTAATGAATCTTTAGAGAAATTTCTGTTTTGCATTGTGCTAGTGCACAAAAACTTTTTTGTTTCGAGAACGCGTAAAAGGATTGCGCGTCATTCCATTAAGACGAGATAACAAGTACGATTACAAAGCGAAAAGCGAAAGAACGAAAATGAACGAAAAGCTAAAACATGACTAAAGACTGGAACTGAAACTAAAACCAAAACGAAAACGAAAACTCAGCCGGAGACTGGCCACCACAGAACGGGTTAGGCTCTACTGAAGTCGAGTGAGAGGCTAACGAGAGGCCAAGGAGACTAGTAGGAGATTACTCCGGGGGTGTCAGCGCCACTAGTCGGAGAGAAAACGCAATGCACCATTGGCAATACTCCTCACAAGCCCTAGATATAAGCTGGTCAACCGAAGCTGAAACATGATTGAACACTCTTGTTCCTCTCCTTCCAAAGCAACCAAGAAATGAGGATAATGCAAGAGTTGAGAGTTTGTCGACGATTCCTCGGAGTGGCATGACGAGCGGCTAGCTAATGGTTCTTCAACGACGAATGGCCAGCAGGAACACCTTGACGCAGCCCTACCAGAGGAAGGAAACACGCTCAGACTTGAGACGTGATCGCGCATCCTAAGAGAAGATGGTTGATCGTTGCGGGGGCGGAGCAACAAAAAACGCAGGTCCCTTGGTTTGGCAGGCCATGTTGCTCAAGCCAATCCGCCATCCAGCAGCGGCGACGAATTGCCAACCAAAGGAAACACTTGAGCTGTGCCAAAGCTTTCCAATTGGCCGTGGCACACACGAAGGATTGGGAGCCAATGAAGAAAGCTTGGTAAGCCAAAGCGGGACGTGAACTGGCCCGACGGGTCCCAACGCCAACTGATGTAGTCTTGTTGCGTCTGCGATAAACGAAATGACTGCAGCAACTCCCACAGGCGTAGATACTCCACGAGGAGGAGAGCGTTGAGGGGGGGGGGGGGGGGGCCGAGATGTCCAAGATCCATCTGCCGTTAAGTATAGCTTCTGCGACCGTTCTTTTGGTCTGGATTGCCTCTGGGTTCGATGTGATCAAACACGGTGCGACAGCCGGGATGCTTCGCCCGTTGAGCCAGCGGTCTGTCCAGAACAAAGCTTGTTCCCTGTTTTCGATCTGAACTTCTAGTGAAGCCTGGAACATGGCGCGCTCTGTGAAGCTGGCCTGCGAAGAGAGGCCTTGCGATGGCCTCTTCGGCCAAGTCCGCTGCAGCCAGAGCCATCTAATGCAAAACACGTGACTAAGGACTCGGAGGTTAAGCAACCCTAGACCCCCCGAACGAGTCGGACCACAGATTGTAGGCCATGCAACCAGACAATGTCCTCCAGCCACTGACTCTGTTCCTTTCCACATGTCAATTTATTTGATCACCCAACCCGCGTGGGCTAGCGCCATGAAGGAGTTGATGGGGAGTGTTGTGAGGACCGTCTTCACTAGGATGAGGCAACCTCCTTGTGATACAATTTCGGTCTGCCCACGCTGCAACCGATTGTGAACCTTGTCCAGAAGCGGTTGAAAATCGGTCTTGGTAGGCTTCCGCAAAGAGAGAGGCAAACCCAGATATGTGCATGGGAATGCAGACGGGTATAGTGGAGCTCATCGTCAATAAGCGCAAGGTGTTGATCTAAGCAACGGATAGGTGCGAACGAGCTCTTGGCCAGGTTTGTTACCAGTCTTGTGGCTTCGTCAAAAACCTGAATGATGGTGTGGATCGTTAGCAAATCCGAAGGGACTGGGGAGAGGAAGATGACCGTGTCGTCTACGTAAACGATAGACGGTGAGGCACACTTCTAGATCCTCCAAGCAGCTGGAGCAGCGAGGAAGTTTCGGCCAACGAGAGGAGGCTATTGAGAATGTCCATGACTAAGACAAAGAGCATCAACGACAATGGATCTCCTTGACGTAATTCGCGACTGTGCCAGATGGGGCGACCTAGTTCGGCCCGAAACCCTTACACCTGAGGGTCTCGAGGAGGAATGGCCAGGAAACCGAGTCAAACGCTTGGGCGACGTCGAGCTTGAACAGGAACGTCGATTTCTTTTGTTGATGCAGCAAACGAGTAGGATGTCTTACGAGGAAGAAATTGTCTTAAATTGAGCATGCAGCGATGAAGGCCAACTGGTTTGGAGCTACGAGCTTGGCCAGCTCTGGAGCCAACCGTCGGGCTAGGATTTTCGAGAAGAGCTTCGCAAAGCTATGTAATAAGCTAATCTTTCGGTAATCTCTCGCACCTTGTGGCTCCGATTTCTTTGGCAATAGAGTGATGAAGGCCTGGTTCACAAGATGTAGGTTGTTGCCCACCATACTCCCTATCTTAAGAATTGCGGCCATGCCATCTTCTTTCATGACTGCCCAACATTTTTGGTAGAAAAGAGCTACAAAACCGTCTGGCCCTAGCACCTTCTTTGCCGGAAGACTCTTAATGGCCTCCCACACTTCATGCTTGGTGAAATCACCATCCAGCGAAGAAAGATCATGCATTGGCATGTTGAGGACGTTGAAATCCAAAGAGTGTGATCTCGCGACCGGTTTGCCAATGAGGTTCTCAAAGAATGCCATGAAAGTCTTGGCAATTTCTCCCTGGGAATGAATCCACAAATCATCGACCTTGAGTTGGGTAATGAAGGAACGGTGGCGACGATGATTGGTGTGAAGATGAAAATAGTGCTTGTTGGCATCTCCCTCGCGCAACCAGTGTATCCGCGACCGTTGGCGCGCCATCGTGCGTTCAAACTAGCAAAGGCCCAGCAACTTTTTCTTCGGCTCGCTCATAAACCATCTTTCGACCGGTGAGAGTAGTCTCCTCTCTTCAGCCACGTCAAACAGCCCAATCAGTTGTTTGGCTATACCGATTTGTTGCCGAATGTTTCTGACCTGGACTTGGCTCTAGCTTTGCAAAGCGTGACCGGTGGACTTAAGGAGCGAGTCAAGCCTGCGAATTGGATCCACAATGGATGGCGAGGTCACCCATGCATTGCGCACCATGCCCTGAAAGCCCTCAAGTTTGGTCCAAAACGATTCGAAGTGAAAGGATTTTATTTCGCCAAAATTGATAGCTGTAGAAAGTAACAACAGGCAGTGGTCTGAAGCCACAGAAGGAAGAGCGCATAGGAAATAGTCTGGGAAGATCGTTTCCCAGTCGGTGGAGATGAGGACCCGATCTATGCATTCTAGCGTGGGATGTTCCCTAGCATTTTACCATGTGAACGCTCGGTCATTGAGATACACTTCCTTGAGTTCCAAATCGCCTACAAACCACCGAAAGCAACCCATCATCCGTATGTTCAGATGGCCATTGTTTTTATCTTCTGCTTGAAGGATAAGGTTGAAGTCGCCAAGTAACATCCAAGGTCCTGAGATTGTGCCTCGAATGTCATCGAGTTCCTGAAGGAAACCCACCTTGTGACTATCCTCTGTTGGACCATAAACCGTCGTAATCCAAGAGGACAGTGCAAACGCAAAATCGACCTTGGCTATGATGGAGTGAAAATGAATGCAAAGCGCCGAATAGGAAGCCTTGACAGAGTTCCAAGCTAGAAGTAAGCCACCTCACGTTTGCGATGCCGGCAAATAAAAGAAACCATCAAAAGATGGTCCAAGAATTTCCATAGCTAAATGATTGTCCAATACATCAAGTTTCGTTTCCTGGAGACAAACGACTGCCGTGAGAGACGAAGTAACTGTGTCCATGACTACATCTCGTTTGGCTTTCGAGTTGAGGCCCCTAACATTCCAAGAGATGAGATTGCAGTTGGACCAATCCATAGGACTGAGAAAAACGATCGAGAAGTATGACCGAACGGAAGTGCAACCTAACACGCCGACACCGGCAGACTCGCTGTTGCTGGGGAAGCGATAACGCCCAACTCACTGGGTAAAGCTTCCGGGATAGATATACGAAAGAGGGCTACCAGGGCAGCAATGTGATCATTAGAGAGCGGTTCATCGAAGATTTGCTGCAACTTGGCAACCAAATCTAAATAACTTGTAGACTCCATCCCCAGCGTCGCGGCGAGCAAGAGCTACGAACGCTGCCTCGTCGGAACACACCACTGGGAGGTGGCTGCGATTCGCTTGCTACGCTGAGGAGTGAAGTTGGCTGGAAGTAATTTTCGCCGCAACTGTTGGACATCCGGCAACGGGAGAAGAGGGGTAGGGAGCGCCCGCTTAACCCGATAGGAGTAGGTGAGCACGATAACCTCGGCCGGCTCGCCAGCAAGGGTAGCAAGTGACGAGTGAACCACCGCCACCGAGGGGTAGTCATCCAGCTGGGGAGCATGTCGGGGTGACCTGAGAATGACCACTAGGATCTTCTGGGCTGATAGTGACAACCGTCAACACATTGGAATTGTTGATATTGTCGGAAATTGCTACAGGAGCCATGGGGTTGTGTTGATGTGAGCTGGATAAGACAAGACCGCCTAGGAATGGGCCTCAGTGGGCACTACGTGCGGGAGGGGAGCACCCCTAGGAAGCTTTGGAGTGACCCACTCTGCTTGATAGCCAACATGGTGCCCATACAAAGGAGGGGTGGAGCAGTCAGAAAAGTGGACTGAAAAGTGGCCAGACGCAGAGCAGCTGGGCGGTCTAACACCGATTGGCAGGGAGCTAGTGCCAGAGGATTGATTGGTTTGAAAGGCTTGGGCGGTAGCTTTCAAACCAGTCTTTTGCTTTCTGCGACTTGTCGTGACCGGAGGAGGTAGGGTCCCCGCTTGACAGCTGTAGTAGTCGGCCTTTCTGCGGTTGGGCCGTGTGAAAGCAGTAGGTGGACCCAGGTCCGGCAGATGCACCAGAGGCAACATGGTTGGAACCTTCCAGGCAACTTGTTGCGATCATGGACAAGTACCACCTTCGTGTTGCTCTCCGGCGTGGAGGTGAACTTCGTCATCCTAACTAGTGGTATTGGGGAAGAAGTGGCGTCAAGGATTGGAGTCGTCCGAATCTGAGTCGGGCAGACCGCCAAAACCGGAGTTGTCGCTGGACGGCGCAAACGGGATGTACGGCTTCGCCGTGGCAGAGAAGTCATCAACGACATGTAGATGGATGATTACACTGTAACTTAGTGCCTCGCGAACTTCTTTAGAGAGCTAGCAGGTGGCGAGAAAACTTGAACACCGTGGTCTAGCAGCGACCCATCTGCCAACAACTCTGGCTCTGCGATGACCAACGTCTTCATCTTTGGAATGGCACTGGGGTTGAGTGACCAGGTTACCAGACGAAACGCGGAGAGGTCAGCACGTGATGTCGAGGATTCATCGAATGATTCAGTCCAACACGAAGGGGCAAGGATGGCTAAAACCGTCGCCAGGCTCCATGCATGGATCGGCAGACCTTCGAGGCTCGGTTAAACTCTGAACCGAAGTGGGCAGGAGGACGCTTGAGCTAACCACGAAGTGGCCTGAGGTGTAGACGGTCCGTTCTGATTGAACCCCCCTGAAGGATGTGATCCTTGTTCGAGTGCGTGTCAAAGATGACCAGAAAAATATCCGAAAAGTAAGGATGGACCGAAAAGCTTGTCGGCGGCAACCCTTGCTCGGAATGGATCACCTGAGAGATGTCTTGAGCCGATGCCATCGGTCTAGTCCTGCCCACGCAAATGATGAGTGCGCGCTCTAAAGAACACTCCTGTCCCTCATGGCAGGCGTCATGGCAAAGACGCAAACATCCGAGCCTGACGCGACACCCTTAGGGAAGCCGCCATCCAAGAAAAGGACTGCTTGCCAGGGACTCATGCAGGGCTCTCCTTTTCGGCCTGAGTGACGACCGCCGGACCGGGAGGAGGCGACCAAGACATAGACATGGGGGTGTAGCCTAGCGGTGCCGGGAGGCGAAGGAATACGAGGGGGTGACCTGCGCCTGGACTCTACCGAGTCCGGCCGAGAGGGTAGATTCACACCATCTCCTCTCCTTCTCCGACGCCGCCCAACACAACTGCCGAAAGTCGAGCTCGACGACGAAGAGGCCATGAGAGGATGAAGGGAGATGGGGATGGGAGATTCTTGGGAGCCTTTCATGGTTGCCGCCGCCGGACTGGCAGGCGGAGCAGAGGGAGTGGCGCGGGGCCACGTGAGAGCTACGCAGAGAAATCAACGATAATGTTCACTGCACAAAAACTGAGACATTTTAGATGCTGTAGTTTTAGACTGATGTATATGCTGTATTGACTGAGCTTTGTTGCACTTGCAGTGTATCTGATCTTCTTGATTACATAAATCCGAACGAAGAGAACAAAGGAAGAGATTCTGAATCAGGCAAAAGGAGGTACTCAAGCATAAAGGTCGGTTGCCAATGTACTAATTATGCCCTTGTTAATGACAAAGTTTAAATTGAACCAAGCGAGTTCAAAGCTGCAAGATGGCTATCATAGTGTAATGATGTTTATGAATAAGTAACCTCAGTGGTCAATGTACTAATTAGTTGTATTGTATATCTGGAAACTTGAGTAAATGAGAAACACCAAATCTCTTGATATCCTTAGTTCAGCAACAACATGCAAATTGCAACTGTTCACAATGAAGCCAATTATTAGTTATCGTTGCCGACAGGCTGCAAAACACTATTTTTCTGTTTAGGCATCAGTTTTAAGTGCTAAAATAGATATTAAGTGCTATATCAGTTATCATTTGTTGTACAATCTACATTGTTAATAATATGATTCTCTATTTCCTGGGGAATTCTTTTCATGATAACTGCCCAATGAAAATTCATGCTTAATACATCTCTATCCAACCAAGTAACTGAGATCACTAAAATTGTTTGGTTAATATAATTTTGATGAAGAATCACTGTGTATATAGAGTTTCCATTCTACGATTTTAGATATTGTTGATGACCACATAACTTCGGTCCTGACTATTTAGCTGGAATTCAACGCACCTGGTTTTCTTTCCACAGTGCCAAATTTGCACTGCATTTTTCTGTTACAACATACATCTTATCATTGGAGTAACATACTCTTTAGTATTTTGGCATTATTATACATGCCACTTTATAATTTATTCATCGCGTACTCATCCTGTCAGGTTTTATCACACTCAAGTGAGAGTTCAAATGTAGAAAGTCCTGAGATATCTCCAAGAGATTCTATTACTGCAATTATAGATGACGAAAAGCAAATTAAAGAGCCATTGCAAGATGATAATGCTAATATCATGGAGATTCCTGAAATTGAGGTTAAACAGAGTCCTCAATCCATGGAGCCTTCACCACCTTCTGAACAACCGGTAGAGAATGCTGAGGTGAACATCAATTTGCCTAAGGAGGTTTTTCAAGAGGAAGTAGTAGAACATGAAGATGGTTGGCAGCCTGTTCAAAGACCTAAATCAGCTGGAGGTTCAGGAAAACAGATAAAGTATTACCGTCCCGCCATCAGAAAAGTGTATGACCCTGAGAATCATGCTCCAACATATGCTTCCCAATATAAGGCAAGGAATTCCTATTCAAATAACCGGTATTACTTCTTAAGGAAGAGAGCTGTCGTACCTGCAACATACACAGATCCTCAGCAGCATGTGAAAGTCCAGACATCAAGTGCCAGGTTTGGTCGTAAGATATACAAGGCTGTGACCTATCGGATTAAGCCGGGGACTGCATCCGCAGAGGCGCAAGATACTTCTAAGAGCACAGAGCAGATGGGTGGCAAAGCAGAATCCCAAATGGCATACTCACAGGTACACAATCCTACTTCAATACATCAGAAAGAAAGTGAGTTACATGGAACTTTGGTTGCAAGTATTGGAAATGCACCAACATACAAAGATGTTGCATTAGCACGTCCAGGAACAATTGCCAAGACTCAAATACAAAAATCTAGAGATGATGTACAGCAGAACCAACCATCACTTGGTCAAATTATTGCACAAGAAATGAAGGATTCCATGGTAGATGCACCTCAAGTGGAACAGGGATCTGTGTCTGCAAATACCAATAATTCCAAAGAAGTAACCAATGTGCCAGAAGAAATGCAGCATTCAGAAGAAACAAAAGCATCTGAAAGGGAACGTGTGATTGATAATCTTGTCAAAGATGGTTTGCCAGATATATCAATATCAAATACTGAGAAATCTTTAACTGGCAGTGAGCCTGATAGTCAAACAGACATGATCATGTTCGGTAACAAGAGTCAAGAACCAACGAGTAGTGGCAACAAGGGTGCAGCCGCTGAGTTTTCAGAGTCCACTGTATCTGCAAAAGCTGAGCAGAGTGGAAAGTCTGACATGGAATTTTTTGAAGAAGCTCTACCCACCAGTATCGAACCTACTACAGTTTCAGCCTCTACAACAAATGCAGAGGAGGGCCTTGGAGGTGTTGGAAGTGAGAAATCAAAGCCTAACTTGCTGCTAAGTAATATTGATTTGAGAGAGATGCCAAATAAGAAGCTATCTGCTGCTGCACCACCATTTAATCCGTCTCCGCCAGCTATCCTTAGCCCTCTTGCTGTAAGTGTTGGTCTCCCACCACCAAGTACCATTCCAGGTGTTGCGCCTTGGCCTGTAAATGTCTCCTGCATCCTGGACATTCAACTATGGTGCCAAGTGGTCCTCCGTTGTGCTCCTCCCCACATCATTTGTACCCTCCTGCTCCTCGGTCTCCTAATCTCTTGCATCCTGTGCCATTTTTTTATCCACCATATAGTCAACCACAGGTGGTTCCAAGCACCACATTTCCCATGAACACTAATATTTTTCGCCCTAACCATTATGGATGGCAACCCTATATGAGCCCAGCTGCATCAGAGTTTGTGCCAGGATCAGCATGGCCAAACAGCCATCCAGTTGATTTCACCCCCACCCCACATGTTGTTGACCCTATTTCTCAATCTTTAGCAGATACGCACGTTCAATCTGATGCAGCTGTTGTTAGTATTGGACCTTCGCTGGACAGCAATACTGTAGCAGTCAAGAAGGAGGAAATGGAGGTTCCTGCAGTTGTAGGAAGTAGCAATTTGATCAGCAACAAACATCTGGGAGATGATCAGGATAAACAATTGAAAGATGCAGTTAGAATTGAACTGAATCCTGACATGCCAGGAGACAACACACAGGATATTGGTCGAACGAAGCTGCAAAGCAACATGAAGAATGAAGATGAAGGTAGTTTTAGGATATATGTAAAAGGGAAAAGCAGGCGGAAACAAACTCTCAGAATCCCAATAAGTCTGCTTAACAAGACATATGGCTCACGTTCTTTCAAGCTTGTGTATAACAGAGTAGTCAGAGAGAATGACATCTTCAGGCCATCGAATGTCTCCTTTGCTGAAGTTGTTTCTTCTGGCAACTAAGCAAGGCAAATTTTGCCAAGGCATCGAATATTGATGGATCTCCAACTGAAACATACTGAAATGTGATAAACTCTTGTTTGTCTGAGCATTTGGAAGGCAGCACGATGCTCCTTCAGTGTTCCAGGTAACCAACTTTTCAAATATCATAAGCTTTTTTGTCTTCCCATTATAATTTCATTCATTGATATGCTAGGTGTCTGCATTTTGCAGATCTGAAATTCCTCCATCCAAGCTACTCTGAAAGGATAAATGCATTTCTTTTCATTTCAAATAAGGTATGGCTTCCTTCTCAGTAATCTTTTTCAGTCATTACATGTTGAGCTTGTCTATACTCTGTTATGATCCTTAGATCATAGGGGTAAACATCCGTCGGAGGGAGATCGGACGGCGACAATTTGAGGTAGAACAGCACTAGGTGAAAGAGAGCACCGATTAGAGGGAGAAATAGATCTAGAATAGCCGGTCAAGGGAACGACCACAGCTGGACTCTAGGGACTAGGAACTTGTCTAATCATCTGTGCTTCATGCCAACAATTACAATATGCTTCCTTATATAGAGGGCTCTTCTAATAATTATAGATAAAATCAATCTAAATAATGACCTTCCTAACTAATAGATAATCTTCTTAACTAATAGATGACCTTTCCAATTACTTAATCCTTATACAAGAAAACTAATTAACTATATAAGGAAATAGATATTCGTAACAAAGGAAACTATTCGTGGGTGAACAGTAAATATGTAAACAGTACATGTATGAACAGTAACCACGCTCATGACATTGCACCCCTCTCGGTGAAACAGCTCGTTCTCGAGCTGTAACATAGGACAACAAACTCCTTCGATGGGATGAGCGAAATTTATTGGAGCATCATCTTCAATGTTGTCTTCATCGACTCTATCAGATTGTCTAGTAGGGATAGCTCGGCAGCAGAAGCCATGGTGTTGGTTCTGATACTAAGTTGTTATGATCCTTAGATTATAGGGGTAAACATCCGTCGGAGGGAGATCGGACGGCGACAACTTGAGGTAGAACGGCGCTAGGTGAAAGAGGGCACCAATTAGGGGAAGGAATAGATCTAGAATAGCCGGTCAAGGGAACGACCACAACTGGACTCTAGAGACTAGGAATTTGTCTATTCATCTGTGCTTCATGCCAACGATCACAATATGCCTCCTTATATAGAGAGCTCTTCTAACAATTATGGATAAAATCAATCTAAATGATGACCATCCTAACTAATAGATAATCTTTCTAACTAATAGATGACATTTTCCAATTACTTAATCTCTATACAAGGAAACTAAATAACTATCTAAGGAAATAGATATTCTTAACAAAGGAAACTATTCGTGGGTAAACAGTAAACATATGAACAGTGCACATATGAACAGTAACCACGCCCATGACAACCCTGTGTCCGGATCAGTTTTGGTTGTAGTTCTTCATATTGATTATATCTTCCTGTCAGCATATATAAAAAGATTTGTGTTCTTTGAAATGCCTTTGGAACTTCTGCTGCATTCCCCCAAATATTTTACACGCCAATGGCATGATATGTGTAAATAATGATTCGATCGGACCCTTCTAATTATGTAAACTTTTATTATAAGGGCCTTGTATTAACTGTATTTACTGAATGCACTTTACAAATTAATATACAAGAACAAAATAGTGGCTGTTATAAAATAGTTACGTTCTGCACCTCTTTGCTTATAAACAGCCAAACGTCTATTATTTCTATTGGTGTGGCAAATAATAAGGGTACTTGCATCTAATCCATTAGTATTCAACATGGACATGAATTCACCCATAACATTTGGTACTTCAGACAGAAGTCCTGCCATGAAGAAGCACAGGCATATACTATTGTATAATATCCAGGGAGAAAAAAAAAAACAGATCCCCCTACACACACAAAGGGTTTTTAAGCATGGTGCTTGAAAGGCAAATTTTCTTTTCGGTTTTTTCCCAGAGAAATTAATTTACAATTAAAAAAATTGTCCACCCCACCTCCCACCCCAGATTTTCCAAAATTTCCGTTTTTCAAATCTCAATGGGTCCTAACGTTTTTAAAAACTGAGAAATTTTCCGCTGATCATATCAATTGAGTAGCAATTCCAATGTGCATGTGAAGTTTGAGCATATGGCGTAGCTATGATTAAATTATTAACTAGTCGCTATTCCAGTTAAAAAAATGGACAGGAGAAAACTTTGTTTCGTTAATTCACTGGAATAGCGTCATATCAAATTGTTCAATATACAGAGAACCCTAGGAGTGGTGTATTATAACGTCTTTTCTTGCGTTTTATTTGCAGTCTCCTCCACACTTTCTTTTTCCTTTGGTGATCTCATGAAAATTAAGCTGACTGCTCTCTTTACACATCACACACAGGTGTCGACAATTCTGTGTAGAGTCCAGAAGATCTGCAGAGATTTTTGCGAGATCCAGAACTAATAGAAGATGGAAATGTTACCAACAATACTAGACAGACTGATTTTTGTTCAATTTTGATAGACTAAGAAAAGAATATTCTCTTTGATTTTTTGGGCTAAATTTTGGGTGTGTGAAACTTAGCACTTAGAGATTTTGATTTTTGTTGGCTCGCTGCATCCAATAATTATATGTCGCGGTTTTTGGTGAAAAACTAACGTTATTCTTTTTAAGAGAACAATAATAATCTTCATTCTGAGAAGCTGGTTGTTTTCGACTGTGTCCCCCCCCACCCACCCCAAAACGTGGCAAATTTTTCTGTGCTACAAAACAAGGCATATTTGATTTGGTTCATTATTACTTGAAACTATTAACATTTTCCATTGATATTGGCAAGACATGATCTACGTGCAAAGTTGTATTATCTGTGGACTTAATTAAAATCTTGTATACCATTTGAACATGTTTCCTGGCAAATAATCTTTTCTTTTGGGGTTTCTGGCAAATGTTGATGCACTACTGCCTGTCTGCCTACCCAGTGGTTGCGATTTGCTGAATGAAGTTATATATCTCTGATGAAGATATCAGCAAATCCTCTTCCCTGCAGATATTTTTTGTTACAAATAAATGCTTGGGATGTCTGCATCAAACATGCTTCATTGCATAAACGCCACCGTTCTAACTAGAACGCTACTTTCCCCGCATCCTCGAATTGCGGCTTCTCAAAAAAGAACTTATCTGCGATAGTTTCTCATATTGTAATCCGGATAGTTTTCGTATTGTAGGAAGAAACACGAAATTTCCATATTAGGTTTTTTGGCTTTAAAAAATAGCAAAAGACACTGAAAATTCCAGAAAATTTTGACAAAGGTATTTTAGAATATTTGGAACCCAAATAAAATATTTTCATAGTTTTGAAAATGTTTTATTAATTATGTAAGAATGCTTTTAGTCTTGGGAAAAATAGGAAACAGATTTTATAAATTCAGGAAATGTGAGCAAATGGCTCAAAAATTCAATAATGGATAAAAATAATTATTTTAAGCTATAATTTGAAAATTGAGGCTGTTACACCTTATGTCGGTGTGATCATATCAAATTTATGTATGAACTTATGTTAAAGCGTACTATGCTAATATATCATTTTGATTGCTTATACGTGACTCATATATGTACTCATATTAAAAAGTTGAAGCTATGATGATATGGTTCAAGGTATATTTCTTCCTATGTGTACGCAACTGTGTACTATCCGGCAATTTTATTTGTCCCCGATTTGAATCCGTTCATGTATCGCCCTGTGTTCATATCCCGAATGCTGAAAATTCATATTTGTATCCACCTTGTCCATATCCGGCTTCAAAGCTGAGGAAATATACGGGTTAGAATGTGGGATGGACAATACGGGTCTGTATCCTACCCAATTTCACCCCTACCTGGTTGTGAATGTTTGGCAGTACCGTCAACTTTTCATTGCATATTTACAGATCTGGCCACGTATAATTTTTTTTTACAAATTTGGCACCTTACCTCACTGCCACTAACCAATCTTGTCATCCCGTCACATCTTTCTATTCCATATCTCCCCTGTCTAATCCTTGTCTGCTGTATGCAAATTAAAACCGATCGTACGCGAGGAAGGATTCCCTCTCGGCTATAAATTAGCGAGCGATGAGCACGATTTCATTTCGCAATCGCTCTCTCGCTCACTCGCTCTATCTTTCAGTTGCTCTCTGTGTTAATTATATTTCTAGGGACATTTTAGCTTTATTAACCGCCATCATTATAAACCAATTTAGCTGGTAATTTTTATCTCCATCGATTTTTTGTTCTTCGTTAATTATTTATTAACTACGTACTTAAGTAGTTAAGTGCTAGGTTTGTTAGGTTTACCAATTTACCAACAAGCGTACTTAAGTAGTTAGGTTTGCTAGCTTTAGCAATGTACCAAGAAGCCATTTTTTTGGCCACGACTTGATTGTTCGTAAATTATTTATCGATCACAGAGCAATTTTTTATTGTTCATAAATTCTTCATTAGAAGCCAATTTACCTAATATTACATAAATTATTAGTTCTAAATCCATAATTTGTAGTTAAGAAAATATCATGCGATGCACTTACTTCTGGCGAGGTTAATTAGTTACAAAATAATTAGTGTCTCAATTAATTAGTTTTAAATAATTCAAAAATATGATAATAATGAAAGCATGCACTCGCTAATTATTCATGCAACTAATTATTTCGTGGTAGTTCATAATGATATGCAAGTTATTCTAGTATGCAGCACATGGTGGCCAAAATAATGACAAGATGTACCGCTAGTTACTATGCAAGCAATTAATTGCTACTTACTCAAGTATGCATGCACCATGTAATGAACACACACATATACAATTAATATTTTTAGCAAAGGGAAAGAATCGGGGTTAACGTGTGTAATCATTAAGGCGAGGTTAATTAGTTACAAAATAATTAGTTTGTCTTAATTAATTAGCTTTAAACAATTAGAAAATAGAAAAATAACGACAGCATGCACTGCTAGTTATTCATGCAACTAATTATTTCGTGCTAGTTATTTTATGGTCAATATCAATCTTCTCACTAATATTCCGTCTATTTCATGTGTTGCAAGCCATGTCTTTACTGGCGCTTGTCGAATACTTCTACAATGAGGACCACCAGTGCAAGCGGTGGATCGTTGGTGACACCGATAGCCCTTCACCCCTGCAACTTCGGGCGGGGAGGGATTCTTGGTAGCTGGACGATCGTTACGTCCCGATCCTCCACGACACGGGCTTCTTGCCCCTTGCGAGGCTGGTGTCTCTCGAACGCTGGTTCCTCCTAGAAGCTAGCCTGTTGTCGGCACTTATCGACAGGTGGAGGCCCGAGATGCACACCTTCCGCTTTCGGTGGGGTAAGATGACGGTCACCCTGCAAGACATCTCGCTCTTGATCGGTCTCCTGATCCGGGGTAAGGAACTTGTTTTGGGCCCTCCGCCAGCGCATTGGAAGGCCATGCTGGAGCAGCGCTTCGGCCAACCTCTCCCGGTGGGTGCACATGGAGTCCCCCCGGCTTCGCTGAGGCAGTTTGATGATTGCCCGCAGGGTGCACCTAACGAGGTCGTTAGGACGCACCTCGTAGCTTACCTTCTTTAGCTCTTTGGTTGGGTTCTATTTCCAACTACACAGGGCGATTGGTGCTACCCCAGCTACGTCTGCCTCGTCGAGTTGTTGGTTGACGCGAGGACTGGGCTAATGCCTTAGTATAGTTGGGGGTCAGCCGTCCTTTGCGCCACACATCGGGGGTTGTGTGACGCTTCACGGCGCGGCACCAGTGGTACCCCCAGTCTGGCCCTCTACTACGTGCTCCTATAGCTGTGGATTTGGGAGCACTTCCCAGTTGGGCGTCCGTCCATCAAGATAGCGGTGCACCTGTACGCCCCCCGATCGGCGTGATAGATGGGCCCACTATGGGCACACGGTGGGTGATGGCCGTCTGCTATTTGGGCCAAGGACAAGCTGGTGAGGTGCTACTCGTTGTACCACAACGAATTCGAGTTGTTGTATGAGAGCCACATCATCTGGTGTCTATGGTATTTAGATTTCGTGCGCACGGTAGCGCCACACGAGCTGTCGGTGCAATGCACCCAGGACATCGGGATATGGTGGATGACCTACCACCTAGTGTTCGCACATATGGTGGAGCCTTATGCGCCACAACGTGTAATATGACAGTTTGGTATATAAGTACTACTCCTTCCACACCGAGTTCTCCTGCATCCAGACTTCAACATAATCTCACTCAGATGGACAAGCACTAGGAGGAGATCTGCGAAATGCAAAGGGAGTATGCGGCCCAGGAGGAACAAAGGGAGCATGCTAGGAGGCCACCTCCCCGCAATGACACCCCCCATAGCAGCAACCTCTACCACAATAACCCAACCGAGCATTCGCCGCAACACCCACCCAAGGGGGAGACGCCGCCCCTCCGTTGGTGTAGGGACAGATGCAAGTTTTTCAAGTCCAAGCACCGGTTCAACCTGGGCATGCGTTACTGGGGTTGTGAGAACTACTCTTGCAACTATCTCGACCGCTATTGTGACACGAGCCACTATCAGCAGCCATAAGGATAGGTTACAGTATGTTCTCCTACCATTTCTCTTTCAAAGCACGCACTAACAACCTCTCCTGTCTACCAGAGTTCCTAGATCCACTATGTGGCTACCGCAAGTGGATCGACTTAGAGATCCCACACGACCAGTGGACTCTTGACTGCGAGCAGTGGGATGCCAACTGGAACCGCGAGAGGAGGGAGGAGGAGCGCCGCACCGAAGAGCACAATGAGTGTATCTGGCGGGAGACGCTGTAGGATCAAGGATAACAGACTAGAGGAGGGTGAATATGAGATTTTAAAACTTTTTCAACTAATTAACAATTTTAAACAAGATTGCCTTAACAAAGCTTCCTAATACAATGGTAGAGAAATTACTAGGCTAAACAAGATAATTAAGAACTATGTCTAAACTAGATACAATTCAAGCTAAGCAATTCTACACAATCAAATTGCTAGAAAAGTAAATGCGGAAGAAGTAAAGACAAGATTAAACAAACCACAATAGAGACAGTGGAGTTTTTCTCGTGGTATCGAAGACTTGCCGGTCTTCACTAGTCCATGTTGAGGAAGTTTGAACAAATCAAGCCGGCTCCACGAATTAAGCCTCAATCCTCGATCACTAGAGTTACTCTTCCTCCACTCCGGAGTTGGTGAGCACAACACCAATCACAATTCCTCACCGGGTCACTTCACAATCTTCCTTGAAGGGATCTCCGCGCAACTTCTTCTTCAAGCCGTCTAGGTGTCGACAAGCACCAAGAGTAACAAATCGTAGCGCTCGCTTGAAGACTATCAAGTGCCTAAGATGATCAACTAATGATGCAATGCACTTAATAGCTTTTAACTACCTCAAAAATTGGACTCAATGAAAATGAGTAGAAGAGAGAGCACCAAAGCTTAAGAGTATTCAATGTAGCTCAGAACTTGTGAGCTTGGTGCAGGTGGGAGTGTATTTATACCCCCATCACAAAATCTAGCCATTACAACCACTTTCCTGAGAAAATCAGGATTTGCGGTAGTACCGCCGTTAAAAAGCCCGGTTCTATCGATTTTCGGTATAACGGTCGGAATAGTGGCATTTAATGCTTTGAACTAGCTGTTACAAAATAAAGTTACAGTACTACAGCCAACTAGAAATCGGTACTACCGATTTACGGTAGTACCGCTCGGCTAGAATAGAATTACCGATTTCCAGAGATCAAGAACCTCAGAAAAATACCTTCTCTGGAAAAAACATACCACCAATAAAATATCGATACTACTGTACTCCGGTAGTACTGATCAGATTTTGCGGTCATACCGATTCTTAAGGGAGATCAAAACTCCCCAAAACACTCTCTTTGTAATTTACGTACCACCTTCCGATTTTCTGAGAGAAAAAACAACACTTAAAAACATGCTCTCTGGAAAATACGTACCGGCATGTAAATATCGGTACTACCGACCTACAGTAATACTGCATATCACTTGTGGTCATACCGATTTTCAAAACAAATTTTCCAAAAGCTTAAATCAAGGCAATGCATGAACCTTAGTTGATCATTATGGCACAAAAATACTTTCTCAAGCTACTAGCTATGATCCCTCTTTATAGTATGGTGTTTATCCTATAAACCTAGTCTTTTCTCCAAAACACCGAGACTGGCAAAAACTATAAAAGAGTCCTTAGGTTATACAATACCTATGTCTTGATCTAGGTTGATCTTTCATCATATTCGCATTGCCAATATCCTTGTCATTAATCAATCATGGGAACTTTAACCTTTAACACATAGCACACATGTTAGTCCCTTAACACAATGTTGACATTAATTACCAAAATCAAATCTGAGGGCCTAGATACTTTCAATCTCCCCCTTTTTGGTAATTGATGACAACCCTATCGATATACAAGATATGAAAGATTTTGAATATACGCAAGGTTGTATATTTTTGTTTTGATATTTGATAAACAGGAAATTCTTGATTTGAGTTCAAAGGAGATGAAGAATTTTGTTACTTTCAAAGTCAATCAATAAATAGAGAATACTCCCTAAATATGTGCATCAAGGTTCATGAAGTGATTTTCATGCACATTTGTAGAAAATGAAAATTTTAGTGAGTTTTCTTTATTTATTTGATATGAGGAACAATGTTTACAAAAGATCATTCAAGCGAGAAGGATAATAATCATGATAAAAAGTACTTAAGATGACAAACAAGCAATAATTGATGATAGTCATGATAATAAAGAAATCGCTTGAATTCAAGAACTTCAGAACCATAGAAGATAAAAACCATATAAGCATCATTTCTCATAAATCATAGAGTACAATTCAGGATGCAACAAGTTTAAACTAAGCTATTACAAGCATACGAGTTCCAAATAAGGTCATAACAAAGCCTTACAACATAAAATATTGTTCCAACATAGATAACCGAACATAGACCAATATAGACATAAAAACATATTGTTCCAACATAATAGATAGATAAGTAGATAATAGATAGATAGGCTCCCAAAAGCTATGCTCCCCTTAATCTTTCATTCTGGATCTTCAAACTTCTCCCCCTTTGGAATCAAGGACCAAAAGGTATCAATCATGTGCAGGAGGATCACGAGGAGGAGTATTAAGGCGACGACGTCCAAAATGAGCTGGAGTAGATAAAGCCTGCTCGAGGGTGAAAACCTGATCTGTCAGAGCAGCAATCCAATTATTTGTTTATGACTGAGCCCCCTCTAGTCTCTGCTGAGAGTCTCTAATTTCCATGACCACTGAGAATAGCTGAGAGAGTGAAACTAGATCTGCTGGAGCTTCTCCTAGAACCTGAGGTGTTACTTGAGCAGGAGGTGGAGGTACTGGAGCCCCTTCCCTGGGCTTGTAGGCCATGTGCACTCGTGGACGCCCTCCTCTGAACTTAGTAAATCTCGATATGAGTGCCATGATGTATGGAGGAAAATAGATTCTTTTGACTCTGTCATTCTTGGATGAGCTAATTTCTCTTATTATCACATCAACTACATCAAACTTCCTGCCATGCATAATATTGTCAGTGATGTTCCATGCATGCCCTCGAATGGCATCAAAATTCCCACTCTTGGGGAAGAAAGTATGGTTGATGATTCTGTTGATTAGGCTCGGTGGAGGGAGAAGGCATCCAATCTTTCCAGGCACAAAATTGACATTTTGGTCATAGAATTGACTCCATGCTAGAACTCTGAGAGCTTCTCTGTCATTAAGCTTTTCTTGTGTCCCCATGTAGGTTCTCAAAGCACATTCAAAATCAGCCTTGGAGGCTTGAAACCTTTGAGTTCCAATCATCCAAATCAATTTATCAAAAGTTGCCGACACAAGGACTATGGCATAAAATTGTCGGATAATGTCTTCATTATAATCACATTTTAGTGCCACAAGATCATGAAGACCAACTGCCTGAAATAACCTGTAGGCTCCCTCATATTTGTTGAGAGAGTTTGAATCAGTCTAGACAACATACTTATGATTGGTGAACTGTCGATGATGACTGTAGAGCTGACCGAATACTACTTGCTGGAACCTAGTATGGAACCTTGCATCAGTAGAACTGTTGGTCTTTTCATATTGATTGACGTGACACAGCAAAGCAAAGTTGTCACTGGGAATCTGCATAAGGTCCATTACGGGCTCTTCAGCCTCAGACATCTCCTCATCACTTCCAGTTTCATCTTGAGAGGTTTCCTCATCACCTTCATCCTCTTCACTTTCAGGTTATGCAGCTCCCTTCTTGGAGGATGTCGCTTTATCTTTCTTTCTCATAGCAGGAAGAAATGATGCTTTCAGTCGCTATCATCTCTTGGAGATCTTCTTGATGCCGCCTATTTGGAGGTGCCTTTCGGTGGGAAGGTCCAGTGCTAGAGGTGGGGATCATAACGTTCTTCAGATCTCCGTCGGGAGAGGTCCCTTTGTGAAGATCTTCTTGCTTTGTCCTTGCCATGGGTGCTAAGATAAGAGAAGCAATTAGGATAGGTTTCATGCAAAAGAGTATGAATTAATCAGTTTTTTCATTTTCTGGAGCGGTAGTACCGCCATTGAATATCCGGTATTACCGAAAATTGATAGTACCAGAGACCACGAAGCGGTAGTACCATCGTTCCCGAATTTTTAGGGCAATTGTTTGATTCTTGATTCTAACTAGTGTTTGACATGAATGAATCCATGGAATCAACATGATAGGTCATCAAACTACCAAAATGCCCGAAAGAAATTGATTATATCATCCACATTTTGAACAAACCCTAGAAATGAGATGAGTGCCAAATCTATGAGAAGAGAGATGAGATTAGGACAAGTACCTCAAGGATTGGAAGGGATGTGATCAAGAGAACCAATCCCAATTAAAAGCTTCAATAAAAATTCACAAATCTAACGAATTTGGGTGGTGGTTTTTGGAGATGAAGAGCACTGGAGAGAGGGGGGGTCGGCGGCTTTGGAGAAAAAGATGCGGTTAAACCGCAGGTGAGATGAGGGCCAAGATAAAAAGCTTCGGCCATAACCACTGAGAAACTGCCACTCAAAAGCAGTAGTACTGCCGTTAGAATGCAGTATTACCAGATAGCGGTAGTGCCAGCATTAAAATGCGGTATTACCATTTTTGCCTGAAAAATAGGAGCTGAACTTAAATGCAAATGATCCTTGATTCAAACACTCAAATAACTATTTTTTAGGATTATTATGCTTGAGATAGATAATAATAACTCCAATTAACATAGATGATATCAAAGTAGGGTTTTTGATAAAATTTTTGAAATAATTTCGTAAATATCTCAATAAAATCCAAATGAGAACGAATTTCATGAGGCATGAGTTTCAAGCAATATTAGAATGGTTTATGATATTTAACTCATTCCTCAATTTGCAAAAGCAACTCTTATCTAATGGTTTGGTGAAGATATCGCCTAATTGGTCATTGATCTTTATGTGGCTAATCTTGATATCTCCTTTTGTTCACATGATCTCTCAAGAAATGGTGTCAGATATCTATATGATTGGTTCTTGAGTGTTGGACCGGGCTATTTGCAATCTTCATGGTACTATCATTGTCACACAAAAAAAGTATATTATCAAATTTAATTCCATAATCCAACAATGTTTGCCTCATCTATAGCAATTGAGCACAACAACTTCCCGAGTAAATATATTCGGCTTCGGTGGTGGAAAGAGCTGCGGAATTTTGTTTCTTCAATGACCATGATACTAAAGATCTTCCTAAGAGTTGACAACTACCCGATGTGCTTTTTCTATCTATTTTACAAAACGCATAATCGGAATCCGAATATCCAATTAAATCGAATTTTACACCTTTAGGATACCATAAGCTAATACTAGAGGAATGCTGTAAGACCCAAAATCTGAAACTTGGGACCCACTGTGTATATTTGTGCCATTCCCTGGATCAGTAGCAGGCACACACAGTCACATTGTTGGTTCAAACAAATATCACAAAATTTTTTAAAAAACTATTGCGTAATATTAAACAAAGCGTAAATATACCTTACGGCTTTTGACTTGCAGAATAGCCGGAAGGCCAAATAACTTTCAGAGAATAGGAGCGGAAGCAGCAACAACGTGCAAGCGTGGAACCCTCACGATATGCCCACCGACAATCGACTGTGGGCTCGCGACCTAGTTCTTGGCCTTCTTGATAATTAGTCTTGTCCAATGCTCATCATCGTCCCTGTAGTGCTTACTGACTAAACATAATGTAAACTACGAGCATGAGTACACAACCGTACTTGCGAGCCAACACACAATGCAGTTATTTTATATATGCAAGGCTAGTCTAGTGAGTTTTATGTTTCTTTTATTTACGCAAAGAAATATTTCAATTCAAATACAATGTATTAGATTCAAGAGGCAAGAGAGCAAACATTTTGAATACTTTTAAATAACAGCGAGTAATAACATTATACAACAATTAACAATAACAGGTGGCTGCCCCTGCAGCACACCACAATAGCATGAGAAACCCTTCTCAATACCATCCATCAAGTTTTATGTTTTAAATTCCAAAATGTTGAGTCTAACTCTCGAAAGACCTCCCCAAGCGTGTCCATAACCAAGGACTTGGCTATTCGAATAGATTTAACCCTGCAGGGGTGTACAACTTTACCCACATGTCAGACCGCTCCTTTTGCTACTGGATAAAACACACTTAGAAGGTATGCGTGAGCTAAGTCTTACGAGACGTTTCCAATATTATGTATTATCTACGAGCCGCTCATATGGATAGAAACCCATACGCTATATTGTAAAGCCAAAAGTCAACTACCCTATGAGGGTAAAGCTTTTGGACAACTACAATGCTCCCAACACAACACATTTCCTTGTTCAACACAACACACACACACCCTCCTACGACTCGGAGCTAATACACGCCAAAGTACTAAGCCAAGAGGGGACCCATATGACCCTCATGTGGATGCACGCAATAATGCTTGGTTTAGTGTAACAAGATGTTCGGTCCTTGTTGACTCGGGCACCATTCCAGTTACACCCAAAAATCACACCAACATACCAATGTGCCCAAGTACAAATCATTTTGTTTTCATTTTTAGTTTTCACAATTAAACAGAGCGAAAATGCTGAATCATAAAGTTGTGATAAATTTGTGTGATCAAGGTTATCGACTAAGTCGATAACCGCCCAATCTACCAGAAACTAAGCATTGCTAAGCATGACAACGAATAAACATAATTAGACCACATAACATGCACCGGGCTCTAATTCACCAGTTGGATTATTAACTAAAGCTAGTGGCAGGGGATGAACAATTTTAGGGAGTTCTTTCAGTAGGTTTAGCTACCTCTAATCGCTAAAATACTTGACAAATAAAGCGTGCATACATACAGTTGCAAACAAAATAATAGTTTTGAATACAATAGGATCAATATGATCAAAGTGTTGACTCGCCTTGCTCATTATTCTGATGACTTCGGTCAGGCTCTTGCGCAATGTTTTGATAATCACCACGCTCAGAATACGGATAATCATTCTGATCAATGTCCTAATAATCTTGATCTTGACCTGGTCCTTGTTGGGGTTGTCGATCCATTATTTCTTCAAATGCTAACTATGCATAATATGATTAAATCCAAGAGCAACTGAAACAACCAAATGAAATCCAATAAATTCAGATACATTCAATAAAAAGGTAGCACTTCAACAAAAGTAGGCCTATCTGACGATACATTGAAAGACAGAAGTACTCCATATGATATTAATCATACTCAGAGGAGTTAAAGAAGGGACACTGCAGACAAAGTATATCTAGGGAGTTGATAAAGGAAATACTTCAGACCAAAGTATAATCAAGGAGTTGATGAAAGAAATACTGCAGACGAAATCTAACAGGGAGAGAGAATGTCCGCAGGAACATTCCTCGATGGTTACTGATATGGGAGAGATTCTCTGGTTTAGCTATGACTCACCGATCTTCTTTCGGATCACAAAGGGTTCTGCCATTGAGAACGGATGACGACGAACGATACCTAGAGCCTAGGTAATGATGTTTTCCTTAACAAACTACCTAGCACTCACAAGCACTCTCTACAGACATTCTATGAATACATCCACGATGATCATATAGTCAAATTTGGTCCTCGCAATTAATCAATAACTGACTTACTAACCATTTACCTTAAACGCTATATCAAATTAATCTAAGTGTACTCATCCACGCATCAAAAGGCTCATCGACCATTTCTTGATTAACTACATTTAGGCATGTCAATTATTGTTGGGAGTACTCCTTAGCTAATTGTGAGGACCCGGAATATTTAACTAGTAACACTTAACCTCCAATTGGTTCTAGCATTACTAATTAAACATTCTAAGCCTCGATGGACATATGCTTCCCTAATCGCAGATATGCACATCACCACAAAATTACACATCAATTCCATACACATACCTCACTAAGTTCAACAATGACATACATAAAGTAAAGTTATTACAAAGAGGAGCCGAATGCCAAAAAGAACAATATACAAGAATGACAATGAAGCAAAAGCGCCATAAGATGGCTAGAACAAAAGTCGACCAGGTTAGCCATACACCCACAAGGCAACCGACCGGGCCGCCAAGCTAGTCGCCCATAAGCTACCACAACACATTTCATAAAAGTGAGGCCCTCGGCTCACCTTCTTCCTCTGCAACAAAACAATTAAGCATAACAACCGAGTACAAAGATTGTCTTTGTACGCAAGATCGACGTGTGGGATAGCAGACCTATTCATAAACTACATGCAAGCTTATTTAGGTGGAGGTTGTATGTCTCATTTTGCATGAAGCCAACTTTATTTGCAATAATGTAATACATTTTAAAAGCAGTTTGCAAATCTGTTTTGTTATCAAAGTAATGTAAGTAAAGATACATACAAGTAACCACACAGGCGACTATCCCAATAGCCACCACAACATAGCACTAATCCCGATTCGTACCACCCATCAAGTTTTAATTTAAAAGGTTGTAGTCTAACTCTTGAAAGACCTTGCCAAGCGTGTCCATAATCTAGGACGAGGCTATTCGAATAGTTTTAACCTGCGGGTGTACCAATGTACCCACACTTGCATCCTTTAAGCCACAAAGCACACTTCCGAAGGTATGCTGGCACGGCTAAGTCCTACGAGACTTTTTCCAATATTGTGTATCAACCACGAGCCGCTCATATGGATAGAAACCCATATGCTTACATTGCAAGCCGAAAGACAACAAATCCCATCACGGGTGAAGTCTTTCGGACACTACAATGCTCCCAACACCATCCCTCCTACGACCTCCTGCGACCCGAAGCCAATACACGCCAAAGTACTAAGTCAAGAGAGGTCCCATACCCTCTAATGTGGTTAGCACGCTAAAATGCTTGGTTCAGTGTAACAAGATGTTCGGTCCTTGTTGACCCGGGCACCATTCCAGTCACACCCAAAAATCACACCATCATACCATTGTGCCCAAGTCTAAATCATTTTGTTTTCAGTTTTAGTTTTCATAAGTAGACATGGCACAAGGTAGAAATCATAATCATAATAAGTTTTGTGTGATCAAGGTTATCGACAAGTCGATAACCGCCCATTTCTACCGAAACTAAGCATGGCTAAGCAATTAATTCGCAACTACTAAGTGACAAGAGCCCATCCATGAACTCTAAATCACAGCAAGTAACCTAGGCTCATGGTAGTAGAGGATAATCATTTGCTAAGGAAATGCATCTACTAGGCCAACTATTAACACAAAGTAGCAATGCATACATAGAATTTGTAATCAACATAAATACTTAAAATACTGGGATTAACATGATCAAACTGCTTGCCTTCTTGCTGTTGCTCAAACTGTTGCGGAGGGTCGTTCTCGGGATTACCGCAAATGTCGAATCCTTAACGAAAGGACAAAAAGAACCAAGAACAACCAATAAGACGAGCCACACTCAAACAAACGAGCAAGCAAAAATTATCCAAATGCGACGAAATTTATACATAAGGTAGAATACGAATATACCTAGACATAGAAACTGGAAAAACCTAATTTGGATTTGTGGTGCAAAAGATATTACCTAAAAACCCATTTTCGGCCATAATTAGGTACTGTAGCAAAAATATTTTCTAGAGGTTTTTTGGACTTGAAAATTTTATGAGAGGTTGCTACTGACATTTTAAGGCTAATACAAGTGGTTTCATCTTAATTGGAGTTAAAACGATTTAGTTATGATTTTTCTAAGATGCAAAACTAGCATAATGCACTTTCCAAAAATATATACATGTGCAAAACCCACTTCACATTATAGAATGATAACAGAAGGATTTCCTAACATCAAATTTCTATTTTTAGGATTTACAGTGAATTACTGGTGTTTATTACATCATCAAATGAATTTTTAATTGCTACTAATAAGGTTAATTCTATTAACATATTTTTCTGGTGCTGATTTAGGCCTACCACCATTTTTAGATTAAAGTTTAGTTAATAGCAAATTTATCAAAGTTAAAATCATCCAATTAGCATGTAACACCCTGGCTATTCGGAAGCCAAGATGTCACCTAAAACATCTAACATACATCCATATTGCGGGAGAATTTGAATAAAATCAACTAATGATAGTATCAAAACAACCAGGACATGATGAAGGTATCCTTCCTTCACCATCTAAACTATTTATTTTAGTTCATTGATAATGAAAGTTCATATGCAGTAATAAATCAACCTCAATGTGGAGAAGGTATCCTTCCTTCACCAATTATAATTTAATTATTACAGTTCATCATTAACGAATGTAAGATAGAACTAAATTTAATCTTGAACATGAATAGGGTGATGTGAGCGAGTAGTGCGTGTCTACTCCCTCCCAAGTGAGCCAACATCGGGTTACCTAAAATAAACAAACAACGCAAGAGTGAGTCCATGACTCAGCAAGTACATATATCAATATGATAATCATTCAATATGAATAAGACAATCTCATCATCGGTTCAATCACATCACAACCGACTACATATGAAGACATGATATGAATGCTCAAAATCAAAGGAATGGACTGCACACATGCATATCTGGTATAGCGGTGAAACACCCGTCGGTGTTCACTCAAGCCCGCATCTTAACAAAAATGCGGGATCCACTTCCGTATGAAGAACGTTTCATACGGGTGTCCAACATTGCCCATCTTGGAGTTAATGGGTCTTACATGCCCATTCGGAATTAATGGGTCTTTCAAATCCACTCCGTGGGCGGGACATGACAATGTCCAACACCGCCCACACGGAATGGTGGGACTTGCAATCCACTTTCGTGGAGGAAACATGCATAATGAATGCATAGAATGAAATACGAATATTGAAAGACATGATAACAAAACATGGATTCAACACATATGAAAGAACATAGACAATCCATCTTCTCGTATCATACCAAATCACAGCATGACCATATAAACATTCATCAATCACAATCATTAAGGGTGGCAATGTACTTGCCTTCGCGATCTGACAGCGTTAGTCGGCAAAGGTGATACTCCTAAACCCGAGGCTTCACCTCCTAAACAAGTAAAATAATTTCAATAAGGACATAATATACCCAACACTACTAATCGACGTTAAACATCGCTTTCACGATGACTCTAGTCATTAATACAAAACTTAAAATGAAATCAACAATTTCTGACATAACTTAATTCTGGACAGCAGCACGGTAATTGACATATCTATTGGTCTGGAACTCGGAATGAGGTGAGACCAATTTCCATGGATTCTTAACTGACATATCTACAATACTCTAGTTGGGCAAAAGTTCAGATTTTGCCTCTAATAAAATTTGGCCCACGGCTCAAATCTGTTGACTGAAATAATTGACAGAAATATCGGCTAAAATAAAATATCCATAACTTTTGTTGCACAACTCCAAATTGAACATTCTTTATCAATCTGAAAAGGTTATCGAATTATCTACAATAACTTAGTTGGCACGACATTCATATATTGTCTTTAACAAAAAGTGGCACACGGGTCAAAATTAAAGATAGAAACTGACATACAAACTGGACAGACTGACATACAATCTGGACAGTCACAAAGAAAAGTACATAACTTTTGATCTATAAATCCAAATGAGGTGTTCTTTATCAATCCTGAAAGCTAGTGATATCACCTTCAAAATTTGTTATGGGCAAGACCTCTGAATCACACTCTAACTAGGCCATAAATCAACCTATACAGAGACTGCTATTTCTCTTCAGGATTCTGGACAGCAGATAATAAATCTATCATAACTTTTGACTCGAAAGTCGGAATGAGGTGATCTTGGCGGCCAACGAAAGCTAAGAACAAGACCTACATAACTCCAGGAGAAGATCATCTCAGATTCGGCCTCTAAAACCACGAAACAGACCCGCAACATTCTGGACAGAATTGATTTTCTGAACGCAGCAGTTCGATCTAATCAAATATGAACCAAATCGCATCTACCACTAATCAAACGACGAGGATCGGTATTCGTTACCCTTGTAGAACCCTAGGAAGACGCTGATCAAACACCCCGAAGAAGATCCCTTCTCTTCTCTTCCTTTCTCCTTTCTTCTCTTGCCGAAATCCCTTTCTCCCTCTTCCTTTTGGCCAATGGCAGCAGGATGAAGGGGTGTATGGGGCGTGCTACAGTACTGGGCGGCGCTGCAGTGCCGTGCTACAGTAACATGGGTGGTTGTCTAGGGTTTTAGGAGGAAAAAGGGCAGCTTGGGCCATGGGCCTTAGGGCGCCTCCCCTTAATGGCCCACTTCATGGCCGGCCAAACACACCCTTAGCTTGGGCCGAGGCCCAAATTCCCAATTCTAACAGAATCCTTAAATTTAATTTAATTTTCTCTTCCAAACAAGTTTCTCTCTTACCGATATACGGGATATTACATTCTACCCCCTTAAACAGATTCGACCCGAATCCTCACACGATCGCGAAAGGACAACCTGGCGAGAACTATTAACGGTAACCACGTGCAGTGATCAAACCGGATAACGCTCACGCATACGAAACGCCAACTCCCAAATGGCCTCTCCGAATTGAGGAGACCACAACACAAAGATGTAAAACGACATCCGTCCTAACACTCAACCCGAACTTTCCAAGTATACTCATCGAAGAGGATCGAATGTAAGACCTTACTCGATGGTCAACGTTTTTAATGAAAACTCAAACTTTGAATGGCCCACTACTCACTCGGCACGAACACGGCGGATGTTGCGTTCTTCGCATATGGACCTTAGACGGTCAAAGCGATACGCCAACTTCCTAATTTACGCCATTGTTGGAAACGAGCGAATGAACTCGAGACAAACTCCTTTGGTACGAAAACACACAACGGGCTCAAAATCGAACTGTTCATCTAAGAAAGGACAACTCCGTTAAACAAGAGTGTACAATGAGCTGGTTCCTAAACCACCAATTCTCAAAAAGAAGCCAAGCGAAATAGAGTCCTCATCGCAACCACGCAATACTAACTCTTCACCAAAAGTGTAAAATCCCAAATTTGATAGTTCATCACGAAAACAATTCCACTTTCTAAATAGGCGGTTACGAATGAACACCACGAAAACCAAAGGAGGAATCATTTTAAATGCCCGAATAAAAACTTCCTTTATTATTTATTTATTTATATATTTTTTTGCTGAATTGGAAAGAAACATACATACTAGTGCAGTGCCAACTCAAATTGCCAAGGACATCGACCAACAACACAAAGCTCATGTGAGAATAAAGAAAACGCTTCACTACTCAAAAAGACATTTTTTTCTTAGTTTCACTTTTTGGAATAAAATCTCTCTCAGACCTTGGAATTCGAATTCATCGCATACCACACGGGCTCAAACCTCTTAGTTTAACATCCTCAAATTAGGCTTAAACCGAAATACATCATCCACACCTTTGTAGAGAGACTCTATTGATTCCACTGAACACTCTAGAGAACTCCTTCAATCGATGACATTAATTTGATAGAAGGCACCAAAGCACCTCAAAAACCCATGCAATATTATCACCTCCAACTTTCAAGAATAACACGTCAGAATCCTCAGTACACCCGCTCATGAACTACATCAAAAGAGTTCTATCGACAATCATTCCGCTACTCAGAATACTCCAGTTTTCTATCCCTCTACATAAATCTTTGGGCGACCAAAAGTCTAGCATGAAAATGAAAAGCCCAAATTTAACCTCCGAGACCTCTACAACGAATTCCTCTTATAACAAATAGTGAAATCATCGGATTAAATCTCTAACATCCCCACAAATCCGACATACTCACTCATTGACATCATCAGGAATCACTCACACAACATCGCAATACTTTCCAATTGTTTTACTCTATAACATTGATTAAGGTTTCCATACATTTGATAATCCCCAACATTTCAACATGAACCAAAGTTCTGGAACTACACTATACCATAGGTCCTACTTAGTCGAACAATATACGCTTTACTTGAAACCATACATCCCATCGAATCAACTTCCCTCCAAGAGGCTCGAGTCAAAACCAACTCATCTTCTATTACTCCTCCAATAGCTGGGTAGCAAAATCTCACCCCTACAATCACTTAACCACCACCAAACCAATTAACAACTTACGATTTGTAAAACTTTCAAAGACAAAGCGGTTGATCCTTTCTCAAAAGAAAGAGGCGAACAAGAACAAATTTCACCACATAGGAAAAAAATCTGCGCTCACGGTGAGCACGAGACCAAAAGAAATAATCGGTAAAGAAGATCTGGGAAAACAAAAATTGAGTTCACAATGAGTGCGCATCCTCGAAAGGAATAGCAAATAACCACCGATAAGAGAAATGACATTGCGATTGAAACTCGACAACTCTTGAGTGTAAAGAGCAAAAGTTTATGAACAATTCAAATAACCACAAGTTACAAAACTTGACTCAAATTCTCAAATATTCCTACTGCACTCTTTCCTTTAACACTGAAATTAATTTTTTGACTAACATCGCTTTGCCACAACGTACAAGATAAGATCTTTAGTCCAAACCACAAGGACTAATTAAGAACCAATGAAATTCTTCAATACGTCATATTTGTTCAGAACAGTTCAACTACACAAGAAACATGAGATCCAAATAATCTCAGCCACCAAACTCAAACATTTTCAATTACGAGATTTCGAAAAGCAAGTAGATTATTCTCCTCTTAAAGGAACCAACATAACTTCTTTGATTGCAACCTCACGTTGCCAACTCAGACCAAAGAGCCTTTAAAATTAAATCACACAAATCTCTTAAGAAGCAACAGGACAATCCAATACCTTAATTTATTTAAAATAATTTCAGCTACCAGATGATTCATGGGCTCAAAGAAAATATCACGAAAGCTAAACTTGAATTATTCTCATCTGAACGATATCACCAAAGGCGATCAAATTACTATGGGTATTAACATCAATTTCACAACAACAATTAGAAAACACTTCAAAAGACCCACGTGAAAAGAATGAATTGATTCTTTCTCAAAAGAAGAGACAAATGGAAACGATTTTCACCAACTAGAAAACTCATCCACCACTCAGACTTGAACATGGGACCAAGAGAAGAAACCAATTAAGCAATGAACTCACAGAACATAAGTGGAGTCCATAGTTGAAGCATAAGCCTCACAAGAATAGAATATCGAACCTTAACAGATAAGAACAAATAAGTATTCAAAATCAAGCACTTGCATCACTAAAGAACCACTGCAACTTTGTAACATATCGTTACTCGATAAACTTCATTTACCACATAAAGCTGAACCCCAAAAGATCATGAATACAAATCTTGAAATTTGATCATTTAGAGAATATCACCATGGGTGATCAAATTACCACAGAATTAACCTCATTCTCACATTTTGACGATTTAATAACATCGACAACATACACTAGTACCAAGAATCATCAAACTTTATTACTCCATCCTAAAACTTCCCAAAGGGAATACAAACCACAAGGTTGAAACAAATTTATTATAACCAGATTATGCTAAGCAATAACAATATCACAACGCACGCTATCAAAGACTACTTACGAAATTCATCTACTCAAGCTGTTGGTGTTGCTCAACACCTTCTTCAATAGCTCATTAACAATTGATGATTGTACTAACCATGTGTATACATACGGTACTAATTCCATTTGCAATCACATAACCAAATATAAACATAGATTCACATTTCACCTTTATTGAAATCATTTCAAAACATGATTAAAGATTCACTAACATAATTTCCTATAAACAAGGTTTCATGAATCGATACACGGCACCCATCCGGTACTTTATACAAGTTTCAACAATTTTGCATACCAGAAATAGATAAATCTAGCTCTTATGTAAGATCTATAGGTTCGAATGGATATGGACAATCTTTATTTAACATACACCGTATCAAATACAAGGACATTTCAAATTAATAAATTTCAATTTCATGGATGGTAGTTAAGAATAATTGATTTGCACCATGCTAAAAACCCAACTTGGTAACCCACATCATAGCAATTTATTCGTTTAGTTATAACTTCTCATTTTAAGCATGGCAAGTCATCACAAAAGGATTCTAACGTCTTACTTCAGCAAAAGAGAGACTTCAAATTTCAACGTTCAAGTAATCCAAAGAAACACATAAAGCAAAAGCTTTTCCATGCAAACGAACTTACAAATGGAAACTCTCACTAACCAAGCTATCAAACGAGTAAATGAGTCATTTTTTTTTCAATGAGAAAGAAGGAGCAACCATGAAAACATCAATCTTGCCAATTGACAACGATCACAAGTAGTAAAAGCAACTCAACAGTCGAAAAGCAATAATTGTTTGAGAGAACCAAGAGGGATCTATTGAAAACCATAAACTATCATGAACCACAAACCCAGGAGAAATTCATCAACCACCACAGGACAAGAACTGCCAAAATCAGAATTCAAGGAAGAGAACAACTTTCTAAAGCAACTCACGCTTAACACTTGAAACTACGGTACTCGGGGTCACTACTCCTCTAACCACGTACTGCGAACAGTGGTGTAACCTGGTGAATCCCAGAGTAACAACCACGATCTCCACTTCTTATCATCCGTTAACAACACGCTTCGCCAAAATACTCAATTATGAATATACAGGACCATCTCATGACAATCATAGTATTAGTTCATATTAACAACAAGAACGATAGTACAGAAGAAATTCAAGAACAGTTCAATATGATGAAACACACCACTAGAAATACGAATCGATGGATTACCCAAACCCCACCACACGTACGCGGTGTGTCAATTTAATAACTTAATTACCACGGACCTAAAGCCCGCTCGATACCAACTGTAACACCACGGCTATTGGAAGCCAAGATGTCACCTAAAACATCTAACATACATCCATATTGCGGGAGAATTTGAATAAAATCAACTAATGATAGTATCAAAACAACAGGACATGATGAAGGTATCCTTCCTTCACCATCTAAACTATTTATTTTAGTTCATTGATAATGAAAGTTCATATGCGATAATAAATCAACCTCAATGTGGAGAAGGTATCCTTCCTTCACCAATTATAATTTAATTATTACAGTTCATCATTAACGAATGTAAGATAGAACTAAATTTAATCTTGAACATGAATAGGGTGATGTGAGCAGTAGTGCGTGTCTACTCCCTCCCAAGTGAGCCAACATCGGGGTTACCTAAAATAAACAAACAACGCAAGAGTGAGTCCATGACTCGGCAAGTACATATATCAATATGATAATCATTCAATATGAATAAGACAATCTCATCATCGAGTTCAATCACATCACAACCGACTACATATGAAGACATGATATGAATGCTCAAAATCAAAGGAATGGACTGCACACATGCATATACGGTATAGCGATGAAACACCGTCGGTGTTCACTCAAGCCCGCATCTTAACAAAAATGCGGATCCACTTCCGTATGAAGAACGTTTCATACGGTGTCCAACATTGCCCATCTTGGAGTTAATGGGTCTTACATGCCCATTCGGAATTAATGGGTCTTTCAAATCCACTCCGTGGGCGGACATGACAATGTCCAACACTGCCCACACTGGAATGGTGGGACTTGCAATCCACTTTCGTGGAGGAAACATGCATAATGAATGCATAGAATGAAATACGAATATTGAAAGACATGATAACAAAACATGGATTCAACACATATGAAAGAACATAGACAATCCATCTTCTCTCGTATCATACCAAATCACAGCATGACCATATAAACATTCATCAATCACAATCATTAAGGGTGGCAATGTACTTGCCTTCCGCGATGCGACGCGTTAGTCGGCAAAGGTGATACTCATAAACCCGAGGCTTCACCTCCTAAACAAGTAAAATAATTTCAATAAGGACATAATATACCCAACACTACTAATCGACGTTAAACACTGCTTCCCTGATGACTCTAGTCATTAATACAAAACTTAAAATGAAATCAACAATTTCTGACATAACTTAATTCTGGACAGCAGCACGGTAATTGACATATCTATTGGTCTGGAACTCGGAATGAGGTGAGACCAATTTCCATGGATTCTTAACTGACATATCTACAATACTCTAGTTGGGCAAAAGTTCAGATTTTGCCTCTAATAAAATTTGGCCCACGGCTCAAATCTGTTGACTGAAATAATTGACAGAAATATCGGCTAAAATAAAATATCCATAACTTTTGTTGCACAACTCCAAATTGAACATTCTTTATCAATCTGAAAAGGTTATCGAATTATCTACAATAACTTAGTTGTACGACATTCATATATTGTCTTTAACAAAAAGTGGCACACGGGTCAAAATTAAAGATAGAAACCGACATACAAACTGGACAGACTGACATACAATCTGGACAGTCACAAAGAAAAGTACATAACTTTTGATCTATAAATCCAAATGAGGTGTTCTTTATCAATCCTGAAAGCTAGTGATATCACCTTCAAAATTTGTTATGGGCAAGACCTCTGAATCACACTCTAACTAGGCCATAAATCAACCTATACAGAGACTGCTATTTCTCTTCAGGATTCTGGACAGCAGATAATAAATCTATCATAACTTTTGACTCGAAAGTCGGAATGAGGTGATCTTGGCGGCCAACGAAAGCTAAGAACAAGACCTACATAACTCCAGGAGAAGATCATCTCAGATTCGGCCTCTAAAACCACGAAACAGACCCCGCAACATTCTGGACAGAATTGATTTTCTGAACGCAGCAGTTTGATCTAATCAAATATGAACCAAATCGCATCTACCACTAATCAAGCAGCGAGGATCGGTATTCGTTACCCTTGTAGAACCCTAGGAAGACGCTGATCAAACACCGAAGAAGATCCCTTCTCTTCTCTTCCTTTCTCCTTTCTTCTCTTGCCGAAATCCCTTTCTCCCTCTTCCTTTTGGCCAATGGCAGCAGGATGAAGGGGTGTATGGGGCGTGCTACAGTACTGGGCGGCGCTGCATGCCGTGCTACAGTAACATGGGTGGTTGTCTAGGGTTTTAGGAGGAAAAAGGGCAGCTTGGGCCATGGGCCTTAGGGCGCCTCCCCTTAATGGCCCACTTCATGGCCGGCCAAACACAGCCCTTAGCTTGGGTGGAGGCCCAAATTCCCAATTCTAACAGAATCCTTAAATTTAATTTAATTTTTCTCTTCCAAACAAGTTTCTCTCTTACCGATATACGGGATATTACATTCTACCCCCTTAAGCGAGTTCGACCCGAATCCTCACACGATCTTCGCGAAAGGACAACCACAATCGAGAACTATTAACGGTAACCACGCACGAAGTGATCAAACCGGATAACGCTCACGCATCTGAAACGCCAACTCCCAAATGGCCTCTCCGAATTGAGGAGACCACAACACAAAGATGTAAAGCGACATCCGTCCTAACACTCAACCCGAACTTTCCAAGTATACTCATCGAAGAGGATCGAATGTAAGACCTTACTCGATGGTCAACGTTTTTAATGAAAACTCAAACTTTGAATGGCTCACTACTCACTCGGCACGAACACGCGGATGTTGCGTTCTTCGCATATGGACCTTAGGCGGTCAAAGCGTCGCCAACTTCTAATTTCGCCATTGTTGGAAACGAGCGAATGAACTGAGACAAACTCCCTTTGGTACGAAAACACACAACGGGCTCAAAATCGAACTGTTCATCTAAGAAAGGACAACTCAGTTAAACAGAGTGTACAATGAGCTGGTTCCTAAACCACCAATTCTCAAAAGAAGCCAGCTGGAAATAGAGTCCTCATCGCAACCACGCAATACTAACTCTTCACCAAAAGTGTAAAATCCCAAATTTGATAGTTCATCACGAAAACAATTCCACTTTCTAAATAGGCGGTTACGAATGAACACCACGAAAACCAAAGGAGGAATCATTTTAAATGCCGAATAAAAACTTCCTTTATTATTTATTTATTTATATATTTTTTTGCTGAATTGGAAAGAAACATACATACTAGTGCAGTGCCAACTCAAATTGCCAAGGACATCACCAACAACACAAAGCTCATGTGAGAATAAAGAAAACGCTTCACTACTCAAAAGACATTTTTTTCTTAGTTTCACTTTTGGAATAAAATCTCTCTCGGACCTTGGAATTGAATTCATCGCATACCACACGGGCTCAAACCTCTTAGTTTAACATCCTCAAATTAGGCTTAAACCGAAATACATCATCCACACCTTTGTAGAGAGACTCTATTGATTCCATGAACACTCTAGAGAACTCCTTCAATCGATGACATTAATTTGATAGAAGGCACCAAAGCACCTCAAAACCCATGCAATATTATCACCTCCAACTTTCAAGAATAACACGTCGAATCCTCGTACACCCGCTCATGAACTACATCAAAAGAGTTCTATCGACAATCATTCCGCTACTCGAGAATACTCGGTTTTCTATCCTCTACACGCAAATCTTTGGGCGACCAAAGTCTAGCATGAAAATGAAAAGCCCAAATTTAACCTCAGAGACCTCTACAACGAATTCCTCTTATAACAAATAGTGAAATCATCGGATTAAATCTCTAACATCCCCACAAATCCGACATACTCACTCATTGACATCATCAGAATCACTCACACAACATCGCAATACTTTCCAATTGTTTTACTCTATAACATTGATTAAGGTTTCCATACATTTGATAATCCCCAACATTTCAACATGAACCAAAGTTCTGGAACTACACTATACCATAGGTCCTACTTAGTCGAACAATATACGATTTTACTTGAAACCATACATCCCATCTGAATCAACTTCCTCCAAGAGGCTCAGTCAAAACCAACTCATCTTCTATTACTCCTCCAATAACTGGGTAGCAAAATCTCACCCCTACAATCACTTAACCACCACCAAACCAATTAACAACTTACGATTTGTAAAACTTTCAAAGACAAAAGCGGTTGATCCTTTCTCAAAAGAAAGAGGCGAACAAGAACAAATTTCACCACATAGGAAAAAAATCTGCTTTGCTCACGGTGAGCACGAGACCAAAAGAAATAATCTGGTAAAGAAGATCGGGAAAACAAAAATTGAGTTCACAATGAGTGCACGCATCCTCGAAAAGGAATAGCAAATAACCACCGATAAGAGAAATGACATTGCGATTGAAACTCGACAACTCTTGAGTGTAAAGAGCAAAAGTTTATGAACAATTCAAATAACCACAAGTTACAAAACTTGACTCAAATTCTCAAATATTCCTACTGCACTCTTTCCTTTAACACTGAAATTAATTTTTTGACTAACATCGCTTTGCCACAACGTACAAGATAAGATCTTTAGTCCAAACCACAAGGACTAATTAAGAACCAATGAAATTCTTCAATACGTCATATTTGTTCAGAACAGTTCAACTACACAAGAAACATGAGATCCAAATAATCTCAGCCACCAAACTCGAAACATTTTCAATTACAGGATTTCGCGAAAAGCAAGTAGATTATTCTCCTCTTAAAGGAACCAACATAACTTCTTTGATTGCAACCTCACGTTGCCAACTCAGACCAAAGAGCCTTTAAAATTAAATCACACAAATCTCTTAAGAAGCAACAGGACAATCCAATACCTTAATTTATTTAAAATAATTTCAGCTACCAGATGATTCATGGGCTCAAAGAAAATATCACGAAAGCTAAACTTGAATTATTCTCATCGAACGATATCACCAAAGGCGATCAAATTACTATGGGTATTAACATCAATTTCACAACAACAATTAGAAAACACTTCAAAAGACCCACGTGAAAAGAATGAATTGATTCTTTCTCAAAGAAGAGACAAATGGAAACGATTTTCACCAACTAGAAAACTCATCCACCACTGACTTGAACATGGGACCAAGAGAAGAAACCAATTAAGCAATGAACTCACAGAACATAAGTGGAGTCCATAGTTGAGCATAAGCCTCACAAGAATAGAATATCGAACCTTAATGAGATAAGAACAAATAAGTATTCAAAATCGAAGCACTTGCATCACTAAAGAACCACTGCAACTTTGTAACATATCGTTACTCGATAAACTTCATTTACCACATAAAGCCTGAACCCCCAAAAGATCATGAATACAAATCTTGAAATTTGATCATTTAGAGAATATCACCATGGGTGATCAAATTACCACGAGAATTAACCTCATTCTCACATTTTGACGATTTAATAACATCGACAACATACACTAGTACCAAGAATCATCAAACTTTATTACTCCATCCTAAAACTTCCCAAAGGGAATACAAACCACAAGGTTGAAACAAATTTATTATAACCAGATTATGCTAAGCAATAACAATATCACAACGCACGCTATCAAAGACTACTTACGAAATTCATCTACTCAACTGTTGGTGTTGCTCAACACCTTCTTCAGCGCTCATTAACAATTGATGATTGTACTAACCATGTGTATACATACGGTACTAATTCCATTTGCAATCACATAACCAAATATAAACATAGATTCACATTTCACCTTTATTCAGAAATCATTTCAAAACATGATTAAAGATTCACTAACATAATTTCCTATAAACAAGGTTTCATGAATCGATACACGAGCACCCATCTGGTACTTTATACAAGTTTCAACAATTTTTGCATACCAGGAAATAGATAAATCTAGCTCTTATGTAAGATCTATAGGTTCTGAATGGATATGGACAATCTTTATTTAACATACACCAGGTATCAAATACAAGGACATTTCAAATTAATAAATTTCAATTTCATGGATGGTAGTTAAGAATAATTGATTTGCACCATGCTAAAACCCAACTTGGTAACCCACATCATAGCAATTTATTCGTTTAGTTATAACTTCTCATTTTAAGCATGGCAAGTCATCACAAAAGGATTCTAACGTCTTACTTGACAAAGAGAGACTTCAAATTTCAACGTTCAAGTAATCCAAAGAAACACATAAAGCAAAAGCTTTTCCATGCAAACGAACTTACAATGGAAACTCTCACTAACCAAGCTATCAAGCGAGTAAATGAGTCATTTTTTCAATGAGAAAGAAGGAGCAACCATGAAAACATCAATCTTGCCAATTGACAACGATCACAAGTAGTAAAAGCAACTCAACGAATAAAAGCAATAATTGTTTGAGAGAACCAAGAGGATCTATTGAAAACCATAAACTATCATGAACCACAAACCCGGAGAAATTCATCAACCACCACGGGACAAGAAGCGCCAAAATCGGAATTCAAGGAAGAGAACAACTTTCTAAAGCAACTCACGCTTAACACTTGAAACTACGGTACTCGGGTCACTACTCCTCTAACCACGTCTGCGAACGATGGTGTAACACGTGAATCCGAGTAACAACCACGATCTCCACTTCTTATCATCCGTTAACAACACGCCGCCAAAATACTCAATTATGAATATACGGGACCATCTCATGACAATCATAGTATTAGTTCATATTAACAACAAGAACGATAGTACGTAAGAAATTCAAGAACAGTTCAATATGATGAAACACACCACTAGAAATACGAATACGATGGATTACCCAAACCCCACCTCATCGTACACGTGTGTCAATTTAATAACTTAATTACCACGGACCTAAAGCCCGCTCGATACCAACCAGTAACACCACGGCTATTCGGAAGCCAAGATGTCACCTAAAACATCTAACATACATCCATATTGCGGGAGAATTTGAATAAAATCAACTAATGATAGTATCAAAACAACCAGGACATGATGAAGGTATCCTTCCTTCACCATCTAAACTATTTATTTTAGTTCATTGATAATGAAAGTTCATATGCAGTAATAAATCAACCTCAATGTGGAGAAGGTATCCTTCCTTCACCAATTATAATTTAATTATTACAGTTCATCATTAACGAATGTAAGATAGAACTAAATTTAATCTTGAACATGAATAGGGTGATGTGAGCAGTAGTGCGTGTCTACTCCTCCCAAGTGAGCCAACATCGGGGTTACCTAAAATAAACAAACAACGCAAGAGTGAGTCCATGACTCAGCAAGTACATATATCAATATGATAATCATTCAATATGAATAAGACAATCTCATCATCAGTTCAATCACATCACAATGACTACATATGAAGACATGATATGAATGCTCAAAATCAAAGGAATGGACTGCACACATGCATATCGCAGTATAGCGGTGAAACACCCGTCGGTGTTCACTCAAGCCCGCATCTTAACAAAAATGCGGGATCCACTTCCGTATGAAGAACGTTTCATACGGGTGTCCAACATTGCCCATCTTGGAGTTAATGGGTCTTACATGCCCATTCGGAATTAATGGGTCTTTCAAATCCACTCCGTGGGCGGACATGACAATGTCCAACACGCCCACTTGGAATGGTGGGACTTGCAATCCACTTTAGTGGAGGAAACATGCATAATGAATGCATAGAATGAAATACGAATATTGAAAGACATGATAACAAAACATGGATTCAACACATATGAAAGAACATAGACAATCCATCTTCTCTCGTATCATACCAAATCACAGCATGACCATATAAACATTCATCAATCACAATCGATAAGGGTGGCAATGTACTTGCCTTCGCGATGCGACGCGTTAGTCGGCAAAGGTGATACTCCTAAACCCGAGGCTTCACCTCCTAAACAAGTAAAATAATTTCAATAAGGACATAATATACCCAACACTACTAATCGACGTTAAACATCGCTTCCACGATGACTCTAGTCATTAATACAAAACTTAAAATGAAATCAACAATTTCTGACATAACTTAATTCTGGACAGCAGCACGGTAATTGACATATCTATTGGTCTGGAACTCGGAATGAGGTGAGACCAATTTCCATGGATTCTTAACTGACATATCTACAATACTCTAGTTGGGCAAAAGTTCAGATTTTGCCTCTAATAAAATTTGGCCCACGGCTCAAATCTGTTGACTGAAATAATTGACAGAAATATCGGCTAAAATAAAATATCCATAACTTTTGTTGCACAACTCCAAATTGAACATTCTTTATCAATCTGAAAAGGTTATCGAATTATCTACAATAACTTAGTTGTACGACATTCATATATTGTCTTTAACAAAAAGTGGCACACGGGTCAAAATTAAAGATAGAAACTGACATACAAACTGGACAGACTGACATACAATCTGGACAGTCACAAAGAAAAGTACATAACTTTTGATCTATAAATCCAAATGAGGTGTTCTTTATCAATCCTGAAAGCTAGTGATATCACCTTCAAAATTTGTTATGGGCAAGACCTCTGAATCACACTCTAACTAGGCCATAAATCAACCTATACAGAGACTGCTATTTCTCTTCAGGATTCTGGACAGCAGATAATAAATCTATCATAACTTTTGACTCGAAAGTCGGAATGAGGTGATCTTGGCGGCCAACGAAAGCTAAGAACAAGACCTACATAACTCCAGGAGAAGATCATCTCAGATTCGGCCTCTAAAACCACGAAACAGACCCCGCAACATTCTGGACAGAATTGATTTTCTGAACGCAGCAGTTCGATCTAATCAAATATGAACCAAATCGCATCTACCACTAATCAAACGACGAGGATCGGTATTCGTTACCCTTGTAGAACCCTAGGAAGACGCTGATCAAACACCCGAAGAAGATCCCTTCTCTTCTCTTCCTTTCTCCTTTCTTCTCTTGCCGAAATCCCTTTCTCCCTCTTCCTTTTGGCCAATGGCAGCAGGATGAAGGGGTGTATGGGGCGTGCTACAGTACACGGCGGCGCTACAGTGCACTGGGCGGCGCTGCAGCACCGTGCTACTGATAACATGGGTGGTTGTCTAGGGTTTTAGGAGGAAAAAGGGGCAGCTTGGGCCATGGGCCTTAGGGCGCTCCCCTTAATGGCCCACTTCATGGCCGGCCAAACACACCCTTAGCTTGGGTGGAGGCCCAAATTCCCAATTCTAACAATCCTTAAATTTAATTTAATTTTTCTCTTCCAAACAAGTTTCTCTCTTACCGATATACGGGATATTACATAGCAGATACACAGAAAAAGATATGCATTTTCCAAGTTTTAATACAATTCTGGAATATATAAAAATAGCAGAAAACAAGCTATAAAAGATTACAGAATTTTCTACTACAGAAGCATAGCTAAAAGCATTTTTATATAAAACTTTAGTGAAATACGAATTTATTGCAGTTGGTTTCATGTAAAAAGGATTTATCTTGAATTAGTTATGAATTTCTAATGTTTTGATACAATTCTCAGTTGATAAATAAATACTTTCAGAAATAAAACCCAACCCAACCGGAGATAAATGACGTGGACGCTCGTGGGCCGTATATCTAAAATCCAACAGCCCACGCACGCTGGAAATAGCGCACGCGCGCGATCCCTAACAAGAGCCCACCGTTGGATCAAGATCCAACGGCTTACGGGAAGGATGCAACCGGAGGGTCCGAAAGCATACCGGATCTGGGCCGCAGATCTAGCGATGGACGGCCAAGAATGATGAGGGGAACCGGATGGTCCGAATGCATACAAGATCTAGGCCGCAGATCGCAAAACGGACGGCGGTCTAAGATTGAAGTGCATTAAGGAGTGCTGACACGTGGGGCCGCATGTCAGTGACTGAGAGTCACACATGCGAGGTTTAACACACGTGCACAGTGCACGTGGACCCACCGGTCAGTGACTTAACGGAGGTTTTTAGGACAGCTAATTAGTTACTAATGACCAATGATTAGTGATGATTAGCAATTAATGTGTCCTAAAGATTTTGAACAGAGGTGATTTAGGGACAGAGGGCCCACACGTCAGTGACCCAAAAAGGTAAATTTGAACACATTTATTGCTAACAATGATTAGCAATAAATAACCCAAAATCAGCCACAACGACTTCTGGTTTTCTGATTTAGGCTTACGGGCCCACAAGTCAGTGAGACATTAGGCCAGATTAAGACACCATTAACACTACTAATGATTGGGCATTAACTGTGTCCTAATTATTTGACGACAACGGAGCTACTACGGCAAAGTCCCGGCTTTCACGGCTTGTCGCCGCGACTCGGTGCATGCGGCGCCACAAACTAACAAAATGGACTCGCAATAGTAATGCGAACCCAATGGTGGTGACCTCGCCGGCGGTGGAGGTCTAGAACGCCGGCGAGCCGGAAAACAAAGATGGAACCATTTTCGGTAAAACATGAAAATAGCAAAAATGCTCCGCTGCAGTCCGAGGAAGCGAGTGCTATGACTTCAAAGGACTATATAGGAGCTACCTTAACCGAGAGGAGCTTCAAAGATGGCCGGGGAAGACTTGAACACGATGAAGTCCACCGGAGCCGAAGAAGATGAAGTGGAAGATGAGGTTCTGAGCAAAATGAGTGGAACCAAATCATTACCACAGCTTCACTATAGCTCAAAGAGGCTCCAAAAGCAATTAATTGCAAAAGAACCACTTACGGGGTTTGGAGCGAGAAAGGGGTGAAACCAACGAAAATCTCCAAACTTAAAATTGAGTGATTCTTGTGAATGCAACCCAAAATCAAGTTAGGGGAAATATAAAGGAGGTTGAGGAGTTCAAAAGGGTGCAAGAAAGGTTGAAGATGAACCACTGGACACCAAGGCCGCCATTAGAGCTCTACGGCCAACAATGGTGTTTTGAGGGTGAGAGGTGTTCTTGAGCTCAAACACAGAGAAGAGCAAAGTGTGGTGCAAAAGAACACCAGGAGGACCTGGAGGGCCAATTTATAGGAAGGGAATTAGGGTTTCGAGCAAGAACCCGAGTCCATGGTGGGCTCGGTTCATGCTCCGGTTGTAGACCAAGAAAAGATGGGAGCAAGTGAGACTCGGGACAATGGAGGAGAAAGCCTGAGCGCATTTAATGCTCCCCAGAGAGACGTTGACGAAAGCAAATTTGAGGTGACACATCAAAGCCACCCACTCAATCTCTCTCTTTCTGCCATTGCCGCCCGCGCGCTCGAAGAAGCAGAGGAGGAAGAAGAACAGAAAAGGGAACGGTGGCCGCTGGATTGAAAATGGACGGTCACGATTAAACGAGTTCGCCGGATAGTCCGATTGTTCTCAGGAACCTGGACGGTTGGATTGAGATCCAACGGTCCCAATTGATTAACGCAACCGGAGGGTCCGATTGCTCGCACGAACGTGGGACGAGCGATTTGAATTCAACGGCTGATATCGCACGCGCGTTTTAAAACGCGGCTCGGTGCAGTTAGGTGGTTCAACCAAGTCAAGTGGCTCGGACTCGAGCCCGACTCGAACCCAATGAATAGTGAAATTGGTTTTAGGTTTTAAATATGCTGAGACTTTTGAGGATTTATTTGGGGTAGCAAAATAACTCCAAAAATTCCGAAATTTTTACAGGAGCTTGCTGCCTGAGACATTGACCTTGTATAAAATTTTCAGAGGTTTTTATGCATTGTATTTTTCTCCAAAAATTCTACAAGGTACTGGTTTTAGGTTTGACTGAGAGTCAAACAGGTTTGACTGCCCTCTAAAATATTCAAACAATTTCTAAAAATTGTGAAATTTTTCAGAGGGGTCACATATCATCCCAAGAACTTAGGAAAAATATTTCCAGAGGATGATCAAGAGGTTTGACAAGATTGTTTTTGAAGGAACAAGATTTGGATCAAAAGACTTGTGACTTGCATTTCCATAACCTTTTGTACTATACTTGTTCAGTACACAAAGGAAATACATGATGTAAGAAAAAGTTTTAATTTCTACTCATTTTCTTACATTTGAAACACAAGCCCAAAATTGGGATGTTACACTAATTAACTCACTAACAGATACTATATGGCTAACTAAATACCAAACTAATTATCGAACTAACAACCCTTAATCACCTTAACTATCTATGCAAAGCTATCTGCGCATACTGATCTACCACTACAAGACTACTACAGACTTGACTTTGAAAAATTAGTTCATAACAGTCCAGTGGGCTAACAACTACCCTTACCATTCTTGCTCAGACCTCTTGTAAGAATAGCCCAAAATCCGTTAATCATCCCCTTTTAAGCAATCTACCGACAAACAGTACTACAACCATGCACCAAAGAGACCATTGAACTGAACTAAGCATCTAATACTAACCACCCAACAATCAAAATGCAACTTGATCTGTGAACCTAGACGATAACCCAACTAATCACTAATTGATTTAACACAGTACAAACATGCTAGCATAAAATCTTGTCAATCAGATTCATCCATTCATACAAATTTGCATCATCCACAATTAACCTACTAATCAATCATCCTGACAAACGAACCTTGCTGATCATACATGCACTCACCTAGTCATACATACACACAGAGACATTTTCGGACATACTGAGGGGAAACGGGGGAAACCGAAGGCGGCGTGCTGTGCCGACGGCGAGGGGCGGCGGTGAGCCAACGGGATGCCCAGAATGAGTTGTTGAGGGGTGGGGTCCTCCTGGTGGTAGCTTCGTGGCTTGAGGAGGCCGGTGGTGTGCGGCTGCTGTGCGCGGGGAAGACCGAAGGGCGACGACGCTCGGGTGAAATGGTTTGGCCGAGGAGGTGAAGCTGGATGGCGCGGCGACGCTCGGGAGTGGCGGCCAAGGCGGACCTGGGCGTTGGGAGCACAGATCGGCGACGGGAGCTCTGCTCTGGGGCGGATTCGACGACAGGAGGGTCGACGGCGCTCGGGATGTCGAGGTGCGGTGGCGCAGGCCAGGGAGACCCAGGGGTGCATCCGAGGAGATAGGAGGAGGAAGAAGCTCGGTGGCGGCTCATCGGATCCATGGGAGTGGTGGAGAAGAACCTGGTGGCGCGGCTTCCTAGTGGATGCATCCTTGAATTGATGAAGGGGAAATGCTCCTAGGGTAGAGGGCACACCAACGGAGTTGGGGGCGGCCGGGGACAGCTGGAGCGGCCAGGGCGACATTGGGGGGAAGGGGGCGGCGGCTTGCACTCGCTTGGTTTGAGCCCTGGAGAAGAAAGGAGGATGGAGAGGAGATGCCAAGAAGATAAGGCCAGAGCACCAGGGCAGTCTGCGCTGGCGCAAGGAACATGCGCAATGGAGAGGCGCTTGGCGCGTGTGCCTGCGCTCGGCAGCAAGCAGGTGCGTGGCTCGGGCACCGCTTGGATAAGAAGGTCCTGGTGCGTAGGGCCCGCATGCAAGTGGGGGTGGAACCAAAATTTGGTTTCCAGATTTTAAAAACAAAAGGCTAAGACAACTTAAGGATTTAATAGACAAAGTTGTTTAGCTCTACAAATCCTGAAATTTTTATACACGCATTTTTTTGGAAACAAAAAGAAACTTGATTTGAAGACAAAAGCTTGAAATTTAAAGAAAATTTAAGAGTTTTAACAAAAGTTTTTGAAATTCTAACACTTTTATACATTTGAAACACAAACCCTAATATGGGGATGTTACAACTCTCCCCCCCTTACAAGAATCTCGTCCCGAGATTCCGGTAGGGTGAAAGACTCGGCTTGGAGAGGGATGCATGAAGGATGCATAAGTGCAATCAGCTTCAGGACAATTTGGGTTTGGTTAATGAGAGTGCAACGGATCACATACATGCTTACCTGATTCTATCAAAAAGCAACCAAACCAATTCATAGATTTGATTTGACTTCCAAAGTTTACCAAATCAAATGTGGGTACCAACAACTATTAATCCTGTCCTATGGTAGAACTCACAGTTTAACTCCAATTTCAATCACATTCTCTAGAACTCTACTATTCCTAAGTGAAACCATCATATTGTTTACATATCCCATTACACTTGCTTCATAAATTTCTATCATAGGGTATGTCCAATACAACCCTCAAATAGTGAACACTAAGGATCCGTATTGCCATGCCTACAATTCACCAATTAATACATAATATCAAAATCAACATAACCATTCTAGGTTAAAGATATACCTCATTTATTCATAGTTAATTCCGACCTAAGTAAATCAATTCGCCAAAAGGTCATCCATCCAAGGTGAGGTTGTAATCCAACTATAATCCAATTAGTTAGAATCACTAACTTTATCCAGATCAAGTTATCTGCAATAGTTATCTTAATTTGATTCAACACTATCATATCGATACCTTCTAAAATCTACTTATCCTCAAGTATCATCTGAATCCAACTATCACATTTAATCACTCCTAAATAATCTAATTATATCATCCTTGGGACAACATAAAGATAAAACTCCTATTCAATCCTCATGGTCGTCCACTATACGACCCATTAATCATCTAATCATTCCTTATCTCCGGAAGTACTACGGTCCGGTTATATACCCAAATACAACCTCCACAAATCTTTATTTACCAACATAAGTATTCACCAAAGTTTATAATATCATCATAGTTTCAAATTTTAACTTTATCAGATTAGACCAAAATCCAACTAACAATCTTATCGACAAATCAACTGAGACATACCAAAAATATAAATCCACAAGTGAACTTGTCAAATTATTTATTCAATTCTATACATGTATTCCATGAGTCCCACCTGCATGTCCTCCAACATAATTTCAACATCACCCACAAGCAAGCTTACACCGCACTACAATAGTTCTATTTATACTCATATCGCAACCTCTTATGGTAGCACCTTTCAAAATCCATGAATGATCCCACAAAGGCTAATATCTCAGGATACAAAAAGCAAATTAATCCTTCTAAAATCATATTCGAGGACAATGAATAATAATCCCATTCCTCGGTTATCAAGTATCACTTTGAGCACGTTAATTCCTCCGACAACTAATCACTAGGAACTGCTACCAATCCTTGTATTGATCACATTTCATTTACAAATTCAATTATTCCTGATAATTCAATCCAAATATGGTTCTGCGGTGATGTCTTACAAACACTTATCCAAATGATTTCTAGAACTCCACCAACATGCCACCCATTTGATTCATTCTAAATATCACAAGATATCCTCGATACATTCTCATTAATTATTTATCGTGCAAGTCTCCTATAACATCACCTAGACCTAAGGATATAGCATGCATCCATCCATTGCTCAGGTTGCCTTCAATCATCAGGATTTGTTTTTCTTGGTCAAGGACTAATTCTATTTGGGCTTTTGTGGTGGTGATGCTTATTTAGTCTTGACATCTGGTGGTGTTCTCAGCAAGGGATGAAAAGAGAATAGCAAGATGTAGGGAGAAGACCACGGGGATAAGGTCACTAAACCCATTTTTCTTTTAAAATTTTCAAATTTTAACAAACGGAAAGTCGAGAGAACATAAAACAATCACACAAATCATTTTAAAACAAGCTTTACCCTGTGATTGCGAAATACGACGCCCATGGGCAAAATAAGCAGTACACAGGTTCCAAATAAAAGCTCACGACAGTACATCGTCTACTCGTGGAGATACACACATAGGAATACACAGGGGTTACTCAAAATGAGATTGTCCTATCCTAACAGGTTATCATGTTCCTGAACTTAAGTATTTGAAATTCGGATAAGAGGAGAGAAAACCAATCACTTTTCGAATTCAAAAGAAGATTCAATAGATAAGAGAATAATCTTTAGGAGGGATAAGAATGAGCAATAATACTTATGTTTTTCACAAAGCTTTTGTAGGTGAAGATAGGTTTTGAAAACTTCCACCAATGAAACTAACGACCATGCAAACTAAGGTCACGACCTAGAGTCGATATGCTCTGATACCAAACTTGTAAGACCCCAAATGAAACTTGGGACCTTTGTGTATATTTGTGCTATTCCCTAGATCGATGGTCGCACACACGATTACATTGTTGGTTCAAACACATATCATGAAATTTTTTAAAAAACTATTGCATAATATTAAACAAAGCGTAAATATACCTTACGGCTTTTGACTTGCAGAATAGCCGGAAGACCAAATAACTTTCAGAGAACAGGAGCGGAAGCAGCAACAACGTGCAAGCGTGGAACCCTCACGATATGCCCACCGGCAATCGACTGTGGGCTCGCGACCTAGTTCTTGGCCTTCTTGATAATCAGTCTTGTCCAATGCTCATCATCGTCCCTGTAGTGCTTACTGACTAAAAAGAATGTAAACTGCGAGCATGAGTACACAACCGTACTCGTGAGCCAACACACAATGCAGTTATTTTATATATGCAAGGCTAGTCTAGTGAGTTTTATGTTTCTTTTATTTGCGCAAAGCAATATTTCAATTCAAATACAATGTATTAGATTCAAGAGGCAAGAGAGCAAACATTTTGAATACTTTTAAATAACAGCGAGTAATAACATTATACAACAATTAACAATAACAGGTGGCTGCCCCTGCAGCACACCACAATAGCATGAGAAACCCTTGTCAATACCACCCATCAAGTTTTATGTTTTAAATTCCAAAATGTTGAGTCTAACTCTCGAAAGACCTCCCCAAGTGTGTCCATAACCAAGGACTTGGCTATTCGAATAGATTTAACCCCGCAGGGGTGTACAACTTTACCCACATGTCAGACCGCTCCTTTTGCCACCGGATAAAGCACACTTCCGAAGGTATGCCGACAGAGCTAAGTCTTACGATACGTTTCCAATATTATGTATTATCTACGAGCCACTCGTATGGATAGAAACCCATACGCTACATTGTAAAGCCAAAAGTCAACTACCCTATGAGGGTAAAACTTTCGGACAACTACAATGCTCCCAACACAATACATTTCCTTGTTCAACACAACACACACACACACCCTCCTGCGACTCGGAGCTAATATACGCCAAAGTACTAAGCCAAGAGGGGACCCATATGACCCTCATGTGGATGCACGCAATAATGCTTGGTTTAGTGTAGCAAGATGTTCGGTCCTTGTTGACTCGGGCACCATTCCAGTCACACCCAAAAATCACACAAACATACCAATGTGCCCAAGTCCAAATCATTTTGTTTTCATTGTGGTCAATGATGGTCAACGGCGAGAATGATCGGGACTAGGCTTGGAGAGCTGAGGTTCAGAACAATCATGGATGTCGAGTGATGTCAATGGACTCAAGTATGGTGCAGAATGGACAAGGATGACCAAACGGGCAGTTCGGTACGACGGGTTGCATCAACCGGCGCGGGAGTCGGTGCAAGTGCCATGGTGATTTCGGTGGGAGCCGGATGGGAGAGATTTGCTGACATAAAGAGAGCCGTTGATCAACCTAAACGTGGCGAAGCTTGTGATTGCTTCATGAAGATTGGACTCGGTCTTTGGAAAAGGATCAAAAGGGGTATTTTGGTAATTTTACCAAAATATCGCCTTGATAGCTTTTGGTTAAACCGCGGCGCAAGACGGCGCAAGGAGAAGTGGTTTAGGTCAAGAGAAGTTGAAGACGACGCTTTAAAATACGTGCATAAGTGAACCCGTTTGTGTGTGGGCTTAATGGGTGCCCATTGGGGTTTTTCTTCTATAAGCTAGCGTCCACTATAAATAGGGGAGGGTGATGGTCCAAGAAACCCTAGTTTGTGTTTCAGGGTTTGGAGAGAAAAATTGAGAGGTCAGGGTTCTAGAGAGTTGGATTGATTGTGTGCTCAAGTGTTGAGCTTTTGTCCTCCATGATGGAGTGGTTGTAAACCAACTTCAACCTCCAATCAATCCAAGCAAGATTCATCAAGATGACTCTCTCTTTGTTCTTGCTCCCTCTTTGGTGATTTTGGGTTTTTGATGATCCCTTGGTTTTCTTTTGGTGATCTTGCTTGTTGTGACATGTGGGAGTGCATCTAGGATCATCTTGATCATCCTTTATCTACGAGCAAGTTTTTTTTATCCAAATTTAATTTTGGCTTAGTTTTGGAGCAACCTTCATTCAAAAGGAAAAATGTTAGAACTTTGGCAAGTATCTTCACGATCTTTGGTTGGAATAGGTTCCTGACATCCTAGGGAAGGCTTGTTCATCCGGTAGTACCGCACTGTTCATTGTGGTAGTTTCGATTTTACTATTCATCCGATAATACTGCACTGTTTGTTGCGGTAGCTCCGTTTTTACTGTTCATCAGTGCGTTTTTTTTGTGGTTTTGGTTGTATGCTTCGGGGTTTTGATTGGATTCAAAATAAGACTTCTGCTATGCTTGAATATTGATCTTCATAGCTTTTATAGCTATTGGAGTGAAAATTGAATTGAATCATATCAAGGTGAAAAACAGGCCAAGCTCATATTCACCCCCCTCTAGTCGCCGTTTTGGTCCAACAAGTGGTATCAGAGCTTGGTTAGTTCATTCTTGATCTTAACCGGTCACTGAACTTGGCGATGGAGAAGTACTCCACCAAGCCGCATATCTTTGATGGGCTTGACTATGACTATTGGAAGAATCGTATGCGTGTCTTTCTTTAGAGCAAAGGACCAGCTATACGGGAGGTTGTTAGAGCTCCGCTCATTCTGCCTAAGGTTGCTACGCCAGCTTCAACATCCCTCTTGTCTAACAACCACACGGCTAAGAACATCTTATATACTGGGCTTGGTAGACAGGAGTATGATAGGATTTGTCTTCTTGAGACCGCGCATGAGATTTGGCACACCATCGAAACCAACCATGAGGGTTTGTCCCAAATCAAGTAAGTACGCCAGACGGTCTTCAAGAGAGAGTACAACAAATTCGAGATGCGTCCTGGAGAAAGCATCGATGATATTTTTTACTTGCTTTAACAAGGTGCTTAATCAATTGAGAACGGTTGACATCGAGTACTCTCAATCTAAGAATGCCACCCATCTCTTGACTACAATCAACACTAAGGAGTGGAAGATAAAGACCACTGCCATTGAGGAAAATGTCAATCTCTCTAATCTTACTTTGGAGCTGCTCTATAGCAAGCTCAAGACTCATGAGATCAAGAGGGTTGATCCTCCCAAGAAGGAGAATATGGCCTTGGTCGCTGACCCTCTCAAGAGAGTTTCTAATGGGTCTTCTGAGTCTTCTTCTAGATTCTCTTTTGTTTGTTTATCTGCAATTCCTGAAGAAGAACTTGAGAGTTTTCCTGAGTCCAAGTTGACCCTCTTGATTAAGAAGTTCACATGAGCTTATAACAATGTGAGAAACAAAAAGAGAGGTGGCCCTGTGAGTTGCTATGAGTGCGGAGAGCTTTATTGCATCCGGGCGAATTGCCCCAAGCTAAAGTGTAAGAGCAACCACAAGGAGGAAAAGCCAGCTTGAAAGAAGCCTCAAGGGAGCAAGCCCAAGTTTGATGCTGCCAAGCTAAAGAAGGCCGCTCACCGAGTTCTTGCCACTCTTGGAGAACAATCCTTGAGCGATGTGGACTCCGGGAGCAAGGAGGACAAGGAGGAGCTTCCTCAAGACAAGAAGAAAGGAAAGGCCAAGGACTTCACTGGCATGTGCTTCATGGCCGACTCCATTGACGCCGATAACAACGATGAGGTACCTCCATCCTATGATGTTCTCTCTGCTAGATGCGACACCATCTTTGAGCATCTGCTTAGTTAGGATCAGGCTTTAGAGGTTACCATGGCTAGGAATAAGGACTTAGAGTCACAAGTCGAAAATCTGACATTAGAACTTGTGAATGCTAAGAGTCTTGATGCTGATGAATGTTCTTCCTGTCATGTTTTACAATCTGAATTTGCTAAATTACAATCTGCTCATGATGTTGCCTTGCACCAACTTGAAAATGCTAGAACTGAGCTAATTGAAATTAAATCTGCCCCTTGTGAAAAATGTTTAGAATCTAGCAAGTTGGTTGCTTCTGGTGTGGTTGAATCTAGATTTTGCTCTTTTTGCTTAGAACGTGAACATGAAGTTAATGATATAATAGAAGCAGTTAGAACTAAGTATGCCAAGCTTAAGGATAGAATTGATGCTTCTATCTGTGCTTCATGTGAAGCCCTTAAGCTTGAAGTTGTTGTTTATAAACAGAGGCTTGCGAAAGCCATTAAGGCTAAAACTTGTTAATCATGTATTAATTTTGAGAAAGAAAATGCTTACCTTAAAGACATATTAGAAAAATTCTCTAAGGGTAAGAAACAGTTAAACATAATTCTTGACAAGTCCAAAACTCCTTATAAGAAGTAAGGGTTAGGATACAACTATGCCCAGGACAAATCCAAGCCAAATGTCATTCAAGTCTTAGAAAATGGCTTAGTTAAATTCAAACCCAACCTGGAAAAACACTATTTAAATATGCAAGTTTTGCTCAACCATCTTCTGAGTCAAAAGATGCTTCTCCCGGTGGTACTAAGTACCATTGCACCTATTGCAAGAGGGATGGGCATTTAGTTGAGTTCTGTTGGCGTAGGTTGAAAAATGATAGTAAAATTTTTGCTAGAATTTAATCTCATCAACCTAGAGCCTTCATGAGACATGGTTATTTAGAGAAGAAGAAACCTGCACTAGAATTTGTTTCACATGCTCATCATCATGTTCCTAGACAGTATGCATCTAATGTTCGTGTAACCATTGCTTATGATAAAACATCAAGTAGAATCAAGGATATCATTTCTGCTTTGCATACTACTCGCAGACGTGTGTCTCAGTACTAGGTTCCTAAGTCACGTTTAACTAACCCCAGTATTGAGACACATCGATATTTTGTTCCTTGATTTTTAGGACTACCGCAGAAGGAAGAACACGTGGTTCGGCGACTCCGGCTGTTCACGCCACATGACCGGAGACTCAAGATGGTTCACTTGATGCGGTCGACGGGTGATGACTTCATCACCTTTGGAGATGATACACAAGGGCAGATTGAAGGAACGGGATCGATTAGGGTGAACGACAAATTCATCCTGAAGGACGTCGCTCTTGTGGACAAGCTCAGGTTCAACTTGCTTTCTGTCTCACAGCTTCTTGATGATGGCTATGAGACTAGATTTAAGAAAAATGCTTGTCGGGTGCTTGATTCTACTGGTGAGCTTGTTTCTGGGATTTCTAGAGTTGCTAGGATCTTTGGAGTTGGTTTTTCTGAATCTCTTGCCGGTTCTCTTAAATTCTTGGTTACATCTTCTTCTGAGTTTTGGCTTTGGCACCAACGTTTGGGGCACATTGGTTTTGATCATCTAACGCGAGTTAGCAACTTTGAGCTCATGAGAGGTTTGCCAAAACTCAAAGCTGTCAAGGATGCTGTATATGCGCCCTGTAGGCATGGCAAGCAAGTTGCCGCCTCACACCCTTCAGTGACTATGGTCATGACTGACGGACCAGGACAATTGCTTCACATGGATACTGTTGGTCTTGCTAGGGTTCGGTCAGTTGGTGGCAAATAGTACATTCTTGTCATAGTCGATGATTTTTCGAGATACTCTTGGGTGTTCTTTCTTGCTTCAAAGGATGAAGCTTTTGATCATTTTCATGAACTTCTCAGTGCCTTGAGAGCGATTCGCAGTGATAATGGCACGGAATTCAAGAATGCCTCATTTGCCTCTTTTTGTGCTGAGTGTGGTATTGAGTATCAGTTCTCTTCTCCACACGTCCCTCAAAAAAATGGCGTGGTGGAAAGGAATAACATAACCTTAGTCGAGATGGCTAAGATGATGCTAGATGAGTCTAGCACTCTGAGGAGGTTTTGGGCCGAAGCTATTGCTACAACTTGCCATATTTCAAACCGTGTCTTCTTGAGACTGTCTTTGGGCAAGACTTCATATGAGCTTCGTTTTGGTAGAAAACCCTCTGTTTCTCATTTTTGAGTTTTTAGAGCTAAGTGTTTCATTCTCAAGACAGGAAACCTAGATAAATTTGAATCAAGAACTTTTGATGGTTTATTTCTGGGTTATCGTGCACATTCAAGGGGTTTTCAAGTTTTTAATGTTGAGATTAATGTTTTTTCAAAAGATATGCAATGTCACTTTTCATGAGACTAGCTCTGGAGCTAGATCAGATGTTTCAAGTGACACACAGGTGAAAGAGAGTATCTTTGTGGAGGAAGATGAGGACGAAGCTCATGTTTGTGTCCCACCTACTGCTGTTACACCTCCTCATCCAATTGAAGAACCTGCTACCACTACGTCACCTTCAGTTGAGGCTCCTACTGCATCTTCATCATCAGCAGTACATGCGGAGGTCGAAGAGACGCTATCTCCCCCGGGCGCTCCACATCACATTCAGAGGTGTCATCCTCCGGATCAAATGATTGGTCATCTTCATGAGCGAGTGTCAGAACCCGGGATTAACATCCCAGATCCTCTGTGCATTTCTGAACTTGTCCCATGATCAGTATCTAGTTCACACAGTAAACAAATATGATAACAAATTCATATCACAACTTTATTAATAATCAACAGAGTTTATTACAAAAGAGGCTTACAGCCAACAATAAAGAACACAGCAGAAGACGAAGATGTAGTAGGGTCCAGCAATCTGCCACAGGCAATCGACTGGGGTAGCGGCCTAGTCGTTACATTCCACACCTGAAGTGAAGTCTTTCTCCTCTGAAATTTTATTTGCATAAAGCAAGTATAAGCACAACTTCTGTGCTCGCAAGTTACACCCGTCAAGTAACAGAATGACGTGCATATATAGATGTAACGAAGGATGGCTTATTGGTTTATTTGCGTAAAGCAGCATTTTCTTTAAATACTTGTACTAAGTTCCAAAACAGATAATCTATAACTACAAATCATTTTATAAATTCTCAGTTTTATAGTCAGATAACATTCACACATGAATGGTGAAGGATATCCTCCTATCACATGGCTTCCTGCCCAAATCCCCGATTGGATATAAATCCAAATCATTTTATAAATTTATTTGAAAACAAAACCAAAGTCTAACTTTGAGTAATTCTGCTAGCATGTCCGTAATCGTGGACACGGCTATTTGAATAGTTTTACGCTCTGCAGAGGTTGTACAGCTTTACCCACAAGAGATAATCGACTTTTAATGTCCGTCTGACACACTTCCGAAGGTGTGCGACTAAGTGATTATCACGAGGCCTTTACAATGCGCCATTCCACCGTAGTTACCCCTCGCTAAGGTTTTGCCACCCCCTTTGGAATAAAGACCTCCGGGCTCGGGCCCCCTCTTGCGCTAGGTGGGACTAACATAAGTCGTAACATGACTACCCATTGCATCTGTAGGGAACGACCACGGTGAAACATTGCAGATTAATTAGCCAGGTCCTGCCCATACAAGACATGTGGTGGTACGGTAAGGCGTAGCATCATGCGCTCGAAGACCGGTCCTTAACTGACTTGGGCAACTTTCCAGACTAACCATGGGCCTTAACCCTAACCAGATTAAGCCCGTGCATTAACATGCACCCACCAAACATCCATTATGCCCAAGTCCAAACCCTTTTTTATTTTATTTTCCGAAGAAAAGCATTTTATAAACCTTCTATGGTAAAACAATACCACATAACCTATTTAAATCAAATTTGGAAGATTTGGCTAAAATTTCCCCATTACAAAATTTGATCTAAGCATTGGCTAAGCATGTGATTAATTTTAATACCATTTTGCCTAATTGTGACAAGGTATTCACGTTCAACATTCAAATTGGCCATACAAGGAAAATGAGAATAACTAGGCCATTAAAACAGGGAATTAAAATAAATGTATAAACATATGCATGCAGTACTAATTTAAAACAGAATATAAATAATTTTAAATAATGAGATCGATATGATCAAGTGTATAACTTGTGTTTTCCTTAACAGATCAACTGCTACTAAGGTGACGTTGTTTTTCTTAACAGGTCACCTAGTATTCACAAGTACTTTCTCCAGGTGTACAATCACGATGATCATACAGTCAACATCAATCTTCTTATAAGCTCTTCCAACAGCGTCGAAATCTGACTCTCCGAAGTCGTCGAAATCTAACGTGAAAATACGATAAATTCAACTCAAATTCAAATAAATTCAAAAAGGCAGATCAAATTAACTCCAAATAGAAATATTTTGGTTTAGTTAGTTAGATAATAATTTTACATGAATTTACAAATTTGAATGGACTAAATCGGAGCTGGTATTCAAAAGATATGAATTTTCTAATTTTGAATTTACATGAAATAATAAATTAGGGTTTAAAGGAATTATCGATCAAATGAACTCAAAATTAAATAATTTAGGCGTAGATGGCTAGATTTTGATTTTATATGAATTTAGGAATTTGAATCGACGAAATTGGAGTTCGTATGAGGGAGAACGAACCCAAGGAAGTTCTAAATACAAGAAACCCTAATTTTCAGATTTTATTGAATTTCCCGAATTATTTTTCTAAAGAAAATTTGGTTTATTGCGCAAGGTGACGTCATCAGAGTTTTTTCGATCGAAAGGAAATAAACAGAAAAGAAATTTGGCCGTGGGCCCACGTGTCATAGACACGGTCCTCATGGACCAAGTCCATGGGACTTCCGGCTCGGGGGCTGGGTTTGGGTGGCACGCGCGTGCGCACGTGGCGCCACACAGGCTGCCACGCACACACCCCCGCTGATGTGGCGGCTGAGGTGGCAAGGCCACGTAGGCAATGGCCAGCGGCGACTCGGGCTTGAGCTCGCCGGCGTTCCGGCGGAAGTGGGTGGTGTCAAAAGAAGGAGGGGGCTCTACTGATGTTGGTGCTCACCTTATGTGCCCGGCGGCGAGGTTGGTTGCCGGCGGTGAAGGTTTTAGCGGCGGCGCGACTCGGTCGTCGACGGCGGAGCTGCTCCGGTGGCCTTTGGACGGAGGTGAGGCGCGCACGAGGTAGCCCAGGTGATGGCTTGGCCGATGGTGGCGGCGGAGGGGCGAGGGCGTCGACGATGGCAGTGCTAGAGGCGGTAGCGTGCTTGCGGCCGGCGGTGACCAAAACTTAATTTCCGGCGGTTAGAGGGCGAGGGAGGAGTAGTGGGTGGTGGAGCTGGGTTCCGGGTGAAGAGGCGGTGCCGGGGTGCACCTTTATAGGGCGCGGGATAGGCCGGGGGAGGAGATCGGTGGCGGTGGGGATTACGGCGGCGATGGAGAAGTTCCGATGATTTCGCGCGCGGACGAGGGGAAGACGACCGGAATGGGCGCGGCAGAACTCGGGGAATCTAATGCGCGTGACCGAGCTAGGAAAGAGGGAGGGATTCGCGGGATTGAGCGAGCTCTTCAAGGCGAAAATGGCAGAGGCGCGCAGCGGCTGCGTGAGGAAGGAGGCAGTGGGGAAGAAAGGGCTGCGGCGTCAGATCCTAATCCAGTGGCGCGAAGGAGGCGGGGTGGCGTGTGTGTGTGTGTGTGTGCTAGCTGTCGGATCTTAATCCGACGGTTGAAGGGAGAGAGGGGGAGCGGCGGGGGAAAAGCGGGCCGAGGTGGGCCGGGGCAAGGTGGAGATGGGACGGACCAAGGAGGTTTCGACCCAAGGGCATTCCCCGGAATTTTAATTGATTTCCTAATTGAAATAATCTTAGTAATTATTTTGGGCTTTAGAAAATAGCAAATTAAATCCAAAAATTATAGAAAAATTCACAGAAATTCCTAGAGTTATTTTGGACTTAACAAAAATAGTTCCAACTTATAATTGGCTATAGTTTTTGCAAATAAATTATTTTGGCTTGCAAATATTTAGGAAAAAGCTTTTAAAATATCAGAAAATTCTAGAAATTAATTTAAATTTTATTTTTCAGATCAAACCAACTGAAACTTCAAGAACTTCAAATAAGTTTTAAATTTTGACTTTTATAACTTCAGAAATTCAAATAAGGCAATCAAACTCTTTCAAATTTTAGAAAATCCAATTAAGACAATAACTTTATTTTATTTTATTTTGGTAACAGCACTTTGGGATGTTACAGCGAGTCACTCGCTCCAGGTATCACGATTCGAGTCTCTACTCCTATTCTGCATTTGTTGCTTCTTTCGAACCCCACGATATATCACATGCTTTATCTGATGCGAGTTGGGTTAATGCCATACATGAGGAGTTAGAGAACTTTGAGAGAAACATGGTCTGGAACCTAGTAGAGCCTCTTAGTGGTGATAATGTGATAGGAATCTGTTGGGTATTCAAAAATAAACAAAGTGAGGATGGTTCTATGGTTAGAAACAATGCTAGATTGGTAGTTCAGGGTTTTAGCCAAGTTGAGGAGTTAGACTTTGATGAGACCTTTGCTACTGTTGCTAGATTAGAAGACATTCATATTCTACTTGCTTTCGCTGCATCTAAGGGATTTATGTTGTATCAGATGGATGTCAGTAGTGCCTTTCTGAATGGTTTCATAGAGGAGGAAGTGTATGTTAGACAACTCCCAGGCTTTGAAAATCCTAAGTATCCACATCATGTTTTCAATCTTTCTAAAGCCTTGTATGGTCTTAAGCAAGCCCCTAGAGTCTCTGGTATGAGAGGCTTAAGACATTCTTGCTTAATTATAACTTTGAGATGGGTAAGGTAGACAAGACCCTGTTTATTCTTAGGCATGGCAAAGACTTCTTGCTTGCTCAGATTTATGTAGATGATATTATCTTCGGTGGTTCCTCTCATGCTCTTGTTTCTAGTTTTTCTGAGACCATGTCCAGGGAATTTGAGATGAGTATGATGGGAGAGCTCAAATAATTTCTAGGGCTTCAAATCAAGCAATGCAAGGAAGGGATCTCCATCCATCAGACGAAGTACACCAATGATCTGCTCAAGCATTTCGAGATGGGTGAGTGCAAGCCGATCACCACTCCCATGGCGACTTCGACTGCTTTGGATCCAGACGAGGAAGGAGAAGCCGTGGATCAACACGAGTACCGCAGCATGATCATCTCCCTTCTTTACCTGGCAGCCTTAAGACCGGACATCAACTTCGCGGTCTGCCTCTGTGCGAAGTTTTAGGCGTCTCCAAGGACTTCCCATCACCAAGCCGTCAAGCACATTTTCAGGTACCTTCACTCTACTCTCTAGTATGGTATTTCGTATTCCTGCTCATCTTTCTTGTCTATTCGGGGGTTTTCTGATTCTGATTTTATGGGCTGTCTGTAATACCCCGATTTATTCTAAGGAAGAAATCATTCAAAAGAGAAGAATAGAATTAAGAAAGAGGGTTTTCGCTTTTCTTGGCAACTGGGCCTCGGGCCTTGGCCCAGAGGCCCATGGGGGCGGCCACCTATAAAAGAAGGGGAAAACCTAGGCCAGATCAGTAGCTACAGATGCCGCCTCTGATGCCGCGCCACTGATGCCTTGCCTCTTGAGCCGCTCCTTCCCCGCCGGTGTTCGCAAAGGAAGGAGAAAGAAGGACTGCAGATTGGTTGGCCGAAAGGAGGGACGAGGGATCTTCTTCGTGGGGGATCGTTCAGCGTCTCCCTAAGGTTCTACAAGGGTAATGATTCTCGATTATCGTTGGTTGTTTAGTCGTAGAGGAGAAATCGAATAGATTTGATTGGATCAATGTCGGTCTGCTATTCACATCAATCTATCTAGATTGTTGCGTGGGCATTTTCGTGATTTTAGAGGCCGAACCAGTAGTTTTGATCTCCTAGAGATATCTAGACTATGTTTTTCGCTTTCGGTGGCCGCCAAGAACACCTGATTCCGACATTCGAGTCAAAAGTTATGATAGATTTGGTATCTGCTGTCCAGATTTATGACGAGATTAGTCTGTTTTGTTATTTCATAAAATATGAATTTGTAATTGAAGAATCTGGGTTTTCACACAACTAGGTTATTGTAGGTAATTTGATAACCTTTATAAATTGTTAAAGAACGTTCAATTCGGAGTTATAGATTAAAAGTTATGATCGTTTTAGTACTGCTGTTTTTTCTGCTCTGTGCTGAAAGTTCATCAGTCTGTTGACGTACTAATTTGGCCGAATTAGATTATCTTGTCAACTAGAGTATCGTAGATTTGTCAGTTAAGAATCCACAAAAACTAGATTCACCTCATTCGGAGTTCCAGATCAAGAGTTATGCTGTTTACCGTGCTGCTGTCCAGACGCGGTTTAGGGCCGAATGCGTTGGTTTTCAGTTTAGAGCTTCTAGTTAAATATTGAATCGCTGGGAAAGCGTTGTAGGACGTTATTCAGTAATATCGTGTTCTTTGCATTCTTAATTCAGTTATTTAATTGTTTAGGAGGTGAAGCTTCGGGTTTAGGAGCACCATCTTTTCCTGCCAACGCGTTGCTTCGCGGAAGGCAAGTACATTGACGTTTGTATGAATTGTGTATGTTGGATGCTGGATGTTCGTACTGTATTTTCATTTGATACGTGAGAAGTTCCGATGATTATGTTTCTTCCGTATGTGAAATTCATATGTTCAAAGATGATGCTGGTCGTTGTTCTTAAGTATATTCATGCACCCATGTTCAAGTCCGTCCACGGGAGTGGAGTCTAAAGTTGCATCCATGTTCATGTTCCGTCCACGGGAGTGGAGTCTAAAGTCCCATCAATTCCAGTATGGGCATGTGAGTCCCACCATTCCAATATGGGCAGTTTGGACACCCGTATAAAACGTTCTTCATACGGTATTTTGGATCCCCGTATTTCGATAAATACGGGCTTAAGTGAGCACCGACGGGTGTGTCACTGGCTATACCCAGATATGCATGTGTGCATCCAATCCTTTGAATTTGAACATTCATCTCATATCTTCATAAGTATTCATTTGTTGTATGTCAGAGGTTGAGAAGAGATTGTCTTGTTCATGTTGGTTGTCCTGTTCTTATTCATTGTACTTGCCGAGTCTTGGACTCACTCTTGCTTTATTTATTTATTTTTAGGTGATCGTTGATGAAGTTTCTCTTGGGAGGGAGTAGACATGCACTACTCAAATACATCACTTTACACTAGTTGAATAAAAGATCTGCTGTTGCCTTACATTAGTGAATTGTTGGATTGTAATAAATAAACTTAGACTTGGATGGTACCTTCCTTATCATTGATTTTGTTTAAATAACTGTTTATATTTATTGATTATTCGTTGATAGGATTATCTTAGTGGATCCAATATTACATTTCCGTTTATGTTCCAATTGTTGATGATCTACTTAACTTAGTTGATGAATTACTGTGAAAATTATTCCGCTGTATGGTTACATGTTAGGTCTTTAGGTAACATCTGGCTTCCGAATAGCTAGAGTGTTACAGTTGGTATCAGAGCGGGCTTTAGGTCTGTGGTAATTAAGTTATTAAAATGACACACTGTGCACAGTAGGTGGGGTTGGGAAATCCATTATTTTTGCATTTCTATTGTTATGTTTCAATCGTTGAGCAATTGTTGAATTGCTTATGTATTATCTTTCTTGTTGTTAATTTATGATATATTATGATATTCTATATCTATGAATCTATTCTATGATTGTCATGAGATGATCATGTATAATCATAATTGATTATATTGTTTAAACGTGTCGATGATGGATGTTAAGAAGTGGAGACCGTGGTTGTGGCCCTGGACTTTATCAGATTACACCATTATTCGTGGTAGATGAATAGAGTAGTTACCCCGAATACCATAGTTGTGGGTGTTGAGCGTGAGCTGCTTTAGAAAGTTGTTTTCTTCCTTGATCTTTGAACTTGACAAATTCTTGTTCTGTGGTGGATCATGAATTTCTCTTGGGTTCGTGGTTCATGGTTGTTGCTGAGTTTCAATGGGTCTCCAATGGTTCTCTAAAGCAATTATTGTTTTCTAATTATTGAGTTGCTTTTACTACTTGTGATCTTCGTCAACTGGCAATATTGATAATTCTATGGTTATTCCTTTTTTCTCATTGGAAAAGAATGACTCATTTATTCATTTGATAGTTTGGGTAATGACAGTTTTATGTTGCAAGTTTGTTAACATGAGAAAGCTTTGGCTCTATGTATTTCTTTTGGATTATTCTGAGTGTTGAAGTTTAATGCATCCATTTTCTGACGAAAACTTGTTAAAAACCTTTTGTGATGCCTTGTTATGGATAAGTCAAAGAGTGTAATCAAATAACTTGATATGGTATGGGTATCAAGTGGAGTCATTGGTGTGGTGCATAATTAATATTAATTAGTAACCTTGAAAGTGAAATTGATTAAGTTGATGTTATTGTTTGCAAGTTCTTGATGAACTGTATGTATGAGTAGTGACTGAGAGTATGTTCATATCTATTTGGAGTCAAAAGAGATATTAAGAAGTATGGAACATTGATGAATTAGTCTGGTCATTAAAATTATTTAGGATGCTGAACTTGTTGGGTTCTTTGGTTCCAATGGATTAATTTAAATGTGTGGAAAGGGAAACAAGAGGAAATGCTAGATTTACATATGCCCTAGTATGATTAATTATTGGAATTGTGTACAACCGGTTGAAGGGATTGAATGTCGGTGGATCTAGAATTTATGGGAGGAATTCTATATAGTTATTCTATATAGAATAACGCGATGAATTTGGTTGTAGTGTTGTTGAAACTTTTGATGGATAGAAGATTTCGATTTTTGAAGTTTTAGTGTATTTTTTCCGAAATTCAAATGTGAGGAGTTGAATATGTGTTTGTAAATATCCATGTGAATTGGAAAGGGAAGTAGGTAGCAACTAGATTTCATAATGAGGCCAGTTGATAACAACAATGGTTGGAGTAGAACGGTTGTGTGTTGAAGCTTGATGTTGAGCATCACTAAAGGTTGAACTGATATGTTATAATAGGTGGCTTATGCCCACATGATTGTGAAATCATCAGATGATAATGTGTCCTTGTTAAAAAGGGTTTTGGTAGGACCTTTTCAATTGTGTAGTAGACCCCTTCTAAACTTCGAAGTTGATGTAGTGAGGTTATATGGTTTTGGTATACTCGTTTGTGATGAGTTGGGAAGGTAGTATGAAACAATTTGGTGGAATTTTGGGACTTTCTAATGGAATAGTTGATGATAAAGATTCGTGTTCAGAGTGTATTATTCTTGATGTTAGTAAGATTATCTGCAAGAGATTGTGACTTGTGTGTGTGGTGATGATTTTTTTAGAAATAAAGTAATTTAATCGTCTTTTGTAATTTTGATTTAGTAAAAGTGCTTCGAGTTCTGCGGTTGTGATCATTTAGACCTCTTGAGTTAGGAGGTGATTGAGTTTGTTTCGAGCAAGGTGACATGTAGAAAGATCTTTTTGGTTCTTAAGTGGTTCCTATGATTTGGGTTTTAAGAGCTTATCTTGTTTAAGCTGGCAAAATGATGTAGTAATCATAGAAAATGTCTTTCCTTGTTAAAAGAATGAGTGAAGCATAAGTATTTGAGATTTAAATCATGTTTCGCATCTTGCAATTTATTTGAGTGTGCTTAAACCTTATGCGCTTGTTTCATAAGGGTTTATCAATTAAAAGGCGATACCTTCTTCTCATTTGTGGTTTGGTATTCGCTTTGTAGGGCTTGAACCCGCGATCGTTGACTTTCCCTTATGTTTAAGTACTTTGCCTAAGTGACTATTTTCCTTGGTCCTCTGTTCATCTTGAGTGGTAAATGTTTCTATGTGGTGAAAATTGTTTTCATTTGTTTTTCTTCTGAGAAAAGATCCATCGATTCGTTTCACAAGGGTCTTTCAAAGTGTTATTGATTGTTGTTGTGAGACCTTGGGTTGCAAGTTAATTAAGGAATATTGGAGGATGAATTGATTTCAAAATATAATTCTCATGTGGTTAAATTGTGCCAAACTATTCTCACGAGACTGCATGTCAAAGACATGAACTTGGAGATAGTTTGATGATCCAGACGATCTCATGGGGACTGCTTGTCAAAATTGACATGAACCTCAAGATTTGTCACCCTGGTTGAAGCTTAGGAAGAGGTTGTGGATGGCTCCTAGTCCATGATGTTCTTCACTAAGATAGACCTTTAATCAACATAATATTCATTGCAAATGAAATCTGTTGTAAAAATTGGGCAATTGAGGCAATTTGAGCAAAATGATTCAATTTAGAACTATTTGGAGAAAAAGGGAGAAAATAAAATTTTCTGAAAAATGATGATCATAGTGAGGGGGAGCATCTAATTTGCATTCTTATGATCTTAGTGTCATTTTTTTTAACTTGAATTGCAATTCTTGGATCCTCACAATAATCGAAGGTCAATTTGAACAATTGTTTTTGCCTTCTTTTGTCTCATCTCACTTGCCTATGTCATTCTGAAGCCAGCTTGGTCATTTTCATTGCGTTCTATTACTTATATACCAAGTTGTGTCTTTGCGCGAGAACGTGAGTTCTTTTATTTTCAAACCTCAAACTTAGATTATTGGGAAATTGCCAATGTGTTCATCAAGGGGGAGATTGTGGATATCATGGGGATATACTCACCTCTTAGGATGATGATATAATTGGCAATAGCGTTGAAGGTTTGTTGAAACACTCGTTTTCAGCAAAGTTCAGGAAAGACGGTAGTACCGGCAAGTAAATAGCGGTACTACCACAGCGCGGTATGACCGCAAGTGTGTGAGCGGTACTACCGCAGGTCTTGTGTCCGAACAGGTGATTCATTCGAACGGTTTTAAAAGTTGTCCGAACGTTCACGAGGTGCATTGGACGGTCTAAACGAGTGGTTCGAATGTTCGGTCCAAACATTTCGGAAATCGATACGACCACAAGTTGTTGGCGATACACCACAGTGCGGTATGACCGCAAGTGAGAAGCGGTACTACCGCAGGTCGGTAGTGCCAAAATGCATATGGCGGTACGTAAATTCCAAAGAAGGCGTTTTTGGGAGTTTTGATCTTTCTTGAGAATCGATATACCGCAATTATGGAGCAGTACTATCGCAGCCTGGTAGTTCTGTTGCTTACGTGGCGGTATGACCGATTTTGTTCTGAGTGTCGGCCAACTTGGTGGAAATGGTTGTAAGTTAGGTCAAGTTCATTGGTATCAGTGCATATGTGTTGCATGATGCATGTTTTGACTAACGTGGGTCAAGTTGTGAAGAACTTGTTCCAGAAATCGATTTCTTGTCTATTGTTGTGCAGGAAGATTGGTGGTCAATGATGGTCAATGGTAAGGATGATCATGACTAGGCTTGGAGAGCTGAGGTTCAGAACAATCGAGGATGCCGGGTGAAGTCAATGGACTCAAGCATGGTGCAGAATGGACAAGGATGACTGAACGGGCAGTTCGGTGCGACAGATTGCATCAAGCGACGCGGGGGTCGGTGCAAGTTCCATGGTGGTTTCGGTGGGAGCCGGATGGGAGAGACTTGCCGACATGAAGAGAGTCGTTGATCAACCTACACGTGGCAAAGCTTGTGATTGCTTCATGAAGATTGGACTCGGTCTTTGGAAAGGGGTATTTTGGTAATTTCACCAAAATATCGCCTTGAGAGGTTTTGGCTATACCGCGACGCAAGACAGCACAAGGAGAAGTGGTTTAGGTCAAGAGAAGTTGAAGACGACGCCCGTAAGTGAATCTGTTTGTGTGTGGACTTAACAGATGCCCATTAGGGTTTTTCTTCTAGAAGGTAGCCTCCACTATAAATAGAGGAGAGTGCTGGTCCAGCACCCCCTAACTCTTGTATTCAAGAAACCCTAGTTTGTGTTTTGGGGTTTGGAGAGAAAAATAGAGAGGTCACGGTTCTAACGAGTTGGATCGATTGCGTGCTCAAGTGTTGAGCTTTTGTCCTCCATGATGGAGTGGCTGTAAACCAACTTCAACCTCCAATCAATCCAAGCAAGATTCATCAAGATGACTCTCTCTTTGTTCTTGCTTCCTCTTTGGTGATTTTGGGTTTTTGATGATCCCTTGGTTTTCTTTTGGTTTCTTTTGGTGATCTTGCTTGCTGTGACATGTGGGAGTGCATCTAGGATCATCCTTTATCCACGAGCAAGTTTTTTTTATCCAAATTTAATTTTGGCTCGGTTTTGGAGCAACCTTCATTCAAAAGGAAAAAGGTCAGAACTTTGGCAAGGATTTTCACGATCTTTGGTTGGAATAGGTTCCTGACATCCTAGGGAAGGCTTGTTTCAAGTTTCATCAAGTTTGGAGTTGTGGATAAAAAATTATGCCAATTTTTTATTTCGTTTTCAGACTGTTTTTCCTATTCATCGGCTGATTTTACTGTTCATCTAGTAGTACCACACTGTTCATTGTGGTAGTTCTGAATTTACTGTTCATTCGGCAGTACTGCGCTGTTCATTGTGGTAGTTCCGTTTTTACTGTTCATTAGTGCGTTTGTTATGTTTTTGGTTGTATGCTTCGAGGTTTTGATTGGATTCAAAACAAGACTTAGGTTATACAATACCTATGTCTTCATCCAGGTTGATCTTTCATCATATTCGCATTGCCAATATCCTTTTCATTAATCAATCATCAGAACTTTAACCTTTAACATATCTTCATCCAGGTTGATCTTTCATCATATTCGCATTGCCAATATCCTTTTCATTAATCAATCATCAGAACTTTAACCTTTAACATATCTTAGCACACATGTTAGTCCCTTAACACAATGTTGAAATCAATTACCGAAATCAAATCTGAGGGCCTAGATACTTTGAGACGCGGGCCCATCTCGAAGCGTGCAGGTGCAGGGAGCGTGAGGCTCGCGAGAGGGAGCATGAGAAAAAGAGGAAAATGGCGGTCGAGGCCATGGCGGCTGGTGAGGAGTACAACGCCAAGCTCGCAAGGAAGAGCAAATGGCCCGGGTACACGTAGTAGTCTGACCCTCTTCGTCCATATATTTTATGTATTTCTAATTCCCTAAAGGCATGCATGTACCGTCCATGGTTCGTTAGCTTGCATGTCATGCAACCCCCTTGTTGGATTTACTGTCGAATTGTTATCGATGCGCCATTTCTCTAAAACTGTCATGTAACAGTATGAATTTTCTGGTGCATCGCAATATCACTTACCTTCATACTTACGAATCATTGCTACCTCACAATTTTTTTTTAAAATTTTGCGCACCACAATAACATACAACGATCACAAAATGTTATTGCGATTCTAATAGATAGTTTTCTAGAAGTAGGGAAAAGTATAGCATATTTGGAATATCTCACAACCTCCTCTAGACTACTAATATACCTTACTATCAAGATATGTATATCACCAAAATGTAACCCAAGATGTTTACGTACAAGCAAGCCTCCTTTGAAACATTAGCAAATCTCAAATACATTCAAAGTCACATGAAATCATGAAACCCTAATTTTCGTAAACTAAAATCCAAATTATCGTGACCTAAATCCTAAATTTCTGAGACAATTCCAGAACACATATAAAATTGCCGAAACATTACACAATCAAAAAAATTTCATAATTTTTGGATCTCATTTTCTAGATTTACAAATCCATACAAACAGTACACTTATATGAAATTGCGAGAAAAATTCTGAATGAATAAAATTATGGAAAATTTACACAAGCAAGTATACTATGTCGAGAGGCTTTATGTAAAATTTTATAATTTTTGGAAGTCGTTTGCTATATTTTAAAATTCAAACAAAAATCACTAAAACCTGCTTAAGCGTAACCCTAATTCCGGAGGTGGGACACGTGGTGGGCCATGTGATGGATGCGGGGTTCCCGATCTTTCGGTGAGATTGATAACTATCGATTTTGGTGGAGGTGACTCTCGTGATCTGACTACAACCGTACGACGATGCTTGCGCCTTACCAATCTTGAACCAATTCCGCGACGTTATTGATCGTGCTGGAAGCGCGATCAACCTGAACACGAGGTTCAATTCTTGCGAGCAATCGAAGAACTAGCAAGAATAAAATATAGACAATCTGATATTGCAAATAGCAATTGTAGTATAGATGGTATTGAAAAACAAATGTGGGATCCCGAAGGCTGTCTTGACAGGTGGTCATTTGACACAACTGCAGAACAGAAGTTTGCACAATGGCTAAACCTAACTCAACAAAATCCGAGTTCTAGCTAGGGAGGCGGCGGATCCTATATGGGAAGACGACCAGGGGTGGCGGCCAGGGAAGTGGACGCACGACCCTAGGGTTACAAGGCCCATGGGCCCAAGAGGAGATGGCGTAGAACCCTTTTTGACTCGGGCAAAAAAAATAGACGTGGATTGTTTTGTTTATTGTAGTCGGATCAGTTAAAATTTGAAGCTTAGGTTGGATCCATTGAAAAGTAGACTTGATAAGCTTTCAATGAAGTCCAAGAACGCCCAAAACGGAGTCCGTATGAAGAAGTTACGGCTGTTTGAACTTAGTGCTGTCGCAGGAGTCCGAACTCGAATCCAGAACGAGCCCAACTCGAACTCTTGCTTGGCTCAGACCCAAAGTGACGTGATGAGCTCTATTATGCCTTCTATGCTTGTCCATGACTCCACATACCTCTCCATGGCCCTTTCCCATGTTTCTAAGCACAATTAAATCACTTGCATTAGGTAGTGATCTATTCTTAGTAATATATAAACATATGAACGAATTCACTTGGTGATTAAGTTGGCGAGCACGAGCTCGAGTAATTGGTCTTTGTAACACTGGTTATGGATCAGTTGTGTGTGTAGTGTGGTTGTATCTAAGTTAGGGATGACCTCATCACCATGGGCACCACCGTACGGTGGCCGTGCAGCATGGACTCGTGGCGGCCAACGGTCACATGCCGCATGGTGGCTGTGTGGTATGGTGCCAAATTTGCAAAAAAAAAAATATATATGTGGCCAGATTAGTAAATAAGCGATGAAAAGTTGATAGTACTGCCAAAAATTTCCTGGTTGTATCTCCCGGGCCTAGCTGTGGGTGCAAAAGGGCTCTCGGGCCTGGCGGAGGCTCTGCTTCTATGAAAAAATCGAGCATTTCTGTCGAGCCAATCTCAACTGGTGTTGCTACATATGATACAGTCAACCAAACAACCAGACATATATGCAAATTGCATCATGTGAGCCTGGCTAGTCATCCCGGTGCACTGATACGAGCCAATGGTAGCCTGTGTAAACAGACGAGCCCTGATAGAAGCAAGGCTAGCCCAGTTTTTTCACCTCGCTCGCCTACCAACCCTATTAACTATCTTGGGCCGCTTGCCCTTTACGGCCCAAGCGCTGCAGCTAATAAGGCAACAAACCACTGCTCCAACTCTCATGTGGCCAATCCAAAATTCTACCGGATAAAAGGAGGCACAAAGGGAGAGTCCTCAGGGTGGCCACGTTGTCAAAAAATTATGGACCATTTGATCGTCGTTGTCAGGCCAGGATCTCGTGGAGAGAGCTCATAATGGGATTTGCCGTCCGATCGCATCGTGTTCGCTCATGGCTGTCTGATCGGGTCTGTTAAGGAACCCTAATGCCATCCCAATCCTCTCTCCTCACGTCCCACACCATGCTCCCGTTCGCCTCCCTAGCCTCCCAGGACGGCTGCCTTCTCCCAATTTTGCCCTCCTTCTCCCACTCCTCTGCCTCCCCTCCATGTCCCTCTGCCTCCCCTACCGTCCCTCTCCACTAGCATCGCCGCTCCCTCCCCACCCAGCTACTACTCCTTGGCCCCACTCATGCTCCAGCGGCGGCCAAGGCCCCCGACATATCACCCCCAAGGCGGCCCACCGTGCTACCACGCCACCTCCCCGCGCCTACTTAAGGCGAGCACCCAGTGCCCCGCACCCTCCTCTCTCCCTCGCCCTAACCCGGCCGCGATTGGAGTTTTTCGCCGCCGTCACCGAGCTCCTCGCCGCCGCCTCTAGCGTCGCCTCCGAGCACCCTCAGCTGCCGCTGCCTCCACCTCCGGCATCGCCGCACCGAGGGGAACCTCGTGCGCGCCTCCCCGTCCCTGGACCGCCCCCGGAGCGCCGCCTCCACCTTCGGCCGTCGCCACCTTCCTCGCTTGCCGCCGGCCTTCCGGTGACGCTGCGTCCTCAAACTGGTGAGCATCGTGTTCGCCGTGAGCTCCTCTAGCCGCTGGTGCTCTCGCCGCCGGCCGCCACCCAGCCGTTCGCCGTCGACCCTCAGCTCCCGTGCGTCGCCGCTCGGGTCCGACGTGGCTGAGCCACGTGACGCCTTGTCATGCCCAATCAGCAGCCACATCACCTCCTTTGCCCGCGTGGCTGCCTAGTCAGCGCCCGAGTGGCTTTTCCCGGTTTTTCCGTTGAAAAATAATTCGGCCGAATTATAAAATCCCCTCGCTGATGTCATAATTGCCTTTTCCTTTACAAAATTAAATCAGGAAATCGAGGAAAGTCCTAATTCTATCATTTCATGTGTTTTTCCAACTTTCGAAGGCCGTAACTTCTTCGTTCGAACTCCGATTCGAGTGATTAAAATTTCTAAATTTATCTAAAATCCTTCTCTTGCTGTTAGTGCTAATTTGGTATTTATTTGGGGTTGTTTTATTTATTTAGCTCTTTTCGCATGTATGGATTCCGGCGTTTCGGAAGATTTCTCGGACCCGACGACCGAAGCTCCTCAACTCTTCAACGAAGGCAAGTCGTAGACATTTGATCATATTGAACCCATTTTACAAAACTATATTGTTTGTTATAAACATCCATTGCTAGTTTTATATTAATGGTTTCGGGAATAGATAATTGCCTGATTAATGTATGTCTCTTTGATAAATTGCAAACGACATGTATCCTTGAATGACATGAACCCTTGGACACCTTAGGAGGGTTTATTTTAGTTGGAAATTGATAAATTACCAACACGGGTATCGTATTATGCTTAGCCATGCTATAGTTATGTGTCGGGACTCATGATCGCATGCTCATATGAATAAACATGACTAAAGGAATTATGGAATTGTGGCGCGACCACTATTATTAAAAGATGTTGTGCCAAGGCTAGGGTGGTCTTTGGCCAGGTTGAACCGAAAATGTTTTATGCTTGGGCGAGTGGGCGGTGGTAAGTGTGGGTGCCGTAACGCATATTGGGACGTGGATTAGTCTCGTCTGAGCAGCCAACTAAGGACTTAACCTTGAACCATTGATGTGGGTCATACCGTGCAACCACATGTCCAGGATGAGGTGGACTGGGCCAACTAATTAGCAAAGCTTTTAGTCGGTCCTGTTTTGGTTGAGAACGGCGCAAGAGGGGGCATGAATCTGGCGGGAGTAAAACCCGCTAGAAGCGAATCCTTAGTGAGCGAAACCAAGTCAAAACAGAGCTTTGTAAAAGCCTTGTGATAATGACTTAGTCGCACACCTTCGGCAGTGTGTCAGACGGACATTACAAGTCAATTATCTCTTGTGGGTAAAGCTGTACAACCTCTGTAGAGTGTATAAAAACTATTCGAATAGCCGTGTCCCCGGTTATAGACATGCCCAGAGATTTCATGCAAGGGGTAGATGTTTTCTTAAAATGGTGGGAATGATGGTTCGGATGGAAAGGTTGGGTTGATCTCTAGTTGTTTCAAAAGAACTGAACTACCTATGTATTAATATTTTAAATTATGCTTTCAATCTACTTATTGTATTTACCATCAATATTGCTTCCCGCAAAACACCCATAAAGCTACCTTTGTCTAGCCTCGCATGAATAATAATTGCATATATTTCCCTATGACTTGCTGAGTACATTCAAGGTACTCACAGCTTGCGCCCTATGTGATTAATCCCCATAGAAGAACTAGGGAACTCAGAGTATATTGAAGAGGAGTATCTTGAAGACTTTGCGAACTAGGTCGCGTCCTCCACTCGATTGCCTGTGGGCATGTCGTGTGACCTCCACAAGATATTTTGGTTCTGCTGCAAGTTACCTTTTGCTGTTAAGCCCTGCGTGCAACTCTGTAAGACTTGACCATAAGGTCCTTTTGCTACTAAGTAATAATAATTTTTTCACTTCATCATTATTCCATTGTATGGTTATGATTACATCTTTGTTGTAACTGTGCGAGCTAGCTACTGATCATGGGACTAGTTCGGAATGCACAGAGGGTCCTAGGGTTGTATACCCGGGGTCCCGACAGAGGCGGCGGAAGCGTTGTCGATGTCAGGGGCGGCGGCATCGGGGCTTACGGTGAACCCTAGAGGAGGCGAAGGAGCGCGTGAGAGCTGAGCGGGCTAACACTGGGGAGCTGAATGGGCGGGCACCGGGGAGATAAATGGGCGGGCCCTAGGGCTCCTATCACAGACGGTTCCATAATAGAACCGTCTGTGATATCGACAAGCAGTATGATGGCAATCATGACAAGTCCATATGAACCTGGTGACAAGTATGATGACAAGTTCATAACACATCTCCAAATAATTTGACTGAAAATCAATTTATCCACTGACAATTCGTTTGACTTCAAAAATTCATATCTAATTCAACTCAACTCCAAATTACAATGAACGTCCACATTGCCATCAATATATATTAATATGACAAATCCATAACACATTAACACATGATAATTCAATAAATTAATTACAATGGAGTAAATTCTTAATTAAAATATAGCCCTTCATGATGATCGACGCACATATAGCTAGCTTCCTCACTGGGTTCTTCCTCGAGCCTGAGGCCGTCTCCGAAAGGAGGCAACTTGTCAAATTGATTGTATTCTTCCTCGTCCACTATATTCTCAACTCTGATAATCCTTCATTTTCCATGAAGAAATACGTGGCGCTTATTATTTGCCGGATCGGTTAGATAGAAGACTTGAACAACCTAGTTAGCCAGTACGAATGGTTCGTCTTTGTATTCGACACGTTCGAGGTCCACGGTAGTGACGCCGTACTTGTCGACCTTCACCTGTGGAAGATGAACCCAACAACACCGAAATAGGGGGATCTTGAAAAGCACATAGTCGAGCTCCCATATCTCCTCTATTTGCCCACAGTACGAGCTCCTCAGCCCATCGGTACTGAATGCATCTATGCGGACACCACTGTTCTGGACTGTGCTCTTCCTATCCTGAGCTGCCGTATAAAATGTTTTATGTCGTATCCTTGCCATGTGACAATTGTAAATTGTGACCCTTTTGCCAACCATAGCAGCGTATCATCACTTGATGACCTCCCAGTGATTCGCACCTTTAACCATTCGTTGAACCGACGGTTGTGCTCTCTTGTGATCCAAACCTCCAACCGGTCTGGATTCTGTTGGCGTACCATGTCTTTGTGCTCGTCGATGTACGGGGACACTTGGGTCATGTGTTGCAAGACCGTGAAATGGGGTTGAGTGTATGTATCCAGATCGGGAGTGACTGATTTCCTTCCGATGGTCCAGATACCATCCAGCCTTCCCTCATGACGAGATAGAGGCACACCTATCGGTTCCACCTAAGCCATGTAGTCGACGCAGAACTCAATGACCTCTTCGGTTGCATAACCTTCAATGATGCTATCCTCCGATCGAGATCGATTCCGTACGTAGGACTTGAGAATTCCCATGTACCTCTCGAATGGGTACATATGACGTAGGAACACAGGGCCGCATATCTTTATCTGTTTCACAAGATGTACAATGAAATGGACCATGATATCGAAAAATGACGGAGGGAAATACATCTCAAGATGACTTAGAGTCGTCACCACCTCGGCATGTAGAGCATCTAGTCCTTGGGGATCAATGACCTTCTGAGCAATTGAGTTGAAGAAATAATACAGCCTCAAGATTGCCACTCGGACCTTGTTCAGCAAGATACTCCTAATTGCAATAGGAAGCATTTGTGTCATCAGCACATGACAATCATGAGACTTCATACCAATTAATTTAAAATTTTGCATAGAAACAAGTTTCTTAATGTTAGCAGAGTAACCAGACAGGACTTTGACACCATGCAAGCTCTGGCACAGTTCATTTCTATCGGCCTTGGACATAGTGTAGCAAGCTGGTGGAAGGTATGTTCATCCTTTATCGGTCTCTTTCGGTGCTAACTCGGTCCTCATATTCATATCAACCAAGTCACATCGTGCGTTAACACCATCCTTTGTTTTGCCACTAATGTTCAGTAAGAGACCAATCAAGCTATCACATACATTCTTCTCCACGTGCATGACGTTGATGCAGTAACGAACTTCTAAGTGCTCCCAATAAGGCAAGTCCCAAAAAATTGACCGCTTATTTCAGATGTTCTTCTGACGGGTTTTTAATTTACGTCCCTTCCCAAGCATAACATCGATATCCTTAACCATATCATAGACCGCTTTCCCTCTAAAAGCCCTTGGAGCTGAACTGTCCTCCTTATTTCCGTCGAATTGTTTCTTCATCTTGCGGTATGGGTGACTCCTAGGAAGGAACCTACGGTGACGCATATACACAGTTTTGCGTGAGTTGTTCATCCATACACTCTCCGTAGCATCTAAGCAGTATGACAGCTTTGGCTCCTTTCGCATCGAAGCTGACAGTTACCAAGGGCAGGAAAATCATTGATAGTGCGAACAACATGGCGTGTAAAGAGAAGTTCTCTCGTTTGTACGCATCCCATACTTGTACCCCTTCGCTCCACAAATGTCACAAGATCATCCAAAGAATGGTGTTAGGTACACATCAATATCATTCCCAGTTGCTTGGCCCTTGGATAAGTAGTGACATCAAAATGTACTTTCACTTCATACACGACCAAGGAGGAAGGTTGTACATACATAGATTCACTGCCAGTGCTATGTCACGCTCATGTTACCGAAAGGATTCATTCCATCTGTACTCAACCCTAACCTTATGTTCCTCGATTCCGCACCAAACTTTTTGAAGGTTCAATCGAAGTTTCCCCACTGGGCAGAATCAGCAGGGTGTCTTAGTTTTCCATCTTTCTTACGCTCCTCTAAGTGCTAACGCAGCAATCTTTCCTCCTTTCGGTTCACGAATAAACGCTTCAAACGTGGGATCACAGGCAGATACCACAACATCTTAGCAAGAGGTCCTTGCTTCACCTTAGCAGTATTCTTATGCTTGTATCGGGATGCTTTGCACACGGGATATACATGCAAGTCTGCATACTCTTTACGATACAGGATACAATCGTTCAGGCATGCATGTATTCTTTCTACTTCTATTCCCAATGGACAAAGAACCTTCTTGGTTTGGTAGGTGGTGTTGGGCAACATGTTTCCCTCCAGAAGGATGTCCGCTAGGAGACCTAACAACGCCGTGAAACTCTTGTCGGACCAACCATTGCTTGCCTTCAATTTCAGCAGTTCAAATACGGTTGACAACCTTGCGTATTTCGGCTTGCAGCCAGAGAACAAAGGTTTTCCCGAGTCGTCCATTAAGCGCTCGAATTTACAAAACTCTCTCTTACTGTAGTTCTCTTCTACATCGCGTAGCATCTAATCCAGATTGTCATCGTACGACCTATCCTCATCAAAAGCATAGTCCACATCCAGCATATCGTTGACTTCCTCGGCGATGTCGTCATTATTAACTTCCTCGGCAATGTCGTCATTATTAACTTCCTGTATAATCTGCTCATCACTGTGACTGGTCCAACATGTATACCCTTTTTTAAACCCCTCAAGTGCGGGGGCGTATCAGGTGCACATGGGGCAAACCGTGGACATGTGCACAAACTCAATCCAGGCTCTCCATCGCGGATCGGACGGCCCGCAGCGAGCGCGCAAGAGGCCACGGGTGAGCGAGTGATACTTTTGCGTTTTCCCCCTCGGCCAAACGAGCGTCCGTGCGCAGTCCATTCCCCAATCCCTCACCCCTGAACCCTAATATGGGGGAGGCGACCGTGGCGGCGCCGGTCCTCCAGCCGTTGAGCGTCGCTCCACCTCCGTGACAGCCGCTCCGCCTCCCCCTTGAGCTCCGTTCGCCGCTCCCCCTCCCCCTTGAGCTCCGTGCACCGCTCTGCCTCCCCCTTTGGTCCTTGCTCCTCCGCCTCACTCAAATCGAGCGCCCGTGGTACACCTTGAGCGCCACTCACCTACGCGTTGCCACACCATGGACAAGAAGAAATGTCACGCGAAGAAACTCCCTTTTCTTTGATGTTCAAATTTGGTTTTTTGGTTTTTGGTTTTGTCGGGCATTTGATGCATTCTGATGATAAAACTTGGTTTTTGTTGGTCCAGATGTGATGAAGACCTCATTGGACCAGATCAAGACCTCATTGGACCAGATCAACAATTCAGTTAGGAAATGCACTTCTGGAGATCAAGACCTCATTGGATGGTTGCAGTTGCATTTGTATTCTTACTGTTAGGAATTTGCATTGAGAAGATTGTGAACTGAGTTTCTAATTTTGTTATATTCCAAGTCTTTTGTAATGCAATCAATTGAATGTCAGTGGTATTGAACTATCAGATGTACTGTCTGTCTGACATGTGGAATGTGAAATGTTGTTTGGATCTCAAATGTGAAATGTTGTTTGGATGTCTCAGTGTACATTCTGAAATATGAAATGTTGTTTGGAATGTCAGTTGGAATGTTGTGGTGTCCAGATGCAGATTTTTGTTGTTTCGATGTCTCAGTGTACATTCTGAAATGTGAAATGTCACCTGAAGCCAATGCGGTAGCTTGTTTGATTTTGAACCTCCAATGTCACCAGAGTTCTCAAGTAGAGGATTTGAGTGATTTGTGTGATTCAGAAGAATGTTCTCATGAGAACTTGATCCAACTTCATTCTGCTGAATGGAACTACTGTTTTGTCTTGTCTGTTCATGGGCAGTGAGCCAATGCTTTCCTTCATAAAAAGATTTGGAAAGCAGTCCAGACAACATTTAAGCAGATGACAAAACTTCAATTGAGGCAAAATCTGAACTGAAGCAGATTTCAGATACATTTCAGGATTCATAGCAGATTCACATTTCAATACACACAAAAATCTGAACTAAAGCAGATTTCAGACACATTTCAGGATTCAATTGAGACAACGATTCAGATTTCAATACACACTGGAGGGGAGGGGGGCGATGTAGGGGGACGGCGAGGGCGGCAAGACCTGGAGGCAGCTCGGAACGCGCGCGGCCACTGGAGGGGAAGGCGTAGAGCGCAGGCGAGGGGCGCAACGCAAGGGCGACGGCGAGGGCGGCAAGACCTGGAGGCGGCTCAGAAAGCGCGCGGCCACTGGAGGGGAAGGCGTAGAGCGCAGGCAAGGGGCACGACGGCGAGGGCGGCGCACAGGAGCGGCAAGCCCTGGAGTGGCAGTGGAGAACCCTAGCGAGGGCGGCGAATCAGAGAAGGTCTCCTCGTTTCGTCGGTTCGGACGGGAGGGGTGAATTGCAAAATCGGCCTTGCACGCGCTCGCTCGCCCGTGGCCTCTTGCGCGCCGCTCGCGTCGTCTCGATCCGCGATGGAGAGCCCGGATTGAGTTTGTGCATATGTCCACGGTTTGCCCCATGTGCACCTGATACGTCCCCCTCAAGTGCCCTACGATCTGCGCCGGGTTGTTAAACATCTTCAGATTACCGCAATCAATGCATGGACAGTACATAAATTCTATCTCCTTATTCAACATATCCTGCTCGGCGGCTCTTCTAAAAGAAAACACGCCATTAATGTACTCTTCACTCACACGGTTCGCACCGTACATCCAGTTTCGGTCCATCTACGCTACGCATGTAACAAATTAGTAGTGTTAAATTATATTAATAAACTGCAAATATGTTACTCTTCCTATTAACCAAACACAATAAAATTGATTAAAGATTAACCTATAGCAAATATAAAGAGTTACAGATCGTTACCCTCAGAGCTCAAGACGAAAATTCCAAATATCCTGCGAGATTTCTCACTGACCTTCTCCTTCAGGCCACAGTACAATGTGAGAGCTAAGTGGATAGGGTAAGAGAAGAGCCACAGCCGAAATGCACCTCCTCCATAAGTTTTCCCCTCTCACAAAACACCTACTGCCAAAACAAAGTACTCATTCACAACACCCAAACCGAAAGCTACCACCAAAGCCAAACCTCACAAAGCAAGCATGCAAGCCAAATAACCATAAGTTGCCAGGGCAACCCACAACAAAGAACAAGGTAAACAAAACAAGCAAGCCTTCTACAGCCACCACAGAGCAAAGTTTCTCAAGCCTCTCTATTCCAAACAACAGATCAGAGGTGTTAGGGCAAGGGATCTGTCGGGTCCTGATATTTATAAAGATGATATGTCACAAATGGTTGGTAATAAAAATTATCTGTGATATGTGCCTCATTTGCTAGCATCACGTGGAGACAGCAAGGACAGAGTCGTTGCTTTGAGCGAAGACGTTCTCGTTTCGTGCATAACGTTAAGCGGGTCACGTTGGTGACAGAGACCAGCAGGTCTCATGGCGCAAAGGACTAGGCGTTTTTTCCTAAACGAAACAGAAGTAACTGTGCAAAGGTGGAAGGAAAAATTCCAACAGGCACCACCCGGTAAGATAAGTTCATGAATTCTTTGCACTATGCTAGTAGCTGGTTTACACATAGGCTTTAAACTATGATTAGTAGGTATCCAGTTGTCCGACCATTACCTTAATAGTCGTACCATCCCCCGCTCGAGAAGATGAGCCCCCTTTGTAAAACAACTCTGCTGTCTAGAATTGGTCGCCATGTTGCTGAAGACCTCTTCCTTCTTGTGGCTATCATAAACTCATCGTGCTGGTAATATTTCCCTTTGACCCTCGCACAAAGGGATTCCGGTATGGTAATCAACTGCCATCCTTGCTTGCCAAGGAGAGCTAGATTGAAAGCTTGTAAATCACAAAAACCCAATGATGTAAAAAACGGTCGGAACGGTCGATTAATCGTCCGTTTAATCGGAGTCGCAAGGCAAAACATCATGTATACACGAATCATAACACAGTTAATGTTTGTGAACGTCAAATCGACCGCATTATCCAATTAATCAGCCGTTTCCGTTTAATCGTCCCGCATAATCCGCATAAACAGACGATTAATCGGTTGTTCCGACCATTTTTTACACCAAGAAATTAGCAAAACGTACAAAAAGGTTGTTGCACAGAGCATCGTCCAATCGTGGTTCCAAATCTACACTATTAGCAATTGATGAAAGTGAAAGTGACAAGGAGTTGGTTGCCTCTGAAAAGGATTTCCTTGCTTTTGATGAGCCTGAGACCGAAGTGTCTGGTGGTGATGTTTTGCTTGACAATGATTCAGAGTACGTAACTGATTCTCTTGTGGTTGTGAGTCATTTTGTGTATTTAAATTTAAAACTTAATTCTTTTGGTTATCGTCTTGCCTATGTGTTAGGTTAGTCTAGTCTATGTGACAATGCATGTTTTTAATATATTATCTAAACTCATTGCAAATGGTACTTTGGTGTAGAACTATAATAATCCGTCGATCAGTCATTTAACTTTTGAGTTAGTAATGAAGTTATCATGTACAATTAAAGGGTGGTATAAGTTTATTTGATAGTATTGACAATATAATGTATTCAAATATCTCTGAAACTAGCATTATCATCAAATATATGAGAACATCAAATTATCCGTATAATTCTTATTAATCATCTATATTCTAATTAATCGCTTGACGGTATCCTATTTGTCCGACAACCGTATTCTGTTTTTTACGACACTGCGAAAACCCATGCCACCATTACTTTTCAGCATTGTGAGTTTCGGCCAGCTTATCCGGTGGATGCTTCTCTTTATCAATTTTACTACTACACCAAAACTTGACAATGATAGAGTGATGTTTTTGCATGTACTAACCGGTAGTTTAAAACAACTCATCACATATTTTATAAGCACCTCCTGGCCTGTACAGCTTAGCTTTTTCTCACTCTGACCGCCAGCTACTGCCCTAATTTTTCTCGGTGAGATGTTCAAAAACTCCACTCGTCTCACGTCCTAGTGCAGTTGGTAGCCCCAGCTATTTTTCAGCAAGAGCCTCTGCATCGATCTGGAGTGATTCATGAAAGTTGTCTTCATCTCCATGCTGCAGTTTGCCCTGAAAAAAGAGTGGATTTATGGGTGTTAACCAGCTGTCCTTATCTCTGCTTATATTTGTTAAGAAACCGGGCCTAGGCCGGCAGATCTAGCTCAAAGTGGGCTCCTCATCCCAAACCCTAGCAGAGTTGTAGCCTATAAGTAAGGGGTACTAGTCATTGTAAATGTTGATCGCTTGATGAAAGAATAAAGAGAAGTAAGAAGTCCCCCTACATCTTTGTGTTCAATCTATTATTATGTTCTTATGTTATTGTATTGTTCTTATGATTCTGAGTTTGTCTACGAGGTAATCGCTCGGACTAGACTCGCTAGGGACGGTTCCTCAACACGTTATCAGCACGATCGACTCTTCTCGCATCGAAAAGATAACCATCGATGAATGCCACTTGTAGATTGAATCTCTTTTCTAAATCGCTTTCAATTCTGCAACTGTTGCTTTCTAGATTATTTTCTAAGGTGCAAATTCACTATGATCTACCGTGAGCCAACTTGAAGTCGCCAACCAAGCTGATCGGTAGATCGCATGAAAGAGAGGATGTTGACTGCACTGTAGATCATTGCATGAATAATAAATCGTATTACATCGCATGAACAGTAATTGCATTGAAACATTTTGCGGCCTGAAGCCGTCGGCCAACAGCATTTGCTCGAAACCTTTGCCACCGGCGCCTGCAGTGGCACTCCTACCGCACGGCCGTGCCGCTGCCACACACGGCTGCCTTGTAGGCGTGCCGCCACATAGCTTGCGCATGAGCCGCCGACCTCGTAGTTCGTCGCGCATCGCTCCACACCGAGCTCCGGCTGCCCGAAGTCGCCGGCCACCTCCCACGCACGCATCCGCTGGCATGAAGCCACCGCAGGCCACACACCACCCAAAATAAAAGAAAAGAGAAAAAAGGGGGCGCACTACAACATGAACACCCCTTTAGCAACGCATATATGCGTTGGTAGAAGTCTAAATAAATGTTGTTAGGGTCTATACCAACGCATTTAGTATGCGTTGCTATTGAGGCCGTTGCCAAGGTTTGTAACAACACATATACAAGTGCTGGTAACATGTAAATAAAAGCGTTGTAAGGTTGCAACGCATATTTTGATATAGTGACAACATATATATATGTGTTGGTATTGGACACTAACAAATCGCTTCCAGGATTGTTTACAACGCATCTAATCATTGCAAAAGGTGGTCTTTCCATGTCGCTTATCAATTAGGGCCCACAGGGTTAAACAAAATACACATAACAAAGTGTATAACAAAAAAAAATCATTGACATCAACAAAAAATTATTTCATTACAAAGAATTTCCAACTGACTTCACAAGTCTAAACTCGAGGCATGCACAGTTGGTACCATCACGATCTAATAACATAATACGCCCTAAAACATAAATGTAACTACATGTCTATACTTTTAATGGAAAGTCTTCGTTCTCTATGCTCCCGTGGTTCTATAAAAAAAATTCTTCATTCCCCAGTATGCTCCATTCTACACACAAGTTTGCCGAACAGTCCAAACCGTCAACATATCTTCTCAATCTGAAAAGAGAAATAAAGTTCTTTTAGTGCATTATTAAAGTAAAATGTAACATTCCAAGTCTTCCAAACAATTGGCAGGTACATACATGGAGCAGCAATTTCCAATCATTAATCACAAGCTTATAGGAAGGCTGCCTTTTAAGCCTAAAACAAATCAAGTAAATGCAATATGGCAATCAAGCAAACATAAGCTCTCAGATGAAGTCCTCAATAGTAAATCATTTCCTAATCTTAAATGGGGTAGATAGTTTAAGTGCTGAAGATTTATCAAAGAAACATGAAAATCCATCTAGTTAGAAATCAACCTTTATATGACAACAAAAAGGCAAATATACAGGAAGTAAAAGTTATGCAGTTCTTGCCAGATAGAATAGCAGGCTGACTCGAGCAACAAGGCGATGCCACAAAAATCTAGTTGCACGCACAACTCCACGAATCTAGAAGCTTCAGATCTTTTGTAACTAGAACACAAAAGATGCCAACAAATCAAGGTCAATTTTGATATTCGTTTCCACCATTTATCAACGATGCATCACTTTAGATTTCCATTGGCCATATATACCGCTGATTCTTTGTTGCCATGTGTCGATGATGTAGAGGAAGAGGCTCGAAATATGCACAGCTTAATTGTCTAAAACAGATTGGAACATGCAAATAAAGGAACACAACTAAGACTATGGAAATCATCAAGTAAAATTTAACAACATTAGGTCGCTTCTATTTTGATTGAACATTCTCATAGAATCCAAAAACGATGACATACTTATAAACAAAACTTTCATGCGTGTTTAATAACAAAAGAAAATGGTCAAGGTCAACATACTCTAGTGCCTTGATATCGGTATCTTCTTCCCACGATGATGCTTGATCATGAAAGCAACTCTATTCCTTTCTATTCCTACCTATCAAATGGAGGCCATTGATAACAGAGTGGCGACATGATAATAACATGTGGAGGACAATGATTGTAGCAAAAGCAACAAAAGGAGGAAGAGAAATTAGGAACCAACACTTGGTGAAATTGCTTTAACGATTTCTCCAATTGGAACTCTAATGCACCTTCTCATCGCCATGGATTCTAATTGTGTTTGCTTGTGGTACTTGGAAGAAAGGATGCATACAAAATTAAATTATCTCTTATTAATCAAAATGTCAAGGATACAAAAGAAAATTGATTTGATTCATTGCGTATCAGCAAGTCGGTAAGCTCACGATATCTCTTCTCTAGCTCAACATGCTCCTAAAAACAAAGACACATTTGCATAAATAAATTTACCCGTAAGTATGATCTGGTAATTTGCTGGGTTAGAGTAACGTTTCTATTGGCTCAATTAGATATTTAATCATCTAGGATTAAGAAAGTAACATCAACGATCGCAAGACGAAGTTCACTGTCTAGAATAATGCTCGCATCTCTTCTCATTCTTAGCCATTTCAACTCTCATCTTCGCAACTCATTACATCATAAAAATAAAGATGCACAATGAATAATGCTCAAGACAAGGCATTATGATTACTATCACGAACGCAACTCCACCTGAAATATTTTTACACCATACTACATCTAATTAGCATATTAGCATTTCTATTACCTAAACTCCTAGTTAAAACTTAACAAATGTAAACAACGCATATCCAATAGAATGAAAGAAGAAGTCAAGAATTGACAAAAAAGTTGATTCTTTGATATCTCATAAAACATATGGTACCTCCAATGATGATATCTTAGTTTCTACCCTCTTTGGCTTTGGCATGCACGCTCAACTTCCTCCGCCATACCGCATCCGCTTTCCAAAAGCACAACAAGAAGAGAAAACAAACACCATAATATTACACTTCATGATATTGCTTCATACGCGAGTTCGATTATTTCCAAAGCAAAAAATTACGCTTAGGCATTTGTAGAGCATTTGTAGAGCGAAGACTATATACCTTGTGCAACAAGGGCATTTTACATCAAATACATGGAGTAAGCTAAAATACATTGAATATTAAACCTGTGGTGATTTCCACCAAGAACTTGATTAGCTTCTTGAAGGCTTTTTTCGAGCACTTTGTGATTACGAGCTTCCATCTCCTGTAGTTCTTGGTGCAACGATGCACACTCAACCTAAGATAACCATAGTATCGATAGTGAATAGAACAAACTAAACAGTTCAGATATGACGCACAGTGTGGAAAGGAATTTACCTCAAGCATAGCCACCTTGTGTTCCAATTCCATTGCTCTCGATGAGCTCTAATCAGCAGCTCCCTGGATGGCAACAGAATAGTTAAAATCACACTAAATTTGCATAATCAATGTGAAACAACATTAGATTTACTGTGAGGACCCCGGTTTATTCGGCTTGTACTGTTTAACCATCCACTTGGTCCTAACAGTACCAATCAAATAAACCAAGCCTCGAGATATGTATACTTCCCAGAATTGCAGTATACACACCCTATTACAAAATCATGCATCAATTCCATTCATACACATAGAGCCGAAGCAAAAGCAACAACTGAAAGACATAGATAATATAAAGAGAGTTATTACAAAAGAGAGGCCGACCGGCCAAAAGTCATACAAACAAGTAAATACACAGCGGAAGCAAAAGGGCCATAAGATGGCTAGAAACAAAAGCCAATCGGTGTGCCTTTACCCACAAGGCAACCAACCGGACCGCCAAGCTAATCGTCCCAAACAGCGCCGCAACACAGCTCACAAAAGTGAGGCCCTTGGGGCTCACCTTCTTCCTCTGCAACAATTAATATTAAGCAAAGCAGATGAGTACAAAACTTGTTTTTGTACTCGCAAGACTGACGTGTGAGATAACAGAACTATAATTAACTACATGCAAGCTTTATTTAAGTGGATGAGGCTCTGGACTTAGTTTCAGCATAAAGCAAGTTTCCATTTGCAATAAGGTAATAGGTTCAAAGTAAGTTTGCAATTAACTTTTATGGTTCAAATAAAAGAGAGACATTACAACAATAGATAGAGAACAACGCCAACCTAGAAGTGACTAACCCATAGTCACCACAACAATAGCATGAAGTACCCCTTCATACCGCCCAGGTCAAGTTTAAGTTTTTAAAAGGTTGTAGTCTAGTTCTTGCACGACCTTACCAAGCATGTCCATAACCTAGGACGAGGCTATTCGAATAGTTTTAACCCGCAGGTGTACCAATGTACCCACACGATAGACCGCCTTTCCACCACCACGGTTAGCACACTTCCTTTGGTATGCGTGCATGGCTAAGTCTAACAAGACGCTTTCCAATGGACGATGCTAATTAAGAGCCGCAACCCACGGGAGAAGGACACATTAGACAGCCCTAACCTGGCTCGCTAATGCTCCTCCAACACCACACACACACACAAGAACACACCCACCAACCAGCTCATAATTAACACCTCCCAAAGTACTTAGTCAAGAGAGGTTCCATATCCCCTCGTGGTTAGCACGCACAAGCGCTTGGCTTAGTGACACAAGTAACTCGGTCCTTGGGGACTTAGGCACCATTCCAACACACCCAACAGATCACATCAACATACCATTGTGCCCAAGTCAAGATATAGTTTTGTTTTCGCTTTTGATTTGTAAATCAATAAAACACAAGGGTTGGACATAATGGAGTAGTATAAGTATTTGTGTGATCAAGATCATCGACTAAGTCGATGATCGCCAATACTACCGATAACTAGGCATGGCTAAGCAATATTCATTCGTAATCTACTAAGTGATAAGAGTTCATCCATCGAACTCTAACCACAAAGAAATAACCTAGGCTCTGTAGTAGAGGATAACCATTTACCTACAAGGTTATGCAACTAGAGGTCTAACTAATCAATTTAACAACAAAATAGCAATGCATACATAGAAGTTAAACAAAATATTAGACTTTAAAAGTAATGGGATCAATGGAAATGATCAAACTGCTTGCACTGCTTGTCGTTGCTCAAATTGTTGCAGAGGGTCGTTCTCGGGTTACCGCAAATGTCGAAGCCTAAGCGAAAGAGCGAAAACAACCAATAAGACGAGCAACACTTAAACGAAAGAGCAAGCAAAAATTATCCAAATGCGATTTAAATTTATACACAAGGTAAAATACTAATATACCTAGTCATAGAAACTGGAAAAACTTAATTTGGATTTGTGGTGCAAAAGATATTCCCTAAAAACCTATTTTCGGCCATAATTAGGTACTGTAGTAAAAATATTTTCTAGAAATATTTTGAAGCTGAAACTTTTATGGTAGCTACCTACTGGTATAGTGATAATCCATATAAATTTTCAGGTCATTTGGAGTTATAACGAATTAGTTATGATTTTTCTAAGTTCTAAAACTAGGACATCATTTATATCAGTAGCAAAGACCACTAGCAAACTGGTCCTTCACTAAAGTTCATCCCTAAAGGAAATTAACAAAATTTAGTTCGCTCTATTTGGACTTACAGGGAACAAGTTATGGATTTTCTAAGTTTTATAACATTTTTTGGAATATTTAATAAAGGCTGAAAAGGCTAAAATCGATTCCCAACATTTCTGGTTCTTAACAGGGCCTGGAAATATTTCTACATTAATCTCTAGTCTAAAAGAAAATTAATAATACTAAAATCACCCAAAAAGGATCTACAATGAAAAAGATATGAATTTCTAAAGTTTTAACAACATTTTCAGTGGAAAGATAAAGCTTACCGAGGAAATTATATCCCTCAACCGAAAAGAAAAGACGTGGCTCAACGTGGGTCGCTGATTAGAGATCCGACGGCCCACGCGCACGGCCGATTCAACATGCGCACGCGCGCGCACCGTTGGATTTGATTCCAACGATCCAGATCATTGTGACCTTCGGACCCGCCGAATGCTCGCACAACCTGGACCGTTGATCAAGCGATGAAGGGCTGGGATTGAGGGAGCCTTCGGACAGTCCAATTGCTCCCACGATCCCGGCCACGAATCCAAGATCGAACGGCTGAGGTGGATTGGGCCGTTTACGATTTGAACAGGGGCTACTGACAATAGGGGCCCACTGGTCAGTGACGCTAAGTCACATGCCGGGTTTAAACACACGCGCAGGGGGGGTTTGAAGATGGCGGGCCCACAGGTCAGTGACCGTGGGCCACGCACACGTGGGTTAGCGCACGGGGTGATTAAAACGTGCGGGCCCACATGCAAATGACTGAGGAGGTGGGTTTAGGACAGCTAATGATTACTAACCCATGATTAACAATGATTAGCATTAATGAACGTCATTACTGTGTCCGAGCGACATTACAAAGATCGCCGTTGTCCGACAAACGACCGACGCAGCCCCGAGCTCGCCACGGCGACTCGGCCGTGGCGGCGCGAGCTAAAGGCCAAATGGGACCGCAATACCAATGCGCACACATTGGTACCACTCACACCGGCGATAGTGCCCCAGAACGGCGGCTAGCCGACGATGAGCGGCAGCGACCAAAACGGCCGAAATGCAAAATGACCAAAAGCTTCGCAGCAAACCATTCCAGCGGGTGCCAAAGCTTCTAGGGGCTACTAGAAGGGTACCTGAGGGTAGGGGAGGTCCAGGGATGGACGGAGTTGCTCCGGCGACGAAGAAGGTTGCCGGACTTGGAGAAGACAACTCGGAGAAGGTGCTCTGAGCAAAGATAACACGACCGCGTCATCGGGTTAGCTCCAACCAAGCTCAAAGAAGCCCCAGAGTAAAGAATTGAAGAATAGAGCTTCACCTAGAATGAGGAAGAAAGGGGTGCTCACGGCTGAAAAGAACAATTCCCTAAAATTGAGCTGCTCCTGTGAAAAGCAACTACAATTAAGTTAGGGGTTTTGTTCCAGGAGGTGAGAGGCACACACCAAACGAAAGAGAGGAAGAAACGCCATCGGAGCACTACAGCACCGAGGAGCTCCCACTCAACAATGGCGGTTTTAGGTGCTTTTGGTGTTTTGAGCTCACAAAGCACCAAAGATGCTCGGCAAGACCACTGGGTTTTGAAAGGGAACCGAGGGAGAGCCAGGGAGCTACTTATAGCTCAAGGAGCTCAAGCTAGGTTGAGCCCAAGCTCTCGGGTGGATGGGTTCATGCCCCGCCATGGGAATCGTGGAGTGACGGAGCGGTAGGAGACGACTTTGGGGAGGAGGAGCGGTGTGCATTTAATGCATGGCAAGATTTAGCCGCTTAAAGGGCTCAAGGAGGTGACAAGTCACCTCCTCTCTCGCCATGGCGCCTGTGCGGGCATGCGCGTGGGAGGAGGAAGATGACCCGACGCGCGGCGGGCCACGAGTCACGCCGACAAAGCGGCTCGAGCCCAAAGCGTTTAGTGGGTTGAGCCCAACCTCAATAGATCTTGGCCGCGGATAAGGTTTGAACGGCCACGATGCGATCGCTAATTGAAAGACCAAACGAACCCAGACGGTCCGCGACGGTTGGATCGTAATCCAACGGTGAGAATCGATGGCAAACGGAGTTGTCCGAACGCTTACACGAATGAGAGCCGCTCGATGGAGATCCAACGGTGATAGCGCGCTACATGTTGAATGGCGCGGGCGCGTTAGTTGGCTCGGTCGAGTCAAGTGACTCGAGCCCGAGCCCGACTCGAGTCCAATGAACAGTGTAAACCGCTTAGGGTTTGATTTTTAAACCTGAAACTTTGGGATTTAATTGAGGCATCAAATCAACTCCAAAATTTATGAAATTTTAACTGGAGCTTCCTGACTTAAGGATTAACCTTCCATAAAATTTTCAGAGATTTTTGTGCATTGAAATTTTCTCAAGAAATTCCAGGAGGTGATTTCAGAGGTTTGACCAAGGTTTGACTTGCCTCTAAAATATTTCAAATAATTTCCAAAAATTATGAAATAATTCAGAGGTGTTACCAAGCAACCCTAGAACCCAGGAAAATTTTTCCCAAGGGTTCGATATAAGATTTCACCCAGAAGGTTTTGACTTGAGATAAATGAGGATTTTGATTTTGGATTTCCCAAAATTCCTTTACAAGAATTTCAGAAAAGTTTCAAGAGTAAAAGGATGAAGGAAAAGTTTTAATTTACCCTCATTTTATTACATTTGAAACACAAGCCAAAATGGGGATGTTACATTTACTAAATAATGCATATAACATGTAAAGACTTGCTGCACGTGAGGAGAGCATACAAGTTAAGAAGCAGTGAAGGAAGATGCAGCATGATTTTAATCATTTCATGTGATTGTGTATAACAATTATGAGAAGGTCTACAAAATATAAGTCCATAAGAAGACTCGATATCTACACAGTCATTTTTCCTTTTATTGCTGGATAGATGAATAAATAAGAGTATGCAAAAGCAGCCAATTGAATCAAATCAAGTAGATGAAGTTGGCAAAAGATAGGAAAATATGTTTGAGCATGGCTACCTGATGGTTGTTGGGCAGATGAGGGACAAGGTTTGGCCGACCTTGCCAACGCGCAGAGAGACGAGGGGAATGCAGATGCACCTGGCTAGCATGCTGACCTCTGACACCTCGTAGTGCTGCACCGACGAGGCAAAAGAATCAACCGATGGATGGATCGATACATCACTACTTCCCTTCTTCTTTTCTTCTTGTATAAAAGAATCAATTGAAGAAGAAAAGGAACGAACACGCACAACTGCGTCCCCTCCAGACTAACCCTTACCAATCCAGAATGAATCAAACAAAATTGGGATTGAGAGAGAGATTCTTGATACCGTGAATCATAAAGGAGAGAGAGAGGGACCGTACTCGAATCGGGATGGCTACGGGGAGGAGCCGAGCGGGAGGGGAGAGGAACGCCCCGGTGGAGACGGAGGCAGCGCTCGGTAAGGGTTTCGCCAGAGGCGGAGGCCTCCATCTCATGTGCGCGGACGCCAGAGCGCCTTGACCCCGATGGGTTGAGGCGGATGTGTTTATCGCGTCTGGCTCCAGTTGTGGAGGGCTTCGCCTTCACCAACCGGATCCGCCGCCGCCACGGCCCCTCCGTCATATCTGTGAGTTGCGCCGCCGTTGCCCTAAGGGCCGCCGCCTGTATGCCCGCTGCCGCAACTGCTTATTCAATCTAAGAAAGATGGTAGAGAGGGATTCAAGTTGGGCATCGAGGATTCAGCTGCTGTTGGGAATCCAAGATGAAGGAGGGGATTTTTAGAGAAAAATGAAGCGGAAGGGAAAAGGGAGGAAGAGAGTAACCGAGCAATTTTATTTGGATGTGGGAGGTGGTGGGCCGAGTAGTTTCATGCGTGATGAATAAGTTGGTCTTGCAACGCATGCGTTTTGCGTTGCGAGTTATGTGTTGTTGTATGCATGTTCTTCTTGTAGTGGCGGTGGGAACCGCGGCCGGCCTAGAGCCGCCGCTCGCCATGGAACCGGTCCACTGCCTCACGTGTCGCCTGCCTCCGGCCTCCGCCCGAAGCCCCCGAGGTGACACGCCGCACCAAGCTAGGCCCTTGCACGACAGCCTCCTCCAGCACCACACGGTCGGTGCCAGCACTGCCCCGTCTGAAAGAAAAAAAACAAAGAAAAAAAAGGGGGAGGAGGAGGATGGGTGGCACCACCTCTGGCGGCCATGCAACGTCGCTGGCCCCGCCACGCCATAACCATCGTTAGAGGCCTTGAAGCCACACCGCATGCCCTTGAAGCCATGCCCGCCTAGCCTTGGCGCCGCTCCGTCCACGCCGCTGTATGGCGTCTCCGCCTCCGCCCCGAGCCGTCGCCTCTGGTCGCTGGTAGTCGCCGCCGTACGGTGCCCATGGAGTCAAAACTCGCGTCGCCACCCACGCTTGGTTCCCCAGCCCGCAGCCGACAAGCGCACTGCCGCCAGAGTCGCCGCCCACCACGCCTAGAACCTCGGCCTAGGGCCGCCGCCGCCACCGCCGAACCTCCGCCTTGGCCGCCGGCCCCCGCACGGGAAGCGCTCGGTGTTGGGGCGCTGCTGGCACTCACGCACAGGAGCTAGGGAAACCTAGCTCCCAGACTTTGATGCCACCGGGGGAGGCCATGTAGGCCAGGGCATAATGGGAAAGGCTCGCTCATGAAGGCCGGCCCGACTTCTTTTTTTTCAGAAAAAAAAACTAAAAAAAGGAAGAAAATTGCGAAAAACCCTCAGAATTCCAAAAATCACGAGGATAATGGCGTGGCTAAGGAATTTTTTGCAAAAAATCCCTCGTAGTTCCGAAAATTACGAGAATTCTTCGCGGATATGGAGATTTTGCGGAAAACCCCTCTGGAATTGGGAAATTTACGAGATTATGTACATTCTTGTAGAATAACTCCTCATAAATTTGAAAATTGCACGCAAATTTTCTTAGAACTGAAAATTCGTGTTTTAACCCTTGAAAATTGCAGAATTCGCCGAAAATACATTTTCCAACAGAAAAGGGCCTCGGGAATTCAATTTTTTAATCAATTTTTGCATTTGAAGCATGTTTAACTTTGTTATTGTTATTTCTATTCAATTTATTTATTGTATTTACTGTTTTGATTATCTTTGATTGTTTATGTTGCTTTTAATCACTGAAAATAGCAGTAAATCATGAAAATACATAGAAAAATATGGGATCATGAACTAGGAGTTCGAAGAACATTACGATAATTTTGCAACCATTTTATGCAGATTACTAGTAGTAATCTTATTAATTTTTGCATGAATATGAAGATGACTAGTATCACGAATCAGCAATTCAAAGAACTAACCCAGCATGGCCAGATTTTGTATAGAATTTGTATTAGTCTTGAATTATGTGGTAATATAATCACGAATGAGCAGAAGATTGAGAAGACTCTCTCTACCTTTCACCCGAATGCAGTGCAATCCGCACGCAACTATTGTCAAGACGGCTACGTGGAGTATGCGAATTAATTGACATTATGCAAGTTGCAGAAACTCAAGATGATGTTCTAAGGAAGAACTACATCTCACAGCCATCTAATAGCGATGTTGGCTATGAAGCCAATGCTAGCAGCTATAAGGTGATGATACCTCTCACGAAGGAGAGGGCAAGAAGGGTAAGGTTGTGGGTCGCACGTTATTGATGCTTTCCAGTCTAAGAAGGGCAAATGACAGCATGAGGCATACCTTGCCATTGTAGGCACAGAGGATTCACATCCATTAGTTGCACTTATGAATGTGGACAACCCTGTAGCAGCCCCCATCACCCCTCCTTTGGACATCGCAGCGGCCGCAGCCGTAGTTGCCCAAGAGGAGAAGATCGCACGTGGAGCAGATTGAGGCAGAAGTTCCTAAATACTTCACCTATTCGATCTAGTGCACACATTGCACTTGGATCTTTTATAGAAACTTGCAGTTTGTAATTGAAGCAAAATATTGAATTAGTGAATAATGATTGCAAGCTCTAGGAGAGCAAATCATTAAATCTTATGATGAGTCCTGCAAGACTTTTTTCCGTATTTATAATAGCAAGTTATGTTCTAATATTTGAAGTATTTTATTTATGTGTTGCTTGCTTTCTGCTACATATTAATAAAGTACATTATATTAGAACACGTGTGGCACCCTATGGAGGAAGTGTGCTTAGACAGTAGTGGCACAACGAATATCATCCTAAGAGAAACAGAAATTTTTTCAGTCGATCAGCAAGAATGCTGGTAGTCTTACGACAATCGCATGCAGCGATACTTGTATAATAGGCTCAGGAAGAGCCATAATTATACTCCAAATAGGCACACATTTGGTCATTGAAGAAGCCTTGTTGTACCTAGAATCGATAAGAACACTCAAGGATATTCGCGCTAACGGTTTCATTAGAACGACTTCCTTCATATGAAACTGGGCTATACTAAATTGATATTAAGGCACCTGCAGCCTATACTGTCCTGAAAATCGTATTTAGAAGCTTTGAACTTTTCTATCTCTGGCATGATAGATTATGCCGCCTAGGTCTTAGGATAATGAGAGATATAATTAACAATTCACAAGGACATAACATGAATGTAAAGAATTTCTCGAATCAGGAAGATTTTGTGTACCCCACATGTGCCACTGGGAAATTAATTACTAGACCTTTCGCTCTGAAAGCGAAGGATGAAGTCCCTGCATTCTTGGATCGTATCCAAGGAGACCTTTTGCGGTCCTATACAGCCCCTGTAAGGGCCATTTAGATATTTTATGGTGCTCATCGATGCTTCCTCGGAATGGTCGCACGTATGTTTATTGTCTACGAGAAACCACGCTTTTTGCAAAAGCTAAATCTTGCAGATAATTAACAATTGAAAAATAATTTCCCTGATCATCACGTGAAGTCTACCTGAATGGACAACGCTGGAGAATGTACTCCGAAGGCATTTGATGATTATTGCATAAAAATAGAAATTAAAGTTGAGCATTCTGTACCGCATGTCCGCACCCAAAATGGACTAGCAGAACTTTGAAGAATTTTAATTTATCAACTACATGTTGGGGACACGCAATCCTACCCGCAGCAGTTCTCATCAATTTTAGACCGTCGACCTATAACATCCATCCACCTATACAACTAGCGCAAGGGTCAGCACCAAAAACTTCTCATCTTCGCAGGTTTGGTTGCAAGGTTTATGTACCTATACCACCACCGCAGCGAACTGCAATGGGCCTTCTCTGAAAGTCTGGGATATACATTGGTTATGAGACAGCACCCATAATCAAATATTTGGACCCTATGACTGGAGATTTGCATAATGCCCGATTCGCTGATAGTATATTGGATGAGGTTAGTTTCCCATCATTAGGGGGAGGAAATCAACCCTTTATGAAAATATCGGAAAATAACATGGCAAGCCACGGAAAGTCCAGAACACAATTGAAGTCTAGAAGATAGGAGAAGTCCCGACGACAATTGAAGTCAAGAAGATAATTGAAATCTATACATATGACCCGCGCACTAGTAAAGCAACTAAAGAAGAAAGACAAGGGAATTCCAGAAGATAATTGAAGTCCAGAAGACAATTGAAGTTCAGAAGATACTTGATTTGCAAATATTAGCGAATCAACTACCAGATCACTTTAGTGATTTGAAGAGCGTGACCAAGTCGCACTTGTTTGCAAGCAATGCACCGAAGAGGGTTGAAATAGCAATGAAGGTATCCCTAATCCCGTCCAGAGGTCTCAGAATAAAAGGATGAGAACTCCGGCCCCTCGAAGCCCATGTAACCGGGACGCTTGGCGAAAAGGATAAAAAGGACTTACCACGGCCGATCACCGAAGCTCCCTAGAACTAGAAGGGGAGCTAGTTGAGACCTGGCACTGGTATGGAACCTTCAGAAAAGGCATACCAAAATTAAACATCTCCATGAAGGGAGACATCAGCATGGATATGTGTGCACACATCGGAGCTGAAAAACTAAAGGGACTTGCCCCGCAATTGGAAGCAGTGGTGAGCAAGTAGAAGCATTAGAAGGATCGTCCCTTGAAGAAATAGCTATAAACTTTATGACCTCGGGAGAATCTTTGAATATGATAACAGCCAATGTCGATATTTATTTTGCAAAGAAAATTGTCACAATCATCGATCTTGATCCAGAGCCTGCATCGCTCACTGAATGTAAGAAGAGATCAGATTGAGAAGATTAGAAGAAGGCAATAGAAACTGAATTATTCTCTTTGAATAAAAGAGAGGTGTTTAGGCCTATAAGACACACACCTCCCCATGTGCACCCCCGTATGGCATAAGTGGGTATTTGTTCGAAAGAGAAAAAAAGAAGCAATGCTTGTTGCACAAGGTTTCACTGAACGTCCAGGAGATGATTATGAAGAAACCTATTTCCCGGTCATGACCGAACTCCCTTTAGATATTTATCTCAATGGCAGTAAACTTGAAGTTAGAAGTGAAATTGATGGATGGGGTACGAGCATACCTTTATGAAATATTGGATTCGGATATTTATATGAAGATACCTGAATGTATCCTTGTCCTGAACCAAGACAGAGGAAATAGAAATATGTACAATGTGAAACTCATAAAGTCACTGTACGGACTTAAGCAATCAGGTAGGATGTGGTATAATCATTTGAAGTGACTTTCTATGGAAGAAAGGCTACACGAACAATGAGAATAATCCCTGTGTATTTATACGATGATCCTAGGATGGATTTTGTATAATCTCAGTGTATGAAGATGATCTGAATATCATCGGGACCCTGAAGGATATTAAGAAAGCAAGCTCTTACCTGGAGTCGGAGTTCGAAATGAAAGATTTGGATGAAACCAAATATTTCTTAGGCTTGTAACTTAAGCATGCCCCTAAAGGAATATTAGTGCATCAGCTAACCTACACTCAGAAGGTGTTAGAAAAGTTCGGCTTTGGAAAGGCATACCTTTTGAAAGTGTAAATGGTCGGGAGATCTTTGCAGCAAGATAAAGACCCGTACAGACCTAGAGAAGAGGGGGAAAAGTCGTGGGACCGGAATTCCCATACTTGAGCGCAGTAGGAGCACTCATGTATTTAGCAAACTGTACTAAATCGGACATTGCATTTGTCATGAACCTATTAGCAAGGTATAGTACAAAACCTACCAAAGGCATTGGCGGGGAATGATGAACATCTTCTGATACCTCCAAGGAAGCAAAGAACTTGTTCTGTTCTACAGAAAGAACCAAGACCTAACTATAAATGGCAATGCAGATGCCGGGTACCTGTAGGACCCGCATACAGCCAAATTGCAAATAGGCTATGAACTCCTATATGGTGGAATTGGAATTCCATGGAAATCGTCTAAGCAGAGTCTTGTATCGACTTCGAAGAACCACTCGAAAATAATAGCATTGTACGAGGCCTCACGAGAATGTGCTTGGTTTCGACGGATGATTCACCACATCCAGCAGTCGTGTGGATTGAATACCGCGTAAACCCCTACTATTATCTATGAAGATAATGCAGCTTGTGTTGCACAAGTGCATATGGGTTTTGTGAATAATCCTCTCACAAAGCATATCAACCCCAAGTTCTTCTATGCTCATGAATTGCAAAAGATGGATGAAATCAAAATACTGCATACTAAGTCATGTGAAAATCTTACAGATTTATTCACTAAGTCACTTCCAGCATCTAGCTTTGAAAGATGCATATGTGGAATTGGAATGATGAGACTTAGAGAAGTGCAGAATTCAGGGGGAGATCCTTCACAAACTCATTACTAAAGCTTGATCATGAAGATCAAGTACCCAAAGAATAAATCCTAGAGATTAAATAAAATTAGGTGGATTGTACTCTTTTTCCCTTGACGGGTTTTTCCTGAAGTTTCTCGGCTAAGGTTTTTAATGAGGCAATCCGTGCAGCATAGCAGAACATGATTCATGTACTCTTTCTCTAAATTTTTCCCATTGGTTTTTTTTTTGGAGTTTTGACGAAGCATGGACATGAACGATAAGTTCCCAAGGGGGAGTGTTAAGAAACCGGGCCCAGGCCGGCAGACCTGGCCCAAGGTGGGCTCCTCATCCCAAACTATAGCAGGGTCGTAGCCTATAAATAGGGGGTACTAATCATTGTAATGGTTGATCGCTTGATGAAGGAATAAAGAGAAGCAAGAAGCCCCCCTACATCTCTGTGTTCAATCTATTATTCTGTTCTTGTGTTCTTGCATTGTTCTTACGATTCTGAGTTTGTTTACGAGGTAATCGCTCAGACTGGACTCGCCAGCGATGGTTCCTCAACAATATTTATCCAGAATATTATTCAGTTGCTCGCCTTCTCACCGAGAAGCTTCACCAAAAATGAGACGATCATCACACGCACATATGAAGGTAGATACCGCGTACCAAAGTTCTTGAGCATGCGCTTTGCAAATAACAAAAAAAAATAAGGCGAGAATGGGTCACCCTGACGGATACCAGGGTTTTGGATACCAGAAGAAAATTTTTAATGGGGCCGATAAGGCCGAAAATCGGAAAATTTTGGCCGAAAGTTTTGAATCAAAATTTGATTTTTTTTTATGTTAAATTTTAAAAAAACAAATTTGAGCAAAATTCAAACGAATTCAAATCAATAATGTGAACACATGTTAGAGAACATGGAGTTGGATTGACCTACCTTGAGACACTGTTGAGATTGTTATGTTTCTATGTGTCATCAGTTGGTCTCAAGCAATGATGATGTATAATCCTTAGACCTGAGATCAGTATGGTTTCCTACATGTACAATAGCACTCTTAGGGGTTGCAAAACGATACTCCGTAACTGGTTAGTTATAAAGGTAGCTTTCGGGTATGCTATGAAACATGTGGACGAATGAGACTGGTTGGATATGGGATTTGTCCCTCCTAACATAACAGGAGAGATGTCTCTAGGCCCCTCGATGTGATCGGATAAAGAAAGTGCATGGCCATACCACTGGTGGTTGAAGAGTTTGACCACATGAAGTTATCCAGCACTTGATCGAGAAAGTATTAAACAGTTCATGGATGACATAACATCTCACCTAGAGTTTAAATAGATATCGTGAGGCGAAGAGAGAATACATAAGTAGGTCGAACACAGTTATGAGTTGGTCGTAGACTGGTCGAACACAGTTACGAGCTGGTCGTAGACCGGTCGAACACAGTTACGACCCGGTCATATGGAGATACGAGCTGGTCGCAGACTGGTCGAACTAACTGGTCATAAGGAGTTAAGAACTGGTTGTAATTAAGTATTAACTGGTCCTAAGGAGTTATAAACCGGTCGTAACTATATATGGACTGGTTGTGACTAGATTTGAGCTAGTCGTAAGTGATAAGAACCTGGTCATAGATCACATTGCATTAAGGTTCGCCCGAGATATTTTATGTGTTTTCGGGAATCTTTATGTCCTGCTAGGTACCACTAACGACTCGTGGTTGGAAAAGGTTTTCGAGTCACAACCGAACTACACATGAACCTACAAGATCACACAATTAACGGGTTGGAACAAACCAGTACGAATACGATTCATCAAACGTGTTCAGATAGGATCCGTCACGGGCACTATATAAGGAGATGCTTGAGGAGGAAGAGGTGATGAACATAACAGACAAGACACACGAAAGTCGTGTGTTGAGTTGTTCCTCTGAAACCCTAGCTGTCATCTTCTTGAGAGAGCCTTCTTGTGCGAGTTGGTGCTAGCACACCGGCGTACGGCATTCCTGCCCTGGACATGTGGATATCGTAGAGGCGCAGCGCTACTGTGGTTGTTGTTGCGTTTAAGGACGATCCGCGACCTTGGCGAGGAATTCGATTGGTTTATGGAGGAGATGATCGACTATGCTAGACGATCGACTACGGTGGAAGATCGATTACGACTACTACATCGACGTGCTCTTCATTGCACCAGGCTGCTCCAACATTTCTTCCGCTACACTGGGTGTCTAGTGGTACTAATTTATGATCTCTTGCGTACTGACATATGATGCTTGATATTCTCGTATGTAATTAATTACTAGCTTTTTGGAGTAATTGCTTAGTAGATGAATGCGGTCAGAGACTTCAAGCATAATGGTCGAAGGATAGGAATCATGGTGATAGAGATCGTCATGTTAAGGGCCATACTATTTCACAGTTTAGTTTGATTATCTGTAAATGTTTATTCCTGTCATGCTTTTTTATCATGTTTTATCATTAGATGCTTTTAACATGGTAGAAGTAAAAAAATTTCCTCACATAATATAAAGCTAAATTGATGCCCACCCAATTAGCTACACCATCCAAAGTTATGTATTTTAATGGTAGGTCTTGCTAAAGCAGAGTGCCATTAACTTTCCTTGACTAGATGAATTTGTGTCGGATACTTACATGCATAGCATTGGTTTAACTTGACAAGATCATCATAACAGTTGTGGACCTTGGGACATAGGTTTGGGCGCTAGGGCATAGAGATGCCTCTCAACAACAAGAGTCATATAGAGATATGAGTAGCAAAGGGTTGCTTACCAATTTCACTAATCTTCTAGCAGTGATGCCAAAGCTCACTAGTAGATTAACTGATTATGAGTCTTGAATCACTAAATGTCATAAGAGGCATATGGAATTTAGTGGGAGTATCTTTTATTATCATTTGTTGATTGAGTTCCACCACTGGTCATATAGGAGATACGAGTAGGTACAGACTAGTCGTATAGAGATACGAACTAGTCGTAAACTAATCGAACGTAACTACCAACATGAGTGTCTAATATAAGATCTTACATAAACATAGTGTTGAATTTTTGCATATTTCTGTTGTAGATCTTGGCACCTACTACTTCTTTTGCACCTACCTTTAATTTGCGATCTGTTCTTGAGAAAGAAAAATTGAATGGAACAAATTTCATTGACTGGTTATGTAATTTGAGAATTGTTCTCAAACAAGAAAAGAAGAAACATGTTCTAGAGAGTCCCTATCCCAAGGAACCGAATGCTTATGCTACTCATACCTAAAAGAATGATTATGAGAAGCATTGTAATAACGCAGTCGATGTGCACTGCCTAATGCTTGCGACCATGAACTCTGAGCTTCAGAATGTGAGACCCCGGTTTATTAAGCTTGTAATACTTAACCTTCCACTGGCTCTAGTATCACAAACAGAATAACCCGTGCCTCAATGGATATGTGCTTCCCAGAAAATGCAGCACATATACATCATACAAAAGCATGCATCAATTCCATACAACATACTATAACGAGTCTACCAAAAGACATACATAGTAAGAGTTATTACAGAACAGCCGACTGGCCAAATGACATAAGTATTAAGAAGTAACAGCGGAAGCAAAAGTTTCCATAAGATTGTAACACCCTGGCTATTCGGAAGCCAAGATGTCACCTAAAACATCTAACATACATCCATAATGCAGAAGAATTTGAACTAAGTATTTCAACTAAAGACAACATTAAATTAAACAGGACATGGTGAAGGTATCCTTCCTTCACCAATTATAATTTAATTATTACAGTTCATCATTAACGAATGTAAGATATAACTAAATTTAATCTTGAACATGAATGGGATGATGTGAACGAGTAGTGCGTGTCTACTTCCTCCCAAGTGAGCCAACATCGTGGGTTACCTAAAATAAACAAACAACGCAAGAGTGAGTCCATGACTCAGCAAGTCTGATGAAAGAAAAAGAACACATATACAAAAAGGACATCACCATTTAAGAATGCGAACCTTGCATCGAGTGAACACTTATGACAACATGAAATGAATGAATGTAATCAAGGATGGATCGCACACATGCATATCGCAGATAGTGAGTGACACACCCGTCGGTGTTCACTTAAGCCCGCACCTTAACAAAAGTGCGGGGATCCAAGTCCTATATGAAGAACGTTTCATATCGGTGTCCAAAGCTGCCCATACCGGAATTGATGGGTCTTACGTGCCCATTTGGAATTGATGGGTCTTTCAATCCACTCCGTGGGACGGACATGACAATGTCCAAATTTGCCCACATTGGAATGGTGGGACTTACAATCCACTCCGTGGACATAACATGAATAAAAGGATGCATGATATGAACATGAACAGTGATAATACCATCTCTCGATATATACTCCACATAATGAAAGAACATAAACAATTCAGCATCTCGGGTAACACAATATGTCACACTATATTCATGAAAACATTCACAATCACAAGACTCAAAAGCAACAAAGTACTTGCCTTCCGTACTACGGACGCGTTAGTGCAACGATGGCGCTCCCAAACCCGTAGCCTCGTGGCCTAAACAATTAAATAACCGAAATAAGAACAACATAGAATCCAACCCGAATTAATAGTCTACAATACCCCCTTGAACTCCTAAGGAATCGCCATAAAACCTAATCTGAAAAACAGGCTGCAGCCCAAAACGTGTCGGGACAGCAGCACAAAATGACAGTAGTTAATGACGTGGGACTCAAATGAGATGAGTCCAGATCCTACCTCATCTTAACGAACATATCTATAACATTCAAGTTGATGAGATTTCCCAATTCGGCCAATAAACTTCTCTAATAAAGAAAACAAAACAGCAGCACAGCTTCTGTCTGAACAAACAGGACAGCAATACTAAAACAACCATAACTTTTAATCTACAACTCCGAATTGAGCATTCTTTAACAATCTGAAAAGGTTATGAAATTACCTACAATAAACTAGTTGGCACAACATTCAAATTTTTCCTTTAACAAAAAGTGGCACACGGGTCAAAACTAAAGATAGAAACTGACATACAATCTGGACAGACTGACATACAATCTGGACAGTCACAAAGAAAAGTGCACAACTTTTGATCTATAAATCCAAATGAGGTGTTCTTTACCAATCCTGAAAGCTAGTGAGATCACCTTCAAAATTTGTTATGGGCAAGACCTCTGAATCACCCTCTAACTAGGCCATAAATCAACCTATACAGAGACTACTAATTCTCGTCAGGATTCTGGACAGCAGATAGTAAATCTATCATAACTTTTGACTCCAAAGTCGGAATGAGGTGATCTTGGCGGCCAACGAAAGCTAAGAACAAGACCTACAAAACTCCAGGAGATGATCATCTCAGATTCGGCCTCTAAAACCACGAAACAGACCCGCAACATTCTGGACAGAATTGAATCTACTAAAAAACAGACTTGATCCAAACAACTAATCATATTTGCATCTAACAAACATCAAACCGTGAAGCTAGCTCTTTGTTACCCTTGTAGATCCGCGGGAAGATGAAGAACAGCCCGCCATCACAAACTCTCTCAATCTCCTCCTTTCTCCCTCTTTCCCCTCTTCTTCTTCCTTATGCGTTGCAACCCGGGCTCATCCTCCTTGTTGTTTCGGGTGGCAGCAGCAAGGGAGGAGAAGATGGCTGCCCAGAGGAGGAGGGGGTGGAGGTGGAGGCGCAAGGGGAAGGGATGGGGGTGGAGGCGCATGGGGGAAGGGGAGGGATGCTTGTGGCGGCCACTAGGGGAGAAGGGAAAGGGATGGGGATGCCCTAGGGTTGGGGAGTGTGGGCGCATGGGCTTGGGCCTGTGCGCCTCCCCTCTTGGGCCACTCATGACCGGCCACCAGTGGATTAGCTTTGGCCGAAACCCTAGGTTCTGAATTTTCTCCAAAATCTTGAATTTTCCATTAATTCTCTCTCCCGAATAACTATCTCTCTAAAAGATAATCGGGGTATTACATTCTACCCCCCTTAACAGAATTCGACCTCGAATTCTAATCGTCGAAAAGAACACAAGGACAGAATACCACGGAATTGAAAACAATGAATTAACACGTACCAGGAACAAATAAATCTGGGTGCTGCTCACGCATGCTAAAAACCAACTCCCAAGTGGCCTTTCTCTCAAGAAGAGGAGACCACCCGCTAAGACGTAAACGATGTCTGTTTTAACACTCAACCCGAAAATTCAGCACGCTCATTAGAAGGGAAACGAAGGTAAGATCCTACTCAAAGGTCAAGCGCAAACGAAATCTCAAACACTTTGGTTCTCCCGGTACTTACTCAACACGAGAACCGCGCATGGACTCGAGCATATCCCTGGCGATACGCCAACTAGCAAAAACAACCCAATGTACCTTGGGTTAACCTTCCCAAAGATACCGAACCACATGACAAGCATAAAGAACACGAAACTCTTATTCCGCCTCTCAATCGAACTCTTCACCAAAGCAAGGATCACCTCCTTTAACCAGAAACACACGATCGAAAACTCTTTAAGCAAACTCTTTTACCGACAAAACACATCTGAACAAGAAAGATTCACGTCACAACTAGACGTTACCAACTGAGTAATGTAGAGTAAAATCCAGAAATCAGAATTTCATCAAGAAAACCTTCCCACTTTCCAAGTGGCAAATTGCGAATAAACGTCACGGAAACTAAAGGAGGAATCATTTTAAATGCTCAAATCAAAACTTCCTTTATCCTCCCTGAACCGATAAGAACCACACATACCAAAATCGAGTCGAATCATCGCATACCACACGGTCTCAAACCACTTAATTTAACATCCTCAAATTAGGCTTAAACCAAATGCATTATCCACACCTTTGTAGAGAGATTCTATTGATTCCACTTTGAACACTCTAAACAACTCCTTCAACTGATAACGTTAATTTGATAGAAGGCACCAAAGCACCTCAAAACCCATGCAATTTCATCACCTCCAACTTTCAAGAATAACACCCCAGAATCCTCAAGACACCCGCTCATGAACTACATCGAAGGGTTCTATCGATGATCATTCCACTACTCAATACTCAGCTTTTCTATCTCTCTACACACAAACCTTTGGGCGACAAAAGTTTAGCATGAAAATGGAAAGCCCAAATTTGACCTCTCGAGACCTCTACAACGAATTCCTCTTATAACAAATAATGAAATCATCGGATTAAATCTCTAAGATCCCCACAATTCCGACATACTCACTCATTGACATCATCAGAATCACTCATACAACATCACGATACTTTCAATAGTGTTACTCTATAAAATTGATTACGGTTTTCATACATTTGATAATCCCCAACACTTCAACATGAACCAAGGTTCGAACTACACTATACCATAGGTCCTACTTAGTCGAACAATATACAATTTTACTGAAACCATACATTCCATCAGAATCAACTTCCTCCAAGAGGTTCAGTCAAAACCAACTCATCTTCTATTACTCCTCCAATAGTGGGTAGTAAAATCTCACCCCTACAATCACTTAACCACCACCAAACAAATAACAACTTACGAGTTGTAAAACTTTACAAAGACAAAACGGTTGATCCTTTCTCAAAAGAAAGAGGCGAACAAGAACAAATTTCACCACACAGAAAATGTCACGCTCACGGTGAGCACGAGACCAAAAGAAATAATCGTAATGAAGATCCGGGAAAAGCGAAAGTCGAGTTCACAAATGAAGAGCACGCATCCTCTAAAAGGGAATAGCAAATAACCACCAATAAAAAAATGACATTGCGATTGAAACTCGACAACTCTTGAGTGTAAAGAGCAAAAAGTTTATGAACAATTCAAATAACCACAAGTTACAAAGCTTGACTCAAATTCTCAAATATTCCTACTGTACTCTTTCCTTTAACACTGAAATTAATTCTTTGACTAACATCGCTTTGCCACAACGAACCAGATAAGGTCTTTAGTCCAAACCACAAGGACTTATTAAGAACCAGTAAAAAAAAAATTCTTCAATACGTCATATTTGGTCAAAACAGTCCAACTACAGGAGAAACATGAGATCCAAATAATCTCAGTCACCAAACTCGGAAAATTTCCAATTACGGGTTTTCATGAAAAGCAAGTAGATTATTCTCCTCTTAAAGGAACCAACATAACTTCTTTGATTGCAACCTCACATTGTCAACTCAAACCAAAGAGCCTTTAGAGTTAAACCACACAAATCTCTTAAGAAGCAACAGGACAATCCAATACCTTAATTTATTTAAAATAATTTCAGCTACGGATGATTCAATAGCTCAAAGAAAATATCACTAAAGCTAAACTTGAAATATTCTCATCCGAACGATATCACCAAAGGCGATCAAATTACTATGGGTATTAACATCAATTTCACAACAAGAATTAGAAAACACTTGAAAGACCCACGTGAAAAGAATGGGTTGATTCTTTCTCAAAAGAAGAGACAAATAGAAACGACTTTCACCACCTAGAAAACTCATCTACCACTCAGACCAACACGGGACCAAGGAAGAAACCAATTAAGCAATGAACTTATAGAACATAAGTGGAGTCCACAGGTTGAACACTTAAGCCTCACAAGAAGAGAATATCGAACCTTAACAGATAAGAACAAATAAGTACTCAAATCAAAGCACTTGCATTATGAAGAACCATTATAACTTTGCAACATATCGCTACTCGATAAACTTCATTTACCACATAAAGCTTGAACCCCAAAGGATCATGAACACAAAACTTAAAATTTGATCATTTAGGAAATATCACCATAGGTGATCAAATTACTATAAAAGTTAACCTCATTCTCCCATTTTGACGATTCAAAACATCGACAACATATACTAGTACCAAGAATCATCAAACTTTATTACTCCATCCTAAAACTTCCCAAAGGAACACAAACAAAAGGTTGAAACAAATTTATTATAACAAGACTATGCTAAGCAATAACAATATCACAAGGCACGATATCAAAGACTACTACAGAAATTCGTCTACTCACTTGTGGGTGTTGCTCTACACCTTCTTTAGCGCTCAAAACAAATGATGATTGTATTAATCATGTATGAACATACGGTACTAATTCCATTTGCAAACACATAACCATATATAAACATAGAAATCATTTCAAAACATGATTAAAGATTCACTAACATAATTTTCTATAAACAAGGTTTCCCGAATCGATACACCGGCACCCATCCGGTCCTTTATACAAGTTTCAACAATTTTAGCATACCATGGAATAGATAAATCTAGCTCTTATGTAAGATCTATAGGTTCTGAACAGATATGGACAATCTTTATTTAACATACAGCATGTATCAAATACAAGGATATTTCAAATTAATCAATTTCACCTTCATAGATGGTAGTTAAGAATAGTTGATTTGCACCATGCTAATAACCCAACTTGGTAACTCATATCGTAACAATTTATTCGCTTAGTTATAAATTCTCAATTTAAGCATGGCAAGACATCACAAAAGGGATTCTAACACCTTACTACAGCAAAAGAGAGACTTCCAACCTCAACGCTCGAAGTAATCCAAAAGAAACGCATAAAGCCAAAGCTTTCTTATGCAAACGAACTTCTGATGGAAAACTCTCACTAACCAAGCTATCAAACGAGTAAATGAGTCATTCTTTTTCAATGAGAAAGAAGGAGCAACCACGAAAACATCAATCTTGCCAATTGACAACGACCACAAGTGGTAAAAGCAACCCTACAGTCGAAAAACAACATTTGTTTGAGAACCAAGAGGATCTATTGAAAACCATAAACTATCATGAACCACAAACCGGAGAAATTCATCAACCACCACGGGACAAGAATTGGCAAATTCGAGAAATCAAGAAAGAGTGCAACTTTCTAAAGAAACTCACGCTTAACACGAAACTATGGTACTGGGTAACTACTCCTCTAACCACGCATTGCGAACGATGGTGTAACCCGTGAATCGGAGTAACAACCACGACCTCCACTTCTTATCATCCGTTAACAACACGCTTCACCAAAATACTCAATTATGAATATGCAGGATCATCTCACGACAATCAAAGTATTAGTTCATAGATAATGAATATCATAGTAGATCATAGATTAACAACAAGAAAGATAATACAAAAGCAACTCAACAATTGCTCAACGAATGAAACATAATAATAGAAATGCGGAAGCAATAGATTCCCAACCCCACCTATCGTGCACAATGTGTCATTTTAATGTTCTTCTATTAACCACGGACCTAAAGCCCGCTCGATACCAATCGAACACCTGGCTATTCTGGAAGCCAAGATGTCACCTAAAACATCTAACATACATCCATAATGCAGAAGAATTTGAACTAAGTATTTCAACTAAAGACAGCATTAAATTAAACAGGACATGGTGAAGGTATCCTTCCTTCACCAATTATAATTTAATTATTACAGTTCATCATTAACGAATGTAGATATAACTAAATTTAATCTTGAACATGAATGGGATGATGTGAGCGAGTAGTGCGTGTCTACTTCCTCCCAAGTGAGCCAACATCGGGGTTACCTAAAATAAACAAACAACGCAAGAGTGAGTCCATGACTCGGCAAGTCTGATGAAAGAAAAAGAACACATATACAAAGCAGGACATCACCATTTAAGAATGCGAACCTTGCATCGAGTGAACACTTATGACAACATGAAATGAATGAATGTAATCAGGATGGATCGCACACATGCATATACCGGTATAGTGAGTGACACACCCGTCGGTGTTCACTTAAGCCCGCACCTTAACAAAAGTGCGGGGATCCAAGTCCTATATGAAGAACGTTTCATATAGGTGTCCAAAGCCCCATCTTTGGAATTGATGGGTCTTACGTGCCCATCTTTGGAATTGATGGGTCTTTCAATCCACTCCGTGGGCGGGACATGACAATGTCCAAATTTGCCCACATTGGAATGGTGGGACTTACAATCCACTCCCGTGGACATAACATGAATAAAAGGATGCATGATATGAACATGAACAGTGATAATACCATCTCTCGATATATACTCCACATAATGAAAGAACATAAACAATTCAGCATCTCGGGTAACGCAATATGTCACACTATATTCATGAAAACATTCACAATCACGGCACTCAAAAGCAACAAAGTACTTGCCTTCGGCGTTGCGTGCGTTAGCGTGCAACGATGGCGCTCCCAAACCCGTAGCCTCGTGGCCTAAACAATTAAATAACCGAAATAAGAACAACATAGAATCCAACCCGAATTAATAGTCTACAATACCCCCCTTGAACTCCCAAGGAATCGCCATAAAACCTAATCGAAAAACAGTGCAGCCCAAAAGCGTGTCGGGACAGCAGCACGAAAATGACAGTAGTTAATGACGTGGGACTCGAAATGAGATGAGTCTAGATCCTACCTCATCTTAACGAACATATCTATAACATTCAAGTTGATGAGATTTCCCAATTCGGCCAATAAACTTCTCTAATAAAGAAAACAAAACAGCAGCACAGCTTCTGTCTGAACAAATAGGACAGCAATACTAAAACAACCATAACTTTTAATCTACAACTCCGAATTGAGCGTTCTTTAACAATCTGAAAAGGTTATGAAATTACCTACAATAAAATAGTTGGCACAACATTCAAATTTTGCCTGTAACAAAAAGTGGCACACGGGTCAAAACTAAAGATAGAAACTGACATACAATCTGGACAGACTGACATACAATCTGGACAGTCACAAAGAAAAGTGCACAACTTTTGATCTATAAATCCAAATGAGGTGTTCTTTACCAATCCTAAAAGCTAGTGAGATCACCTTCAAAGTTTGTTATGGGCAAGACCTCTGAATCACCCTCTAACTAGGCCATAAATCAACCTATACAGAGACTACTAATTCTCGTCAGGATTCTGGACAGCAGATAGTAAATCTATCATAACTTTTGACTCCAAAGTCGGAATGAGGTGATCTTGGTGGCCAACGAAAGCTAAGAACAAGACCTACAAAACTCCAGGAGATGATCATCTCAGATTCGGCCTCTAAAACCACGAAACAGACCCGCAACATTCTGGACAGAATTGAATCTACTAAAAAACAGACTTGATCCAAACAACTAATCATATTTGCATCTAACAAACATCAAACCGTGAAGCTAGCTCTTTGTTACCCTTGTAGATCCAGGGAAGATGAAGAACAACCCGCCATCACAAACTCTCTCAATCTCCTCCTTTCTCCCTCTTTCCCCTCTTCTTCTTCCTTGTGCGTTGCAACCGGGCTCATCCTCCTTGTTGTTTGGTGGCAGCAGCAAGGGAGGAGAAGATGGCTGCCTGAAGGAGGAGGGGTGGAGTGGAGGCGCAAGGAGAGGGATGGGGTGGAGGCGCATGGGGAAGGGAGGATGCTTGTGGCGGCCACTAGGGGAGAAGGGAAAGGGATGGGGCTGCCCTAGGGTTAGGGGATTTGTGGGGCGCATGGGCTTGGGCCTGGTGCGCCTCCCCCTCTTGGGCCACTCATGACCGCCACCAGGTGGATTAGCTGGCCCAAACCCTAGGTTCTGAATTTTTCTCCCGAAAATCTTGAATTTTCCATTAATTCTCTCTCCCGAATAACTATCTCTCTAAAAGATAATCGGGGTATTACAAAGATGGCTTAAACCAAAAGACGACCGTTTAACCACATAACACCACAGGGCAACCGACCGGGCCGCCAAGCTAATCGCCCCACTCACTGCCGCAGCACAACTCACAGAAGTGAGGCCCTTCGGGCTCACCTTCTTCCTCTACACACAACAAGCAATGCAGGTGAGTACAATAATGTACTTGCAAGACTTACGAGTAACAAGCCTATATATAGCTACATGAAAGTTGTATCAAAGGAAGGTTGGTTATATGGTTATTTGGACGCATAAAGCAAGTTTCATTTGCAATAATGTAATAGATTGAAAACAATTTAACAAATCAGTTTTTAAGCATTGAGATAACAGCGAGTAACAATAATTATCAAGTAACCACCTAGAAGTGACTAACCCAATAGCCACCACACATAGCATGAATCCCTGATTCATACCACCCGTCAAGTTTTAATTTAAAATGTTGTAGTCTTTTGTCGAACCCAGGAGCGAAGGATCCCGAATTCTCTGTGTTCAAACACCGGTCCAGGATTTCCAATGTACATAGTCTCACAAAATGGATATCACATTCATATCACGAAATCGTAAATGACATAAGTAAATAATTGTTTAATACAAATGAGTCTGAACAACAGTATCAAATAACAAATGATAAACACAGCGGAAACATATAATAGAGGTGAGCCACACGATGCACCACAGGCAATCGTCCGGGTCAAAAGGCCTACTCGTCCGGATCCTCACCGTAGGGGAAGAAATCTTCTCCTGAATAAGATTTATTCAGCAAGGATGAGCATAACTTCCGTGCTCGCAAGTTACACCCAATATTGAATTAAAATGCATGCATAATGTAACAAGTGAGTATGGCGGGGTTGTTTTGCATAACGACATTTTGGTGTAAATATTCATAGTAATTTCTAAGGCAGTTTTATATTAAGACTAAAATCATATTTTAAAATGACAATATTACAATGTGAATAACCTCCAATGATTTAGAGAAGGATCCCTCCTAACACTTGGCTTCCCCAATTTTTCATAAGGATTAACCATCCTCGGCATTTAATAAAGCATTTAAAACCAAAAACAATTCTAACTTTAAGTGGCCACGCTAGCATGTCCATGACCATGGACGCGCTATTCGAATAGTTTCTACTCTGCGAGTTGGTACAACTTTACCCACACGAGGTGACATGCTCGTTATGTCGGCCAATTCACGCTTCAGTAGGCGTGTGGTGAGCAATTACCATGAGGCCTTTACAATGTTACGCTCCTAATGTATTCATGCCGCTAAGGTTTCGCTCCTTTGGACTAACCGTCCTCAGAAAGCCCTCTTGCGCCAAGTGGGAATAAAACGTCTAACCGACACCCACATAATCACATGACATAAATACACTAGAACATCACAAATTAATTAGCCAAATCCGCCCATACAGGGACATGTGGTAGTACGATATGGCATAGCAATAAGCGGCTCAAAGACCGGACCTCAATTGACTTTGGGTGTCATTCCTACAAACCATGGGCCTTAATCTTAACAGATCAATCCCGTGCATAAACCTGCACCCACCATTCCGACCATTTCGCCCAAGTCCAAACCCATTTTAGATTTTATTTTGAATAAAACTCTATTTATAAACCCATGTGGTAAGGAAAAACCACAATATCAAGTTTGAAACAAATTTGTAAGAAATTTGGTGAAAACCCTCCCAAATTCTGTAAGTGTGAACTAAGCTTGGCTAAGCATATGTTTAATTTTGATAATATTTTTCCTATGGTGTCAAGGTAGTCAGATACAATATTCAAATTGGCCATACAATAAAACATGGGGTTAACTATACATAAAACAGGACATTAAAGTATTTATACAAACATATGCATGCAATAAAGAATTTAATAACTTAAAATAACTTAAAATACTGGGGCAATATGGTTAATGGTGTAACTTGCCTTCGTTGATGTCTTGGAATTCTAAATCTTCAGATTGGTCGAACTCTCGAGTCGTCGAAGTCTAAGCGTAAAAATACGACAAATTCAAATTCAAATTCAAATAAATTCAAAAACATAGATCAAAATAACTCCAAATTGAAATATTTTGGTTTAGTTAGTTAGATTATATTTTTATATAAATTTTGCAATTTGAAACACCTTATTTGGAGCTCATATGCAAAAGTTATGAATTTTAGAAGTTTTAAACTTAATTCTGAAATTTAATTGAATTTCCTGAATTATTTTTCTACTGAAAAATCTATTTATTGCGCAATGCTGACGCCAGCAACAGAATTTCAGAATTTAAAAGAATTAAAACAAATTTCTGACTTGTGGGCCCCACGTGTCATAGACACGGCTCACGGTGGACTAAACCCACCGAGCCAAGGGAAAATCGGTGTGGTGGACCACCCACGTGGGTGTGTGCGTGGGCGCTAACACGGCGCCACGTCGGAGGACACGCGTGCAAGAGGGTGAGGTGGCGATGAGGTGGCCGAGCCACGTCGGCGAGGCGATGCGCCATGGGGACCGATGGTCATTGCGTCTCTCGGCGGCGAAGTCCGGCGAGGGCACCAGAAGATAGAGGGGAAGACCGTGATGCTGTTGCGCTCACCCACACGGCGAGTAGATAGCGGATGCGCCGACGCGAGAGAAAAGCGGCGGCGAAGTCGGGGTTGTCGGCGAGGTTGGGGTTCGGGGCTCCGGCGGTGTCGAGGTGCGCACCGGGTTCGCGAGAAGACGGTGATGCCGGCGGTGACAGCGGAGGCGCGGCGTTGGCGGCGGCGGCGCATCAAGCTGGAAGCTCGGTCGGCCGGCGGCGAAAACGGCCAATATGTGGCGCTAGTGCGAGAGGTGGCAATGGGTGATGGGATGGGTTGAGGTGGAGAATGGGCTTGGGGCTGCCTTTATAGGGCAAGGAGTGCTCGGAGCGTCGTGGGCGTGGAGGTGGTGCGGTGGCGGTTGGAGCTCGTGTGGCATAAACGGAGAAGGAGGAAGAAGGAGAGAGAAGTTGTGCGGATCGTGCGTGCGGTTGCGGCGATTTCGATGCGCAGACGCGAGATGTCGAGAAGTTGGCGCCCGTTATTGGAGATCCGCCGCGGTGGCAATCTCCGCGAGCGAAGAACTCGCGGAAGACGGCGAGGCGCGAAGAGCATGGGCCGTTGGATTTTGATCCAACGGGCTAGATGATAGCGGCCGTTTGATTTAAAGCGGGCGCGAGGTTGAATGCGATCAACGGCGTAGAAGAGAGGAGAGTGAGAGATGCGTGGGTGTGTGGACCGTCCGATTAAATCGGAACGGTTGGTAGGTTGGTGTGCGGGCGCGATTTGGGCTTGTTGGGCGAGGCCTTTTGGGTTTCGACCCAAAGCTAAGTTTTGATTTTCTTTTGCTTTTCTAATTGATTTAATTCGATAATTCATTTAGGCTTTAGAAATTAGTAAAATAATTCCAAAAATTATGGAAAAATTCACAGAAATTCTCATACTTATTTTGGACTTAATAAAATTATTTCCAACTTAATGTTGGCTTTTAATTTTGCAAATAAATTGGTTTTGACTTTAAAATATTTATAAAAGCTTTTGAAATTTCAGAAAATTCTACAAAGACACATAAATTTTAATTTTACTAAAATTTAAAATTTGGTCATTACAAACCTACCCCCCTTAAGGGAATCTCGACCCGAGATTCAAGCTTGGTCAGCAAATAGGTCGGGGTAGTTGGTCTTGAGGTCTTCTTCCTTCTCCCATGTGGCTTCACTCTACGGGTGATGGCTCCTCTTGCACCTTGTATGATCGAATGATTGCCACGGTAACACGTTCTGCGACATCCGAATCTTGATTGGTCGCTCCACGTAGGTGAGATTTTCTCGAAGGTCAAAGCTTTCAGAAGGTATGGTCTTACGGCGCTTGAGCATTTCCTCAACTGGGATACATGGAAGACATTGTGAACTGCTGACAAAGCTTTTGGCAGCTCAAGCTGATATGCTACTTCACCTCTTTTGGCTAGAATTTTGTATGGTCCCACAAATCTGGGTGCGAGTTTTCCTTTTGTTCGGAATCTTCTTACTCCTCTGAGTGGAGTGACTCTGAGATAGACCAAGTCTCCTACCTCAAAGTTTAAATCCCTCCAACGGTTATCAGCATAACTCTTTTGTCGTGTTTGTGCCACTCTCAGATGTTCTCTTATGGCTTTTACCTTACTTTCAGCATCTTTGATTAACTCAGGTCCAAAGAGCTGATGTTCTCCTACTTCATCCCACAGAAGTGGAGTTCTGCATTTTCTGCCATACAATGCTTCAAATGGAGCCATTTGCAAACTAGCTTGATAGCTATTGTTATCGAGGATTACGCATATGGCAAATTCTTGTCCCAACTTTGTCCAAATTCAAGGCACGGGCTCAAGCATATCTTCAAGGACTTGATTAGTGCGTTAATCCGCCATCCGTTTGAGGATGATAGGTTGTACTGAAATTGAGTTTGGTCCCTAAGGCTTCATGCAGACTCTGCCAGAATCTTGATGTAAATTGGGAACCTCTGTCGGACACGATCTTCTTGGGCACTCCGTGTAGACAAACAATCCTAGCCACATATAACTCACATGGCCGACTACATACGTATGTAGTCTTGGCGGGGATGAAGTGAGCTACTTTGGTCAACCGATCAATTATCACCCAGATAGAATCATATCTTGATTGGGTCCTAGGAAGTCGGTGATAAAGTCCATACCAATTTCTTCCCACTTCCATTACGGAATTGGTAGTGGCTACAACAATCGGTGGTCTCGATGTTACGCCTTAACTCGGTGACACACTTCACAATGGCGACGAACTCGGCAATTTCTCACTTCATGCGACCCACCGGTATTTTCCTTGGATCTGGTACATCTTGGTGCTTCAGGGGTGAATGAAGTAAGGTGATTCATGAGCTTCCTTCAGAATTGATTGTTTTATCTCCTGTTGGTTAGGTACACAAATGCGGTTCCCAAACCACACAGTTCCTTGTTCATCCTCAGCGAATCCTGGAGCCTTGCCCCTTCGCATATTCTTCTTGATCTCCTTGATGTCTTCATCTTCTAGCTATTTTTCTCTAATCTGACCTTGAAGAGTTGGTTGTACTTCCAAAGCATTTACACAACCTTGACTCACAATCTCCAAGTTTAGACGCTTCAATTCTTCATGTTGTTCTGGCTGATCCTTCTGCACCATCATGGTGTTACAATAGGCCTTTCTGCTCAAGGCATCTGCAACTACATTTGCTTTGCCCGGATGATAGTGGATCCCAAGATCATAATCTTTTATCAACTCTAGCCATCTTCTCTGCCGAAGGTTTAATTCTACCTACGTGAAGATATATTTCAGACTCTTGTGATCCGTGAAAATCTCACAGCGATTACCAATGAGATAATGTTGCCAGATCTTCAAAGCATGCACAATTGCTGCTAACTCAAGATCATGTGTCGGATAATTCCCTTCATGTGGCCTCAACTGCCTGGATGCATAAGCCACTACTTTGCCTTCCTGCATTAACACACATCCGAGACCTTGACGGGATGCGTCACAGAAGATCTCAAAATCCTTACGAATATCAGGTAAGACTAGCACAAGTGATGAGACTAATCTCCTCTTCAGGTCTTGGAAACTTTCTTCACAGGCATCTGTCCATTCAAACTTCTTTTCCTTCTTCAAAAGTTGGGTCATGGGTCTTGCAATCTTAGAAATTTTCAATGAACTGCGGTAGTAACCAGCTAGTCAAGGAAACTTCTCACTTAGTGACTCTCTGGGTTGCTTCAAATCGACTTCGCTTCAACCTTGGCGGGATCTCGCAATTCCTCCTGTGACACAATATGCCCAAGGAATGCCACTTGACTTAGCCAAAATTCATTTTTTTGAATTTGGCATCTGATTGGTGCTCCACGAGTTTATCGATATCATTATGATATGCTTCTCATGTTCTTCTTCATCCTTCGAGTAGATGAGAATGTCATCGATGAAAACAACCACAAACTTATCCAAGAATTCCATGAACACTTTGTTCATCATATTCATGAAATAAGTAGGGCGTTCGTCAAACGAAAGACATCATTGTAAACTTGTGCGATCCATATCCGGTGGTAAAGGTGTCTTGAATATCTTACGTGCGATCTTCAATTGGTGATAGCGAGATCTCAAATCAATCTTCGAAGACACTTGCTCCTTTCGGTGATCAAGCAGATCATCTATCCTCGGTAACGGTACTTGTTCTTGATCATCACCTCATTGAGTGATCTGTAATCAACACACATCCTCATGCTATTGTCCTTTTTCTTGACGAATAGCACTGGTGCTCCCCAAGGTGATGAACTGGGTCGGATGTACCCTTTGCTTCGTAATTCTTCAATCTGTTTCTTCAATTCTGCTAACTCATTAGCTGGCATTCTATAGGGTCGTTTCGATATTGGAGCTGTCCCTGGGACTAAGTCAATTAAGAACATTACGTCCCTATCCGGTGGCATGCCAGGTAAATCATCAAGAAAGACATCAGCATATTCTCATACTACAGGTATGTCTTCAAGTTTCACTTCCTTCATGTTGGTGAAGATGGAACTTCCTTTGGTGCAGGTCTTGGGCCTGAACTCGACTGAAATTCCTTCTCCATTAGTGAGAGTGATAGACCTATTAGCACAGTCTATTTGTCCATGGTTCTTGGCAAGCCAATCCATTCCAAGAATGACATCCAAACCTTGGGAATGTAAGACTATCAAGTCCGCCAGAAAGGATACTCCGGATATTTCAAGAGTAAGGTTCGGGCATAGAGAACTAGTCATCATTTCCGAGCCCGGGGAATGGATTATCATAGGATTGGTTAAGGGGGATATAGTTAACCCATTTTGCCCACAAACTTATTTGATACAAAAGAATTCGATGCTCCGGAATCAAATAGCACTGAAGCTGGTATAGAGTTGACAAGGAACATACCAAGCACGACATCCGGTGCTGCCTGGGCTTCTTCAGCTGTGATGTGGTTCACACGTCCCTTGATAAATTATCCTGACGGCTTTGTAATGCGCGGATGGTGTGGC